>AP025074.1:21178118-21443095 GCA_036186865.1 Eustoma russellianum | reverse complement strand
AGCAAGTGCGGCTACTGGAACACGATAAGGCGATGGTACAACCGTGGAATTGCCTCGACAAGAAGCCTCGCATGTAGCATGTGGATTCCAATTCCAAAGCTGTGACAAAACTGTGGGTTCATGACCTGCTTTACGCCTATAGTTTACAAGTCTCGGGCTAAACCAGAATGAATCCAATCTGGGGAAAAACTCCTTACACAGGGAAGTCCAATCCCAGCTTGCCTATCTGCCCCTGCCATGGGTGTTTCCTCTGGGACGACTAGTGTTTCTATTCTTGAAAAGGTGTAACGAATGAAAGGGGATTGGGTACTTATTGTCTAAAGATGGCCTGTGCTACATGATCACAAGCTGCTTCTTTGATCTACTTGTTTCTGGTGGAGCTACTTGCAGATGTTCTTGTATAATAATTTGCTGTGAGTAATGATGTTATGCTCCATTTCTGTTTAAGCTTAATCTGATTACGTTCCCGTGCTATATTCTTCTGGATATGTAAAAATGGTTTTACTTTCTTTGGTGGAACGAGCACTGGATTCGAAGTCCTTGATTAGAATGATGGAGAGATGAGCACAGTATGATCAGTTGGAGAACTACTTTAAATCGTAGATTTTTCAAGGAAAAGCCAGGGAGATGTTGAAAATTTGTGGACACAAGACGTGACCTTTTTTTTTTTTTTTTTAATTTTGATAGTTATAGGTAGGGCTGTAAACGAGTGAACGAGCCGAGTATTGCATTGTTCAAGCTCTGTTCATTTAACTTAGCGAACGAGCTGAGCTTGTTCGTTTATTTAAACGAACATATTTGTTTGTTCAAGCTTGGTTCGTTTAACTCACGAACAACATTAACGAGCCGAACACCTTAAACGAACGGTGCCACTTACCGAGTTCGAACAGAAAAAGGTGTTCAAGCTCTGTTCATTAATCTTTTATCCGAGCCGAGCTTGAGCTCGAGCTCGAACAAACGAGCCGAACAACCGAACGGCTTGGTTCATTTACGGTCCTAGTTATAGGATGTATATTCATGCAATTGTGCTACCTTAATCATTTAAGGCTATGAATCCCTGCTGATAAACCTTTCCCATTATGTATAATGCAATAAGGATTTCTGGGCCGATGGTACCATTTTGAGACAACCATCATTTGACCTAATCTTGAGACGAAACTTACAGACCCTACAGCAAATTTTCCGATCTGTTTGTTAAGGGTACTGAATGACTATTCGGAACTGAAGTTCTGTTCTATGGGAATTCCAGCATATTGTGTTCCAACCAAGTTCTTTTGAAGGCTTTTTCTGGTTGAGGAGTTCTAAATTTCATTGAGACGCTGCAAGTCTTATTTGTTTCGAGACCAAAAATGGAATAGCTTTCGCAATAGAAATTCGGCCGTTTAAAAAAAAAAAAAAGAAAGAAAGAAAGGTCATGTTCAGGCACATGCTGTTGGTGGTTTTCATAGAACTTTTCCATACTCATTTAGGGTTTCTGGATGACTTAGAGCAAACTCCGGAAGTAAAATCTTACACCTTTTTGTATGGGCCGCAAAGGCTTTCAATATATACTTCTTGTGATGACTGAACAGTAGAATATTTGCATCAATACAGTAATTCCTGAAAAAAAAAAATATCTAATCCAGACATCAGTCAGCTACAAAGCTGCCCTTAATGTGTTCAGTAAAGGCCAATCTATTGCTTCAGCGCCAGCTTTATGGAGGTTTGTAGAGGATGTAAATTAGGATTTCAATAATTTCTTATATTAGTAAGGTATTGTCAGAACCCGCTTCAAACCACGTTTGTAATCCTGCACCCAATTGGAAAAGATTTAGGCATTTGACCATTCAAGTCCAGATATCAGTATTGATTCTATTCTGCCTATTCCCAATTTGAATCTAGCATCTTTTTGGGAGTAATTTCTCAACTTGAACATCAATTAAATTACTTTGAAAGCGTACGTTCAATCCCTACACATTACTCTTTCGGCTTAACCAGTCTTTTCCTCCCCCTCCATAAATAATCCGATAGTCTTGGTTTCGAAGTGAATGAAGGTTTTAATTAGCAGCACGAGTCCACGAATGAGGCTATGACATTGTCAGTTTCATTATGAAAAGGGTGATAACTGTCAAAGTGACGTGAGGTTTAATAAAAGTTGGTGATAACTTTGTTGTTGCATCTATTTCTTTTGGTTTTAATATCTCAATCAGTATCAACTGAACTATGTTCTAAAGATGTTTGCATCTATTTCTTGATTATAAGTCATTTATTATCAAAAGTGCACATCTAATAAGATCAAATCAGCAAAAAAATATATATTTTATTCCATCATTAAAGTATGTTGATATGTACTTCAAGACATTTTAAAATAATAATTTGGATTTATAAAATGAGATGGAGGACTATCTATAGGTGAGGTATATAAAATTGAAATTTACATTTGGTTCCATTAATAATTATAAAATATACTCCACTATGACATTGTCAAATTTTGGCAGCACATCATTTGACATAAGAACATACTTGTAAGGTATAAGACCGTGATTGGAGGTAGTAGAAGGGAAGATGCTTGCTTATGAAATAGAAGTAGCAAAACCAAGAGTAAATGCAGAGAAAAGGACATTATTAATGCGCGGAAAACTTTTAAGTTTAACGGTTGAATAATATATTTTTTTCATCTTAGAGTTTTGAGTTCGATTCTCATTCTTATTCTTTGATTTAAAAAATGGCATCATTAATGTAGATTAATTTGGATATTAGGTGGATTCATATGCGTACAACTAAGCCTTACAAAGATCCAAAGTCAACTAATCGCAGCTCAGCCAATGGCTGTAGAGCCGCCCTTTGCCACCGACTTCCCATATGGATTATTGTAAGCATATGCAACAACACATATTCATTATATCCCAACGACATCAATAATTATCGTTAGGGTCTGAGGAAGATAAGAGGCAGACAAATGATACCTCCATCCCAAGGGATATGGAGTTGCTTCAGTGAGACCCCCAACTCTATATGTACTTGCATAGACGACATAATAAGCATATAGTGTGTTAGTGTACTAGTGAAGGAATTTATTGAACGCAAATGGACAGCTATTAAGTATCTAAGTATACTCTAAGGTATCCGTATATCCTGCATAAAACTCCTTAACATTAATCCTCTTCCACCATGAACTTCTATCCTAGACCATGTTTTCAGGGAGATGTAAATCTAGTAGGTCATGTCTAATTCGTTCTTCTCAAGTCAGTTGGGCCTGTATTTACTTTTTTTTTTTTGGTAATTAATGTAGATTATTGTAAGCAAGTGCCTCGTAATTCTATATTTAGCCACATGATCATATTCGTATAGCCCACGCATTTCTTTAATTGAACTGTTGCAAGTATATTTTATGATTTACACGTGCCAAATCTTGCTACACCCTCTTTTCTTGATATTCGTTCCAGCTCACAATTTGTAAGAAACACTTTTTAGAACTTCTAAAAATTACGTTGAATTTTGTTAAACTGATTAAATTAATTGTTAAATAAAATGTAAATTCATGTGGCTCTGGTTCTATGGGTCACTGATTTTTTTTTTTAAAAAAAACTAACCTATTAATAATATGGTTGTCTTTTGGTTAAATTTTCAAAGGTAGTAGTTGCTTTGTTTTTTTTGTTTCTTTTTCTACTTCCATTGCTTGGTAAGTATGTTCGGGTTGTTTGATTTTGTGCTTTGTGGTGTTGTGATGCTTTAGGTAAGATAGATATTAACAAAACTTATTAGTATTTGATGAAAAAGTAAATTAAGTTTCTTTAATTGATAGTTTGTGTTGTTCCACTTTTTATCGCATTAAGTCATGTGTATATGGTGATGAGACCTAAATTCACCTGCTAGATGAGACGAGAATTTTACGTTAGTCAGTAACAGGTAACGTAAGTCAAGTGATGGCTAAGTTGTCCTGAATTCGGCCTTTGGCCGAGCTGACCTAGGCCGAGGTGGAGCTCAGGCCTTGGGCTGTCTTCTGTAATTTCCCCAAGCAGAGTTAGAGCAGGTCCAGGCTGACCAGTCAAACGACGAGCTTAGTCTACACTGGCCGACCTCGTCAGCCCGGCTCGACAGAGCTCTTGGCTCTTCTTATCTCCTTGGCCGGACCACCCACGAAGCGTTTCAGCTCGGATACAATGTGCTTAGGCAGACTCCTGCCACTCAGCATGCTTGACCTCTCAGCCCAACACGTGGTGCCACTTGGCTTTCATGCAACCTGAAACTGCCAACAGCGTAGCCATTCATGCACTGCAACCATCATCTGCTGCATGGCGGCCATGCAAGCTAGACTGTCAGGTGCCACCACCACCTTCGCCTTAGCACACGCAGCTTACAGCCTCAACAGCTGTAAATAAGAGTTTCTCCATCAAGAGCCGGACCAAGTCCTTGGAAAATCCTTTGAGAGTCTGAAGTTTTGGCCATCTCCCAGAAAAAGTTCTCTCGGCTCGGCCAAAATATAAGCAGAGCTCGTACACAAACAGCCATCCTCTCAACAGGAGAGCTTTAAACAGGTTCTTCATAACCTTTGATTCCAGCATAAACTACATACAAAAAATACCCACAACTGACTTAAGCGTCGGAGGATTTTCCCTAGGGCATTGACTGTTGAAATATAAAATATTTTGATGATGTTAAAAGATGTTTTGAATGGGCTAAAATGGAATTTCACATTTTGAGTTTGAAGCAAAATGAGAAAAACACATTGTGAGACGTCAATCTCTCACATGGATCGATTGACGTATACATCAGCCCCTCAGAAAGGCGCATGGATCGATCCATGTGGAGATTGTAGAAGTTTAAAACTTTCGGCCCTACGTCGATCTCTCAACTAGAGGGACGTCGATCGATCGACGTCACGCGAGTCTCTCAGCAAGAGACGTCGATCGATCGACGCAAGACATGTTCAGACTTCAGAAAGCTTCGGCAAGACATCGATCTCTCAGGCCAGGAGACATCGATCGATCGATGTACATCAGTCTCTCAAAGGAGAGACATCGATCGATCGATGTCCTACAGGTTCAAAACTGGAACCTTTCGGGCGGACATTGATCTCTCAGCACATGCACATGGATCGATTGATGTCCCCCAGAATTCAAAATTTTTTGAACGTTGGAACAAAATCCAAGGGAGATCTATGATGTTTTCTCTCTCCAATCTTGCTCAAATTTCTTGTGGACTTTAACCCAACATACTACATGCTTCCTTGACTATTTTATCCATGTCTAAGATTCTCTAGGATGGCTGTTGAAGATCAAATCACTCCATAGGGTGGCTCAAGACTATTTGGACATTATCTTGACATTTGGATACCTTGTGAAGACTTGATGGAGCTTCAAAAACGTGGTGAACTTCATCTATAAAAGGAAGAGGCTTGGATGAGGCAAATACACACTTTCACCATCATCTAGCTTCATTATTCATTGTTGTATAGTTCTCTCATATATGTAAAATTGCTTAAAGTTTGTTAAGCTTTTCTTGCTCTTCATTGTTGTATATTGAGAGATAGAAAGTCAAGCACAATAGAAACCATAATTATTTGATCTCTTACTTGTGCTTAGACTAGTGAGAAAGTCTGAACCTTACTATTTCCTTCAACCCACTGTGAGAAAGTTCTTGAGGGAGCTTTGTTGAAGTTGTGAGATAACAAGAAGTTGTTCTTGCTAGGAGCTGTAGTTGCTGTAGTTGCACAAGTGTGTTTTGTGCAAAAAGTTATTGTTATTGTTGCTTACACTAAGGTATTAGTGTAAATGTTGTTGTGGTTGTTCTTATTGTCTCTAATAAGAAGAGTAGTTGTTGAAAATCCACTTTGGCAACAAAGTGGTAGTGGAGTAGAATCATTTACGATTCGAACCACTCTATATCCGGTCTATTCGTTCATTGCTTCTCATCTCGCATTCTTGCTTTGATTTTGAATTTCTTTTGAGTTGAGCCAAACACAAAAATTTCGCAAAAGTGCCAAACACTCTATTCACCCCCTCTCTAGAGTGTGTTTCGGACCTAACCTTGATTGCTTGGCCTATATTTGCAGGTAGCAAGGTTAAAGATCATGGCAATGACAACCTCAACCTCTTCATCTCACACTTCAACCTCCAAGCCTACTGCACTATTTTCAGGATCAAACACTAAAGCACCTATGTTTGATGCCCAAAATTATTCTTTGTGGAAATTTCGAATGATCAATCATTTGAAAGGCTGTGGATTTGATATTTGGAGAGCCGTTGTCAAAGAAATTGAAGTTCCTATGATTACCAACTCAAAAGGAGAATCAATGTTCAAAGATGAGGATGACTATACCGACAAAGAGAAGATAAACTTCGCCATCAATAGCAAAGCATTTGATATTCTCTCAAGTGCTCTTACCACCACTGAGCTCATAAGACTTCAAGGTCTTGAAACAGCCCATGAGGCATGGAAAAGACTTGAAATGATACACAAAAGAACTGAGTAAGTAAGAATGGCCAAAAGACTCATGCTCATGAAGGAGTATGAGATGTTCGGAACGAAGAGCGGTGAGAAGATTGAGGAGACAACCGACCGATTCACACGAATAGTGAATCAACTCTCCATGGTAGACAAGAAAATCTCAAATGAAGACTTTGTCTCAAAACTCCTCAACTCCTTGCCAAGAGAATGGACACCTAAAGTCACCGCCATCACCGAATCAAAGAATCTCAAGACTCTTACCCTTGATGAGCTATCCTGTAATATTCTTACTCATGAAATTCTTATTGATGAACAAAATAGGATGAATCCTATCAAGCCCACACAAACATCACACAAAAGATTGGTGGTAGAGTCCGATGAATCGGATGAAGAAGTTGCTCTTCTAGTTAGAAAATTTAGAAGAATGGCAACAAGAAATAAAGCTCAAGCAAGAAAGTTTTTCAAGAGACCACCCAAAGAAAAAGAAGCAAGTGAAAATTTCTATAGATGTGGTCGACCCGGTCACTTCATTGCTGATTGCCACGTAAAGAAGCCGCAAAAGCAAGAGAAGAAGGTCTTTCCTAAAAAGAAGAAAGCCCTTAATGCGGAGGTAACCACATGGGATGATCTCCTTTCCGAATCGGAAGGAGAAGAAAGTGAAGATCAAGGTGTTGGGCTCGTTGCAATAGCTGAAAATCCAAAAGCTCAACACTTATCTCATAGCAATTGAAGATGACCTTGAGGTAAATTCCAATCCTTCTAATTTGCCAGATGAAATAGGAGATTTACAAGATGATTTTGAGAAACTAAATTTTAAATATAAACACTTGAAGAAAGAGTTCAAGAAGTGCATCTTAGAAAATACGAGCTTGCATGATAAGAACATTTTGATATTTCAAGAGCATGACATCATACTCACCATGCATAAAACCGTAGCTCTTGAAAATGTAGAAATTAGGAAAGAATGTGAGAAACTAAGGTTAGATTTACAAAGATTAACAAATGATAAAAATAATTTAGACAAACTACTTGGAAATCAAAGAATTGGAAATGATAAATCCGGTTTAGGATTTAATTCATCGCATTCTTCCATTAAGCCTAAGAAAAAGGCCAAGAGAACAACACAACATAACTCATCATCTTCTAAACCAAGCATGTACCCACTTGTTCTCATTGCAACAAAGTAGGACATGTGAAAAGTGCATGTACAGCTAGATTTGGAAGCATGTATGTTTGGAAGCCTAAGGGTCGACAAACTAACCCTAAAGGACCCAACCATCAAAGGGTACCAATGCATAAATCTTTTGGTTTTGTAGGCTCTCAACATAAATGGAGTAGCCAAAGAAGAAGGAACCAAATGGCTTATGGACAGCGCATGTTCAACGCACATGACCGGAGACAAAACGTTGTTCACCAAGCTCAAGCTCCAAGATGGTGGAACGGTGCATTTTGACAATGGGAGAGCTAAAATCCTTGGACATAGAGAAATTTGTAACTCACCTTTTACTATTAATAATGTACTATATGTAGAAGGACTTAAATATAACTTGATAAGTGTTAGCCAACTATGTGATGCTAATTTTAAAGTTGAATTTGTGAAAAGAAAATGCATTGTGAAAAAGAACGATAAGATTGTTTTTGAGGCTATACGTAAAAATGATGTTTACAAATTTAGCACACATGATTTGATATCACAAAATGTTTCTTGCCTAGTTGCCAATAATAATTTGACTCAACTATGACATAGACGACTTGGACATATTAGTTTCAAAAATTTCAAAGAGATTTGCAAAAATGAAAAAGTCCAAGGTCTTCCAAAATTGAATTTCGAAAACCATGGTTTATGTGACACTTGTCAAAAGACAAAGCTTGTTAAAACAAGCTTCAAGTCCAAAAGTGAAATCTCCACCACCAAACCCCTACAATTACTTGATATGGATTTGTATGGGGATATTGGTACGGCAAGTCTAAGTGGAAAACATTACACCTTTATGGTGGTAGAAGACTTCTCTAGGTACACTTGGGTAATAATCTTAGCTAAAAAGAATGATGCATGCCAATAATTTATAAAGCTTTGTAAGAGACTAGAAAATCAAAGAGAAGACACAATTAAGGAAATTAGAAGTGATAGAGGTGGTGAGTTTGATGGAGAGTTTCAAGAATTTTGTGTATCCAAAGGGTATGGACACAATTTCTCGGCTCCAAAAACTTCTCAACAAAATGGTGTTGCGAAAAGAAAAAATAGAACACTTCAAGAAATGAGTAGAGCCATGCTAAATGAATTTGAGTTACCAAAGTATTTTTAGGCCGAAGCGGTAAACACCGCTTGTCATGTGATCAATAGAGTTTATTTGAGACCATCTCTCAAAAAGACTCCTTATGAACTTTGGAAAGGTAGAATACCAAATATTGGTTATTTCAAAGTTTTTGGTTGTAAGTGCTTTATACTTAACACCAAAGATAACTTGGATAAACTCGATTTCAAAGCGGATGAAGGAATCTTTATGGGATATGCTCAAAATAGCAAAGCATTTAGGGCATATAATAAAAGAAGCATGAAAGTTGAAGAATCAATTCATGTCAAGTTTAGTGAACTCATTGAGGATGAACCAAATACTAATGATGATGATGATGAAATAATTGAAGTAAGTCATATAGAGAAATTTGAGAATCCAAAAGGTAATATGTCACTGACCTTAGGATTGATCCCCTTGAACCTAAGGTTGAAGATGAAGAAGTAGGAGGAGATACCTCAAATTTACCGGATTCATATAAGTATAGGAAAGATCACCCTAAAGAATTAATATTAGGTGAAACTAGTCAAGGAATAATGACTAGGAGGAAATTCAATGATATAAAGGAGGCAATAAATGATGAATATTGGGTATTAGCTATGTAAGAAGAACTAAATCAATTTGAAAGGAGTGATGTTTGGGAATTGGTAGCTAAACCTAGTGATCATCCCATAATTGGCACTAAATGGGTATTTAGAAACAAAATGGATGATAAAGAAAACATCACTAGAAACAAGGCTAGGTTAGTAGCTCAAGGATATAGACAAGAGGAAGGCATAGACTATGATGAGACCTTTGCCTCCGTAGCTAGGTTAAAAGCTATTAGGATGCTATCAGCATATGCATGCTATAAGGATTTCAAACTATATCAAATGGATGTGAAATCCGCATTCTTGAATGGAATAATTCAAGAAGAGGTGTATGTAGCTCAACCACCGGGGTTTGAAAATCATAATTATCCAAATCATGTATTTAAACTCAAAAAGGCCCTTTATGGACTTAAACAAGCTCCTAGGGCATGGTATGATATATTAAGTAACTTCCTTCTTGAAAATAAGTTTTCAAGAGGAAAAGTCGACACTACTCTTTTTATTAAAGAACAAGGAAACCATCAATTGCTTGTTCAAATTTATGTGGATGATATTATATTTGGTGCTACTAATGATACTCTTTGTGAGCATTTTGCTAAATTGATGAAGGAGAATTTGAGATGAGCATGATGAGTGAACTCAACTACTTTCTTGGTCTTCAAATCAAGCAAACTCAAGATGGAGTGTACATATCTCAAACAAAGTATACAAAGGATTTACTCAAGAAGTACAAGTTTGAGGATGGAAGAAGTGTGAGCACTCCAATGAGCACAAGTACAAAGCTTGACAAAGACGAAAAAGGAAATCCGGTTGAGGTAACCAAATATAGGGGTATGATTGGTAGTTTACTTTATTTAACCGCTAGTAGACTGGATATTTTGCATGCTGTGTGTTTATGTGCTAGATTTCAAAGTATGCCTAAGGAATCACATCTAGTTGCCATTAAACGCATCTTTAGGTATTTGAAAGGAACCTTGAACTTTGGATTGTTTTATCTCAAAAATGCTTGTTTTGATTTAAGAGGGTATAGTGACTCCGACTATGCCGAAAATCTTGTTGATAGAAAAAGCACCTCCAGGACATGCCAATTCCTTGGAGATTGCTTAGTTTCTTGGTTCTCCAAGAAATAAAATAGTGTGTCACTTTCAATGGCGGAATCTGAATATGTATCGCCCGCTTCGTATTGTGCACAATTACTTTGGATGATCAACACTTTAAATGATTACAATGTTAAGTTTGATAAAGTCTCCATCTTATGTGACAACACTTCAGCCATAAGTATAGCACAAAATCCGGTTCATCATAGTAGGACCAAACATATTGAAGTCATAAGGGATTGCATTCAAAAAGGATTGGTATGTGTTGAATTTGTTCCAACCAATGACCAACTAGCGGATATATTCACCAAATCCCTTGTTACTGAGATATTTGAGTCCATTAGAACAAGATTAGGGATGATAAATAATGTTTAGAGGTACGTCGATCTCTGACGTCGATCGATCGACGTCGTCGTTTTCTGCAACTTTAAATCTAGGTCAGAAACGCATTCTATTCATTTCTAACCTAAACAAATCGATCGACGTCTCTATAAGACCTTGCGCCTCCCTCTGTAAAAACCCTCCCTCTCTTCAATTTCATCTCTCAATCAAGATTTCATCATCTCCACTCTTAATTCTTGATTTCTTCTCTTGAATTTCTCTATCCCAACCTAAAGTTTTCTCTCCCTCAAGCCCTAATTTCTCCAAAAATGTCTTCAAGAAGCAAACACCACCAAGAGGCCAAGATCATATAGGAGTGGAGGAGAAGGGTCAAGCAACCCTTCTCATGAACAAGCTTCTCAAGCTAGGAGAAAACAATCAATGGATGAGAGCCAAAGTCAAATCCTAGCCGAGATTAGAAGTGAGTTAAACTTCTCCAACTTTCCTTGGATCGAAACTAGAGAAGCCAAAAATGCTTTGACGGAACCTTACCCATCCGGACATGTAAGGTATATCACTAGACACTCTCAAATGTTATATGACAAATGGGAAAATGAAGAGAGAGCCACTATCCCATTCAAATTGCTTAGAATCAATGATATTCTAAGCAATAATGAGTTGAGCCCTATCATTGAGTGGTTGGATGTCTAACAATGGAGAAATATTTGGTTTGAGAAAGAGATGGACAAAATGTCCACTAGGTACACTAGGCTCTTTTATGCAAATTTATGGATTCAATACATGAATGATCTTCCTTTAGCTTTGCATACTATTATTGATGGACATCACATTGAATGGGATGTTGGAACAATTTATGGGTTGATTGGTGTACCCAACGAAGGATACTTTGAGTTTGATGTATGGAAGTGGGATACGGCTCGGTGGAGAGTCACTGAGGATGAAGTGAAGATATTCTTAGGCTATCATCCCACTAAGAACACCAATGATATGCCCTTGGTTTATTGTATCCTTCTTGCCATTGTTACTTTTTGTATCAATGGGAAATCCGCCAAAGGGCCAAGTAACCTAGACTTCTACATTGCATACCGAATAGCCAACCGTGAAAAGGTGAACTTCGGGGAGCTTTTTATGACAAATGTTATTGAGGCCGCCACCAAACAAAACAAAGCCCTACCCTATAGTAACCTTATCTATATGATGCTTGTAAAGTCGGGTATTGATGTAGACAACACGGATGTTGACATAATCACGCATAAAGATTTTTATGATAAGGTCAACATCCAACAAATACTCAAAGCTAGAAAAGAAGCAATGAAAGGTCGAGCACAAGCGGATGAAGCGGAAGAAGACGAAGGTGTTCCGAACGAGACACCTATTCCTGAACCCGACACTCGAGAAGCACCTAGTGGCTTGAGCCCAAATGTCTCTGAACTTCAAGCTCAAGTTACTAGCCTTCAACAAGAGGTTGGTGAGCTTTGAGGCAAGGTGTCTATACATGAGTCAAGATTTGCCAAGCTCAAGACAAAGATGAAAGCGTGCATCCCCGGCATCACATTCTCTTCCGATGAAGACTAGGATGTTTTTAGCTCGTTTTTTTGTTTTATCTATGATTCTAGCTTAGGATGTTTTGCTAGCTTATCGAATTATGTACTTGTTAAACTTGGTTATGTCTTGCTGTTAAATGAAGTAGTATGTTTCTTGTCATTATTTTTGATGCTTTCAAAAAGGGGGAGAAAGAAAGTGTGTAGCTTATTGTTGTATGTGGCCTATTGTTGTTAAAGTGTGTACCTATTGCTTATGGATCGTTTTGTTGGTAGCTAATAAGGTAAGTTTGAAGATTGAACATGTTTGGGTTAAGTTGAGGAAATTGGTGCATGTTTGGGTTAAGTTGAGTAAATTGATGTATGTTTGGTTGAGGGGGAGCCTTTTTGATGCAAAATTATAAAAAGGAAGCATTTTGATATATTCATTGGAGTTGTACAACCATATTCACATTGATTATTACACAAAATATAAAATGCATATACTTAGGGGGAGATTAAAACTTTTCAAGTTTGAAACATCAAAATTAGCTAAAATGAAGTAAAAACATCTTTTAAAATCTTGGTTTTGAAATCATAAAAAAGGAGGAGATTGTTGAAATATAAAATGTTTTGATGATGTTAAAAGATGTTTTGAATGGGCTAAAATGGAATTTCACATTTTGAGTTTGAAGCAAAATAAGAAAAACACATTGTGAGTTGTCAATCTCTCATATGGATCGATTGACATATACATCAGCCCCTCAAAAAGGCACATGGATCGATCTATGTGGAGATTGTAGAAGTTTAAAACTTTCGGCCCTACGTCGATCTCTCAACTAGAGAGACGTCGATCGACGTCACGTGAGTCTCTCAGTAACAGACATCGATCGATCGACGTAAGACAGGTTCAAACTCCAGAAAGCTTTGGCAAGACATCGATCTCTCAGGCCAGGAGACATCGATCGATCGATGTACATCAGTCTCTCAAAGGAGAGACATCGATCGATCGATGTCCTACAGGTTCAAAACTAGAACCTTTCAGGCGGATGTCGATCTCTCAGCATAGGCACATGGATCGATCGACGTCCCCCAGAATTCAAAATTTTTTGAACGTTGGAACAAAATCCAAGGGAGATCTATGATGTTTTCTCTCTCCAATCTTGCTCAAATTTCTTGTGGACTTTAATCCAACATACTACATGCTTCTTTGACTATTTTATCCATGTCTAAGATTCTCTAGGATGGCTATTGAAGATCAAATCACTCCATAGGGTGGCTCAAGACTATTTGGACATTATCTTAACATTTGGATACTTGTGAAGACTTGGTGGAGCTTCAGAAACGTGGTGAACTTCATCTATAAAAGGAAGAGGCTTGGATGAGGTAAATACACACTTTCATCATCATCTAGCTTCATTATTCATTGTTGTATAGTTCTCTCACATATGTAAAATTTCTTAAAGCTTGTTAAGCTTTTCTTGTTCTTCATTGTTGTATATTGAGAGATAGATAGTCAAGCACAAGAGGAACCATAAATATTTGATCTCTTGCTTGTGCTTAGACTAGTGAGAAAGTGTGAACCTTACTATTTCCTTTAACCCACTGTGAGAAAGTTCTTGAGGGAACTTTATTGAAGTTGTGAGGTAGCAAGAAGTTGTTATTGCTAAGAGCTGTAGTTGCTGTAGTTGCACAAGTGTGTTTTGTGCAAGAAGTTGTTGTTGTTGTTGCTTACACTAAAGTGTTAGTGTAAGTGTTGCTGTGGTTGTTCTTATTGTCTCTAATATGAAGAGTAGTTGTTGAAAATCCACTTTGGCAACAAAGTGGTAGTGGAGTGGAAAGATTTACAATTCAAACCACTCTATATCCGATGTATTCGTTCGTTGCTTCTTATCTCCCATTCTTTCTTTGATTTTGAATTTCTTTTGAGTTGAGCCAAACAAGAAAATTCCGCAAAAGTGCCAAACACTCTATTCACCTCCCTCTATAGTGTGTTTCGGACCTAACATTGACCCTGTACCTCTAACGTTACCTTTCCTTCTTAGGCTCCACAGACAGACCCTATTGGAGAGCTGACGGCATACCACAAAGATCGCCTCCGATCCACCTGGTGAAGATCTGACTTCATCATTTACTTCACCATCTGGCACTAGAAGGAGGGCTTGAACCTCCGTCTTTTCATAAAAATTCTCCCTCAAGGGGCATTCTAGGCAACTAGCTCATCATCCATCATTCAAAAGATGGAAAAAATAGTCAGAAAGGGGGCAAAAGACCTGTGACCCCCAGAAGGCATCGACGCTCCCCACGCCCTCAGTCGGAATAGGGTTCCCTTGGACCAGCAGAGTCATCAACCCCTGCTGCTAAACTCACGTATGAGGAACACGTGAGGGCTAGTAGATATGTGGCTGAGAACCCAAACGTCTTTCAAGCAGTGATAAGAGAAATGAAAGGGAAAGCTCAAGTGGCTGGACCTAGTGAGGTTTACCTTAGTGATTCTCCTCAACGAAGAGAACGAATGGAGTATTCCCCAACTCGTCTTCAGTACTATCCAGAACCTCGGGGTGAGTTTATGGCCGAGTCCAGGCGTTCAGGGCAGCGACCTAGTCACTAGTACGTCACGTCCGAGCCCTTGAAAGCTCTGGACTATCACCTAAAACGGGCACAGAAAGTGTTTCGACCACTTCGGCGTGGCAGGGAAGTTGGCAAGGAGCCCAGAGCACAATCGCATGACAGGCAGGCTGTCCATAAGCGATTCGTAGGCCGTGGCAAGGAAGGAGTGCCTCTGTTGGCCTCCAAGGCTCATACTCTTTCCATCGTGAGGGAAGAAGGTTTATCAAAATATCCCAAGCCACTAACAGGACCAATTCAAGAAAAGGATCATCGGCTTTACTGCCTCTTTCATCATGACATCGGCCATGATACTGAAGACTGTAGACAGCTCACCTGGGAGATTGAGCGCCTGATTGAGCTGGGTTATCTGCAGTGGTATTACAACCCGAAATCAAGGTTGTCTTATAGACTGGATTTTACCTGGACTCCTCTTGAAGAAAGGTGCCGACCTGACCATCGACGCAGGTCGCCAGAAGAGAAAGACCCAGACATGACTGGGCAGATGAGCAGAGCTCCGGACGGATGAGGCTTACCTAGTCAGATTGGCCTTATGCGGAGCTGAGGAAAGAAATCAAGCTCATCCTGGCAGACCTTGAATCGATCTTATGCAGACGCCGAGAGGAAATTTCAGTACAGAAGTCCTTAGAAATGCCGACCTAAGAATTGCGGCCCGACAAAGACTCGCACTTAGCCGATCTCTGCCTTATGGCTCATGAAGGAATTCGGGACACAGACTTTCATGTCTACCTTGACTTCTCTCTTATGGCTCATAAGATTAAGGATACGATACATTGTGCACCGGACAATGGAAAAGGTAAACGTCGGTCTAAAGGCTTGTCAGAGGTTCACCTTGAGCTCTTAATCCTCTGCCTTATGGTTTTAAGGGGATCTTAGCTCAGTCAAAGATACCCTCCTCTGTTGGGGGTTCAAGTACTTGCTCTCTGCCTTATGGTTTTAAGGGAGCCTCGGATGCGACAGGTTTTGCACTTCCGGTATGATGGCCTGAGTGGTCACCTTCCTTCTCTGCCTAATGGTTTTAAGAAAATCCCGGACGTGATAGGTTTTACGCCTCGGAAATGACCTAAGTGGTCTCTATCCTCTGCTTTATGGTTTTAAGGGGATCTCGGACGTGACAGGTTTTGCGCTCCTAAAAGGATGACCCAAGTTGTCGCCTCGCCCCATGACCTAAGTTGTCAGCTTGGCAAAATGACTTTTAATAGTCACAACCTTATGGATATAAGGAGTTTCACCTCAGACAAGCAAATCTCAGTCTTCGATTCGGTCTTGCAGGGTCAGCTTAGTTCAGACGGCGACCTACACCAGCGAATCTCTAAGGCTAAACACGCTTATTCTTGCCAAACTCAAAACAACCGAGCAGAGTATTCGATGCTACCACTGAAGTGCGTCTTGGATGGAATCTTTTTCTTAATCTAAGTGTGTCTCAGCTCGTCCTCGTCTAAGGCAGACCAGGACTTTCAGCTAGGGGTGTACATGGTCCGGTCTGGCCGGTTTTTGTGTATGTTGTCAACCAAACCGTTTGGAACGGTTTTGAAATTCAGGAACCAAAACCAGACCAGAACCGGTCAACAAACTGTTTGACCGGTCCGGTTCGGTTTGGTTTGGTTCTGGTTTTTTACGGTTTCAAATCTGCTGGCATAACAACAGTGAAGTAGCACATCAAGCTACATCAAGCTACAGAATCAACAAAAAGACTGTATCTGAACACAGGACCAAGACTCTGCATTTAAAATATACAACCAAAACGTTGCACCAAAGCAGGAATACCATCAGAAAGACAAACTAAATAACTAATGTATCCACCTAATTTGTCAGGGTTTTCGCCAACAATGCAAGAGTAATTAATCAAGCCACTTGGCCTTCAGTTTTGCCACTGTGAACGAAATGATGCAAGAATTATAAATAAGCCCAAGCAGCTAATTTGTAACAAGAGAAGTCGCAACTGAAATCTCCAAATTCATATCTTGGCAGCATAATGGCCTCCATAAGCTCTAACTATTTCTTTTAGTCTTGGCAGCATAATGGCCTCCATAAATCGCAACTATCAAGAAGACAAGAAGGATCACTCAACCAATTCCCAAGACTCAATCTTAACCAAAAATACACAACATTTACACAGGTAGATGAACTCGCAATCAGAAGGAAATTTACCTGCGCAATGCGCTGTGGCCTGTGTGCTGTATAAAGATTTGAGATATTTTGTGAAAGGAATGACAACTTCTGAAGGGCATGCTCTGGAAGAGGGAAGCATAATTAATCAAGTGCTTGAAGTGCTTTGTCACTAATTAGTATATAACGACAGAAAATATATGTTTGGAACTTTGGATATCTCACCATATGTACACCACGATGATATCTTAGTCCGAGTCCACTTCAATTCCTTCCTTTGCAATGCATGAGCTTGAACTTTCTACAACAAATTAAAACAATAAAAGACATCCCAAGTCATCTAGAAGATATATTTGAATGAAAAAAACTGTGAAGGTAAAAAATATTTGATAATACAAAAATTATCTTGGACAATGTCTTCATACTTCTCAGCTTCATCTAAAGCTTCTAATATATCCAAATGTACAGCAGTGCCACGTATCCAATTTTGGGTACACATTAATGCTTCCACGGTTGTTGGATTTAGAGAACTCCTGAAAGGATCAATAACACGGCCACTAGTGCTACATGCTTGTTCAGATGCAACAGTTGAGACCGGAATGACAAATATAACCTTTGCAATGCTTGATAGTATTGGGTATCTATGGACATTGGACTTCCACCATGCTAAGACATTTAAGCTATCACCCTTTTCAATTCCATCACTTAAGTAAATGCTCAACTCATTCTTCTTATCATCGTTGTCTTCTTCTCCCATTTCTCTTGCAACAATGGCAAACACGCCTTCACTTTCAAATTTCGTTAATCCTCCACATGGACTCATACTAGTATCACCCTCCTTATCATTGACAAATAACTCCCTTGAGTAATGCATGAATAGTTCATTCAAATGATCTTCAATATCCAACTTCTTTCGGTCAGCTTCAAGGCCAAACATTTTTCTCAGCCAAATTTCCAAACCTCTTATTTTAAACCGCGGATCAAAGACAATGGCCACAAACAATAAATGATTGATATTGGACCAGTTTGACCAATATTTATTGTACTTTGCACTCATGCTCATAGCCATATGAAACATACTTGAACTTGTTTGCGTACTCATCTTTGCTTCTATACTCTGCTTCACTTTACACAACTCAGGTATACAAATATTTGCAGTCACATCCAATGTAGATGATAGCTTTAAAGTAACATTATAAAACAATTTCAAAAATGTCACAAAGTTCCTAGCTACTATCCAATCGTCCTTTTTAGGAGGACCAATGACTTTCCCCTTGCTCCTCACAACAACATAGTCATCATCATCGGGGCCATAATCATAGCAATCAAAGTAGTCTTGAAAGAATTTATCATACTTGTAAAGTCTATCAAATGCTTTCTCATATTTCTCAGCTCGATCTAACATCATGTAGGTTGAATTCCATCTAGTATCAACACCAAGTATGACTAAATGGGCCAAGTCAATCTTTTCCTTTTCAACACATTTTCTGAATGCTCTCAACCTAGCAGGAGAATATCTAACATATTTGCATGCATTTCTGACTCTTACAATTGAAGTAAAGTGTTCTTTCAAACCATCTTTGACAACTAAGTTCAATATATGTGCATGACATCGGACATGAAAGAACCTATTACCTAGCAAGACATCTTTGAACTTAAAATCTTTCAAGAGCTCCTGAATACACAAGTCATTGGAGAAAGCATTATCAAGAGTTACAGTCAATATCTTATCAATGCCCCAATCATGCAAACAATCCTCCAACTTGCAAGCAATCATAGACCCTTTATGACTCTCTATAGTACAAAAATTCAAGATCTTTTTCTGCAAAACCCAGTCATCATCAACATAATGAGCAGTCAAAACCATATAATTCAAATTCTGTAAGGAAGTCCAAGTATCTGTAGTCAAACACACTCTACGCCCCTTCAAGGCCCTTTTAAGTTTCTTTTTCTCTTCAGCATATAACTTCACAGTCTCTAGCAACAGTAATCCGAGAAGGGACTATAAACTTTGGTTCTAACGCATTTGAATATTGTTTAAATCCTTCTCCCTCAACTATGCTAAAAGGCAGCTCATCCATTATGACCATTCTTGCCAACTTATTTCTTATATCAACCAAATCCAAATTTTTTGTCTTATTTCTAGAGGTGTCACTTAGCAGTGTAAAATCCGTCAACTTGCTTTGTCCTTTTTCTTTTTTCCAAGGAACTTTGGTGCATTGGTTGTTTAGATGACTAAACAAATTACTTGTCACATTCTTACTAGGGTTAGCTGCATAGCTCTTTCCACAGTAATTGGAAGTTGCCCTAATAAGATCAGAGCCTTTAACAATGGTGAAATGCTTCCAAGCTTCACTCTTAAACCGGTTGTTGTCGTCTTTCTCTACAACTACCTCCGCCACTTGGGTTTTAACTCTCTTTTGGGGCGGACCAACTTCACCTATAGGTTTCGAAGTGACACTAGGTTGGGCAACAGACTGGACTGTTGTGGGGTCAGTGGACACATTACTTGGAATCGAATTGATGAATGGATTTGTAGCAGGTGATACGTCTTCAACTATTACATCCTAAAATCAAACACACAATAATTTCACACTACGTTATCAACTACACTCACATATTTAGAGAAAAGAGTGAAATACACTAACTTAGCATTTTACCTTGTTCTTGTTGTGCTCCGGTGTCTCCATTTTGAAGAGAGAGAAAAATAGCAAACTGAAGACAGTAAATAACAAGTTCCACTGTTCAAAGTTCAAACAAACAAACAAAGATGTTAATAACAGACAGTAGCAAATTAACAAACATGTTAATATTATGGAAACTGGAAAGTGGAAACATGCCAATAACCCTGTTATGCTTAACCCAATTTTGTGTTTACCTTCACGAAATTAAAAGGATATGCGTGCGTTTTCCCTCTGTTTGCAGGATGCAGAGGCAAAGCATTCACTTGGTCCAGCCTCCAGGTTTCTTTTTTACTCTGTTTTCGAAGTAATGTGTTTTACAACCTGCCATCAAAAATCCAAAAAATTAAGCAAGAACACCACAAAATAGCAGCACATTCAAACCCATATATCTCCAGCAATATTAAGCAAGGTAAGCAAGTAAACAGAATAACAGATTGCATCATGCAATTTTGACTTGCCAGCTAGAGCTAATTTCGCTTTCTGCATTGTATATGTTGGCTGTTGCGAAGAACAAACAGTCAAACACAACATTATAACAACAGAACATGTATGTGAAGAACAAAAGATTTCTACTGTTGTTGCTGACCCAATTCATCTAACACTGAACTGCTATGGAGTAATCACAGAGACACAAACAACATAAAAAAAAGAACAAGAAATACATACTGGCTTAATACTGCTATAGAGTAATCACATGACATCACTACGTCACCAGACAACTGCTCACTTCATTGCAAATTCTAAGCAATACATACTGTTATTGACTTATAGTCCAAATGGTAACAACAAGAAATATACCCTTGTGCAACTCTTTGAGCAACTTTAAAACACGTGAATGAAAAAAAAAGAAATTACCTAAATGTACACATAACAACCAAACTGTTACCACAATACCACCCACCAGTAAAGTGCAGAAGGCTGTGGAACTGGAAACTCGGCAGTGCAGGTGTGAACCGCCACGGGTATGCAGAGCAAACTCTGTAGACTGTAGCGATAACGATGAAAAACAAAGAAACTTATATGAATTTACATAACAACAACATAGTGTGCAAGTGCACCGGAGCCAAAAAAAAGCAATACCAAAAATAAAAAAGTTCAAAAATAAAAAAGTGCAGACTACAGAAGGATGAAGAACACTCCTTGTATCCAATAAAGAGCGAATCTCTGCGGCGGCGTACGAATCCACAGTACCTGCAAACAAAACTCTTCAACAAATATAGATACATCAAAATTCTCATCGCAATCCCTTAACCACACGAATAAAAGAAATAAACACCAAAAATCCACAAATCTAGATACATCAACCTGCATGCAAAAAAACGCAGAGAAAAATAGATCTGTCATCTGGGTAATAAATTTACCTGATGTGGATGTAGATAAAAACAAGGTGATGTTGACGGATGATGGTGCATCACAGCAGCAGGCAGAAACGATTAACGAAAGTTTTGAAAACTAACGAAAATACTGAAGAACAAAAGTAGAAAAGACTGAAGAACAGAAGCAGGCAGCAGTGTTTGAATACAATACTCGAAGTCTCGAAGAGTCAAACTGTCGAAGTAGAAGAACTGAAGAAGCCTGAGCCAGAGCCAGAGGGAATGAATCAAGGAAAGGAAAGGAGGAGAATCAATTCAGTGAGAAAAGATGAAAATTAAAAGTCTGCAAAACAGCAAAAGGGGGAAACGAACGAAACGGCGACAAGATGGAGGGAGAGGGGAAAACTTCTGCGCAGATCTAGAAGACTGAAGAACAGAAGAAGTTTCTAGGTTCTGTAGGTTATTAGATATTTAGATGGATAAAATTAAAAATATTAAAAATAAAAAATAAGTATAATATATAAATATTTAATATAATTAATTTAAATTGGTCTGGTCCGGTTTTACGGTTTGCCATTTTCTAAACTGGAACCGAACCGGAAAAGACGGTCCAGTTTTTCCTTAACATGAAAACCGGCTGCTAAACTGTGGTCTGGTTTAAAACGGTTTGGATCGGCCCGGTTTGGTTTTGTGGTCCGGTTTCAAAAAATTTTGTTCACCCCTACTTTCAGCTCTGCCTGGCGGCTTAACAAGCTTATCTTTTATTCACAAGCTAGCTTATCCTAGCAGGATAACAGGTTTAATCTATTTAAAGTTTGCATACTTGGTTTTTCATCCAAACTTTGTCTGCAATGAAAGTACTCTGCCACGTACGGAGCATATCCCTGATCTCGGCAGTGCCAAGGTTAGGAACTTGATCTTGAAAATATTACTTGGCATCAAAAATTTTTGGATGAAAGAGCAGATCAGAGAACACTTTGAAAGTAGAAACATTCAACAAAAGGCTAAAGCACAAAAGTTTCAAATTGTTGAACAATTGGAAATTTTCATTGAAAAATTCAAAGTACCAAAGCCTTACAAAGACTATTCAGCTCAGACTGGCCTAATTACAAAGAAAAACCTACATCTACTCTTCGGCCTCCCTCAGGTCAACCCCATTCTGAAACTGATCGAATTGTGCATCAAAATCTAGCTCTGCAGTTGAGTTGTAAATTTGGGTGAGACGGGGGTCTTCTTTATTCAGCTGGGGGAAAACCTCCGAGCAGACGTCGATTGTCCTTGTCTAGCCCATCTGCATGGCAGAGCCCTGCAAAAGGATCAGGTTCTCTTCAAAGAACGTTGACTTCTTAAACTCAGCCACTGCTTCCGCCTTCGCTTCGGCAAGTTGCTAAGGTAGATTAGCCAACTGTTTCTCCAGATCACCTTTCTGCTTCAGCCAAGTCTCTTGCTCCTGCTGTAGCGGCTCCACTTCTGACAGCGCCCAAGTCGAAGAAAACTCTAAATCGACAACTTTACCCTCCAGCTCATCCACTTTGGAGTTGAAAGTCGCCCATTTGACATCAGTTTCCTCCTTTCCCTCTCGAAGAGAGGAATTCTATGACTTCAGGGCTGCGATCTCTTTGGCCTGCTAGGCAAGGAGTTGAGCAGCATCTTCGAGTTCCTGACTCTGAGCCTTGAGGTCTTTATTTAACTTCTCCCTTTGAGCATAAATTTCAAGCTCCTATGCTCGGATCTGCTCGACCAAAAAAGTCAAAAGTTACAAGGCTTGTCATTTTGTCGAAATGCACTATAGAAAAGACTACTCACCAAAGCCAAGTTGTTGTGGTAGGCATCGCCAAGCTGCTCCCACCTAGGAGCAATGAAGCTCTAACGATCAGCGGGTAGAACCATCAGCTTGTTCAACCGCCTGCATCAGTATCTTGTTCTGAGAACTCTCCCAGAATCGGCCTCGGACCTTTTGGTTGCTGGGTGGAAGTTGCAATTGCCAGAATGGATGAGCTCTTGCCTCTGCGCCTCTTGCTTGGCCACAAGCTTGAACCTGCGCTGCATCCATTGATTGCTCTGACTCAGCTAATGTCGAAGTCCAAGGAAGGGTCTTGGCTGCATCGTTCCCCCTTCCAAGGTTGGCAACACTACCAAAACATTTGCATAAAAATTTGAACTCATAGAAAGAAACAAAGAAGTCTGAGTACCAAGCTCGGCAGACTCAGATATGAATGGATTAGGCTGGTTTGCAGTGACTCCACCTTGAAAGGCCTCATTACCCTGCTCAGCCACCAGGGCATCCTCCAATGGGGGCAGGATCTCAGCAGGGGCTAGGTCTGCCGTAGATTCCTCACTTGGCCGCTGAGCTTTCTTACGAGCTGCAACCTCTATAACTCGAGCAACATACTTACTGCCTCCGGGAGCCATTGCACCTGCAAAGACATCGAAACCTTTAATGATGCAGAGCAGACAAATCCAAAAAGTAGCAATAAATAGAGACCTATCCCTGACTATTTCTAAACTCTTGGGGTTGAGAGGTTGAAAATTTGGACCCGAGGTCAAATGACTCTGGTCGGTTGCTTCTAGAACGGACCTGTCCACCCTGTGCCACTCGATGACCACGGGCAGATTCTGCAATCGGGTTGCTTCATCACAAAACTACTGGCTCGGCTTTAAGTTGTCAGCCTTACTAGACTTCCAAAGATTCCACTTGGGCAACCCTATATTCTTAACATAAAAGAACCTATCCTTCCAATTTTTGGTAAAAGTTGGGATCTTAGTGGCAAAATTGGATTCAGTACTAAGAGCCCGTTTACTAAAATAGTACCAGCTGTCAGAGGTTCTACATGTGAACATGCCCCTAAACACTCTAAGGTCAAATCTAGACTCAACTACCCTCAAGAAGAGGAAAAAGAACATTATGATTTTCAGACCATTGTGTTTTATTTGGGGTAGTCTAAGGTTATAGGATTGAAGAATACGGGTTAGAACTTCAGGAACTGACAGACTGAACCTAGACTTGAAATATTCCTCGTAGACAGACTCATAACCCACTAGAGGATCATAGGCTGTCTGACTGAGATGAGGAAGAAGAGGACTGAACTGGTCCAGGTCTATCTCATATGTTTCATAGATCCGGGCCAGCTCGGCCTCAGTCAGGGTACGCAAAGGGAGGACCTCTATGGACTACCCCCGTCCTCAAAGATGAAACTCCTAGTAGAGCAGGAAGAGTTGTAGTTGCCACAGCTAAGGCCACATTCGCCTGCTCCGGCAAAGAATCAATCATCATGATAACGTCGCTAGGCTCAACACCCTTGCTGGGCCTAGCAGAGCCACCTACTGCCTTACGCAGCCTTACTAACGGACGGTCATCACTGGAGATCATCCTCTCCGACGAAGATGAAGGATTATAATCTCCTCCATCACCGCTGGCATACGAGGCAGCTTCAAAAATATTTTGGGAGTTAAAAGAAGAAGCCATGGTAAGAACAAGAAGACTTACAGAGGGAAGAAGATGACTAGAGTGAAACACGCAAGCAAAGTGCCAAAGTAAAAAGGGGGTTGGACGGTGTGGAGAATAGAGAGAATTGAGCAACGAAAATGGCAGAGACGATGGGAAGGCACTAAAAAAAATGAGATGAAACCGAAAAGCTGCTAAACCATCTTCATTTAACCTCCATTACTCAAACCCAAGTGACTCCTCGTAAGACTCGACCTCAAAGTCCTCAACTGCCGAAAGTAAATAGTAATTGATGCTTCGTAGTCTACGCAGGCCTTAAAAACTCGTTACTACCCAATCAGAAGTAGACACATCACTAGTCAGAACGGAGCATTAAAAGCTTTGGACAGATTAGCCTACCCTCCCTGGTTGGCTCGGCCAAACTAATCTGGGGGCAACGTGATGAGACCTAAATTCACCTGCTAGATGAGACGAGAATTTCATGTTAGTAAGTAACAGTCAACGTAAGTCAAGCTCGGCTAGTTGACTGGTCAGCCTCGGCCTGCTCTAACTCTGCTTGGGGAAATTACAGAAGACCGCCCAAGGCCTGAGCTCCACCTCGGCCCAGGTCAGCTCGGCCAAAGGCTGAAGTCAGGAACACTTAGCCATCACTTGACCTAGTCGGAGTGCACACGACGAGCTTAGTTTACACTGGCCGACCTCGTCAGCCTGGCTCGGCAGAGCTCTTGACTCTTCTTATCTCCTTGGCCAGACCACTCACGAGCGCTTCAGCTCGGACACAGTGTATTTAGGCAGACTCCTGCCACTTAGCACGCTTGACCTCTCAGCCCAACACGTGGCGCCACTTGGCCTTCATGCAACCTGAAACTGCCAACAACGTAGTCATTCATCTCCACATGTCAACCATGCAAAGGAGAATTGCCAGCACCGCAACCATCATCTACCGCGTGGCGGCCATGCAAGCTAGACGGCCAGGTGCCACCACTACCTTTGCCCTAGCACACTCAGCTTACAGCCTCAACAGCTATAAATAAGAGCTTCTCCAGCAAGAGCCGGACCAAGTCCTTAGAAAATCCTTTTAGAGTCTGAAGTTTTGTCCATCTCTAGAAAAAAAGTTCTCTCGGCTCGGCCAAAATATAAGCCAGAGCTCGTACACAAACAGCCACCCTCTTAGCAGGAGAGTTTTAAATAGGTTCTTCATAACCTTTGATTCCAGCATAAACTACATACAAAAAATGCCCACAATTGACTTAAGCATCGGAGGGTTTTTCCCAGGGCATTGACCCTGAGCCTCTAACGTTACCTTTCCTTCTCAGGCTCCAAAGGCGGACCCTAACGGAGAACTGACGGCATATCACAAGGATCGTCTCCGATCCACCTGGTGAAGATCCGACTTCATCATATGGTGTGTAACTAAGTTTTGTTTACTTTTGTATTGAAATTTAAATTATTATTAATATCAATTTATCAATAAGGTAAAAAGTAACGCGAGTGCTACACCAGAATCATGTTTTGGAAAGAAATCAAATATCAATTTGAATCTTGTATATAATTCAAATTTTGAATGCACTTTAGAGATTATCAATCTACAGTTATAATTAATTGTTTCTATGTAGCAAATTTTAATTTTTTTTTCTTATTTTCTAAACTGTGCATACCTTATTTAAGGATTCTAGAGCCGCCATCGTGTAACGAGTAATCATACAAGAAATTCGCATATATGTATTAAACATTTGAATGGTGAAGGAGCAGCTAGTCATACTTGAAGAAAATTTAAAAAATTTTCCAGGTTAAGTCTTACGATAAATAGTAGGAAGAAGCTGATATAAAAATTATTTACATTATGCAATATTTTGCATAAAAACAAGTCATCTTTTTTTCTTTGTGTGGCTTTTTTTCTGACTTAAACGTGATAGATTTTGCTGTCGTGGGATATACTGAGTATGATTGTTGTTGTTTTTTTTTTCTTAAACAAAAATAAATCATCTTAAACACAAAATAAGAAACGAAAACGAGTGGCTGAGTCTAGGAGCACTCAGTCTAGACGTAAAGCTGCATTGACGTTTTGTGTACAATTATTGTCGTTTTATCATTTTGTCTGTAATTATTATTAGTATATAATTTTCTTTCGAAAAGTTCTAGGGTATAACAGATACTATGGTACATTATAGAGCATCACTTTCCCTACAGAATGATGAGACAGTTTAGGATGACACAGAAATGTTGTTCGGTTACATGGATACGAGGTTGCGCTGTATCACATGGCTAAAAGGACGGAGAACGTTGACTATACGCAGACCCACGTAATATTCGTGCAACAGTGGGAGGATCGAGCCCATCAAATCGAGAGAACTATGCACTGGTTTGGCGTACTAATAGATGACTCACCATACATGTAGTGATATAGACCTCAGACACTCCTGACGCTTGCTCGACCTCATGTGGAGCGTGTAAACGACGGGGGTTTCTGTGGTTCCACATTTGGTATCATATGACTGGTACGTATGTATCTTTTGTTTTATTTAAGTGTGTCATTGTTAATTAAATGTGTATTAATGCTCCTATTATTTAAATTATAGGCACACTGTGTTACCCGAATATACCATCATGCGACATCGACCAGGGACGAAACATGCATGGAGTTGGCATCGAGTGGGCTCAAGGAGGAGGGTCTTAGGTATGTTATGCTATAGAGAGCTCTAGTCACATCCATCCATCAGACTTCCGATACATATTATCTCCAGTTTGCAGTGTCACAGTCAAAGGGTCCATCATCAACACACGTGTATGCTGAAAGGTCGCAGCCTGCCGATGCATATGTTATGCGAGTAAAGTGTCCTTTAGGACATGCATACACAAGATGATGGTCGCAGCCAGACACGTCTTTCCAGACACCAGCCACCGATGATAGACATGGATTTGGTTAGAATGCCATGGATGACATATTTGACATGGACCATATTTTCCTTCTAACTCCCGATGACACCTAGTTTGGCAAATATCTAGAGCGAGATTTAGAGCAGACAGAGTCACACATACATATAATATCTCAGGGGATCGATCTCCTGACGTTGCATTTGCAGTCATAGTCTTAGCTACTGAATATCTACGTCCATCTAGACGTGGTAGATGTGCTTAGTGGTCTCAACGTAAGAAGCGTTGTGGTACCGATGGAAGCCTCTGATGCTTATATATAATTTTTCTATGACATTTTCGATATACACATACTTTTGTATACTTTTGATTCATTCTTATTTTATGTTACTTTATTTTGGTTTTATTTGTTCGTATTGTTCTGCTTAACCTCCAAAATTCAAATACAAATTTATCGCGGTATGCATTGACACGCACGTATACAAAATAAACACAAATACTAAATTATCGTTTTATCTGAATCGATTGTACAAAAAATTATTTCATGAGAAAATATTACGTTACTATAGAAAATATGTGTTGACACAATCGTAAAAATAAACTGGACACAAATTTATTTTGTTATAAAAAAATAATTTTTTTTGAAAAAAAGAGTACAAGACGGGTTTTGACATAACCTTCTTGTACCAAAAATCAGAATGACACAAAATGGTTTTGTCAAAACCATATAACATGACATTAGACAATTTTGACAAAACATATATACTTGATTTTTCTTCCAAATATACGATAAAAATATATTTTTTAAATCAAAATTACTATAATTTTTTCCTTTACTTTTCAAAACTACTTACAATACGCTTCACTCGAGTCTGGAGATGTTTCATCAAAAATGCAACCTCACTTCTTTTCATTTCTTGTTGTCATTTACCTCTCCTTCATCCCACAAAACAATGACAACATCCAATCTATAATTCATCTCCTATATTGCTGATATTTTTTTTGCGGTATGATGTTTTGCTATTTACTAACATGTACTAAAATCTTACTGGTTATTTTGCTTACTCGATATGTAAGTGTGAAACTTAATGCAAATTTCTTTCACAAATAATTGTCCCTACGTACGAAGAGACCGAATTTTTTATTTTTTATATTTTACTCTTTCTCCACTTCTATTGTGCCCTCCCTCCTACCACACCGACATCATATTCATTTGACGTGACACCATAAGAGTTACATTACATATAAAATTTGACAACTAAACCATCTATGCAGATTGATGGCTTTTTCTGGCCAAATTTAATGATGAGATAGTGAAAGTATGACTGAGACTTCATTAGCAGTACAAATATGTATATGTAAATTTTCATCATGAATAGAGTATCCAAGACTCGTGTTCTCAATATTTTGATTATGATCCTCCTTTTTACTAGATTTGTGAATGAATTCGTATTTTATTGACATGAACTAATTTTGTGAATGAATTCGTATTTCATTGATATTCTTTGTTTATGCAAATGACCTATCTATAATATTTCTCTTTCCTTATTTATGGTAGACAATAAATACATTATTATGTAACAAATACAAAAATATTATGTGATTTTATCATTGATTAGTTTCCTTAATTAACTTTACAAAAATCTTCCACCATTTTACTACAAGTTGGATAATGGGAAAATGATGTCATGTTGTACCGGATTTTTAAAGTTACAGGTCGCCGTATTATTATCAATCATTAACTAAGTTAGAGCCTCGATTTAATCCATAAGATTTCTATTATTCCTTTTGCAATACCTTCGAACTCTGCTTCAGCACTAGACAGAGCTACTACATTCTGCTTCTTTCTCCATGTCACCAAATTTACCAATCACAGTAAAGTACCTTGAAGTGGATTATCTATCATTTGAATTCCCGACCCATTCAGCGTTGGTAAAGTCTTCAACATCCAGTTGTTTGTGCCTTGAAAACATAATATCCCTTTTAGTGTAAACTTTAAGTATTGTATTATTCTCACTTCTGTCTCCATGTGTTTTGCTTGAGGTTGACGAATAAATTGACTGACTACTTTGAAAGCATATGCAATATCGAGCTTCGTGTGAGACAAATAGATCAATTTCCTCACTATTCATTGATACTATTCTCAATTTTTCAGTGCAATCCCTTCCTCCATGCATGTGGTTTGCTATCATCAGAGTATCACCAGGTTTTTAATCAATCATCTCGACATCAGTCAGCAGATCTAGTATGTAGTTCTGCTGAGATATGAAATTCCTTTGTTACTCCAGAGCACTTCAATCTCTAAGAAATATTTTAGTCCACCTAGATCCTTCATCTCAAATGCTGTAAACAGACTCTTCCGAAGCTGAGTCATTTCCTTCTCGTCATTCCCTGTTATGATCATGTCGTCTACATAGATGATTAAACACGTAACCAAGCTTATATTCCTATGAAAAAACAGAGTACGATCAACATTACTCTATTTATATCCATCATGTTTTATAGCCATTGTGAATCTTCAAAACCATGCTTGGAGAGATTGCTTAAGTCCATATAGTGCATTTTTCAATTTGCACCCTTCATTCGCTTTGAACTCTCTAGAGAAATCCAGTGGTGTCTATTGGACCGAGGGAGGGGTGAATAGTGGTTAGAAAAAATTACACTACTACCCTTTGTATAAATCATCTTTGAAAACAAAATCTGAGACCACCTCAGATTCAGTATCCGTTTTTAAAAAATTCAAAAATACATGTACACAACTCCAAAAATTATAAAACTTTTCAGAATTTAACTTCACTGTGTTAACAAGACTCTGTGGAAAAATCAGACAAAAATAAGATTGTTTGTCCCTTCAAACAAATAAAAAGATTCAGATGGTCAATCTGGACAGAATTGGACAGAATGTTGCTGATTTTGAAAAATGTGTTTCTCTTTGAATACTCAACTAAAAAGGTTGATCTTTATATCAAAACACTCCTTAGGATGTATAGTTGATGTTTCCAAAAGGCCCTGATCTTAAAAAATTCTTGATAAATACAGAATTTAAGTTTTCTTAAAACTGGTCATTTTGCAGCTAGATTGGAGCACTTATCTTGCAAAGACTGAAAGACTAACTTTCCTTTGCTCAAATCAAGTGATTCTTGTTGAAAATGAAAGCAAACAGTTTTAAGTATAACTCTTCCAAAAATCACAAATTTTGAAAGTGTTTAGCTATTTTTCAAATCGTGAGAAGTTGTGTGAAAACTGTAGTAAAAACGGGTAGAAAACGGAAATGAAGAAACAAGACAAGAACACCGAGAATTTATCCTGGTTTGGTCAATGTGACCTACTCCAGTCCCAAGGAACACCTTTCCTTGGATTTCACTAGAAATGAATCACCTTACAACAAGAGCCAAGCTTGATCCTGGGGTTATACACCAACCCTATTCAAGACTTGGATGAACACCTTCTATGCAACACTTAGTTGCAACACCTCTAACACCTATTGATGTAGCCTTATAGAATTTGCTAATCAATCTTATAAATGAAGCTCAAGAGGCTTGTACCTCAACAAATATAACAAGAACACCTTTGTTACAAAGAATGGAACAAGAACAACAAGAAGAAGATGATAGCTAGACAAATCAACAATGCCTTTCAAGTGAGCTTCAAGTGTGTTTCATCTTCTTCATCATTGCCTCCTATTTATAGTGTGAATTGAGCCTTGGAGATAAGAATACACATGTGTCACCATCTTCATCATCAAGTCCAAGTGTCTTCACATCATTGGTTGGCTTTGTACACTTGGCAACAACAAGCAAAACAATTGGTCCACCTTTACATTTCAGCATGGCCGAATTTTAGCTCCAAAAATGACTTAAAATTATCTTGAAAATGTGAAGATAATAGCAATGGATAATACTCCACTATCCCCTCAACTTCTTGGCATAAACATATTTCATGTGAGGCTGACTTTTCTTGTATAAAAACAACTCAAATTCAGCTCCAACAAAGTGTAGTAGCCGTTGGCTACTTAATCATATTTTTCATTAAAAATAGCCTTGATTATCCTTTGTAAATTGAAGATAATAAGAGAGGATAATACCACCAAAATACCCTCAACTCAAAGCACAAGAATAGAACATGTGAATACTTCTTTTTTACTCAAAAAATCTGCTGAGATTAGCCATGTAGCTGTTGGCTACATTTGAAATATCCTAGTTGGCAATTTTTGCCAACTAGCTCCTTTTTGATTGGTCACTTGTCGCCAATCCATAAATTGAGTACACCATCATATTCATATGTATATACACGTTTTTGATCATATGTATATGTATACCAACTCAAATTTTTGAAGAAGAAATCGTCAAATGATAATTGATAAGATTATGCCAATATATAACACCAAAATTCCCAATATTTCTTCGTATATGTCATGATCTTTTCCACACCTTTAACACCTTGAAAACCTCTGAAAAATGATGAATAATAACATATAACATAGAGTCTTCAAGATAGAAATAGAATGTGACATCACAACTCGTCACATATCCCGCTATAGTCAATAATATCATCATTTGAGAGAATTAGATAAAGAATCACCATATAATTTTCAAGATAATAATAACTCAACTCCAGAATGAAGATAATAATATGCTCAAGAGATTCCTTGAGTGAAAATACCAAAAATACCCTCAGGGGTGAATGATCAAAATGCCCCTGGTGTGAGAGAACTCCAAAAATGACCCCCATGGTCAGAAATGAATATTATAACACCTTTATCATGATGAATAAGATAAGAATATGTTCTTGAAATATATCCACCATATCATGTTCCTATAAAACTCAAAATACCAATTTTGTCCTTTTTGGTAAGTTGTAGAAACTTCCAAGGCACGTTAGTCACAATACATTTACAATCATCAAAAACACCTAATATTCACATAATGAACATGTATAAATCATATACGAATGTAAACAACCAATTTGTCACATTTTAGAAAACTATTTCTAAAAACTCTAGACATCGATCGATCGAAGTGCCTCAGCTTCAGAGATCGATGACTCACAGAAAGGTTCAGGTTGTGTCTCTAACCTACATCGATCGATCCAAGTGAGGATTCGATGTACATCGATCGATTGATGTGTCACAGGTTTAGAGATCGATGTCTCACAGTAAGTTTCAGAACTTTCTCTGCCTTACATAGATCGATCGATGTGAGGGATCTATGTACATAGATCGATCGATGTGCAACAACCTGAGAGATCTATGTCAACTTTTCAACTTTTAATCACATATAACACCATGTGTGACATTTTTAAATATTTAACACTTAAAATCATGACTTTGAAAATTATCCAAACATATTTGTCAACATTCTCCCCCTTTTGGATGATTTTCAAAATAACTTAACATGATTTTAATTTCACAACTTTACCAATTGTTTTCAAACTTTTAAATAGTATGCTCTCCCTCAACTTATACTCCCCCTTAACCTACTCTTCACTATTTATACCAATTAAAACTTAGCATATGACTTACCAACTAAAATTATGTTCTTTGAAAATTATCCAAACATATTTCTCAACATTCTCCCCCTTTTGGATGATTTTCAAAATAAGTTAACATGATTTTAATGTCACAACTTTACCAATTGTTTTCAAACTTTTAAATAGGATGATACCCCTCAACTTATACTCTCCCCCTTAACCTACTCTCCACTATTTATACCAATTAAAACTTAGCATATGACTTACCAACTAAAATTATGTTCTTATTCTATCTCCCCCTTTATTTTGCAAATCATGCAAAAGATAGAACTATGCAATGGTATCGTAAGTCATCATACCTAACTTGGCTCATAAGTTTTCAAAATTGGCTTGATTAAGGGGTTTGATGAAGATGTCAGCGATTTGGTGATCAGTTCTTACATGGTTTATAACTATATCCTCATTTTGAACATGATCTCGAAGGAAGTGGTATCGTACCTCAATGTGTTTGGCCTTAGAATGAAGTACCAGATTCCATGAAAGATTGATCGCACTTGTGCTATCGCAGAAAATTAGAATCTTTTTTATTTTAATGCCAAAATCACTAAGTTGTTTAAGTCAAAGTATTTGGGTAGTACACAAACTCAAGGCTATATACTCGGCTTCAGTGGTAGAAAGAGCTACACTAGCTTGCTTTTTAGAAAACCAAGAGATCAAGTTGGTTCCTATGAATTGACACGTACTGCTAGTGGATTTTCTATCTAATTTACAACCACCAAAATCAGCATCGCTATATGCGTATAATTCCAACTTAGGGTTTCTATCATACCAAAGTCCTAAGTGAGGTGTGTGTTTAAGATATCTAAAGCTCTTTTTCACTGCATTGTAATGTGAATTTTAAGGAAAAGATTGAAACCTAGCACACATACACACACTAAACATTATATCAGGTCTTGATGCGGTTAAATATAACAATGAGCCAATCATAGACCTATAAAGTGTGTCATCAAAAGGTTTACCATTTTCATCCTTGTCTAATTTGGTGCTAACGCTCATAGGTGTAGGGGTTGGTTTCAACTCTTCAAAGCTAAACTTCTTAATCATATCATTGACATACTTAAGTTGGCTAATATGGATTCCTTGAGGGGTTTGTTTGATTTTGAGTCCTAAGAAATAATTCAACTCTCCTACCATTGACATTTCAAATTCTGACTTCATACATTCTTCGAAGTCTTTTACTAAGGTAGGGTTAGTTGAACCAAAGATAATATCGTCTACATAGATTTCAACTATTAATAAGTCATTATCTTTTCTTCTTAGAAATAAGGTGTTCTCTATTGTTTCCCTTTGATAATTATTTGCAATAAGAAAGTTTGCAAATCTATCATACCAAGCTCTTGGATCTTGTTTCAAACCATATAGAGCTTTCTTAAGCTTGTAAACATGGTTAGGGTTCTTTGGATCTACGAATCCAGGAGGTTGTTTGACAAACACCTCTTCTTGGATGTATCCATTTAAGAACGCACTCTTGACATCCATTTGGAAGAGTTTGATGTTGCTTAGAGTTGCAATAGCAAGTAACAATCTAATTGCTTCTAGTCGTACAACGGGTGCAAAGGTTTCTTCATAATCTATTCCTTCTTGTTGATTATAACCTTGTACGACTAGTCTAGCCTTATTCCGTGTGATGTTTCCTTGTTCATCCATTTTATTCCTAAACACCCATTTTGTACCTATTATTGATTTGTTTTCGGGTTTAGGTACTAAGTCCCACACATTGTTCCTGGTGAATTGATTTAATTTCCCATGCATAGCATCTATCCAAGATATATCACCTAAGGCTTCCTTTACATTCTTAGGTTCTAATTGTGAGATTAAACTATGTCCTTCAAGTTGACTTATGTTTCTACGTGTTCTAACCCCAACACTTGGATCTCCAATGATTAATTCTTTAGGATGCCACCAATTCATGGATTGACTAGGTTCACTCTCATCTTGTTCAAATGTTTCATTAGTGTGAACATTGTCGTATACAGTTGAATCATCTTGTAAGTTAGTTGTATTATCTTCTAATTGCAAATTCTCTTCATTTATTTCATCTAAGGATTCATGCATGTCTTGTTCAGGGGGAGTTGGTTCTAGATGACAAGTACAGGCTCAAGTAATACATCATCATCAAATATATTTTCAACATTAGTTTCTTGTTTATGTTGATTTTTATCACTAACTTCAAAGCATGCATTTTCATTGAATTTCACATGTATAGATCCAATTATTTTTCTAGATGCGGGATTATAACACCTATATGCTCTTGAATTAGTTGAATAACCAACAAATATGCATTCAATAGACTTCTGTTCGAACTTGTGTAAATTATCCTTAGTGTTCAACACAAAACACTTACATCCGAATACTCTAACATAATCTATCTTAGGTTGTCTATTGTTTAACAATTCATAAGGTGTTTTATTCAGTTTCTTTCTAATAGAAAGTCTATTTATAATATATCATGCACAGCTAACAGCTTCAGCCCATAAATGTTTTGGTAATTTATTTTCACATAACATTGTTCTAGCAACTTCTTGAATTGTTCTATTTTTACGTTAAACAACTCCATTGAGTTGTGGTGTTCTAGGTAGTGAGAATTTGTGTTTTATTCCATGTAATTCACAAAATTTGATTACATCTTTGTTTTTAAATTCTCCACCTCTATCACTTCTAATTCTTTCGACATTTTCTTCGTATATATTTTCAAGTTGCTTGATAAGAGTTTCGATTGCCAATGGAGCTTTAAGGCACCACTAGAATGGGGGGGGTTGAATAGTTGGTGCGGAAATTGTGGTTTTTAAAATTGTTTTGACCAAAACAACTCAACTTCTGAAAATAGATTCTGTTTTCAGGACCAGTTTTAAAACGTTTTTAAAACTAGGTTGTAGGTCTTCAAAAATTCTAAAATTTTGAGAGAACTTATCCTCAGATGTTATGAGTGTTTCCTAAAAATTTCAGATTTAAATTCAACCTTTATCCCCTTCAAAAATCGTTGGTGGTCAGATTGCACGAATCTGCCAGAAACGGTAGACTGTTTTGAAAAATTTATTCCTATTTGTTCTTAACTCCAATTGCTCTGAAAATTTTAACCACTAACCCCTTATATGTTTTATTTGAATGGGTTGAAACATTTTTGAAAAATTCTTTCGGGAAGTTAGTCAAAAACACTCAAAGTCTCAACCTTTGCAAGTCTGAAAATCAGACTGCACTAGTCTCAGAACTTTGGATGTTTGAGTGACTTATACTTATCCAAAAGGGTTAAAACTTGTGCCAAATTAACCCTAAGACGTGTGGCTATGTTTCTGGAAATGTTCGTGATTTTTGAAAATCGTTTACTATTTTTACGAACGTAAACAAAAAGAGTAAACAGTACAGAAACAGAATATAAGTGCAGAAAGTAAATGGCACCGAGAATTTTATACTGGTTCGGTTATAAACAACCTACTCCAGTCTTCGAGGAACACATTCCTCGGTTTACACTAGTCACACAACGCAAATACACCTTACCACAGGGTTGATGGAGTTACACACCAACTCCAACCCTTTACAAACCTTGTACGATGAATACAATTCGCACGAACACCACCACCTTGCAAGATTGAAGATTGATCACACCTTGATCAATCTTTTACAAAGATAAAGAGTATGTGGTGGTCTATTACAAGCCTATTCAAGAATAAGAATATAAGTACAATAGTCTTTCAAGAAGAAGAAAGAAAGAGAGTGTAGAAGAAGATAAGGCAAGGCGTTTTTGTCACCTGAAATTGCAATGCTTGTTCTTGTCTTTTGTTTTTGCTCATCTTCTTTCCTTTTAAGCAAGAGTGGCCGTCCCCCTCTAGTGCTCTCCCCTCTTGAAAATTGTCTTCTAAGTCCTTGAGAGAATGTATAGCATCATTGTGACATGATCTTGCTTACTTGGCACCTTCTCATTGGATGATCATTTAACTTTTGCTTACTTGGCACTTCATGATTGGTTGAATGTTGTCATCACTTGATGACTAGGATAATCTGAGAAAACCACTTAAAACATGTGCCAAAATCATCATAAAATAGTTGCCATAACATCCAAGATTATCACATAAAGTTAGCAAGATAATTTTCTCACAAAAAGGGCATGAAAATTTCGGCCATTAAGAGACTTAGCATGCTGAAATTTCAGCATGTGATACATAGGTATTATTTTCAAAATGTTGCCATGTTTGCTTTGATTTATCTCTTAAAAAATGAATCACCATTTAGTAGAAGATATTTTCAACTTTTATGAGATAAAAATTTGACTCCCATGTGGCCTAAAATTTGGCCATTCTTCATTCACACATGCTGAAATTTTCAGCATGTGTGATATTGAAAAATATCACCACTTAAATTTCATAACTTATTCAAAATGCTTCCAAATTATCTTCCAATTAATCCACCTTAATTAAGAAGTAAAATATCACTCATATTGGAGGTAAAAATCGGCCATACATTAGCACACATGCTGAATTTTCAGCATGTGTCACAATTGTGACAAAATTTGAATTGTTACCTTGTCTAGCTTCTTCCTTTATGTCATCAACATTGTATGATTGATTCTTGACCAATCAATATACCAACAAGGCTCCACATATGCTCCATCACATCTGTAGGGCCGTGTATACATGTATATGCATGTGCTGAATTTCATTTTTGCTAACTTTGTAAAATAGTGCACATTTAATAATACACACATGTTATATTCCAATCAGCCCTTAATTTAATTTTCTAAAACACTTTAAGATGTATGACATATGTAAAAAGTGTCTAGATACGTGTCGTATGATGTGCCAAAAATGTTCCATGTGTTGTGTACATAGAAAACCGAATTTTTGATGTTTATCGATTACCCGATTTTTCTCTAATTGAATTCCAACTTTTTGCACATGTTATATACATTATGTTACACATAATATATATAATATAAACTTTAATTCTCAGCACTTGGCTGGTCTAAAGTGGCGCCTAGACATGTGACAAAATTGAAATTGGAATCTCCACAGTTTGGCCTTAATGTGGGGTGATTTGTGTGTGCCAACATGGAATAATTTTATGGCTGAAAATATCATCATAGCCACGAAATTAATAATGATTTTTGAGGTATAGGGTCTGGCCATCTATTTATGGCAAGTACGTGACACGTTGGCGAAGTTTCAGTATTCGCCCGATATGACGATTTTCGGTTTAGAACCTTTTAACGTGTCGTATTTAATTTGTCATCACCATGACTTATATCATATGATATAAGACCTGAATATACTCATAAATATGAGTTAATTATGGTGGTGTGACGTCAACGTCCGTACATAAAATATATAACGTGTTGATAGTACTTTGGAATACATGTGTATGTGTCTTTTTCAAAAAATCTGAAAACACACACACACATATATATATATATATATATATATATATGTATATGCGTGTATATTTAATGTTGAGAGGAGGAGAAGACTTTCCTTTCTTGGTCTTGTTGCTTTTGTGCCTTGTTCAAATGTAGCTTCCTTTAATGAACTACTCAGTTTAATTAACTAAGTACTTCACTTAATGAACTAGTTTAGTTCATTAATGGTGGCACCTGAAAATAGTATAAACACAACAAATGTTTGCCATATGATGTAAACTTTAACGCTTCATGGCTCGTTAGTATGGCAACATTATATATGAACTAAATAAGGCAAGTAATAGGCAATATGTCATGCACACATTTATATCATGCACACGTTTTTGTCATGCTCATTTAAATCACATATTTTGAAATCATTCAAACCCCTTTTTCTCTACAATCTCCCCCTTTTGATGATTTTCAAAATAACTCAGGTACATGATTTAAATCCTATCGCTCCCCCTTCAATTATGCATAAATTCAAATTTTGAAATTTAAATTTCGCATCCGCTCCCCCTTGATTTATGCAATCAGTATTAATTAGTATCTTTCTCTCTCCCCCTTAAATCATGCTTTCTCTCCCCCTTTATTTTGGAAAGTAAATCAAATGATACCTGTAAATAAGGAAAGAAAATCAAATCACGTCAAATCAAATCATATCAGCTGAAATCATGCCTAATTTAGAATGAAGAGATTCATAAGTGGTTTGATTTAAGGCTTTGGTAAAGATATCCGCTACTTTTGCTTCTGTGCGTACGTGATCTATGATGATATCACCATTGTTTACGTGATCATGAAGAAAGTGATAGCGTACTTCTATATGCTTAGCCTTAGAGTGTAACACGGGGTTCTTAGACAGATTGATGGCACTCATACTATCACAGTATATAGGGATTCTATTTACGGTAATTTCAAAGTCTAAGAGTTGTTGTTTTATCCACAACAACTGTGTGCAGCAAAGGCTAAGTGCCATGTACTCAGCCTCAGTAGTGGACAAAGCAACGCTTGCTTGCTTTTTGGAAAACCATGAAATGAGTGAGTTTCCTATATATTGGCAAGTCCCACTCGTGCTCTTTCTATCTATTTTGCAGCCACTATAATCTACATCAGTATAAGCATGTAAGTTAAATTCAGAATCTTTATCATACCAAATCCCTAAGGTGGGCGTGTGCCTAATATAACGGAATATTCTTTTTACCGCATTATAGTGAGACACCTTAGGTTGACTCTGAAAGCGTGCACACATGCATACACTGAACATGATATCAGGCCTACTAGCAGTTAAATATAGTAAAGAACCAATCATAGACCGATATAAGGCATTGTCAAAATCCTTACCATGTTCATCCTTATCCAATTTGGTAGTGACACTCATAGGGGTGGGGGATGGTTTCAAATTTTCAAATTTGAACTTTTTAATCATGTCCTTTATGTGCTTAGCTTGACTTATGTGAATGCCTTTACTCGTTTGCTTAATCTGCAAGTCAAGAAAATAGTTAAGTTCACCAACCATAGACATTTTAAATTCGGATTTCATGCATTTTTCAAAATCTTCAACAAGTTTATGTGAAGTAGAACCGAAGATAATGTCATCAACGTAGATTTGAATAATAAGTAAATCTAATTTGTCTTGTTTCAAAAATAGTGTACTATCTATAGTACCTCGTTTAAAATCATTTTCTAAAAGAAAAGTAGCAAAACGATCATACCATGCTCTCGGTGCTTGCTTTAGTCCGTATAGTGCCTTCTTTAGTTTGTACACATGATCGGGATGTTTCAAATCTTCAAAACCGGGTGGTTGATTCACGTATACTTCTTCTTGTATAAATCCGTTTAGGAATGCACTTTTTACGTCCATTTGATATAATTTGAAATCTTTCATGCAAGCAATAGCAAGTAAGAGTCGTATAGCTTCTAAACGTGCTACGGGTGCAAATGTTTCATCGTAGTCAATTCCTTCTTCTTGATTATAGCCTTGTGCTACAAGTCTAGCTTTATTCCTAACGACCTTTCCTTCTTCATTCATTTTATTCCTAAACACCCACTTTGTGCTATTATGGTCTTATCTTGTGGTCGAGGCACTAAATCCCATACATCATTTCTAACGAATTGATTAAGCTCATCATGCATAGCATCAATCCAAGAAGAATCACTCAAAGCATCATGTACATTTTTGGGTTCAATTTCAGAAATCATAGCATGAAATTGATTTATTTCATCCGAAGTAATTCTTCTACGTGGTCGCACGCCATGAGTGATGTCGCCTATGATGAGATCATGTGGGTGATCTCTATGCCATTTTGGTTGATTGTTTTCTATATTATCATGCATTTCTAAGTGATCATGCATTTCTAGTGTGTGATTCATGTCATGCATATCAAATGTACCATCATCTTCATTCAACATGGGTTTCAATTCAAAGTCATCATCATATTCGTTATCTTTATCAATTTCACCGAATTCATTAAACTTCACATGAATAGATTCTATGATTTGTCTAGTGAGAGGATCATAACATCTATATGCTTTTGAATTTATAGAATAACCAACAAAGATACATTCAATTGATTTAGATTCAAATTTATCTAAATTATCTTTTGTATTCAAAACAAAACATTTGCATCCAAACACACGAAAATAGTCAATCTTAGGCATGCGATCATTCAATATCTCATAAGGCGTCTTGTTTATTTTCTTTCTTATAGACAGGCGATTTACTATATAGCATGCACAATTTATGGCTTCCGCCCACAGAAATCTAGGCAATTTATTTTCGCATAACATAGTCCTAGCGATTTCTTGTAATGTTCGATTCTTTATTTCTACTACTCCATTTAATTGTGGAGTTCTAGGTGGCGAAAACTCATGCTTGATTCCCTTTTCTTCGCAAAATGAAATCATATCTTTGTTTTTAAATTCACCTCCTCTATCGCTTCTTATCCTTTTCACATTGAGACCGTATTGATTTTCAAGTTGTTTAATTAATTTCGCAATTTCCATGGCACTATCATCCTTATGTGCAAGAAATAAAGTCCAAGTATAACGAGAAAAATCATCAATAATTACACATGCATAGTGGCGCCCACCAAGGCTTGTAGTGCGACTAGGACCAAACAAATCAACGTGTAGTAGTTCTAAGGCTCTAGTCGTGCTTATTTCATTCTTAGGCTTAAGTGACTCACGTGTTTGTTTGCCTTTTATGCAAGATTCACACAACTGAAAATTGTCTAAATCAAGTGTAGGCAATCCTCGTATTAAGTTCTTTCGTTGGAGTTTTTCTAGTGTGGAAATACCAATGTGTCCTAAACGTCTATGCCATAAATTCACATTGGGTTCATTTGACATAAAGCATTTAACTTTAGCATCTACCACATCATCCATAGAAAGCGTAAAAATGTTACCTTCTCGTTTTCCTTTTAAAACGGTTTCTCCATTTTTATTTATTATATTGCAGTAAGGGTGAGTGAAGCACACATCAAAGCCACTGTCAATAAATTGAGAAATGCTAAGAAGATTGTAAGATAAGTTTCTTACCAAATAGACGTTGGAGATTTGAGGAGTGCTTGGATTTCCTATCGTATCTTTTCCGATGATCTTGTCTTCGTTGTTGTCTCCAAAGGTCACGGATCCGCCTTATGTGACCTTCTTTAATTTTGTGAACAGGCTCGGGTCACCCGTAATATGCCTCGAGCAGCCACTGTCAAGGAACCACTTTATAGTTGTATCTTTTGATGTGTGGACTCCCTGCAATGTGCAAAAATGATTTAGGTACCCTTTTAACTTTGGGTCCTTGCAAGTTAGTTAATCATCTCTTGGTAAAAGTACCTTTCGGTACCCATACTTGGGTGATCCTTCTCGGTCTAGCAAATGGCAAGAATGTAGATGAAGGTGCGATATAGTAGACATGTGGTGAATGCACTTTGGGCCTTTGCCCAAGAATTCCTTTATACTCATTGAATGAAGGACGTTTTTGATATGTCCTTGTGTGTGTGCGTAGTGCGTGGATGATATGAATGTCGTGTATGCATCACTCTTTTCTTTTCATATCTATATGGTACAAAATTATATTTCACATGATATGAAGAGGAAGTGGGGCGTGATGAGGGAAGAGGCGGTTTTTGCGTCATCTTAGACGTCACTTGAGGCTTTGGGGTGTCTACTTTCTTAGACATAACAAACTTAGTTGGTTTGGTAGACACTTCATTAGTATCAACGTATCCCAAACCCGTTTTTTCACTGTCATGCTTTTGAGATAAGATAATACGATGCATCATGTTAGATCCCGTATCAAACTGTTTCATCATTTTCTCTAGATCTATATTCCTTGATTTCAAATTTGAAATCTCGGATTTCATTTCGTTATTTTGAGTGGTTAATGATGAAATCTCTGTCTTTAATGCAGTGATGATGCATGATGACTCTTTCTTTGAATCTTTTAATTGAGCGATAAGATTGTCGTTAGAAGATTCTAACAGTTTCTTATCTTCAATTAATCGCTTCTTTTCCTTAGCGAGAGTCTTAGTGAATTTATGCAATTCTAAATACTGATTAAAAAGATCATCATAAGAAGGCTCAGAGTCAGAATCAGAATCAGATGATACCTCATTAGATGCTTTGGACACAAAGCATACTTGTGCAGTCTCTTCTTCGGTTTCAGTCTCGGGATCCGATGTATCACTCTAGGTGGAGGCCTTTAGGGCACGTTTCCTTTGCTTGGGTTCTGAGACGAGTCTATTCTTGTTCCGCTCCTTGTCAGGGTATTTATTTATTTGTTTTTCTTTATTGGGGCAGTCATATGATAAATGTCCAAGTTTGCCACATTCATAACATTTAACGTCTTTATCATTTGACTTGCTCTTATTTCTTTTAGTTGTAGTGCCCTTATTTTTGTTTCTAAATGACCTTCTCATAAATTTTCTTAAACCTTTAGCCAATAGAATTAGGTCATCGTTATCCGATTCAGAATCACTATCATCTACGTGATCGGAAGAAGTAGAGACGTATTCATTTTATTTAAAAGCAATAACTTTACCTTGTTTAGATGCTTCCGATTTCCGTATGGTGAGTTTATTTTTATACACCTTAAGAGACCCAATTAACTCTTCCATCTTTATTGATTTCGTTTCTTTGCTTTCTTCTATTGCGGTTACTTTAGGGCCCCACTCTGATGGAAGGCTTCGTAAGACTTTCTGTACTTTTTCCTGCATGGTAAAAGCTTTACCAAGAGACTCAAGAGAATTATAGATGTTAGTCAAACGAAGATCCATGTCAACAATAGATTCATTAGGCAATAGTTTAAACGACTCAAGTGTGGACATAAGCATGTTTATCTTAGACTCTTTTACTTGACTCGTGCCTTCGTGTTTCATTTCTAGTATCCTCCACATTTCTTGTGCACTTGAACAATTTGAGACATAACTAGACTCACTTTTACTTAATCCATTCAAGAGCAATTGCATAGCCCTAGCATTCATGCTAAGTTTCTTTTTATCATCACTAGTATATTCTTGTCTAGGTTTGACAACTTCTAGTGTGACTCCGTCTACGGTAGATAACTTAGAAGGGACAAAATGACCATCTTCTATAATCGACCAAAGATCAATATCTACAGCCATAAGAAAAAGCTTCATTCTTAGTTTCCATTGAATAAATGACTCACCATCAAAAAGAGGAGGCCTTTGGCTCGACATACCTTCTTGCTCGGTTTTGAGATTTGTGGTTGCCATCTCACTGAATCGTTGTATCCTCTGTAGTGAGTGTTCCTGCGCTCTGATATCACTTGTAGGATCTGCAAGGCACCACTATAAGGGGGGGTTGAATAGTTGGTGCGGAAATTGTGGTTTTTAAAATTGTTTTGACCAAAACAACTCAACTTCTGAAAACAGATTCTGTTTTCAGGACCAGTTTTAAAACGTTTTTAAAACTAGGTTGTAGGTCTTCAAAAATTCTAAAATTTTGAGAGAACTTAGCCTCCGATGTTATGAGTGTCTCCTAAAAATTTCAGATTTAAATTCAACCTTTAACCCCTTCAAAAATCGTTGGTGGTCAGATTGCGCGAATCTGTCAGAAACGGTAGACTATTTTGAAAAATTTATTCCTATTTGTTCTTAACTCCAATTGCTCTGAAATTTTAACCACTAACCCCTTATATGTTGTATTTGAATGGGTTGAAACATTTTTGAAAAATCTTTTCAGGAAGTTAGTCAAATACACTCAAAGTATCAACCTTTGCAAGTCTGAAAATCAGACTGCACTAGTCTCAGAACTTTGGATGTTTGAGTGACTTATACTTATCCAAAAGGGTTGAAACTTGTGCCAAATTAACCCTAAGACGTGTGGATATATTTCTGGAAATTTTCATGATTTTTGAAAATCTTTTACTATTTTTACGAACGTAAACAAAAAGAGTAAACAGTACAGAAACAGAATATAAGTGCAGAAAGTAAATGGCACCGAGAATTTTATACTGGTTCGGTTATAAACAACCTACTCCAGTCTTCGAGGAACACCTTCCTCGGTTCACACTAGTCACACAACGCAAATACACCTTACCACAGGGTTGATGGAGTTACACACCAACTCCAACCCTTTACAAACCTTGTACGATGAATACAATTCGCACGAACACCACCACCTTGCAAGATTGAAGATTGATCACACCTTGATCAATCTTTTACAAAGATAAAGAGTATGTGGTGGTCTATTACAAGCCTATTCAAGAATAAGAATATAAGTACAATAGGCTTTCAAGAAGAAGAAAGAAAGAGAGTGTAGAAGAAGAGAAGGCTAGGCGTTTTTGTCACTTGAAATTGCAATGCTTGTTCTTGTCTTTTGTTTTTGCTCATCTTCTTTCCTTTTAAGCAAGAGTGGTCGTCCCCCTCTAGTGCTCTCCCCTCTTGAAAATTGTCTTCTAAGTCCTTGGGAGAATGTATAGCATCATTGTGACATGATATTGCTTACTTGGCACCTTCTCATTGGATGATCATTTAACCTTTGCTTACTTGGCACTTCATGATTGGTTGAATGTTGTCATCACTTGATGACTAGGATAATCTGAGAAAACCACTTAAAACATATGCCAAAATCATCATAAAATAGTTGTCATAACATCCAAGATTATCACATAAAGTTAGCAAGATAATTTTCTACCAAAAAGGGCATGAAAATTTCGGCCATTAAGAGACTTAGCATGCTGAAATTTCAGCATGTGATACATAGGTATTATTTTCAAAATGTTGCCATGTTTGCTTTGATTTATCTCTTAAAAAATGAATCACCATTTAGTAGAAGATATTTTCAACTTTTATGAGATAAAAATTTGACTCCCATGTGGCCTAAAATTCGGCCATTCTTCATTCACACATGCTGAAATTTTCAGCATGTGTGATATTAAAAAATATCACCACTTAAATTCCATAACTTATTCAAAATGCTTCCAAATTATCTTCCAATTAATCCACCTTAATTAAGAAGTAAAATATCACTCATAATGGAGGTAAAAATCGGCCATACATTAGCACACATGCTGAATTTTCAGCATGTGTCACAATTGTGACAAAATTTGAATTGGTACCTTGTCTAGCTTCTTCCTTTATGTCATCAACATTGTATGATTGATTCTTGACCAATCAATATGCCAAAAAGGCTCCACATATGCTCCATCACAGCTGTAGGGGCGTGTATACATGTATATGCATGTGCTGAATTTCATTTTTGCTAACTTTGTAAAATAGTGCACATTTAATAATACACACATTTTATATTCCAATCAGCCCTTAATTAATTTTCTAGAACACTTTAATATGTATGACATATGTAAAAAGTGTCTAGATACGTGTCGTATGATGTGCCAAAAATGTTCCATGTGTTGTGTACATAGAAAACTGAATTTTCGATGTTTATCGATTACCCGATTTTTCTCTAATTGAATTCCAACTTTTTGGACATGTTATATACATTATGTTACACATAATATATATAATATAAACTTTAATTCTCAGCACTTGTCTGGTCTAAAGTGGCGCCTCGACATATGACAAAATTGAAATTGGAATCTCCACAATTTGGCCTTAATATGGGGTGATTTGTGTGTGCCAACATGGAATGATTTTATGGCTGAAAATATCATCATAGCCACGACATTAATAATGATTTTTGACATGTAGGGGCTGGCCATCTATTTATGGCAAGTACGTGACACGTTGGCGAAGTTTTGATATTCGCCCGATACGACAATTTTCGGTTTAGAACCTTTTAACGTGTCGTATTTAATTTGTCATCACCATGACTTATATCATATGATATAAGACCTGAATATACTCATAAATATGAGTTAATTATGGTGGTATGATGTTAACGTACGTACATAAAATATATAACGTGCCGATAGTACTTTGGAATACATGTGTATGTGCCTTTTTCAAAAAAATCTGAAAACATATATTTATATATATATATATATGCGTGTATATTTAATGTGGAGAGGAGGAGAAGACTTTCCTTTCTTGGTCTTGTTGCTTTTGTGCCTTGTTCAAATGTAGCTTCCTTTAATGAACTACTCAGTTTAATTAACTAAGTACTTCACTTAATGAACTAGTTTAGTTCATTAATGATGGCATCTGAAAATAGTATAAACACAACAAATGTTTGCCATATGATGTAAGCTTTAACGCTTCATGGCTCGTTAGTACGGCAACATTATATATGAACTAAAAAAGGCAAGTAATAGGCAATATGTCATGCACACGTTTATATCATGCACATGTTTTTGTCATGCTCATTTAAATCACATATTTTGAAATCACTCAAACCCATTTTTCTCTACACGTCTTTGTGTGTTAAGAAAAATGTCCATGTGTAGCGTGAGTAATCATCTACTATGACACGCACATAGTAGTGTCCACTTAGACTTCTTGTCCTACTTAGACCAAATAAGTCTAAATGAAGCAATTCTAGTACATGACTAGTACTCACTTCATGTTTTGGTTTTAATGTTTCTTTAATGTGTTTTCCTTTAATACACGTTTCACATAGTTGAAAATTATCTAAGTCTAACTTAGGCATACCTCTAATTAAATTTTTCCTAGATAACTTTTCAATCGTTGAAATTCCTATATGGCCTAATCTTCTATGCCATAAATTCACATCTAAGTCATATGATATTAGACACTTAACCTTAGCATTTAACATGTTATCTAAGGTAAGAGTCTAAATGTTACCATCTCTATTTTCTTTTAATAAAATTTTCCCTTTTTCATTTATTATATCACAAGAATTGGGAAGAAAAGAAACATTATATCCACAATTTATAAGTTGAGAAATACTTAGTAAATTATAAGAAAGGTTACTTACTAACAACACATTTTGTATTTGAAATGTGTTAGGGTCTCCAATTGTTCCTTTTCCAACAACTTGTCCTTTGTTGTTGTCACCGAATTTTACCTTTCCTCCATTCTTGATTTGTTCCAACTCGGTGAATATTTTGGGGTTTCCCGTCATATGCCTTGAACATCCACTATCTAAAAACCATTTGGATTTTAGATTCTTTGACTTTGCCTCCTTCTTGCATTCCTTGCGTTTTTCCGACAATGGAGACAAAGTTTTAGGTACCCTTTATTTGGGTCCTTGAATGTTAGGAGCACCACCTTTGTTTAGATATCCCTTAGGTATCCAAACTTGGACATACCTTCTAGTCACATTTTTGACATAGGTTGAATATAAAGGATTAACATATGTTTGACCATTCCAAAAAGATGTTGCATTGTCATACGTGTTATATCTTGGTTGATAAGTACTATGTCTTGGCCGATTTTGATAGTGTGTATAAGGCATATAATTTTGATTCTTGAAAGGCGCTATGTATGTATGTTCATATGCATTTATATAAGACTTATATGAGTGTTGCCTATACTTACGTTCATAATAAGTTGGATGCATTTTATTAGGTCTAGATGCATTTGTATACATGTAGGCATAATTTCTAGGTTGTCTAGATGCAAATTTTTGCCTAGATGTATGTTTATACGTGTGTATATTTATGGGTGCGTGTTGTATTTTTGCCTTGATATAAGTAGAAGAAGGTGTAGAAGAAGATGTAGAAGGCAAAGTTGATTTTGTTGTATTATATGGCAACTTTGTACTAGATGAGACAAACTTAGTCTTTTTATCTACTTTTACATTTTCTTCTTTATAGCCTAACCCGTTTTATCATTCACATACTTTTGTGATGATATTAGTGTATCTAACATATTAGCACCCGATTTAAATTGTTCTAACATTTTTTCTAAGGTAAGTTTGGAAGATTTAAGTTGTACTATTTTATTTTCACAACTTTCTACCTTAGATTTCAACATGCTATTTTCAGTTTTTAACTTTTGGTCATTTTTCCTAAGTGATTCAATGTTAATCTCTAAAGAATCAAGAGTATTAGTAGCGAAATCTTCGGTTTTTCTCTTCCTCTATCCCATAGGTCCAGTGTTTGAATCAATAGAGAACCCTTTCTTCTGTATGAATCGATATTATTCCATCCCAATTACTTACCAAACCAATACCCCTAAGGAAAATCTTGAATTGGATCCGAAATTGATGGGTTAGTGTGAGCTTATCCATGAATAATCCACATCACTTATGCTTCTATTGGAACACAAGATTCTCCTTTTCTATGGAAAAGGCCCGTATCAATAATTATGATTTTACGTATGGACAATTCCTCAATAACTCTTGTTTAAAAGATTTTAATTGATCGGAAAATTTCATGTTGGACGTCTTCAACTTGTCATTTTCTTCAATTAGTTTCTTCTTTTCTTCAGAGCTTCTTACAGTGAGCATGCATTCTTAAAAACTCTTCATACATTTCATCAAATGTCATGTCACTATCAGAATCACTATCAAAAGAAGAACTTACCTCGTTGGATACGAAGCAGACTTGAGCTTCCTTAGTTTCAGATTCTGAGTCGGATGAGTCGCTCCATGTGCTTACCTTCATTGCTCGTTATCCTTTCTTTGACTTAGACTCCTTTGTCTTTGTCGTTTGTGCCTCTTTGTCCTTGGCTTGTTTATTATTGTTGTTATTATTATTATTTTTCTTGGACAATCATATGAAATATGTCCTTTTTGACCGCATTCGTAGCACTTTAACTCTTTGTTATACCATTTGTTGTTGTTAGAGTTATTTTTCTTAGATTGAGAAAAAGAAGAAGAAGAAGAAAGACGTTGTCTATTCCTATTTGGACATTTGAAAAACTTTATAAGTTTTCTAGCTATCAATATCAAGTCATCGTCTAATTCAGTATCACTATTACTATCATCATTATTTGTATGTGTTTCAGTTGTTTTGAAAGCTATAGACTTACCGGATGATTTAGATGACTCGGACTTCCATTGGTTTAGTTTTACCTCATATACTCTTAGTGAGCCTATCAATTCGTCCATTTTTGTGATCGATTTGGTTTCTTCAATTGCCGTAACCTTTGGATCTCATTCAGCAGGAAGGCTTTGCAGCACCTTTTGCACCTTCTCGTTGTTGGTGAATGATTTTCCTAAAGCTTCAAGGGCATTGAAAATATTAGTAATTCTCAAATCCATAGATGTTATGGATTCGTTCGGCAACATTTTGAAAGATTCCAATTCAGTCATAAGTATATTTGTTTTTGATTCTTTTACACCGCTTGTACCTTCATGTTTTAATACAAATGATTTCCACAAATCGTGTGCACTTGTGCAGTTTGACACATATCCTGCTTCAGAAGTTGTAAGTCCATTCAAAAGTAATTGATAGCTTTAGCATTCATGGACATTTTCTTTTTATCTTCTGATGACCATTCACTTTTATATTTTTCAACCTCTTGAGTGACTCCACTAACTTGTACAACTTTCATTGGAATGTATGGCCCATCTTCAACTATAGACCATAAATCGATGTCTATAGACATTAAGAATAGCCTCATTCTTAGTTTCCAATGAACAAAATTATTACCATCAAAAAGAGGAGGATGTTGTGTGGACATACCTTCCAACTCACCTTTGTGAGAGACTATAGCCATTGTATGTACCTTTAATCTGAGATTAGCAGGGTACAAAGAGTTATTGTTTCTTGGCCTTGTGTTGTTTGTACGGTGTTGAATCTTGCTTCTTTGAGTGGTGTAGACCTCGCTCTGATACCAATTGTTGGACCGCAATAAACACCACTAGAGGAGGGTGAATAGTGGTCAGCGGAAATTACACTACTACCCTTTGTAAAAATCCCCTTTGAAAACAGAATCTGAGACCACCTCAGATTCAGTATCCGTTTTTGAAAAATTCAAAAATAAGTGTACACAACTACAAAAATTATGAAACTTAGAATTTAACTTCAATGTGTTAACAAGATGACAAAAATAAGATTGTTTGACCTTTCAGACAAATAAACAGATTCAGATGGTCAATCTGGACAGAATTGGACAGAATGTTGTTGATTTCGAAAAACATGTTTCTCTTTGAATACTCACCTAAAAAGGTTGATCTTTATATCAAAACACTCCTTAGGATGTGTATTTTATGTTTCCAAAATGCCCTGACCTTAAACAAGTCTTGATAAATGCAGAATTTAAGTTTTCTCAAAACTGGTCAGATTACAGCCATATTGGAGCAGTTATCTTGCAAAGACTGAAAGACTAACTTTCCCTTGCTCAAATCAAGTGATTCTTGTTGCAAATGAAAGCTAACCATCTGAAGTATAACTCTTCCGAAAATCATGAATTTTGGACTGTTTAGATATTTTTTCAAATCGTGAGAATTGTGTGAAAACTGCAGTAAAAACAGGCAGAAAACAGAAATAAAGAAACATGACAAGAACACCGAGAATTTATCCTGGTTCGGTCAATGTGACCTACTCCAGTCCCAATCAACACCTTTTCTTGGATTTCACTATGAAATGAATCACCTTACAACAAGAACCAAGCTTGATCCTTGGGTTATACACCAACCCTATTCAAGACTTAGATGAATACCTTCTATGCAACACTTAGTTGAAACACCTCTACCACCTATTGATGTAGCTTTATATAATTGGCTAATCAATCTTACAAATGAAGCTTAAGAGGTTTGTAGCTCAACAAATATAACAAGAACACCTTTGCTACAAAGAATGGAACAAGATCAACAAGAAGAAGATGATAGCTAGACAAATCAACAATGCCTTTCAAATGAGCTTTAAGTGTGTTTCATCTTCTTTACCATTGCCTCCTATTTATAGTGTGAATTGAGCCTTGGAGATAAGAATGCACATGTGTCACCATCTTCATCATCAAGTCCAAGTGTCTTCACATCATTGGTTGGCTTTGTACACTTGGCAACAATAAGCAAAATGATTGGTCCACCTTTACATTTCAGCATGGCTGAATTTTAGCTCCAAAAATGACTTGGAATTATCTTGAAAATGTGAAGATAATTGTAATGGATAATACTCCACTATCCACTCAACTTCTTGGCATAAACATAGGACATGTGAGGCTGACTTTTTTGGATAAAAACAACTCAAATTCAGCTCCAACAAAGTGTAGTAGTCGTTGGCTACTTAATCATATTTTTCATTAAAAATAGCCTTGATTATCCTTTGTGAATTGAAGATAATAAGAGAGGATAATACCACCAAAATACCCTCAACTCCAAGCACAAGAATATGACATGTGAAGACTTCTTTTTCACTCAAAAAATCTGCTGAGATTAGCCATGTAGCTGTTGGCTACATTTGAAATATCCTAGTTGGCAATTTTTGCCAACTAGCTCCTTTTTGATTGGTCACTTGTCACCAATCCATAAAATGAGTACACCATCATATTCATATGTATATACACGTTTTTTATCATATTTATATGTATACCAACTCAAATTTTTGAAGAAGAAATCGCCAAATGATAATTGACAAGATTATGCCAATATATAACACCAAAATTCCCAATATTTCTTCTTATATGTAGTGATCTTTTCCACACCTTTAACACCTTGAAAACCTCTGAAAAATGATGAATAATAACATCCAATAACATATAAAATAGAGTCTTCAAGATAGAAATAGAATGTGACATCACAACTTGTCACATATCCCGCTATAGTCAATAATATCATCATTTGATAGAATAAGATAAAGAATCACCATATAATCTTCAAGATAATAATAACTCAACTCCAGAATGAAGATAATAATATGCTCAAGAGATTATTTGAGTGAAAATACCAAAAATAAATAATATGCTCAAGAGATTGTTTGAGTGAAAATACCAAAAATACCCTCATAGGTGAAATGACCAAAATGCCCCTGGTGTGAGAGAACTCCAAAAATGACCCCGATGGTCAGAAATGAATATTATAACACCTTTATCATGATGAATAAGATAAGAATATGTTCTTGATATATATCCACCATATCATGTTCCTACAAAACTCAAAATACCAATTTCGTCCTTTTTGGTAAGTTGAAACTTCCAAGGCACGTTAGTCACAATACATTTACAATCATCAAAAACACATAATATTCACATAATGAACATGTATAAATCATATACAAATGAAAACAACCAATTTGTCACATTTTAGAAAAATATTTCTAAAAACCCTAGACATCGATTGATAGAAGTGCCTCAGATTCAGAGATCGATGTCTCACGGAAAGGTTCAGGTTTTGTCTCTGACCTACACGGATCGATCGAAGTGAGGGTTCGATGTACATCAATCGATCGATGCGTCACAGGTTTAGAGATCGATGTCTCACAATAAGTTTCAGAACTTTCTCTCCCTTACATAGATCGATCGATGTGAGGGATCTATGTACATAGATCGATCGATGTGCAACAACCTGAGAGATCTGTGTCAACTTTTTCAACTTTTAATCACATATAACACCATGTGTGACATTTTTAAGTATTCACCACTTTAAATCATGACTTCGAAAATTATCCAAACATATTTCTCAACAGTGTCTCCATGTATACTTCTTTTTGTTCTCCATATAAAAAGAAATTTTTTATGTCAAACTCCTAGAGTGACCAGTCTTTATTTGTTGCTATAGAGAATAAAACCCTAATTGTATCGATCTTTGCCACTGAAGAAAATGTCTCTGAGTAGTCAATGCCATATATATATGTGTGTATACTTTGACGACCAACTTTGCTTTGTATCGTTCAATACTGTCGTCTGTCTTATATTTGATGATGAAAACCCACCTACATCCAATTGGTTTTTTTCATTTGGGCAATATACACCTCTCCTATAGTTCATTCTTCTTTAATGCTTCCATCTCCGAATCCATAGCCTCTCGCCACTCAGCCTTTTTACCCGCTTCCTGTGTTGTCCTCTGAATGGACTCTGTGAACAGTAAGGTAGAGAACGCATGTGAAAAATTAGAAATTCTCCCCTATTTATGTTCACTCGATATCTGAAGTTTCGAGACACGTGTTCAGGTGAGTACTAATCAGGTACCACTCCTTGATTCCTCCTTTGGGGTAGGACAAACACATGTTCATTAGAATTGTCAACATTAGTAGCACTGATATCCTATGAATCTTCATCGAGCATAAGCCACTTACTTCTTACCGGACGTACGACAAAAGAGGCTCACCAGTTATGGGTGCTGGCTCATCAGCCTCACCTATGTTATCAGAGGCAAACTCGGAGGCTTCATCCACCTACTTTGTCAGAACAGTCTCCAGAAAACTTAAGTTGTTCAACCAACCTAGTGGTTTGCTGATTGTCTCTCCCTGAACCCTATGCTAGTGGGTAAAGAAATATTCAGACTTTAAAAATATCAATCTATAGTTAGATGAATTCAACGTGTGTTTATGTTGTAATATCGATATCATTTCTAGTAAGTGTTATACCCAATAAAGATACATTTTTCAACACAAGGACTAAGTTTGGAGATATCGCTTTTGAGAATATTGATAACATGTAGTAGCTAAATAACTTGGGTAGTAAAGTGAGAATAGAGGGTATGGCAGTTTAAGTTGCCAAGAGTTGTAGTGGGGTGTTATAGTGGAGTATTTTGCCGGGTAAACGATTTAGTAGGCAAATAGATGTAAAGATAGCTTCGGGCCATTAGGACTTTGGGACATGAACTCCAACATCATGGCTCGAGTCATTTTCAGGAGTATATAATTTTTTCTTTCAACCACACTATTTTTTTGTGGCGTATTTGGACGCAAAGTTTGATGGATAAGACCATGAGTTTTAAAAAATGTTTGCATGGTTTGATTTATGAATTCTCCGCCATTGTCAGAACAAAGAATCTGTATTTTTTTTGTCAAACTAAGTATGATCACGTGAAAGAATTCAAAAACAATTTCGAGCACCTCAGAATTATAGTTTAGTAAATATAGCCATGTCATATAAGAGAAGTCATCCCACAAACATCATAAAGTACTGAAAACGGTTATGATTAGACACAAAAGACTGGACCCCAAACATCAAAATATACTAGGAAAAAACAAAGTTAACTATGGTGTTATTAGACTGAAACATAATGCGATAGTTTTTAGCATGGATACAAGTTTCACTACTCAGGGAAGAGGGATTATTTTTTTTTTTGAAAAGACTAGGGAATAAACAAAAACTTAAAATACCCAAAAGAAATATGTCCTAGATGGTGATGCTACAACCAAATTTTTCGGTCAACCATTCTGTGAATAAGCATTGCATGAATCTGGTAAGTCACTTATTCAACGCTGTAGCGCCTCTGCGCTCTACACGCCTAATGATCTCCTACATACGAATGTCCAGCAAAAGGCAAAAATAAGGACACATAAGTATCATAGGGTCCAGATCCTTTGTAACTTGACTTATTGACAATAACTTTGATGACAATAAAGGAACATAAAAGCAATTATTTAAATTCATTTGTGGGGAGAAAGTAATGGACCGCTCGCCCTGAACTCGAACTAATTCTCCACTTGCTATTTCCATATAGGATTTAGTAGAAATAGATAAGTCTATAGAGTCATTAGTCATCGTGTCTGTAGCTCCGCAATTAAAAATTCATTTACTAGGCTATTGATGCATGTTGAGTGGGTTTGATATGCTTTGGGCAAACATGCAGATTCTACTAATGTCAGGGGCAAATTTGCAAAATTTAAAGGCTTTGGGGGTAAAATTGTAGGGTCTAAATATTTTGGGTGTTGAATATCAGGTATTGAAAAATTAGGTTGGGATTTACCCTATAACCCTCACCCCAGACTAGGGTCTTGGTAGTTCACCCTCCACACTCTGCTACGAGAAGTACAAGGCGTCGATACCATATATGCGCCTATCGACATGAACCATGAATCGATATAGCGGAAGCAATATAAACATTTACAATCGACATGCATTACATTTTCTTATATATCTGTATAAATCATGTAGGACCTGTATAGCACCACTAGAAGAGGGGGTTGAATAGTGGGTGCGGAAAATTTGGTTTTTAAAAACTTTTGAACCAAAAACCTCACTTCTGAAAACAGATTCTGTTTTCAGACCCTGTTTTGGATTAATTGAATGATCAGGTTCTAGACCTCCAAAAATCGTGAAATTTGTGAAAACGTACTTTCAGATGGTATATATATGTCATAAAAATTCCAGATTAAAATTCAATGTATAAGACCTTAATAAAACGTCTTTACTGTGATTATGTAAATCTGCCAGAAACTGTTCCTCAAAATGAAAACTTTATTCCTATTAATTTACAACTCCAAATGATCTCAAAATTTTATGGAATGACCCTTAGGATATGTAATTTAAATGGTTGAAACAGTTTTTTAAAGTTACTTTGGCAAGTATGTCAAATACGTTGATGTTCTCAACCTTTGCAAGTCTAAAAATCAGATTGCACTAGTCTCAGAACTATTAACGTTTGACTGACTTATACTTATCCAAATGAAGTGAAACTTATGCCAAATGAAATCTAGGACGTGTGTCTATGTTTCGGAAAATTTTTGTTATTTTTGAAAATCTTTTGCTATTTTTACCGTTGCAATCAAAATGGTGTAAAAACTGGAAACTGAAAGTAAAGTGTTGGAAAGTAAGAACACCAAGAATTTTATACTGGTTTGGTTAACACAACCTACTACAGTCTTCGAAGACACCTTCCTCGATTATCACTAAACACCAAAAACACCTTTCCAGAAGGGTGACTGGAGTTACACACTAACTCCACCCTTTTACAAACAATACAATCAAGCAAACGGATCATGAACACCACCACCGAACGAATGAAGGTTTGATCACACCTTGATCAACCTTTTACAACAATTGAAACGTGTATGGTGGTATATTCAGAGCCTATATAATATCAAGATTATATGAACAATAGGCTTGAGAGAAGAAGAAGAAGAATAAAGAAAGAAAGAAATGTAGAAAAGAGAGTAGAAGATCCTTTTGCACTTGAGAGAAATGTGAGAGTTGTCTTGGCTTTTTTTGTACTAATTCTCTTCCTTTTAATCAAGCTTGGCCGCCCCCTAGGGCTTCTTTTCTTCCTTGAGAATTCTCTTTAATGCCCTTGGAAGATTGTCTTATGTAGAAATGGCGTCATCTTGCTTACTTGGCACACTATGATTGGAAGGATGACTTGACCTTGCTTACTTGTCACTTGATGATTGGTCTAACTTGGCATCATTTAATGTGCTGTAAAAATCTGAAAAAAAAAAACTCATAAAACATGTGCCAAATAGTAACAAAAATGTTACCAAACAATCACCATTCAATCTCTTTAATTTTGGGAAGAAAATTAAGCACCATTAACTCACAAAAATCGGACACCCTTAGTACCATGTGTTGAAAATTTCAGCATGTGGCTATTTTGAAATCTTCTGAATTGTTACCTTGTGTAGTTCCCTCTTTTATGTCACTAACCTTGTGTGTCATATTCTCCACCACTTAAGATGCCAACTAAGCTCCAACTAGGCTCCATCATGTCTGCAAATGGTGTGTAGAATGGCTTTCCCATGTACTGATTTTATTTTTAGTAAGCTTTGTCAAATAATGCACAATATTTCCATATATATGATAAATTGCAATCAACCCTAATTTGAATTTTCTAGAACACTTTAACATGTTTTGAATGTGTAAAAAGTATCTAGATACATGTTGCATCTCATGCCAAAAAAACATTCCATGTGTTGTGTTCGTAGAAAACCGAATTTTCGACTTTCGTCGATTACGCGATTTTTCTCGGATTAAATTCAAACTTCTTGCACATGTCATATATATTATATCACACATAATAATAATAAAATAAAGTGTATATTCAGCTCTAATGGATGATGGTATAGGCGCCTCATGTGCTTTAAAATTTGAATTTGAAATCTCCACAATTTGGTCTAAATTGTGGGTGATTTGTGTGTGCCAACATAGAATGATTTAGTGGCTGAATTTAACATGTGAGATACAAAATTTTTGGCTATTTTTGAAGTATATGGGCTGGTCATATTTATATGGCAATTATGTGACACGTCGGTGAAGTTTCGGTAATCACCCGATACGACAATTTTCGGTTTATGTCCTTGTAACGTGTCATTATAATTTTGTCATCACCATGACTTATATCATATGATATAAGACCTGAATATACTCATAATATGAGGTGTATATAGTGGTGTGACATTGACGTATGTTTGTAACGTGTCGGTAGTACGTCAGAATATATGTGTATTGTGCCTTTTTAACAAAAATATGAATATATATATATATATTAGGCGTGTATATTGAAAGAATGAGGAGACTTTCCATTTTCAATTTGTTGCCATCAAGCTTTCTCCAAATATGTCTTCAATTAATGAACTAGTTAGTTCATTAACTTAAGTACTTTACTTAATGAACTAGTTTAGTTCATTAACTGTGGCACCTGAAAATAGTTCAAAGACAACAAATGTTTTCCATATGATGTAAGCTTTAAAGCTTCATGGCTTGTTAGTGCGGCAACAATATATATAAAGCATATGAGGCATGTATATCACAAGAACGTGTCAAGTAATGATTTTGTCATGCATTTCGTAAACTCGTACTATTTAAATCATGCATTTGTAAATCATTCAAACAATTTTTCTCAAAAATCTCTTCCTTTTGATGATTTACAAAATAACATTGGTGCATAATTTAAATATAATTGTTCTCCTCCAATTAGGCGCAAATTCGAATTTTGAATTGTGAATTTTATATTATCGTTGTCTCCCCCTGAAATTATGCAATCATGCTCTCTCTCTCTCTCTCCCTTTAAATCATGCATCTCTCTCCCCATTTATTTTGTAAATAATATCAAAAGTACATGTAAGAAAGAAACATCAGTTTATAGTATATCAACAAAAATCATGCATTCCAAGTGCGTTCTTAAGGGTTATTTATTCAACCCTTTGCAAATGTGCCTTTTGGTACCCAAACTTGGGTGACCTTCCTAAGTCTTCCAAAAGGTAAGAAAGAGATGAAGAATCAATGTAATAAATTTTCGGTGCAAATCCGTCATGCACATGGTATGATTTTCATTTTTGATATGCCTTCGTATTGGTGTGCATGGTGCCTGTCTAGATGCATTTGTGCTATATGAATGTCGTGTATGAATCAATGGTTTCTTTTCATATTTATACGGCACATAATTATATCTTGTATGATATAAAGAAGAAGGACGATTAGATGAAGTAGGGGGTGATCTAGGCGTCCTTTTAGTTGCTACATTTGCATGTGTTTTCTTAGATGAAGATAGAATGAATTTAGTTGATTTATTTTGTGTTTCGTTTTTCTCAACGTATCCTAATCCGGTTTTGTCGCTTTCATGCTTTTGTGAGGAGATGATACAATCTAGCATGTTTGTGCCCGTATCAAACTGCTTCACCATTTTTTCTAAATCCGTATTTCTTGATTTCAGATTTGAAATCTCGGATTTCATTTCATTATTCTCCGTTGTCAAAGATGAATTTTCAGACTTTAATGAATTTATCATGCAAGACGACTCTTCTTTTAAATTGTTTAATTTAGATACAAGATTTGAGTTAGAAGATTCGAACCATTTCTTGTCTTCAATTTAAATGTTTCTTTTCTTTTGCAAGAGCCTTAGAAAAATTATGCAACTCAAGATATTGACAAAATAAATCATCATAAGAAGGCTCGAGGTCTAAATCAGACTCAGAAGATACCTCATTCGATGACTTGGATGTAAAGCATACTTGTGCCGTTTCTTCTTCGGTTCCTTCAGTCTCAGAATCGGATGAGTCACTCCATATGGAGGCTTTGAAGGCTCTTCTCCTTTGTTTAGGTTTTGAGACGATTCTAGTTTTACTCCAGTCCTTGTCACGGTTTTTGTTTGTTTGTCCTTGTTCGGGCAGTAATATGACAAGTGTCCAAGTTTCCCGCATTCCTAGCACTTTATGTCCTCATTATTTTTATTTCTATGATTCTTAGATGAAGTAGGCTTAGGTTTGTTTTTAATCGATTTTCTCATTATCTTTCTTAATCTTTTAGTCAACGTGATTAGATCTTCATCATCAGAATCTATGTCACTATCATCTACACGATCATAAGAGGTAGAGACGTATTCATTTGATTTAAACGCTATATCCTTATCTTGTTTAAAAGTAGATTCAGTATTTTTTAGAGTGAGTTTGTTTTCATATACCTTCAATGATTCGATTAGTTCCTCCATTTTTATTGATCTCGTTTCTTTACTTTCCTCAATCGCTGTGATTTTAGGGTCTCATTCGGATGGGAGACTTCTTAGCACCTTTTGAACCTTTGCCTGTGTAGAAAAAGCATCGAAAAGAGGTGGCCTTACGGTTGACATTCCTTCTTGCTCGGTTTTATAACTAGTGGATGCCATCTCACAGAGATCATTGGATCTCCTTGTTGTGAGTGTGCTTGCGTTCTGATACCACTTGTACGACCTGTATAGCACCACTAGAAGGGGGGTTGAATAGTGGGTGCGGAAAATTTGGTTTTTAAAAACTTTTGAACCAAAAACCTCACTTCTGAAAACAAATTACGTTTTCAGACCCTGTTTTGGATTAATTGAATGATCAGGTTCTAGACCTCCAAAAATCATGAAATTTGGTGAAAAAGTACTTTCAGATGTTATATATATGTCATAAAAATTCCAGATTAAAATTCAATGTATAAGACCTTAAAAGAACGTTTTTACTGAGATTATGTAAATCTGCCAAAAACTGTTCCTCAAAATGAAAAATTTATTCCTATTAATTTACAACTCCAAATGATCTGAAAATGTTATGGAATGACCCTTAGGATATGTAATTTAAAGGTTGAAACAGTTTTTTAAAATTACTTTGGTAAGTATGTCAAATACGTTGATGTTCTCAACCTTTGCAAGTCTAAAAATCACATTGCACTAGTCTCAGAACTATTAACGTTTGACTGACTTATACTTATCCAAATGAAGTAAAACTTTTGCCAAATGAAAGCTAGGATGCGCGGCTATGTTTCTGAAAAATTTTGTGATTTTTGAAAATCGTTTGCTATTTTTACCATTGCAATGAAAATGGTGCAAAAGCTAGAAACTGAAAGTAAAGTGCAGAAAAGTAAGAACACCAAGAATTTTATACTGATTCGGTTAACACAACCTACTCCAGTCTTCGAAGATACCTTCCTTGGTTATCATTAAACACCAAAACCACCTTACCATAAGGGTGAATGGAGTTACACACTAACTCCATCCTTTTACAAACAATACAATCAAGCAAACAGATCACGGACACCACCACCGAACGAATGAAGGTTTGATCACACCTTGATCAACCTTTTACAATAATTGAAGAGTGTATGGTGGTATATTCAGAGCCTATATAATATCAAGATTATATGAACAATAGGGTTGAGAGAAGAAGAAGAAGAAAGAAAGGTGGAAGATCCTTTTGCACTTGAGAGAAATGTGAGAGTTGTCTTGGCTTTTGTTTTGTACTTCTCTTCTTTTTAATCAAGCTTGGCTGCCCCCTAGGGCTTCTTTTCTTCCTTGAGAATTCTCTTTAATGCCCTTGGAAAATTGTCTTATGTAGAAATGACACCTTCTTACTTACTTGGCACACTATGATTGGAAGGATGACTTGACCTTGCTTACTTGTCACTTGATGATTGGTCCAACTTGGCATCCTTTAATGTGCTGTAAAAATCTGAAAAAAAAAACTCATAAAACATGTGCCAAATAGTAATCAAAATGTTACCAAACAACCACCATTCAATCCCTTCAATTTTGGGAAGCAAATTAAGCACCATTAACTCACAAAAATCGGCCACCCTTAGTACCATGTGCTGAAATTTCAGCATGTAGCTATTTTGAAATCTTTTGAATTGTTACCTTGTGTAGTTCCCTTTTTATATCACTAACCTTTTGTGACATATTCTCCACCAATTAAGATGCCAACTAAGCTCCACCTAGGCTCCATCATGGCTGCAGATGGCATGTAGAATGGCTTGCCCATGTGTTGAATTTTATTTTAGTAAGCTCTGTCAAATAATGCATAATATTTACACATATATGGTAAATTGCAATCAGCCCTAATTTGATTTTTTAGAACACTTTAACATGTTTTGAATGTGTAAAAAGTGTCTAGATACATATTACATCTCATGCCAAAAAAACGTTCCATGTGTTGTGTTCGTAGAAAAACGAATTTTCAACTTTCGTCGATTACGCGATTTTTCTCCGATTAAATTCAAATTTCTTGCACATGTCATATGTGTTATGTCACACATAATAATCATAAAATAAAGTGTATGTTCAGCTCTAATGGCTGATGGTATAGGCGCCCCATGTGCTTTAAAAATTTGAATTTGGAATGTCCACAATTTGGCCTAAATTGTGGGTGATTTGTGTGTGCCAACATGAAATGATTTAGTGGCTGAATTTAACATATGAGCCACAAAAGTTTTGGCAATTTTTGAAGTATATGGGCTGTCCATCTTTATATGGAAAGTACGTGACACGTCTGTGAAGTTTCGGTATTCACCTGATACGACAATTTTCGGTTTATGACCTTGTAACGTGTCGTTATAATTTTGTCATCACTATGACTTATATGATATGATATAAGACCTGAATATACTCATAAATATGAGGTGTATATAGTGGGTGATGTTGACGTATGTTTGTAACGTGTCGGTAGTACGTCAGAATATATGCGTATTGTGCCTTTTTAACAAAAATATGAATATATATATATATATATATATATATATATATATATATATATTAGTCATGTATATTGAAAGAATGATGAGACTTTCTATTTTCAATTTGTTGCCATCAAGCGTTCTCCAAATATGTCTTCAATTAATGAACTAGTTAGTTCATTAACTTAAGTACTTTACTTAATGAACTAGTTTAGTTCATTAATGTGGCACCTAAAAATAGTTCAAAGACAACAAATGTTTGCCATATGATGTAAGCTTTAATGCTTCATGGCTTGTTAGTACGGCAACAATATATATAAAGCATATGAGGCATGTATATCACAAGAACGTGTCAAGTAATGATTTTGTCATGCATTTCGTAAACTCTACTATTTAAATCATGCATTTGTAAATCATTCAAACACTTTTTCTCAACAAATCACAATATAACAAGTTCCGAAATCTTCTAAATACCAAATGATCAAATATGTAACATCTCTAAAAATAACACTCAGCCATGCTTCCTCGATCGCGATAATTATATGTGGTTCCTTTTCTATAACGTGTAATATAGTAACTATTCTCTGCAAATAGTGGTTAAAGCAAGTGCAAGCGATAAAAGAATCGCCCAGCAGATAGTCCGTCAGGATACGTTATGTGGATCATACTTGTGGAGACAGAGTGATAAAATAGTATACGTAAATAAAGAACATGACCTTTTACGTCTTTGTATATTTAGTAAATAAAGTGCATAACATAAGTATAACCAAATAACATGTAACACATATATACGCAACATTATCATCAAAGTAATCATTCTTCTACAATCAAGTCCATAGAAACCCCATCTCTACATGTCCATACTCAATGTCTCCAATCAAGGTCTAAGATAATCATCATATCTATACACATCATGTCACTTCATGAACTATGTCAATGCTATATTCTACAATGCGATGTCTTTTAAAACGATGTCATAAAGCTTTCATAATGATGAAAACTCAAATCATGATATCCATATTCATTTTTCTATAAACCTGTCATAACATATCATTTTCATAAACCTTTAAAACATGACATTCCATATGATGGCTATAGCACTTATCATAACGTAAGAACGATACCGCACGACATACCGAATGATTTTCCATAGTCATCATGTACAAATATGAATCCCAGTGTACCAAACACGATGTTACATCGATAACATACTATATGCCCATGACACCACCACCTTGGTGTGTCATGACGGCCTCCAAAACATAATATTACATATTTCGATGGAATCAATCGTCTCGTCGGTACAGTTCATTACGCATGAGAACTTTTAAAAATATTTATAATAATGTATGCACATGCTCTCGATTTCTAGTCCATTCAACCCTCTATATATTCTCAAATATTCTGTAAATAATCAATGCCTTAAAATCATGAAAATCTATCTTCTTTTGTCCTCCTATATACCTCGGCCTAAACAGCCCAAAACAATCCGCTTTTTGTACGATTTCATCCATCAACATTTTCTTAAAATATACATCTTAAACATATTCCAAATGGCCAAAAAACACTAAAACATTTATTATTCATATTTATATACTTTAATGTATCATAAAAAAACATGAAGTAGTCATAATTTATATTATGTCACTTTGCATATATATGTACATCTAGCAAGATTATTTGTTCCAAAAATGCCCTTAGGGCCATATGTTCCTCTATGTGTGTGTGTGTACTTATAAACATATAATAAACTTGTTATTGTCCATATTTAGGCCTTATGGCCGTGGCTACTCCTTCACCGACAAACACATAATTTCATCTTGTTTTTACATCACATGATATATCATGAGTTTAATATTTATACCTCTAACATATAATGACTTTTTACTTACCTCATGTGACTTATTTACCTTATTATTTTCACCATAATTTCATGCATCATACTTATATTTTTGTTTCAACATAAATATATGCATGATGGTTTCCATCAAAGTAATGACTTTCAAGGCTAAGATCATGATAGAAATACATATGACATAATGATGATGGAAACCATGAAAACGCACCTTCTTGAACAATGATAATCAAGATTATATGTCATTATAATATGGATGATGAAGCTCAAGTAAAATATGCCAAAACAGCCCATTGGCCTTGTGATACACACATATACAAAATTACATGATGATCATCAAGAAACAATATAGCCATGGATATAGCAATATAGCCATAGATATGATGCATCATAACAATGCTAGATCAACACCACCAAAAGATGTCCAAAACCCAGAATACCATGAAATACATAAAGATGATCATCATTGAAAATACATAAGCATATGCATCAAAGTTAATGTCTTAGTGATCATTTCCTGTCTTAACATAGGATTCATGCTCTTTCATTTATTCTTACATACATGCATACAAATGTTGTTCATTTACTTTTATTGAAATATATATAAGTCCATCCTTTAACATTTTTGGCCGATTTATAGGAAGCCATAAATCACAACATATACATCATATAGGAACATATCTTTTACATATTCTTCTTACTAAAACATTGAAAGTACTTCAAGAATCATCCGACTTAAATATGAAAATAAATACATATTCTTTGAAAATCCATGAAGGATCAAGAAAGAGTACTTGTCTTTCACACTTAGTTTCAAAGCGAAAATTTTTCCACTTGGCTTGGAGAAATCCTTCTCTTTTCTCCTGGTATACCCACGGTTTGAAGGGGAAAAAAGGAGAGTTAGTGAGCAACTATAGAAAGTGATAATAGAAGGATTTAAACCATTCTACATGAAGTTTTTACCTTGCTTCTCATTGTTCTTTGGTTCTACATAATTTCAGCTATAACTACTTGAGTGAAGGAATGTATTCTAACTATTGTCTTGAAAAGATGGAGTGAAGTAAAGAGAAGAATTTTCTCTCCTTCTCTCATGCTATTCTCGGCCAAGAGACTAAGATGGAGGTTGGAAGATTTTGTTTTTCTTCTTGAAGTGTTAAAAGAAAAATCTTTTCTCCTTTTTGACCAAAGGTGGCAGGCCAAAGAGAGAGGGAAAAAGGGGTTATTTGTATGTGGTTGAAAATGTAAGAAGATGTAAGAATATGGAAGCTTTTGGGTAGAGGTTATGATGGTATGAAACAAATATCTCTTCATACCCATTTGTAAAGGGGCCGGGTAACATGGGGTGGGGAGGGTTTTTGATTTGTTTGGTTGAGTGTGTAGGAAGTGTAAGAAGTGTGTAAGAGGGTGTAAGCTTTTGGGTAGAAGAAAATGATGTCTTCTTGGTTGAGCAAGGCAAAAATTTGTCTTCTATCTACTTGGTGCAAGGTGACGGCCAAGGGAAATGGGAAGGGAGGAGTAGTTGGTTTGTTGAAAGGTGTGAGACATGTGAAGACTTCTTGGTAAAGGTATGATGATTTCTTGTGGGGATGAAACAAACAAAAATTGTCTTCCTTTCTTGTACATGGGTGGGGTGGTTAAGAGGGGCTGAGAGTGGATAGAATAGGATAAACTTTCATCATTTGGTTTCTCCACAATTTTCTACACTTGGCATTTTGTTGGGGTATTAATCTAACCACAATTTCTTCTTTCTTTTTCTTCCTATGGCCGCCTCTGTGTGTGTGTGTGTCTATATATATCTTTTTATTCTCCTTTCCCTAAAATATTTTCTTGTGTCTTATTTTATTTTTCATTTTATTTAAGTAATGTAAAATTCTTGTGTCATGTCTTTTCCGTTTGATTTAATCTATTCTAATACTTAAGTTGTTACTTACTAGCCTCACTTTAATTTATCATGAAATCGTAAAATGTTTGTTATTTAGTTTCGTCGTATATCGATATATTACGTAATTTATCGTTCAATTATTTTTCCGAGCGTTAGCAACCCTGATATACTATCTTAGTCTATTTTATACTATCAGAATTTTATAAAATTGGGAGTGTAACCTAATGATGTGAATCTGTTATATACGATCGATATCCTAATAAATTCTTATTCGAGTTTTTATTCAACGGTAACTTTCATCCATATCAAACCTTTATTTTTTTTTCTATTATCTTATTTTTTTTCTACCGATCCAGAGATGCAGGTCGTAACATACCCACCCCCAAGCCTAACTCCTTTACCCGCTTTTATTTCCTTCTCTCTTTCGTCCCACCGGGATGCCTCTATTACTGCTGGTGGCCCGTGGGATGCTCATGATGGTGGTTCCCCTCCTACAGTCTATTCGATTTTTTGGTGGCTTGTGGTTATACTTCTACCAATCTGGATAACAAAAAATCAGAAACAAATCTCACGTGTATGTCTTTTTATCCCACAATGGGTGCTATAATCAGAGACTTGTCCCTTTTCTCCAGACTTTGCGATGAGGTCCCTAAGCTAAGTTTTTTGTCCATCTGATTTTGCTCTCCTTTATCTCAGTTCACTTGCTCTTGGCTGCTAAGTCAAGGCCTATCCCCGATGATGTTGTTGTATCACCTGAGGGGATTGACTGTTAAATTTTGTATTCGAGCCTCCTCTCTCTGGATTGTAGCATAAGCCGCTTTCACTAGTTGCAATAGATCCCATTTTAACATCTCCATGATTACAAGTTCATACTTGTCACCTATGGAAGTCAAAAGTTTAAATTGTCTTTATTCGTGGACTTTATTATTGTACAATATGATGTCCTCCGACATTTCATTAGATTCAAGTCCTTCCAATGAATTTTCATCCAAATGTGTTGGAGTTTGTTCTAATATTCCTCTAACATGCCACCTCATTGTCAGAGTGACTTAGTGTTATGCCCCGCATTTTTTAGCATACATATGCCGAAATATGCATGCTCACATTAGTAATATGAAACAACAAAAGATATAACTACATACTATATATATAGTTCACGGCAAAAGAAGAAAAAAATATAAAAATAAAACCTAGAATCCTAATGTGACTAGGAAGTGAATAAGATAGAGTTTGAAGTATACCCAAATCCTAATTGTATTAGATATATACTACAAGTCGTCAACACATTAGGATACTTCCTAGCCTATATCTATATCTATACATATATATCACACAATTGCATCAATTTCCCATTCTTCAAATCGGCTGACCACCCCCTTAAATTCTTCGCAGCTACAATCTCCATCAATGCCTTTCTTTTCTCTCCTCACAATAGCATGGCGCCAGGAACAAGGAAACAAAAGATGGGAAACTGCAATTCCTTTTTCTCTTACATATTCATATGTTTATATTACATACATACATATACACACTTTATACAACACAAACTCCATCCCACCTTTATTGCAAAAAAATTCGGCCAGCACACCCCTCCCAAGAAACCAAGGCAGCCGCCAGCCACCAGGAGGAAAAGTAGCCAAATCTTGTCCGTTTCAATCCCGTTTTCGTCGCGTATTACGTTTAATCGAGATACGAGGCAAGTATCCTTGCTATATTTACTATGTTTTTATAAAGTTATTATACTATTTTTATATCAAATTGGATCATGCATTCGTAATTGTGATTTGCATAGATTGATGTATATACGTATGTATTTGTTGTAGGGGCCGTACTTGCAATAAATTTTTATGTGTTGTGTTTATACAAAGTTTTAGAAATTATATATATATACATGTATCCTATTTCTGAGAATCCAAATATATGTAAAAAGTATTTAGACTGTTTTTATAAATTAGTTATATATAATTCTGTTTTATACTCATAATTCTGTTTTTTATAAATTATTTATGTATTTATTCTATTTTTATGAATTAGTTATACTTCTGTTTTATTATAATTCTGTTTTTATAAGTTTGTTGTAATTTCTGTTTTATAATTCTGTAAAATAATTATGTTTTTATAAGTTCTATTTTTATTTCTGATTTTTTTAAAATTCTGTAATATAATCTGTTTTATAAATTCTGTTTTTATTTTGAAATTATATAATATACACATATATATACATTTAATGTTCCTTTCAAAACTATAAATATTATATATTAAAATTTCACAGAAATTATTCATATATATGTATAATTCTGTTTTTGAAATTATATATATGTATACATATAAATATTATTTTCGGATTTATACATATATATATATAATATATAAACTGTTTTTATATAAATTTTACAGTTTTATATTTATAATATCTAATTTAATTGCATGATAATATGGGAAACTGTTTTATTATTTTATTTTCAAATTAAATATTTAATTATTGTAATAAACAGTTTTTTTAAGAATTATAGATATATATTATGTGATTTTCTTTTTTAAATATATGTTAATTATATAAACTGTTTTTCAACAAAATTAAATAGTTAGTTATTTTAGTTTCAGATAAAAAAAATAAATAATTATAAAATCTATATATTTATTTATATTATTTTCAAGATTTAAAACTATATAGAATTATATAAACTATTTTTATATATGATTATAAAATTACTTATGTTATTTTCAGATTTAAAATTATATATAAAGAGAGTTGTTTTCCAGTAGCATTATATAGTGTCTTATACTATTTTCAAATTTAAATATATATATATAATTGTTTAAATCGTTTTCGGGCGAAATTTGATATGTAATTATAGTATTTTTGTATTTAAATATATTTTTAATTATATAAATTTTTTTGAAATAGAAGTATACTTATTTACATTATTTTTGGAGTTGAAATATCTATATAATTATATAAACTATTTTTGGCCTATTATATCTAAATTTATTTATACGAACAACAAGAAGAAATTTAAAAACCCATTAAATAAAGTAAAATAAATTAAATTAAAAGGAAAAGGGGGAGAAAAAGGAGAGAGAATAAAATGAAATTAAAGCAAGAGAGAAACAAATAGTAGGCGAAGATAAGAATAATTAAATAAAAGGTTGAAGTGCTTGAAAGCCTGGGAAAGATAAAATAAAATGTAGAAACCTAAAATAAAGTCTAGAAAGATAAAATAACAGTAGAAGATAAAATACAGTAATGAACCCACGCAATATAGGGTAACTACGCAATATAGGTAATACGCAATATAGAACGGAGCATGCAACATAGGAGAAACAGAAGTGTGAAAGTGTGTAGCATTCATGGCACGTGCATCCCTTCGGGGCGAGTGACTTCACGATACGAAACGTGTGTTCGTTGACTCCACGTTACGGAGCGTGTGTTCGCTGACTCTACGTTACGGAGCGTGTGCACTGACTCCATGTTATGGAGCGTGTGTTGGGACCCTAAGACATGCATTGCATGACATGGATAGAAAAAAACATGACGTGTGATTTGATGTGATTGGTTGTATGACACAGTAGTGTGAGAAGGCATTCATCATGAAGTTGTGCATTGCATTTGATTGTGTGAATGTGTGTTTGTCTTACGATGCAGTTATTGGTGTTAGTTATGGTTGCTTTTATTTATGTGTTTATGTACTGTTACTTGCTTGACTGGTTAGAAAGGTAAAAAGATAAACTCTATTTGCGAAGAGAAGTATGCTATTTTATATTTCGTTATTTATTTATTTTAATTACACTTGCTTCTCCATGTATGATCCCGTAGTAAATATAGTAGGGCTACTTGCTGGGCGATGTATGTCGTGCAGGATCTGCAATGCACCACTAGAAGGGGGGGTTGAATAGTGGGTGCGGAAAATGTGGTTTTTAAAATTAGTTTGAACCAAAAACCCAACTTCTGAAAACAGTTTCAGTTTTCAGGACCAGTTTTAAAACGTTTTGAAAACTAGGTTTCAGGTCTTCAAAAATTCTAAAATTTGGAGAGAACTTAGACTCAGATGTTATAAGTATCTCCTAAAAATTTCAGATTAAAATTCAACCTCTAACCCCTTGAAAAATTGTTGGTGGTCAGATTGCGCAAATCTGCCAGAACCGATACACTGATTTGAAAAATTAATTTCAATTTGTACACAACTCCAAATGCTTTGAAAATTTAACCATTAACCCCTTATATGTTATATTTAAATGGGTTGAAACAGTTTTGAAAAATTCTTTTGGAAAGTTAGTCAAATACGATCAAAGTCTCAACCTTTGCAAGCCTGAAAATCAGACTGCACTAGTCTCAGAACTTTGGACGTTTGAATGACTTATACTTGTCCAAAAGGGTTGAAACTTGCTCCAAAAGAACCCTAGAACGTGTGGTTATATTTTATAAAAGTTTCATGATTTTTGAAATTCGTTTACTATTTTTACGAACGTGATTAAAAACAGTAAACAGTGCTGAAACAGAAAATCAGTGCTGAAAGTAAATGACACCAAGAATTTTATACTGGTTCGGTTATCAACAACCTACTCCAGTCTTCAAGGAACACCTTCCTTGGTTCACAATAATCACACAACTCAAAAATACCTTACCACAGGGTTGATGGAGTTACACACCAACTTCAACCCTTTACAAACCTTGTATGTTCAATACAATGTGCACGAACACCACCACCTCGCAAGAATGAAGATTGATCACACCTTGATCAATCTTTTACAAAGATATATGAATGGTGGTCTATATCAAGCCTATTCAAGATTGAAAGATATGAATACAATAGGCTTACAAGAAGAAAGAAAGAAAGAAAATGTAGAAGAAGAAGGCTAGAACACTTTTGATCTTTCAACTTGCAACTCTTGTTCTTTTTCTTGTTTTGCTCTTCTTTCTTCCTTTTATCACATTATGGCCGACCCCTTGTTGCTCTCCCCCTCTTGAAAATTGTCTTCTAAGTCCTTGGGAGAATGTGTAGCATCATTGTGACATGATCTTGCTTACTTGGCACCTTCTTATTGGATGATCATTTAACCTTTGCTTACTTGGCACTTTATGATTGGTTGAATGTTGTCATCATTTGATGACTAGGAAAATCTGAGAATTCCACTAAAAACATGCGCCAAAATCATCATAAAACCATTACCATAACTTCCAAGATCATCACATAAATTAAGCAAGATAATTTCTCCACAAAATAGGTACAAAAATCGGCCATTAACATCCTTGCACATGCTGAAATTTCAGCATGTGTTACATTCACTCTTTGTTCAAAATATTGCCTATTTTGCATTGTTTTAATTCAAGACTTCAATCAACATTTAGTATGCAATATTCTCATCATGTATGGAATAAAAGTTAGACACCAATGTGGACTAAATTTCAGCCACTATACATTACACACATGCTGAAATTTTCAGCATGTGTGATATTAAAAATATCACCATTTTAATTTCATAATTAATTCAAAACATTATCATGACATCCTCAATTAATACTCATGATTCAAGATAGTAAAATATGGCATTTCCTAGTGCTAAAAATCGGCCATAATACAACACACATGCTGAATTTTCAGCATGTGTCATATATGTGACATAGTTTGAAATGTTACCTTTTGTAGCTCCTTCCTTTATGTCACCAACATTGTATGATTGATTCTTGACCAATCAATATGCCAAAAAGGCTCCACATATGCTCCATCTCAGCTGTAGGGGCGTGTATACATGTATATGCATGTGCTGAATTTCATTTTTGCTAACTTTATAAAATAGTGCACATTTAATAATACACACATGTAATATTCCAATCAGCCCTTAATTTAATTTTCTAGAACACTTTAAGATGTATATCATATGTAAAAAGTGTCTAGATACGTGTCACATGATGTACAAGAAAAACGTTCCATGTTATGTGCGTAGAAAACCGAATTTTCGATATTTATCGATTACCCGATTTTTCTCTAATTTAAATTCCAACTTTTGCACATGTTATATATATTATGTTATACATAATATATATAATATATACTTTAAATCTCAGCACTTGGCTGGTTTAAAGTGGTACCATTAACATGTGACAAAATTAAACTTGGAATCCTCACATTTTGGCCTTAATGTGGAGTAATTTGTGTGCCAACATGGAAAGTATTTTTGGCTGAATATGTCATGTGTAGCACGAAATTTACATCATATTTTGATGTATATGGGCTGGCCATTTATTTATGGCAAGTACGTGACACGTTGGCGAAGTTTCGGTATTCGTCCGATACGACAAATTTCGGTTTAGAACCTTTTATCGTGTCGTATTTAATTTGTCATCACCATATCTTATATCATATGATATAAGACCTGAATATACTCATAAATATGAGTTAAGTATAGTGGTGTGACGTTAACGTACGTAAGATATACAACGTGTCGGTAGTACGTTGGAATACATGTGTATGTGCCTTTTAAAAAAATCTGAAAATATAGTATATATATGTATAAGTGGCGTGTGACATTGAATGTGGGGAGGAGGAGAAGACTTTCCTTCCATAGCCTTGTTGCCTTTGTGCCTTTTCCAAATGCATCTTCCTTTAATGAACTACTTAGTTTATTGAACTAAGTACTTCACTTAATGAACTAATTTAGTTCATTAATGGTGGCACCTGAAAATAGTATAAACTCAACAAATGTTCGCCATATGATGTAAGCTTTAATGCTTCATGGCTCGTTAGTACGGCAACATAATATATAAGTTAAATAAGGCAAGTAATGGCAAAGTATCATGCATACATGTACTCGTTTGTATATATATCATGCACGTTTTATCTTATGCTCGTTTTTGTGCACATTTTAAATCATGTATTTGAAAATCACTCAAACCCCTTTTTCTCTACAATCTCCTCCTTTTGATGATTTTCAAAATAACTTATGCGCATGATTTAAATCATATCGCTCCCCCTTCAATTATGCATAAATTCAAAATTCGAAATTTAAATTTCGAATCCGCTCCCCCTTGATTTATGGAATCAATATCTCTCTCCCCCTTAAATCATGCTTTCTCTCCCCCTTTATTTTGGAAAGCAAATCAAAAGATGCCTGTAAAGATGAAGAAAAAATCATGCATTTCGTATACGTGCGTTCGTAAGGGTTATTTATTCAACCCTTTGAAAATGTCCCTTTTGGTACCCAAATTTGGGTGATCTTTCTAGGTCTTCCAAAAGGTGAGAAAGATGATGAAAATGCAACATAGTATCCGTTGGAGGCAAATGCTTTTGGCCTTTGGCCAAGAATCCCATCATGCATATAGTATGGTTTTCGTTTTTTGGTTTGCATGCACGGGGAGTGATCTAGATGTATTTTTATGATATGAATGTCGCATATGCATCAGTGGCTTTCTATATGGCATGTGATTTCTCTTTGTATGATTAGAAGCATGATGAGATGAGATAAATGGTGTACTAGTCTTCTTCTCATATTTATACGGCACATAATTATATTTTGCATGATGTGAAGAAGAAGCACGTTGAGATGTCATAAGAAAAGGCCTATGTGTCTTCTTAGATGCCACATGTGTCTTTGATGCATCTATTTTCTTAGATGGGATAAATTTGGTTGGTTTATTTTGTGGCTTACTTTTCTTAACGTATCCTAGTCCGGTTTTGTCACTATCATGCTTTTGAGAAGAAATGATGTGATCTAGCATGTTTGTTCTCGTGTCAAATTGTTTCACCTTTTTCTCTACATCCGCATTCCTTGATTTCAAGTTTGAAATCTCAGATTTCAATTCAGTGTTCTCGGATGTCAATGATGAAATCTCAGACTTTAATGAATTAATGATGCGTGACGACTCTTCTCTAGATTCGTTTAATTGAGCAACAAGATTTTCGTTAGAAGATTCTAACAATTTCTTGTCTTCAATTAACCGTTTCTTTTGTTTTGCAAGAGTTCTAGCAAACTTATGTAATTCAAGATATTCAACATATAAATCATCATAAGATAGTTCAGAATCCGAGTCAAAATCAGAATTTACCTCATTTTCAAATAGTGGAGGCATTTGGCTCGACATACCTTCTTGCTCGGTTTTGTCGCTAGTGGTTGCCACCTCACTAAGATCGTTGGATCCTTTTGTTGTGAGTGTTTCTGCGCTCTGATACCAATTGTAGGATCTTCAAGGCACCACTAGAAGGGGGGGTTGAATAGTGGGTGCGAAAAATGTGGTTTTTAAAATTAGTTTGAACCAAAAACCCAACTTCTGAAAACAATTTCTGTTTTCAGGACCAGTTTTAAAACATTTTGAAAACTAGGTTTCAGGTCTTCAAAAATTCTAAAATTTGGAGAGAACTTAGACTCAGATGTTATAAGTATCTCCTAAAAATTTCAGATTAAAATTCAACCTCTAACCCCTTGAAAAATCGTTGGTGGTCAGATTGCGCAAATCTGCCAGAACCGATATACTGATTTGAAAAATTAATTTCAATTTGTACACAACTCCAAATGCTTTGAAAATTTAAACACTAAACCCTTATATGTTATATTTAAATGGGTTGAAACAGTTTTGAAAAATTCTTTTGGGAAGTTAGTCAAATACGATCAAAGTCTCAACCTTTGCAAGCCTGAAAATCAGACTGCACTAGTCTCAGAACTTTGGACGTTTGAATGACTTATACTTGTCCAAAAGGGTTAAAACTTGCGCCAAAAGAACCCTAGAACGTGTGGTTATATTTTCTGAAAGTTTCGTGATTTTTAAAATTCGTTTACTATTTTTACGAACGTGATTAAAAACAGTAAACAGTGCTGAAACAGAAAATCAGTGCTGAAAGTAAATGACACCAAGAATTTTATACTGGTTCAGTTATCAACAACCTACTCCAGTCTTCAAGGAACACCTTCCTTGGTTCACACTAATCACACAACTCAAAAACACCTTACCACAGGGTTGATGGAGTTACACACCAACTTCAACCCTTTACAAACCTTGTATGTTCAATACAATGTGCACGAACACCACCACCTCGCAAGAATGAAGATTGATCACACCTTGATCAATCTTTTACAAAGATATATGAATGGTGGTCTATATCAAGCCTATTCAAGATTGAAAGATATGAATACAATAGGCTTACAAGAAGAAAGAAAGAAAGAAAATGTAGAAGAAGAAGGCTAGAACACTTTTGATCTTTCAACTTGCAACTCTTGTTCTTTTTCTTGTTTTGCTCTTCTTTCTTCCTTTTATCACATTATGGCCGACCCCTTGTTGCTCTCCCCCTCTTGAAAATTGTCTTCTAAGTCCTTGGGAGAATGTGTAGCATCATTGTGACATGATCTTGCTTACTTGGCACCTTCTTATTGGATGATCATTTAACCTTTGCTTACTTGGCACTTTATGATTGGTTGAATGTTGTCATCATTTGATGACTAGGAAAATCTGAGAATTCCACTAAAAACATGTGCCAAAATCATCATAAAACCATTACCATAACTTCCAAGATCATCACATAAATTAAGCAAGATAATTTCTCCACAAAATAGGTACAAAAATCGGCCATTAACATCCTTGCACATGCTGAAATTTCAGCATGTGTTACATTCACTCTTTGTTCAAAATATTGCCTATTTTGCATTGTTTTAATTCAAGACTTCAATCAACATTTAGTATGCAATATTCTCATCATGTATGGAATAAAAGTTAGACACCAATGTGGACTAAATTTCAGCCACTATACATTACACACATGCTGAAATTTTCAGCATGTGTGATATTAAAAATATCACCATTTTAATTTCATAATTAATCCAAAAAATTACCATAACATCCTCAATTAATCCTCATGGTTCAAGATAGTAAAATATGGCATTTCCTAGTGCTAAAAATCGGCCATAATACAACACACATGCTGAATTTTCAGCATGTGTCATATATGTGACATAGTTTGAAATGTTACCTTTTGTAGCTCCTTCCTTTATGTCACCAACATTGTATGATTGATTCTTGACCAATCAATATGCCAACAAGGCTCCACATATGCTCCATCTCAGCTGTAGGGGCGTGTATACATGTATATGCATGTGCTGAATTTCATTTTTGCTAACTTTGTAAAATAGTGCACATTTAATAATACACACATGTAATATTCCAATCAGCCCTTAATTTAATTTTCTAGAACACTTTAAGATGTATATCATATGTAAAAAGTGTCTAGATACGTGTCACATGATGTACAAGAAAAACGTTCCATGTTATGTGCGTAGAAAACCGAATTTTCGATATTTATCGATTACCCGATTTTTCTCTAATTTAAATTCCAAATTTTGCACATGTTATATATATTATGTTATACATAATATATATAATATATACTTTAAATCTCAGCACTTGGCTGGTTTAAAGTGGTACCATTAACATGTGACAAAATTAAACTTGGAATCCTCACATTTTGGCCTTAATGTGGAGTAATTTGTGTGTGCCAACATGGAAAGTATTTTTGACTGAATATGTCATGTGTAGCACGAAATTTACATCATATTTTGATGTATATGGGCTGGCCATTTATTTATGGAAAGTACGTGACACGTTGGCGAAGTTTCGGTATTCGCCCGATACGACAAATTTCGGTTTAGAACCTTTTATCGTGTCGTATTTAATTTGTCATCACCATATCTTATATCATATGATATAAGACCTGAATATACTCATAAATATGAGTTAAGTATAGTGGTGTGACGTTGACGTACGTAAGATATACAACGTGTCGGTAGTACGTTGGAATACATGTGTATGTGCCTTTTAAAAAAATCTGAAAATATAGTATATATATGTATAAGTGGCGTGTGACATTGAATGTGGGGAGGAGGAGAAGACTTTCCTTCCATAGCCTTGTTGCCTTTGTGCCTTTTCCAAATGCATCTTCCTTTAATGAACTACTTAGTTTATTGAACTAAGTACTTCACTTAATGAACTAATTTAGTTCATTAATGGTGGCACCTGAAAATAGTATAAACTCAACAAATGTTCGCCATATGATGTAAGCTTTAATGCTTCATGGCTCGTTAGTACGGCAACATAATATATAAGTTAAATAAGGCAAGTAATGGCAAAGTATCATGCATACATGTACTCGTTTGTATATATATCATGCACGTTTTATCTTATGCTCGTTTTTGTGCACATTTTAAATCATGTATTTGAAAATCACTCAAACCCCTTTTTCTCTACATGTCGCTCACCCCTTCCCCTCCATTAATCAGTTTTGCAGGTAGACAGGTGAATGAGTTAGGATATTGTGGATGATCGGGAATGAAGATTGCGAGACTGATGATATTCGGATGAGACTTTCGAGAGCTTAGCGGATGCAGTTATTTTGATTTTCGAGGTTTATGTATTTTAGAGATTAGTGTTTATCTACAGTTGACCAGTGTATTGATTTAGATTTCCTAGACATTTGTATTAATGATGATGATTATTTTATCGAGGGTTTTTAGTTTATGACTTCCGCTGACATTGATATACGTTATTTTGTTGACGTGTAATTAAATTGTATCGACGCCTTGTATTCTCCTTAGTAAGATACGGCGGGTGAGTCGTTTCGAGTACTAGGGCTTGGGACGGGTCGCTACACTTAGCCCTCTTATGGAGATCGAATGCTTGAATTGAGTTGGTTTCCTGAGCCAGATGTGATTGCTAATCGGTCACACAGTGCCTCCGCTATCGGGTATTGAGATACATTATTCACGAGGTTGGTTTCAATATTTTGAATCAACCATATGAACACAAACTGATCATTCTGCTCTCATCTCTCATAATCCGGCGTTACTAATACGGGTGGTGGAGATATCCATATGATGTGAGAACCCGTGCTTCTTCCTTTAATTGCCTTCTGTATCAAAGTAGCCCATAACGCATAATTGTCTCTGTTGAATTTGATTTTGAGGAATAAATTATCGATCTTGGGTTGTGTTCACTGTGATTTGAGACCACTTTGTGGCAAATTGATTATTTGAAGTGTCATTTCATCAAGGGTGTGGTGTATTGGTTTTGTTTTTGGGGTCACTACTGGTGCCTGACATGGTTCTTGTGTGTTTATGTGATTGCAGGTTGATTGATTGTGTGGACATGGTGCTTTGTTGCAAGTTGTCTCGGTTTGGACTTGGTTAGGGTTGTTTACTTTGGCTGGTCAGCTTCTATTTGGTTTGGTCTTTTGGCTAGGAAAGGTATATGGGACGGTGATGATTATAGTATGAGACCCAAGCTTCTTGTCGTAAGTTGTGTGATATGTTTTGGACTATTTAGAATGATATATGGTTAGCTCATTTCTTTATGTATGGTTTGCTGGTGTGATGGTTTCCGGGTTGATTGTTTGAGGTGCATCTTAGAAAGACTTTGCTTGATTGGTTGGAAAAGGTTTTGGATGATGATGAATTTGTTTTTTTTGAGTCTTATGGATCACATAACCTTCTATAGTACCATATTAAACCGGATTTGTGAATGAATTCGTTTTTCATTGACATTCTTTGTTTGTACAATATTTTCAGACATGGTTAATTTGTCTTTTTTTCCTTTTTCAGGAGGCCGTACATGCAGTAGGGTAGTTTAGAAAGAGGGATATTGAGAATATTGTCCTACATTGGCAACTTTGAAAAAATATATGGGTTATATAAGGATGAGTACCGTCACCCATTGACTTAAGGTTTTGAGTGGATATGTATCTCACTTTATGTAAGCCCAAGTTTCAGGCATTAGAGTCAATTTAAAATGTAGACTTACACCTTATTTAGCCTATGATTGGCCATTTATTGTTTCCCCTCATCCAAGTCCAGATGTTAATGCATGGATTGTGGTTTGTAATTGAGGGTGGGTTCTAAGACGCGTCTATATGTCAAACCATGTTTTCACGTCAGAGCGAGCGCTAAGAATATTGTCCCACATCGGCTATTTTAAGAAAAATTATGAGTTATATGAGGATGAGGTACCACCACCTATTGCCATAAAGTTTCGAGTGGATATGAGCCTCCTTTCATGTAAGCTCAAGTTTCAACCTGAAAGCCAGTTTAAAATGTGGCTCACACATTGTCTGGCCCATGGTTAGCCATTTATTCTCTCCTCTCACCCAAGTACACATGTTCATGTATGACTTGTAGTTTGTGATTGAGGACGGGTTCTAAGACGCATGTATGTCAAGCCACGTTGTCATGTGAAGGTGAAAGTTGAGAATATTATCTCACATTGGCTACTTTGATAAAAATATATGGGTTATATGAGGATGAGGTACAGCAATCCATTGCCTTAAAGTTTTGAGTGAATATGAGTCTCATCTCGTGTAAACTCAAGTTTCAACATAGTAGCAGAGCTAGTTTAAAATATGGAATCACACCTTACTTGGCCCATGGTTGGCCATTTATTGTCTCTCCTCATCCAAGTTCAGATGTTCATGTATGTCTTGTGGTTAGTGATTGAGGACGAGTTCTAAGACACATGCGTATGTCAAACCATGTTGCCATTGAGGCGTGTTGAAAATATTATACCTCATTTGTCACTTTGAGAAAAATATATAAGTTATATAAGAATGAGATATCATCGTCCATTCTCTTAAAATTTTAAATAGATATAAATCTCACCTAATAAACCCAAATTTAAACGAGGGAAGTAGTTGTTTACTCGTTGCCAGCACTCTATAAGATTTCCAAGTGCTAACTGGACCTCTGACTTTTGACTTTCATGTCGTTTTATATCTCCTATCTTTTCAAATTGAAACTTCCAAAACTCAGAAAATAATACTTCTCCGTTTTGCTCTCTTCCCATTTCCTCACATAAATATCAGATATCCGTTTGTTACGCTAACCCTTTTCGATTCCGACAATCTTCCCTTGTCCGGGATCTTTTAGTCTCTATCATTTTGCTTAACAATTTTCCCCTTGTTGGCTTTTTTTCTTTTACGGAACGAATTCGTGTCTTAGTTCTTGTTAGAGGTATGGATGATTCTTGCACCTTTTTCTATTTCTCATGTCTCGTTTGTTTCATTACCTGTTGTCCCTATTTGTTGTTTTTGTGATTTGTAATGATCGTACGTTTGATCTTGTGAGCTGGCTGTCGATGTTTTTGATTTGCCTGAATGGAATTTTTGTTGATTCGTGACGACCATTTTGTTCCAGGAGTATAATTTGCATAATTAATAGATGTTTTGATCCCAAAAGAATTTCTTGATGTTAATGTACGTTGAATCAGTTCCGCAAAATTTGGGCTCACCTATATATATATATATATATATATATATATATATATATATATATATATATATATATATATATATATATATATTTATTTATTTATGTGTTTGTGTGTGTGTCCATTGCTAATCTCCATTAAAGCTCGGATATCCTACCTTTTCTGTCTGTCTGTCTGCTATTACCTCCAACTTTGTCGTTCATGCATCTGACCTGATTCAGAGGATGATATAGATGTTTCTCTGTAGCATAGATTTCTTAATTTTGGAGTGCATGTACAGGATACGTTCATTAACCTGATCTGTATCCCAAGATTCTGCTTTATATGCGTTTATTATTATTTAGTTTTGTCCAAATTCATTAACAGAATACATCCATTGGCTTGATTTCTGTTTGGAGATTACCTTCAGTTCAAATCGGGAAGGAAATTGTCAAAAAACCATAACACCTCTGATCAGAATGTAGAAGCCATAACATCTTATTGGTCATATCAGGTGAAGGAGCTTTTTTGGCTTATTTCTGATCTACTTAGTTCTGAATTCCTCATAATTGAAGCTTGAAATATAGGTAATGAGTAGTCTTTTACGTTGTCGTTACATGCAGCAGGTTATTTTGCAATTATAACATAACGAAGATTTGGGATATGTTCGCCTCTTCTTTGATTAGTCACAATTAGCACCCCTCTCATTTGATGCAAGAATAGTTATTTATTTATCATCAACTGTGAAGATTAGGTCCAAAAATTCGCTGTTACTACAATACAAATTTGGTCTTCTTTTAGGTGTGCAACATAAGGCACCGGAATTGCATTTTTGTGCCAAACATGTTCATAATGCAGTTTTTTTTTTTCCAAATGATGCTATTGTCAGGTATCCAGTTTAAAATCTGCATGAGAGAAAGGGAAATTTTTTGTTACCATCCAGCTGCGCTTCAATAATGATATTAATTTTCTTGGATTTTCTCACATATCAAAGGCTGCATGAGAGATGGGGAAATTTTTTGTTACCATCCTGCTGCGCTTCAATAATGATGTTAATTTTCTTGGATTTTAATATGGATGGTCATTTGATTCGGTTGTGTACATTTTAATCTTTCTAGGCATGGATTTTATGGAACCAAGAAGGAAGAATCAATATCCTAAGAAGTTTCTTTTGGCTGCTGGAGCAATCACCGTGTTCGTACTATTCTTAAATCAATCTCCTGGCTTCAGTAGCTCTTCCAAGGTACATTTATTCTACTGAACAGATGTATCTATGTACTATTTTCTTAATAGAGCATACATCGCTTAGCTTTCACCTGTGTGCCCAATACCAGTCTTTCTAGAGGTGGACAGAAGTTTGTTCAGCAAAATGCATAGCATTCTTAAGGCGAGTGATATATGTCCTGTTAACTAATTGAGAGAAACCTTTAAGCTCCTGCGCATGACCAGGCTAGTGATGACTATTCTAGTGTGATTATTATCACTATTATGTTTTTTTTGGGTACTGTCTCTCTGCATGCTCCACATTTTTCAGTGTGACTTAAGGTAGGCTAAAACGGATAAATACTTGACATTGGAGTGGCTGTTAAATCTAAGTTGCGGCTTATGCTTTCACTCTATTCTAGAGGCTTATTATGTTTGTTCACATCTCTCACTTGAATAAATTTGCAGTTCTCCCAGCATGAACCTGGAGTTACACATGTCTTAGTAACTGGAGGTGCTGGCTACATAGGTTCTCATGCTGCCCTTCGATTGTTGAAGGATTCGTATCGCGTGACACTTGTGGTATCAGGAATATAGACACTTGAATGAACATTTGTTTTTTATGTGTTTGGGAAGGATACATTTCTGAGTTTTTCTGCTTATATTTTTTCATTAGGACAACCTTTCTCGTGGAAATATGGGAGCTGTTAAAGTTCTCCAGGAGTTATTTCCTGAGCCTGGAAGACTGCAATTCATTTACGCTGATCTCGGTGATGCAGAAGCTGTATCCTACTTATTATTAGTCCAATTCTCTTTATGTTCTCCTTCTCTTGTTTCAATCAGTAACGTATCTGGCTGTAGATGAAGCAATAGAGTGGACTTTCCTTAGCGTTCTTGCATCAGGTTGATGAAATATTTTCACGGAATGCCTTTGATGCAGTGATCCATTTTGCTGCAGTTGCTTATGTTGGAGAAAGCACAGCTGAACCTCTCAGGTATCAGGCTTTATGTTTTAGCATCAAACTTATTAACACAAGGATTGCTGTTTTGCTGATCAGCCTAGTTGAGTCTGCAAAAAAATTCTGATGACTTTACATGGTGTGGGAGTAACAGAAAGTGTGAAGAGCCTGATGAAGCTAAAATTGATTGAAAAAGATGACACTATTTGAGACAATTTTCTGTTGTGTTTAGTTAGATGTATGTCTGCCTTTTTACCTTGGCTGTGGCCACAAAGGCATGCTCACCATGTTGTTATCCATTTAGAAGTTAATTTCACATGATAAGGTTTACTGGTAATAACTTGAGACGCTAATCATCAAACATTGGCGCCTCTGCAAGAGACATTTTTGTTAGTTTGTACTATTTTTCATCTTCAGCCTATGTTTTACATGCATAAAAATTTTCACATGAGAGAGTTGTACAACACTTGGGGTTTATATGTTAGTTTCTAATCGTTGATATCTCATTTAGTTGTAGTTTTATTTATTTGGATTATTTCTGCAGATACTACCATAATATCACATCAAACACCTTACTGTTGGTGAAGGCAATGGCTGCTCATGGTATTAAAACATTGATCTATTCAAGTACTTGTGCAACCTATGGAGAACCTGAAAAAATGCCTATCACGGAAACAACTCCTCAAGTGAGTAGCTAAAATTTCACTTTGATTGGTTTTCCGTTGCCAATAGCACTGTAATTCTTCCAGTTACTTTGGTTTCTTCTTGGAATATATCTTTCCCGAGACAATGAGGGAATTTTCTGATAGTCCAAGTTCCTCACTGTCCCTTTTCTGCAAACTTCCCTTTTCGCATTGGCAATATGAGGAGGCCACTCCTGTTTTCTGGCGTTTGTCCTTCCCCTAACCTTGTATTGTATTGTAAGTTGTACCCCAGAATTCTTATAAGTTGCCTGATATCAAATGGTGCAAGCTTGCAAATGTTAATACAGGAAGACTAGCTATTAGGCTTGAACGTCATCATTATTTCTTGAAAATCATATTCTATTTGCAATCCTCTAAGGTGTGGAAGTTGTGTTGTTATTGTATATGTGATATTGCCTCCTGGATTATTGCCAAACCCAGAATCCAATAAATCCGTATGGCAAGGCCAAGAAGATGGCAGAAGATATCATTCTAGATTACTCAAAGACTTCAGATATTGCCGTGATGATCTTGAGGTTTGTCTTCTCCTTTTCTTCAACATAAGCCCTTGTTACCTCAGTGTTAGCATCTAATGTAAAAACTTTTCAGGCACTTGGCTGATAAACTTTGAGTCTCTTATGTTTCGGTTTCTCAATGATCAATAAAGTAGATGTATAATTGAGTACATTTCTTTTATTTATTAGTCAAAAGCCACAAGCTTACCATTAGCTATGACTGTAATATCCAGGTACTTTAATGTGATTGGTTCGGATCCTGATGGAAGGTTGGGAGAAGCTCCTCGACCAGAACTACGAGAGCAAGGTAGGATATCTGGTGCATGCTTTGATGCTGCCCGTGGCATTATCCCAGGATTGAAGGTATATACTGTCCTAGGCGTTTTTCCCCTTTCTCCTTTATTTTTAAGCCATTTCTGTATATCTTGAATGCTTTAGTTTTTTGCTTAATCAAAAATGCAATCTTCTATGAGAAGAATATGATGTGCCTTGCCTAATAAGAATGTTTCTTTAGTCAAACGTTTCATATTTGATTTCAGACATTGTCAATTTGACACCATATACCATGCTGGTCTCTTATCACTTCAGATTAGAGGAACAGATTATAATACAGCAGATGGGACATGCATAAGAGATTATATTGATGTCAGTGATCTGATCGATGCACATGTAAAAGCTATTGCGCATGCAACCCGCGGCAAAGTTGGTATATACAACGTTGGCACAGGAAAAGGTAACCCAGATACACATATATGCAGTTAACTGTAATAAAAATACTTTGTTTTTATGTACAAGAGATATCTAAAGACTGGGTTCAATTTTCCATTCCCTTCCAACTATCCAAACATTTCCTAACCACCTACACCCCCCCCCCTCCACCCCAGCCCGAGTAATGAAATATAATAATGAGACGACAAACAAACTGAAAGTCAAAAGGCAGGAAAGAATAAGAATTCGTTGGGGGTGGGGCGTTGTGGTGGTCCTTTCTATTGCTAAAAACTGAAAAAGATTGCAGGATTGTTGTCTCTTTGTGACCGATATATTATTTGTTTGTTAATTTTGTAATTGTGGACTTATGTTGCAGGTAGTTCAGTAAAAGAATTTGTGGAGGCTTGCAAAAAGGCAACTGGTGTGGAAATAAAGGTGGATTACCTAAGTCGCCGTCCTGGGGATTATGCAGAAGTTTATAGTGATCCTTCCAAGATTAGGAATGAACTAGGCTGGTCACCTAAGTACACACTTCAAGAGAGTCTATCCATTGCTTGGAAATGGCAGAAGACACATCGTAACGGATACAGCTGTTAATGTGGCTCGCCCTTTGCCTGATTACTAATCAAACTACAATCGCATCTCCCAAAGTTTGTACCAGTTTAGCCGTCTCCCCGTGCATCGGCTAGTATTTGTTGAGTTCTAGCTTATTTCTGCAGATAGTTCTTGACCAATGTCTACAGATGGAGGATCGATTTTAAGGTGGTTGTCTTTAGTTACATTCAAGATCTAGGTAGATCAACATTATTGTCTGTATTGGAGTTACTAAGGATATCCAGAGGAACAACACTTGAAGATGATACAATATCTTATAGAATGTAGAACAGAGGAACAAGAATCATCTGAGGTTTGGAGAGACACGTACCGTTAGAATCTGACAGAAAAGAACGAGGTGCAGTTTTGTACAACATGATTGTAGACAGAGAACCATATGTATCATTGATACTCTTCAATGCGCGAAAAGGGTTATTATTACATAATTGAAATGATATTTATTAAATGATACATTCATGATCACATGTTGTGTTAATTTTAGAAAGTTGGTTGTGATTGTTGTTAATAGCAAACTCTGTGTTTGTGGATGAAAACCTCCTCAGTGAAAGTTTAGAATCCCCCTTCAGCAACTGTTTTTAATCTATCCCCCTGTGGTAGGTTGACTTTCGGGTCCGACCCCTTCTTGATGCTCTTCAATGTGCGAATGACCAGCTTTTCTTGGTTTCAACTTGTTATCTCGCATAACAATTTTTGAAGCCAAATCGCTTGACATGCCGCGGCTGTTGCAGCCATAAACTCGGCTTCACATGGCAACAATGCCACGGTTTTTTTGCTTTTGAGAACACCAAAAAATTGGAGAGTCATTGAAGTAGAATACATGACCCGTAGTCTCTTGCCGTCATCTTGATCTACATTGTGACTACTGTTACTATACCCAGCAAGATGTCTAGAGGTTCCTCGTTTAAACGTTATTCCCAAGGTTGTAGTGCCTTTTTAAGTACCTTAGAATTTGCTTAATTGTTTACCTATGGGACTCCTTCAGATCTTGCATGTAGCGACTAACCACTCCAACCAAATAGGCAAGGTCGGGTCTTGTGAGCAATAAGTATCTTAAATAGCCTGTCAATCTTTGATAACGCGTGCCCTCAACAGCTTCCTCATACTCGGCCTATGTAAGCTTCATGCCGGGGTCCATAAGAACGTGAATCGCATTACATTCATGTAGACCTGCTTCTCTTAGTATTCGCACGGAGTACCCTTCTTGCTTTAACTTAATCACATCATCTTCTTGTATTACTTCGATACCGAGAAAATAACTGAATCTCCCAAGGTCGGACGTCTTGAACTTAGTCGTCATATCTTGCTTGAAGTCTTTTATAATAGACGCACTTGTCCCAGTCACGAACAAGTCGTCCACATACACGGCTATAAGAAGCAATTTCTTATCCCTTAATTTCTTGTACACTGATTTTTCTTTGAAGCAACGATGGAAGTCTAATCTTTTTCATATTTGATCTAGCTTCGTATTCCAAGCTCTTGGCGCTTTTCGCAGTCCGTACAAGGCCTTCGAAAGTTTATAAATCTTATTTTCTTCTCCCCTCCTTTCAAAGCCTTCGGGTTGAGTCGCAAAAACTTGTTGCTTCAATTCACCATGCAAGAATGCTGTCTTTACATTAAGATGATGAATTTCCCAACCGTGAGAAGCTACTAGGGCAACAAGAAGGCGGATGGTTTGAATACGAGTCACTGGTGCAAGTACCTCATCATAGTCAACATCGAATCATTGTACGTAAACCTTTGTGACTAGGCGAGCTTTATACTTGTTGATTGAACCATCAACATTCTTTTTGATTTTGAACACCCACTTCAAACCTATGGGTTTAACGCCAGTGGGTTTATCAACCAACGTCCAGGTCTCATTTTTATTGATGGAGTTTATCTCATTTTTCATAGCTTGCATCCATATTTTGAAGCTTTTAGCTTCTTCGTAATTTTTTGGCTCGTTATTGATCATCAATAATTCTTCTTCATCAATGTTGGATGCTAGCACATAATCATCAAGGTACCGTGGTTGTTGCTTTAGACGACTTGATCTTCGCACAAAGTTAGCATAACACACAGGAATATGAGGATATAGAATACCCTAAGTGTATTAGTATGAAATGTATTTTAAGGGAAGATCGTATCTTAAGTAAATGGATATTAAATTAGCAAAGTATCCGAACAAATATGGGCAGGATCCTAGAATAAGATCAATAATATACGAGAATGAGTTCCGAGCATCAATTTTGTAGTGGGACAAAGTACGGTTAATGTATTAGCAGATCTGTTAGAAATTCGGGAATAATATATATTATGTTTAAGAATATACGATTAAGCAATGACAATAGAATTTAAGGATTTGAAATTCTTAACGTTAAGATCGATACGACCCCTAAGTTTCGAGGACGAAACTTTTTATAAGGGGGAAGAATGTTACGACCCGCATTTCTGGGTCGGTAGAAAATGAAATAAGATAATAGAAAATAAAACGAAGGTGCGTCGTTCGTAAATTTTGGTGGAATTAAAATTTTGAATCAGGGTTTAATAGAACATCAGAAGTATATATCGGGATTAGAAACACTCGGAAAAAAATAACCGAACGATAAGGAAACCAATATATCGATATGCGACGAAGTTTGTTAACGAACGTTACGACTTCGTCGTAGAAATTAAAACAATACGAATATGTAACAATATAAATATTAGGATAAATTAAACCAAAATAAAGTGCAGGACACAAGATATTAGAACAATTAAATAAAAGAAAAGGAACAATTAAATAAAAAAATATTAGGATAAATTAAACCAAAATAAAAGCAAAATAAAATTTCCATAAGTTGTACACCGACTCTCCAATTTTGAGGTTCAAAACCATGTACACCAAGGAGGAAGAAGAAGATATTTTTCTTCTAAACCAAGCGAAATAACATCACTTTAAGTGGAAGAAAAAGTGATAAAGACAATTACTCTTTCTAGATCCTTCATGGATTTTCAAAGATCTATGTATTTATGCTTATATAAAGTTGGATCATTCATGACATATGTTCAATGTTTTAATATCAAAAATATGTAAATGTTATATTCTTAAGTGATGTATAAAGTGTGTTGTACAATATATATACTTACATACACACGGTCAAAATATGTAGAATGAACGTATATGTACAAATGAAATGACTTGGACACACATATTATATATGTACAAGTTAAATAAAGAAAATGAATATATATGATATATTAGAAAAAGTGTACTAAGAAGCCTTTTTATGCATATGTTCATATGATTTCCATGAAGATCATCATTTATGTGTTTGTTTATGATTTTGATATGTTTCTTGATAATCTAAGTGTTTATATATATGTATATGAAATTCGACCAAATTAGGGTTTTATACCCTATTTACTTTATTTTCATAAGTTTCATCAATTATTATTTGTATGTATTTTATGATGATTTACAAGTCATTATGTTTATGGAAATTAATATACATAAAGTCGGAGTAAACATCAAAATAAAGATATAAATAAAAGAGGCAAAAAAAGATGATTTAAATGATATATATCAATATATATATAAATATATATATATATATATATATATGTATTCGACCAAAGTGTTAAAATGGAGAAAAGAATAAATCTTATGACATGTTATAAATACAAATATGGTTGACATGAAAAGAAATGGTTATAATATGAAAATATGGAATAAAAAGATATGCTACATGAAAAGAAAATAATAGACAAGAATATACACATAATTCGGCCAAAAGGCCATTTTTGAGTATATATAGATACACACGGTTTATATATATATGTATATGTATATATGTCTTTGTGTGTGTGTGTGTATATATATGTGTGTGTGTGTGTATATATATATTGTGACATAGAATAAATCACTTTGTACATAGTTATGGATATAAAGATGTATAAAATAAAGTATGAAAGAAGATATGAGTACTCTACGTATATTAGAGAAGAATCTTAAATTAGGGTTTCTGGCCTTTTATAGTAGGTATAAGTTGGATATTTTAAGAGTATATGGATGAATAAATTTGTACCAAAATGGTTCAGCTTGGCCGAGGCTTAGTATGAGAAAAAGAATGTGTATTTTCATGATTTAAGGCACATGTTATGTATATATATGTGAAGTTTTAGAATATGATGATATGAGAAGGTTTAAGAAGCATATAGATGATGGCGTGTACAAGTGGTTAAGGCATATGCATACATTTGTCACATTTCATAAAGTGTTTTGAAATGTTCAACCTTGCACGTAGAATTATATCGTATAGTCGGATATCTCATGTCATGTTGCAGTATTTATATGTTCAGTTGTTGCGCCGTCATGACATAGGAACCGGAATGGTGGATGTCATGGGGCATATCGGATGTTATTGATTGGAGCGCCGCATGATATCGGAACCCAAGGGGGTTGATGTCATGGGCATACCGGCCTGAGCGTATTCCTTGTCAACGGACAAGAGATCACTAGCATACCGAGTTACCGATAGTAATATCTACGTATGAATGTAACACCATGTGGACTCATCAGGATTCATATTCGTACATATTTCTACATTGGAAATTATTCCGTTTCTATGACGATATAATTTGTATGCAAGGTACAGTGTCACCGTTACCGTATGAAAAAGGTCATGTTTACAAAAAATTTATGTTTTGATATGTTACAGAAAATTGGATATTGCTACATGATTTAAAGTTATGTTTATGACATCGTTTCAAAGACACTACATCATAATAGTATTGCATTTACATGACTTGTATAGGGACTTGATTTATTTGGATGATAAGATTTAGGATGATCATATCTTAGACTCTGATTGAAGTTCTAAGAGTGGATATACATGATAGTGGCATTCTCTAAGAACTTGACAGTATAGACGTTTGTCGGATAGGGATATATGTGTTAACTGTTAGTTATTTATTATTATGTTATGTCACTTTATTTGTAAATGGAGACGCACTTTATTATGTCCATTTATATGATTATCATTACTTCGTTACCCCGTCTTCACATGTATGATCCACATGACGTATCTAGTAGGACTACTTACTGGACGATTATGTTTTATCGCTCATACTTGCTTTATCACTATTTGCAGAGAACATGTATCAGTTACAGGTTTATCAAGGATAATCCAGGTAGATTATCGACATAGATGCAGTAGACCGAGATAGTACCGTTGGAGGTGTTATTCATTGGATTATCATGTATTCAGAGCAGTTCAGGATATAGTATCGGATGATTTGTACTAAATTTTAGTGTATAATAATGCATCTGGATGGTATTTTTGTTTATGTTTATGTTGCTTCCGCTTATCGATTTATTATTCATGTCGACATGCACATGTATAGTATCGATGCCTTGTACTTCTCGTAGTAGAGTAAAGGGTGCACCGGAGCGAAACTCTAGTTTTGGGCAGGGCGCTACACATAGCCGCCACCATCATTTTCATCTCTTAAGACCTCAGTCATCCATACTCTTCTAGTAGTCACCAAACAATCTAAATGTTTATTCGTCTTTTAAAACTTATTTTGACTTAAATCTGAAAAAAGAAAAGTATATTTTTTATTTGATTTCATTTTTTATAAGACCAAAAAATTGGATTCTACACTTAAAAATGCAATGTTGGGATGAGAGAGGCTAGAGTTGGCGGGACTGAGGAATGCGGAAAGTGTCAAAGGCTGAAGAAATCAGGACTATGGGAGAGGAGTTGAAGGTGGTAGGACTATGGAAGTAGAGGCTGAGGTTAGCAAAAATGGGAGAGGTGCGACTTAAGGTGTTTATAAAATGCAATAATTTCACGGAAAAATATGCGGTTAAACTAGTTAGCTTGCCATTTGAAGCAGCATATTTTTTTTTTGACATATGGAAACTTTTGCTAATAAAAACATATAGATAATAGTTGTCACGTAATTAGACATAGAATCGAATAACTCTGTAATACCAAAAACTTCATAGAAAGGAGCATAGACGAACTAACGTCGGACTCTGAAATTACCATTACACATTAAGACGTTATTTAGATTTGGTTTTTAAAAGACATGAATGTGTAAACCAAGATTATAATACACCAAATATTATGAGTGTTATTTTTTATTTACAGGGTAAGATGGGAAACTTTATGCAAAAGAGGGAAGAGCATAATGTCAGACCGTAACACATGTAGTAAACACCAGGTGAATATGGATTAGGAAAAATAGCACGATTTTAAACCCTTTGAAATTTTTTTCTCAACACTAATTCTTAAAGTTTTCATAACGAGTACTCATTTTTGTAAAATTAAAAAATATCAGTATAAACTCTAAAAATTATGAAACCTTGCAGAAATAAACTTCAAAGGCTTAAGTTTATTCTGCCGGAAAATGAGCTAAATATAAAATTGTTTGATCATTCAAACAAATTCAAAGTTTCAAATAGTCAGTCTAAACTCTTTTAAAGAGAAAGTTATCAAACTTTGAAAGGATATAACTTTTTATTTACTTAGTCCTAAAAGTCTTTGACCAGAAACTGTGCTTAATAAAATGAAAAGACAATTTTCTTTAGAACTAGTCAGATTGTTGCCAGAATAGAGAAATAATCTTTCAAAAACTGAAAGACTGACTTTTGTTTGTTTAAATCAAATGATTCTGGTTCCAAAATACAGAAACTAATAACATGCAACTGTCTAAATGGAAACTTAAAAGACCACGCTTCATCCCTTATGACATAATTCAACGCAAAGTATCAAAGTATTGTTGTTATGGTCAATTAGTGGTAAGATAGGTAAACCACGTATTCCGAGTCTTGTCAATCCTTCATACTAATGTCAGTTTGGTCTCAAATCCTTTGTGAACTACTAAAAAATAACAAGCTACGAGAGACTTTCCACTTAGACACATCCAATTAGTACAACAAACAAATAAACAAAGACCATTTGTCCATCCTTTTCAAAGAAATGAACAGGCAAACCCTTCAACGAAACACAACTCATGGCACCACATAAGATTCATTCTTAGAACAAAGAAGAAAAGTATAGAGCCAATGCAAAAAATATGCATCTCTTTAATGATTGTTTGCATAGAGTAACTCAAAATTTAGCTTAATGACACTGTACAAACTAGTCAAAGGAAGATGCTTGTGACCCAAAATTTACTACTAACGATTTTCATTATGTTGGTGGAACAGCCTATTCTCTGGTACATCCAGACCAAGGGTTTGGGTGAGCATCGCCATATACAAAAAACACTTAAACTTCGGCAACTTTGTTCACGATCACAGAAGCATAATTAGAGATTGTTGATTCAGGAGAATGCCGAAGCCGTTCAATTATAGGAAACAGCTCAGATGATCCAAGAAATTGCCTGCAGGGAGGGTGGGCACACATCTTGGCCAACGAGAACAATGCTATCTTCAAAGGTGATTCCGCTAGAGCATCTTTCTTAACAGGGTTTAGAGCAACCACGGAACAATTGGCTACTAACTGCAGTAGGGCCTGAAAAATTACCAAAGCGTGAAGCTTACGTATAACAACACTTCAATTTTTCTCCTGCTAGAAGAAGTCAGATGTATAGATCAAAACAGAAAGTCAGATGTATAGATCAATCATTTCTGTTGTGCTTTATTTATTTTTATTTTTATTTTGAGCATGAAGCTTACATAAGCACAAATAAATATTATCCTGTGAGGATGAAATTAATTATACCCTGAGTTGTTTCTCAAAAGAATGCTTCAACTCCATCTAGTAAAAGACAATTATTGCTCGCAATGAAACTGAATATGAAGCCAAAATTAAGCAGGTGTCTTAATTCCTAATCATTCTAAGCCATCAGTATAGCTACCTTCCAGCTTTTTGTAGTAGACAAACTATACCAGATTTGCCATTCTAAGGTGTTAAAACTTGCTTCTAATGCTCATTCAGTGTAGGAGTCGAGCCGATAATTTATATTTTTAATTTATGGAAAGATGGCCTGATAAAAATGTTCTGAGTATGAATAGCCTTGTTATAATATGATACGATTTGTTTTGTTTCAACAATTAAATAAAATAGATGTTCTGTGCAGATAAAGACAGATAAAATCTCAAAGGTCTACTAACCTGCATGGCACCTTTGGTAACAATGTCACCACAAAGCATGTCAGAATTGCGAACAAGGTTGCTTAGAGCACCCGCAGCATTTGCTTTTGTCTTATCTTCCTCGGCTGAAAGCAACAAACTCGCGAGCTGAGGAATGGACCTTCTAAGCTTCCCGTATAACAAACCATTGTGGTATGCTGCATTACCAATCTACAAGTAGCAATAATTATTGCAACAAGCTAAGGCTCTCATAATATTAAATCATGGAATCAGTAAACAAAAAAAGGCAAGCATCTATTTTATCTTTATGGTGTGTCCTTACAGCAAAGCATGCAAATTTCCGGGTCCTCTTATCTGGATCACCACAACGATCTATAAGGAGATCAATAATTTCATTTCTTGCCTGCAGAGCAGAATCAAGGAAGCCAAGTATGCTGATGAATTATGAAATCTGAAAACACACACACGCACACACACACCCAAAAAGATACTTCTTTAATCAAGACAAAAGCCTAAAGATGCATTTACCAATAAACTGTAGAAGTGAGAACTATGTCGGCACATGTTTCCTAGGGCACTACATGCCTTTGCACGCACGTTTGGATCTTCATTATTAAGAAAATCTTTCAAGAACTTCAGTACATCAGCCTGATCAATGTAGCTGTAGAAGGCCTGCATACAAGTTGGGTTAAAAACAAAGCCAGAAAGGATTACAGAAGCTATCCATCTCCATGTATCAGAGCCTTCCATTACCATTTTAGGGCAGATGCTTTTCCCTTAGACCATAACACGACATAGCAAACAGGAGAAAAAACAAAAAGGCCTTTCAGAAAAGAGTTAGTTGAGCCTGAATCACGGTTGAGATGATATGATAGTTTAGAAAGATGCACATTCCAAATGTTGGAAAAATGACAAAGATATGGCAACTAAATAGAAAGAAATAAAAACAATAAAGAAGAAAATAGCCGAGATGCAACAACCAAATGTTACACTGTCTTTAAAGCAATCTTGTCTTCACCAATAGAGTAAGATAGGCTATGCGGCAAATGTCTTACATGATATAACGACTTCTTGTCGTTTGCTTCACGAAAAGAACATTGAACTTTTGTATTTAAGTGTTTAATATTAGACAGAGAAAAAAAGAAGAAGAAATTATACAGGTTTATCGATCTACGTACCCAACAGAAATCTCGCATGTTTGTGTAGAGTTCCAAAAAAATGTGGAATTTACGAATATCAAGAAGAAAGAAAAATGGAACAGCATAAACACATTCCGCTTCCAGCCAAATAAGGATCTCCTTTTATTCTTAAGTTTGCCATATTCATACAGGTGGTTTGTTCTCTAGTGTTCATTTCTTATTCTTATACACTTTGTTATCTAATGGATGTTTTGGTAAGTGACATTTCATGGTGTTAGCACAATGTACAAGAGCACGTGCAGGAGGATTGATGAGAATATTTTCTTTCCTTGAAGAAAACATTTCACTTCGGATAGTGTCGCGTATTTAAGCCAAACCTCACAACACCCCCAAAAAAAGAAAAAGAAAATCTTCCCAGAACATAACTTGACAGATGAACATAACCACTTATCTGAGCAAGAACCCAATTATTAAACATTATTGAATAATCAAAATGCACATTTAATATCACCTTATCCATGCGAGCTAAATCTGATATAATCATAAGAACATCCAGAGTGACTTCTCTTGGGCATAAGTTACTCAGCAAACTTTTCATCCGTCCAGAATCTAACAACCCTGCATCAAGAAGCTGAACCGCAAGATGTCGATGGCTAATCATTTTGGCAAGAAAAGCCACAGGCCTTGCCACATCTATCAAGTCCATGTGGTCTGCGCATCTCAGAATAATGCAGGGAACTGCTACCTGAGATAATGAGAAACCCATTCCAATAATAAACAAGAAGTTTGATATCCAACAGCTCAAGAAGGCAGGGCCAACTATTCATGGTATGAAAACATAATATGGGTGAATCTTCGGGATAGAATCAACGTAGCATACAAAAACGGAATATAGAAGTACACAGTTTGACAGTCATATGCAAAAAGGAAAGCGTGCTCTAGTTCCGCATCTAAAATATGATCACTATTGTTTAAATTACATACAAGAATGCTTGAGTACCCTTCCCTTCCGCACCCCATTTACACAAGAAAGCACATAATCAGAAACATAAAGAGGAATCAAAACATGCACATATCTAGTACAAATATAGGAAAAAGTCCGTAGAGCTTCAGTTCACATATTAAATTTCCATATGGAATAAGGACTGTAAGATGTAAAAAAGAAAAGGGAAAACCGACCTCCTTAAGAAGTTGAATATACTTTCCCATATTTGTCTCTATTGCTTTGACCATATCTCTGTCTTGAGGAAACACTCTACCAGCAGGTGAACCTATATTGAGGAGGAACCCACTGTTAACTGAAGCATTAGCAACTGGTAGTCCAGAAGCATTCTGCAGTGCCACAAAGGGGAAAGCTAAGAGGTCAATGACTGCATTTATCAGATCCCTGATCCCTTCTTTCCCACCGCCAGGACCATCCCAAACTTTGATACGCTTGAGGTGAGCGTCAGATATCAAATCACAAATTGACTTCATGTGTTCTGATCTTAACAAAATCTGACGGAAAATTGATACACCCCCGGAAAGGCATTGGCATATCGAGGAAAGCGTCCACACAACTCCGACAGGCGAAAGACCAATTTGATCTTCCAAATTGTCTAACTTTTGAGTAGACTTGTCCAGAGAATTGTTAGATACCAAGTCAATTAGAAGTTGCGGAACACCACTGGCACACAATTGTTGTACAGCCAAAGGTCCTCCCCACTTCAATCTGGACTGCAATAACCCAACACAACCGTCTTGGAGACCATGCCAATGCGAGAGCTGCAGACTGTGTGCACGAACTTCAACAGCATTTACCTCAGCTGGAAAAACTTTTAGATATTCACAAATTGTAGCAGTATGTGGGATTAATGATACAGCCATCTCAGATATAGAGTTCTCTAAACAAAGACCATTTTCCAGAGATAAAATAGATGCAAGAGCAAGCATTGCACAAGCACGAGATGGAGAAAAGGGTGCTCCAATCCTTTCGTCTGAAGAGGAATGATGGGCTAGAAGATTGAGACGAGAAAATTGCTTCTTTGAAGAGGACGTGAGCATGAAGAAGGCAGAATTTCTGCCAGATAGCTTGAGGGATTGTGCAACTGCAGCAATGACCAGGCACGCATGCTGGACTAGGGTGCATGGATCTGTTAATTTGAACTTTGAATTAACTATTTCTCCCCCATTGGCTTCTTTGGTAGAAGAAACACATAAGGCAAGAAGGGCAAAAATCATTGAAATGATACTGTCATCCCCTCCACCACTCACAACTGTGGTAACAGGAAGAGAGCTAGGCAGCCGACATAGAACATTTGCAACTAGTCTGTTGTACATGCAACACCTGAGGATCACCTGAATTTACAAAAATATGTATATAATTTACATAAATAAATAAATTTTAAAGAAAATAAATGTACCTGATGTGTCCGGTGTGGAAGGCTAAAAAATAAGCTCAGAACAACACCAAATGGAAAAATGTGCAAGTCAAATGACATCCAACCTCGTACCCAAACGGTCAGGTGGGTACACCCCACAAACAGCATAGCACTTCCCATAAGCAAATAAGAAATACAACAAAAGTCAACTTTTGAAAGTTTCCCTTGTTTTTCAATAAAGTAAAAAAAATTTCACTTGGAGATCTTTGGTCCCCTGAATAGTCTTTGTTGTCTTTATTCGTCAGAAGAAGAAGAATCGCAAGCAAGATTTCTCTTTTGCAACAGCAAAATAAAACATAAGAAACGCACTAAGCAATTTTTTAGGCTCGTCACCAGAATGTGGCAAAAGCATAGACCAAATACACAATGGGTACCAACAAAAACAGTTTCATGCAAAAGAGAACAGGAAAAGAATGACAAAGACATACGGGAAAGAAAAGTACAAAGAACTACTCCCATTATACAACACAGATCATTTCATTATCTAACCTACTGTGAAAGCCAAATGAGGTTAAGCACCTGAACTACAGCATCAAGTGTAGCCTCTGATTGTTGCTCAACACAATAGCAGACAGCAACTTGTACAGCTTTAGATCTGAGAAATGCTTTTGTCACCCCATCAATAATTTTCTCGTATTCTGGTGCAATAAGCAGACCAGGGTCATCTGAAATATCAAGTCGGTGAAGAGATTGGTTTCGCAATGATCCTAGAGGAAAACAACGAGCTGTTCCTTTTGAATAGGCTCTTTCAACCATTACCATCATCAGCCAAAGAGCCCGGAAACCTTCGCCACAAACAGCTCGCAGCCAATCTTCACCGGTACCAGCTTGTGGTGAATTTGAGGGACCTGACATGAGAGTTGAACCACATGTTGCCAAGCACAAGCACAAAAGTTCCACCAAATTCGATGTTCCAGCATGGTGCAATATTTGTTTGGGAGTTTCAGTTACCACTGGAAAAACAGACATCCCACAAGGAGATGAAGTAGCTGAAGATGCTTTGATAGCCTGTGAGACTACTGACAACATGACTCTAATACAAGCTGTTGACTCATAGATAGCTCTTGCAGATACCACATCCAGGCAACTGACCACCTACATTAACAAATGGGAGGTGAAAAATTATAAATATATCAGACTGGCAGATAAAGTGCTTTCCAGAACAATATTAACCTGCGAATAAAGTTTAAATAATCTTTCCCAGTGCCCAAAGTACGAAACTCCAATATTGCCTCCAGTGTTATCTAGCAGCCTTCTAATGATTGAAAAGCTCTGCATAGAACTCAAATCAGTGAGAATCCAAGTACATAAATAAAGCAGGTTTATGACTCGTCCAAAAACAGAGATCCAGGCATAAGCTTTAAAGAACAAAAGGGTCTATGGGACTCTTTCTTTCTGGTGTTTGAAGATACTGTTTGCGTCAACAGTTCTTATCTTAATCTTTATCCAGGTAAGAGAAAGGAGTCATGGATAGCAAATTGTATATAAGGTCGGTCTGATCTACCTTTGGAATAAGATCAGTTGCTTCAGACGATTTTAGTTTTATAGAAGCTGTGAAGGTTAGAAGCTCGGACAGAACTTCATCAATCACTCCAGCTGAGTTAATGGCACCCGCATCAAGTATATTAGCAAGAATTCGGAGGGACTGATTCAAAATAATCATGTCTTGATCCCTGAGCATAAAATGACGACTCTAAATCACAAAAAAAAATAATAAATAAATAAATAAAATAACAATGAAAATGAACACATAGAAACGCTGGTGACATGTTGATTTTGATATTTGCACGTGCTCGGGAGAGAGAGAGCAACTAATTCTAGCATTACAATAAAATGATACGTCCAAGTGCAAATACATGATAGCTCTCTTGATCAACATATTTCCTTTCCTTGAATTCTCCAAACCGTGATTAAGTATTTAATCAGAACATCTGCTGCTCTACTGCCTAACAACCCAACTTCCTTGAGTAAGTCTAATGTATATTTTCTGAGTTACCGAAATTCTTTCCTTTGACCTTGCTATTTCCATCCCAAGAAAGTCTTAAGTTTTCCAATATCTTTAATCTCAAATTCAGCAGTCAATACACCTTGTAGTCGTCTTATCTCTTTTTCATTATTCCCAATGATAATAAAATCGTCCACATAAACAATAAGAATGGTGACTCCTCCATTGGTGTGTTTATAATACATAGTATGATCTGACTGACCTTGAGTATAAAAAACTAGACCATAGAACACATCACTTTAAAAACCATGTGAATCTGCTACATATTTCACTTACCTGCAGGAATTCCAAGATGTGTTGTGCCATTTCTTCAAAGGTAGCAGGACCACCGACAACGCTTCATTGTCTTGACCAATTTTCATGGCACACTTAACTGTACGTGAATTATTCTCCAATCTGTCCAACACCTCACAACCTAGAATTGAATATTTTGTTCATTTTAAGCTTTTCGATGACTTACAAGAAAGAAAAAATAAGTTTTTCAACGACTCTTATTGCTGAATAAGGTAAAGCTGGACAAAGCTAAAAGAGATAAGAGTGAAACTAATAACCACATTAAAATCAATAGTCAAACAACATGGGAAGAAACCACTTCATTTAAATAAAATAGTTGAAATGTCTGAAAACCAACAATTTGTTATGGTGTAGTTGCGGGGTACAGCTTCAGGTGAAAAAAAAAAGCCTACAAGCATTTTACATGAACTCTTTATTAGCAAAGTGATTTTCAGTTTAAATTGATAAAGAAACAGAAGGGTAGGGGGGGGGGGACAGAAAAGGGGGAATTAACCTAGGTACTATGCCTCCCCAGTGACGGGCCAAAGCCACAGATCAAGAACAGTTATAATTCTTAGCTTTCCTTCACTCTGGGTTTATTTGAAAATAAGAGAAGTTATAAACAACGTCCTCAGAAGCAGCAAAAAGGTTCAGTCTTGAAGGTCGCTGCTCCTTGAGGCAATCAGCAAATATATTTATAACAATCGTATATTTAACTGACTTTACAGCATCAGTGGTACTTGGGAAACCCTGAAATTCCTCCCTTGTTGAAGAAATACCTGCAGTTGACTCATGACTATTTGAACAAGCATCACGCTGGTGGTCCCGAGTACGTCCATCTTCTTCATTCATTAGGGTATGAGTTTTACCTGTGAATAATCATCAAGATAAATTTTACAATATTTACAGTCACTGGTATATAATAATAGTCCTTACTTTCAGGAGTTGCAGCAGCCATATCAGAAGATATTTGAGGCTTGCCATTTTCTCTTGCACCATGATCCTAGTATTTATATTGTGAAGTGTTACATGTGTTATAAAAGTTGAAAGCACAAGCAGACTGGACAACCCTATACAATTTGCTAGTAATACAACTACCTGTGCATGCTCCAGTGCAATGTTTTCTTTCACAAATGGGTGCTCCAGAAGAGCTGGCCATGTTAGTCTGCTCTGAGGAACCTGGTCAGATAAGCCATATAACAACTTCAGTAACCCATATTAATTAAAAGAGTATATTTCCGTGCAGTTTACTTGGTACTAACCTTATTCAGTAATCCCTTCAGGAAACTTCTAAAATTTGGACTCATACTATCTGGATACTTCACAGGGTCCTGAAAAAGAGATTTTGAACAGCTTATAATATGCTCTTGTTGTATTTCTTCTATGAGACTTGGCAATATTAAGCTTCTTCACCTTGATGATGTGGCGGACCAGTGCATACACCGAATTTGTGTAAAATGGAGGTTGACCAACAAACAGTTCATACCTGAATACATGTCACTTTCTTTAGTTGACCTATCAGACTCTAGCACAACCGAATTAAACATGGATAAATAATACTTATGGTGTATTTGAGGTGAAAATGATTGGGATTCATCAAGTCACTTCATAAAGTTGATCTTCTAACAACCTGAACAGTTACATAACCATCTCAAGGGGGAAAGTTTCGGCAGAGAAAACTTTTCGTCTAGCAATAATGTTAAAGCAATAGGCATCATTCATTTAAGTGAAATCCATCAAGCTAAATTGAATTTAAGCATTTGCAAACACCAGCAGATGAAGCTTGAGTGAACGACAAAGATACATAGTCAGCATAGAACACCAACAATCTTGATATATACAAGAATATGTGCACATACAAAACATACAAGATAACTCCAAGGGACCACAAATCAGCAGTATGATTGTAGGGCTGCTCTCGTACCAGCTCTGGGGCCATATATAGGGGAGTACCTAATACAATTTCAGAAAATAAAATAAAAAAAATGAAGAAGAAAAGAAACGAAAAAAAGAAACCAAAGGTTAGGAACTGTAGGGATAAAAGAACCTTAAAGCAATAATCAAAAGACTATTATCCTAGCCACACTCACCCTTTATGGACCTCAAAACAACTGTGTTTGTTGACATTGCACGCGCAAATCCAAAGTCACAAAGCTATCAAAAGGCACAAAGAACATAAGAGAAAAGAGGACACCCATAACAACAATTAAAAGGAAAGAACTTATACTTGCCACGATCCACAGACACATTGAGAAAGTGATGAAAACAAAGACACAAGAAAAGGATGCATACAATAATCAATTAATCAGAAGTCATTTATGAAATAAAGGCGATTAATGCAGTCAATCTCTATTCCAATTGCATCAGTTTGTTGTCATTCCACTCTTAAAATGTATTATACTCTATATGAAGCCTAATTACGGATAAAAACGGTTAATTTCTTAAGTTGTTGATGATTTATATGGGGGACACCTAATTCAAATGGTTGCTTGGTGACATCATCATTTCTTTCAAACCATGGCATGTATACAATTTATAAGTCAGAGATCTATAAACCCTTTTGCAGTTATCTCATCCATTGTGTATGGCATTTTGCTCTAGCATCAAATAAGGAACTCCTCGAGTTGCTTTATTCACTCATATCTATCATCCAAAGATGAAACTAGAAAATCCAGTGACAACGAATGATCTTGAAGAATATAAAATATTCCAGCAATATTACCTACGTATAAGCTTTCTAGTGCATAGAAGGATTGATGTCAGGAACAAGGTGGTCAATGATTTTTAAGCATCAATGTTTTATATGAAGTCTGTACCTCAGCATCAAACTGAGAAAATTAAAACCAATATAATATTCTACACATCTGAGATTCTATTTGCCTTCGTGAGCTCCTTATCACAAAGGGGATTACTTTATACTCCAATCACCAAAACTGATGACATACATACACAACTTTACATTTCAAATCTGATTTGCATACGGAACAGACGAAAATCAATCTGATGCACATAGAAGCTATCCATGGAAAGTTTATGTAAATATTGATTATAAAGAAGATACAATATGCTACTGTTTTAGTATATATATTTTTTAAGGTCTGCTTTCGAGAAAACTGGTACAAACTACGACATATGGCTATTGTTTGGATGATCTTTTTGAGCATAGACAAATACTCAAACACATGGAAGTTAATATTTCAATAATCAAATATTACAATAGAATAAAAAGATTCTCAAGGTACGTAAAAAAAATTACTTTTAGAGGTGATATGTCTTCTACCAATAGAGAAAAGGTGAAAAGATCAGAGCAACCATAAATTACACCAAACAGCAGGAATAATGCGCTCGGGAGGATATGTAACTGAAAGTACATATTCCGCTTTAGATTTCAAGAAAATTATGCTACATAAGGTTAATTGTTCATTTAACAAACCTTGATGACAGATCCAGCACCAATAAGAATATTCTGTGGTTTCATATCACGATGAATAATGCGATTTGAGTGCAGATAATGTAATGCTTGTACCTGATGTTTCACGGCAGTATAGGGATAAGCTATATCAGAATTACAAAAAAGCTGAAGTTTCAAGGACAAGTTTCTTCTGTACTATGACGGGAATTGAAATTATAAATCCAGACAAGTACCAGCTGTTTTGCAATTGCTTGAACTTGTTCTTCAGGAAGGCACTTATCATCTTCAAGAATTTCAAATAGCTCACCCTGTAAAACAAAAAGTCTTAACTTTTTCTGCATTCTTTGATCCGCATGAATGATACAAAATGATATATCTTCTACCTTTTACCTGAGCAAATTCTGTCACAACACAAAACTCTTGCGCAGTTTCAAACGAGTCTAACATCTGTATTATGTTTTTATGCTTCAACTTTCTGAGTATCTGCGTTATTTGAGTCACTTAGCAGATAACAACACGAGACTTATTGAATCCACGCAAATTCATTGTATATTTTTATACAAACAAGGGCAACTTAATAAAAATTGAAATTGAGGAGAAAAAGACAAAATTCTTCGACTTACCTCAATCTCTTGCCTTAAATTGTGAATATCCTTGTCGCTTTTTCCATGCTTTGGGATGAATTTCATAGCAACAGTCTTTGGGGAATCACCAACAAATCAATAAACTGGACAATGAAAGTAACAGAAACAAAGAATGAAAACCATACAATCGTAAGGAAGAGCACCTGTCCGGTGAACTTGCGCCTTCCTTTGTACACCTTGCCAAATGAGCCTTCACCTACAAGCTCAATCACGTGGTAATTTTCCACACTCATCTTTCAAAACAAATGAGATTTCAGTTGCACAATGAACACCTGCTGCAGCGGCAAACTGTTAACTAGAAGGAGAAGAATGAAGTCACCGGCGGATGGTCGAACGGTTGGTAGGGGGCTGTTGTTGCACAAGATTTCAGGCCAAAAACACTTCAAACTACAAATTTTCCCTCCAACAGCTTTTTTTTTTCTATTTATTAGATACGATCCGAATTCAATTTTCAAAACTTCTCTGGTTACTTTTTCCTTTTTCATTAATGTTATATAACTGTAGAAATTGTAAGACCTTTCATCCAAGACCTCATTCTTAGTATTGAAGTAAGGTTTCATTGAAATTAGGCCAATTTTGCTCATAATAATAATAATAATAATAATAATAATAATAATAATAATAATAATAATAATAATAATAATAACAACAGTCACACACCGGAGGAAAATAAATAAATTCTGAAAATTTATGGCTATTCTGATATGTAATTAGATTCAGAATGTTATACACTAAAATCGATATAAGTTTAGTCATGAAATATTCAAACCCACATATATTTGGTTCAAAAAAAATATAACAAGTGTGATTGCTTAAACATATGTTTCGAGATACAATATATGTCAATATATAAGTAATATATATGTGTGCATATATAGACACATTCCATTGATATATATATATATATATATATATATATATATATATATATTAAAAAAAATTGGGGAGTGGAATCAAACCCGAGACCCTGGAATGAGATAAATGCTAATCAACCGAAAAAAATAGGGAGTAGAATCGAACTCGACACCCTAGAATAGGATAAATGCTATTTATAAGTGTACTATCAACCTATAAGATTGACAAATCATGTATTTCATTTTGATCAATTTTTGGTGAATCGGATGGATTTAATGAATCTAATCCTAACAGGTTCAAGTCAAAAGTCACAATTATTATTTCAACAATCACACCAGAAACAGTAACGATAATATTAAATCAAACACAAATACATGAAATATGTACTTCGCTTTAGAATAAACCAGATGTGTTTGTTAGAAATGAAAGGTGAAATAAAATGAATTTGATTCCGTTTTTATATAAAGGATCAGTCCGAACACGCGGTTGAGATCCCAAGAGGCAAAAAGTAAGGCAAAATGTGAGGCCTCAAATCACGCGCTGCCATGTGTACAAGTAACTATTTTTTAAAAACAAAAAAAAATTAAACTTCTTCCACTTTTGTACACGTGGCAATCTGTGATTGAAGACCTCAAATTTTACCTCATTTTTTACCTACTCTGATCCTATCCGCCGAACACGTATCTTGACAAAAGGAACTGTATGGTTGAATGAGAGATGTCCGATAGCTGGAGACGTGAGGCTGAAAAGAGAAAGTTATGTTATGGAGGACGGGATGATCCTCATAAAAAACATAAGTAGAGAAGAGCAGAAAAACTAAATACTAGGCCTTTTTTTCAATAATAATACAATAAAGGAGGTAAGAAATATGCTGTGTTAACATTATATGACTGTCATAAGGACCAACCGAACAGTTTTTCATATTTACCTTTAAATGCTAATTTATGAACATATTCTCGTTTGGAAACGATTCACTAATCACAAAGTCGTTGTTTATAGAAATCAAAAAAATATAGATGTTAGTTAAAATAGTAGTAATCGCAATTAAAATAATAACAGCGATTTAAGAATAATGATAAACCAGAAATAATCAAGATCCGGCTTCATCAAATAATGTTCTAGAAAACTTTATTAAAAATACCGTTTTGAGCCCATTCCTTTTGTTTTAGACACTCTCAAAATAGATCAATAAAAGTATAAAAGTATATGTATAAAAAGTGTGTATTATCATGTTTTATTGTGTGCTTGCTGGTGTACAACAACAAAACTTACACACCATATCAAACAACATAAAAAACTATCGCTAGGATCTGGGGAGGATGAGAGACAGACAAACATTACCGTCATCCTAAAAGATAGAGAGTTTGCTTCCAGCAAGACCCTCGACTCTATATGTATCTGTATAGACATATAATGAACGATAAATAATGTATGCTTGCTGGTGTATTTTATGAATGTTCTATTTTATAAGTGATCTTAAGATAACGTTGTCAAAAAGTGTTCTGATGCAACACTCTATGCAAAAACAGCATCAATGACGCAGGCGAACACTCTAATGCACCTTCTATCATCTTTTTATTTGTGTTTTATTTGTCTTAGCAAATAGAAGTTATCTGATGTTTAAAATTTTGGCGATTAATTCGAGAAATTTTTTGTAAGTATTTACTGTAACCAGTACTAAATATCAAGCTTATGATGCTAATTATTACTGCAATAAATTTCAATAATTAGTTGAAGCATGCAACATACATTCCTTTAGGAAGCTAAGGTATAACTTTTTTGGTGTGAATTAATTTCGTATCGATCTATAGAACTCGTGTTTTAGGTTCTTAAAAAAAGGATAGCATTTTTTTTTTCATTAGTGTTCAATTCTATTGCGAGTTTAAAGTCTCTTCTGTAACTATACAGGATTCAGGTTGCTTTTGACCATTAAACAAGGCCGTTTCCGGTGTATTAAGTTTCTGTATTTGTATATGGTCTAAGAAGGCTTAGCGATCTGATGTACGCAACTTTACCTTACATTTTTATGCAAGAGATTGTTTCCGCAGCTCGAACTCGAGACCTCGAATTCACAAAGCAGCACTCTTACTTTGCATTGAACAAGATTGGTATTTATTTGAGACCATTTATGCAGCTATGTTGATAAAATCAGTTTTAGCTAAGTTGTCATTTACAATTTCCTTCTCCAACCTTATCCATGTCTTATCATATGAAAAACGCTTTGCAACCTCTTTTCCACTTCATAAGTGGCATTGGGATTATTTGTATCAAACCCATAGAAGTTATGCGTTGAAACTTTAGTCTCTTCTTTAATGTGTTAATTTTTTTTAATTGAGCTTGTACTAACAAAAATACGTATGTATATAATAGATAGTCAAACTTTCTCTCTCTTTGCTTGCTAAATGGAAGTCTGAGCTGGTGATTGCCCTATGGCAAAGTCTAATTGGTACTTGAGTTGAGATTTAGTCCAAAAGGTTAATAGTGCGAATCCAGGGACAAGCACAGTGTGGATGCCCCATTGCTTCTAGGCCAAAAGCCTAGTTTGCAGGGTATCTTGTGTGAGTGGATGTGTAAGTCCTCACATAATCTACAAGGCTGCTGAGCTCCTGATTTACATGTTCTACAATATTCCTAGGTAATGTGACGGTGGGCCTCAGGATTTCACCTTTTTACTCCAAGTTTCATTTGGTGAGTTGCACGTGTTCTAGGTTTTTATGTGCGTTTTGTTTATAATTATTTGTTTTTTCTTTTTCCAGTGTGTTTATAAATATCAACACAAAGGTATATAACAATAAGCAAATTATAATAAAAAAAACAACCATACACATAAACACAAAAAACTCAGTGCGTGTACACACACACATATACACACACAAACACACACACACGCGCACACACACAAACACACACACACATACACACACAGGTATAAAATCATAAGCAAAAAAAATTAAAAAAACACACACACAAAAAGATCTTGTATCATTGCTGGGCCTCCCACTCCACGCGGTGAAGGTGGAATGGTGGAGGAATTCTCTAAAGAATTCATGTAAAAGATGAAACGAGTGTATAAATGCCTCCCGATTCCCTTGATATTCCAGCATTGCTAAAGCTCTGTACTATGATTCTTTTTTTTTTTATTGCTTTTTAAAAACTCTGTGATTTGATCATTTTCCAAGAATGGAATCTTGGTTCCGATTGTTCTTCCATTTTTTTCTCCATTTTCTCACTTTGTATATTTTTTCAATAAAAATTTAACTCATTGTTTATAATTTACTTTAAACAAGGAATAATCTTTGCATAAATTAATGATACCATTTTTAACATTCAATTATCATATACTAAAGAATGCGTTGCAATGCGTAAAACAAGTATCATATTGAAAACTTTATATTATATATTGATAAGCCAAAACTAAAAAAATCAAATATTTACTTAAATCATTATAATATAAAGTGCAAAATAAAAAATAATAACCAAAAAACAAAGAAAATAAAGAAAATTTGGCAGACCGTAACATATTTTATGACAGAGGAATGCGGTAAACTTGAAAAGACTATTATACTCCTAATTCAGTCTAACTGGATATATTTGTAAGAAGTATAGTTTTGTTATGATTTTAAAACTTGACTGGTCAAAATGTTACGAAAAATAAACGAATTAGCAAAAACGTTTTCATAATGATAGTTTAATGGCGGTCAATATACTTTGGTCGCGGGCTTTATAGCAACTAGTAAGGTTGTTAATTTGTGGTTTTGAGGCCAAGGATTCGAACGTGAATACCCTCTTGTACGGAGTGTAAAGTAAGGATGCATACATCATATCGAGAAGCAATTCAATCTCTCTTCAGACCTTACATGAACACGAAAGCTTAAAATACTTCATTTCCATCGGAAAGAAAAAAACTTTACTGAATCGAACATGCTTTTGCGGATACTATTGTTTCATACTAGCATACAGTGTCATCAAAACGTTTAAAAAGCCGTTAATTACTTGAAATTGCATTTACAAAGTTGTTTTTCTTTTTCCTTTTTTTGAAATGGCATTTGCGAAGTTCTTGAAATATCCACTTTACTAATATATTTAAAAAAAATAACTTGCAAGTTGCAACGGACAAACATACATGCCTGGTTTGGCTCCTTTCACTAAAACAATTAACCAGATGGTTCGAGTTCGCCTTCAATTCAGACGAGCAAATTCGTGAACTGCATCTCGAAAAAATCTGTCCTTACATTAGTTTTTATTTGCATGCTCTTAATTATAAAAAAAAATCTTAAATTGCCCTTTTAAGCTAAAAGAACTTAAGTTCGAACCATAACACACATAGCATGGGTGCAATATTGCTATTGGGGCCAATACTTGCTTAGACTATGATATTCGGCCCAATTGGATTAAAAGGTTCTTAGCCTAGTTTACAGTGGGTACTCCGTATAGATTATCTCGTAAAAGTCTTGCCAATATAGATGCTGCCGTGTTGCTGATTTACAATCTTTACAAAACTATTTGAAACTTAAAAGGTAGACTCCATGATCAGGATATGAACTTTTATAACTAGAGAAACGCTCACGGCTTCATTTGGGAGGAAACTTGCTTGTTCATACATAGGTCATCTATAATAGACTGAGGAAACATGATAATGCTTCTGGCAAACGGTGAAAATTCTCATTCTAAAAGAACACATGAGATTTAATCTATCGACCTAACAACAAAAATGCTATAGTAAAATACTCTGACTATGACCCGTTCCAATAGCAAATTGTATATTTTCTTGTCATTGATCCGTTAAAAGGATAAAGCAAAATGACTCACTAAATTGGCTCCGCTTCTTATATTGTGAAGTAGCAGTTGATCATATAACTTGACGCATCATTATGGATCATCGGAAAACAACCTCTGTGGCTTGCGTACGTCCGATCTCCCCATACCTCGTCATAGACGAGAGCCTCTAAGTTAATGAGATAATGTTGTTGTTGTTGATGGGTTCAGATCCCCTCACCGCAACTCCCTCACCGCGTTCGTCACCGCGCGGCACGTGGCAGCAGGGTAGGATGGTGAGGCTCACCACCCCACTCTACTGCTACGTGTCGCGTTGTGAGGAGATGGGTGAGTCACCACACAGTGAGAGGATCCCATCCGATTGTTGATTCGTTAAGAGGACTGGAGGAGCAATGGGAAGAGGCAACCTAGACGTGGCATCACAACTTTGCAAATTTAGATCCTTCTGCAACAGCAGAGAAGTAAATCACAGCCAGCTACTTTAGCAATAACTGGGACCCAGGGATTTTCAACAGCCACTGACTTACTGACATCTGTATACTAATGTTCACATCAGCATTACTTTGGCATAATAACTGCCACTTGAACTTCTGGGCTCCTCTCAAACATGTGATATTGTCTTCTGACAAAAAAAAAAAAAGAAAAAAAAAAGAAAGATAAGTGGGCATATCTTTTTAGCAATTTGATTCTTCTTTAGATGCATTGAATTGAATTCAGTGAGTGAAGCAAAGATAGCTTTTTGTTCCCTAAGTCGGGCTCACTTATATTTTCAATCATTCTTCTTCCTTTTTTGGTGCTTCAACTTTTATTATCCATACTTCTGTGGATCAGAAACAAGAAATTCTTGCATATAAATGTTTCATGGATGAGACTTCTATCAACAGTTCTCTTTAGCATGTTTATTAGCTGCTTCAAAGATCCCTTTTTTATGTTTTGGTGACTTTTAGCAATTGTCAATGTTCTAACATCCTTCTAGTTAGGTCAAGGCCCTACTTGTTTTAGGTTTCTTCTTTTAGTAAGTTGAATATTGATTTGTTCCGACTTGTAATCATTGTTGGTTTCCTTATTAAGAAATGGATTAAAGAGTTATTTATTGTTTCTTTTTGTACTTAGTGGCCCTTTCCCCTGTTTATAAATTCATGATTGCTTTTAACTGTATGTTCATGTGATTATTTTATGCAGAAAATTCTTATATCTAGTCATGAATCACTACTTCCCTGACTGGAATCTTGATCCTGAACATCCTGAAGCTAATCATGGGAAGGCACTTGGGTCAGTTACATTTTCTCTCTTCTATTTCTTTTATGCTGATTTTTGTAACATAAACATATCATTTCTATTAATTAGTATTGTGCTCAGCATGCACTAAAAAACATTCTAAACTGCTAATAATGGGATATTGTCTATCTGATGTTTTGATAGAAAAACATACGTTGGAATATATATTATTTTTCCTATTCCACAGCTCAAGCCAGGAGCTTGTGGAGCTCTTGTGGGAAAATGGGCAGGTGGTTCTCAACAACCAAACACATCGAAAGCCGGTTATCGATCCGATTGAGTCTAGGCAAGGTGGAAAGTTTAATCAATCATCAAACCATGTAGAAGGTTTCTCTCTTATAAATCCACCAATCTTGGCTCAAGGTGAAGATCATCCAGTTTCTTGGAACCATTGCCAAATTGATGATCCCTTTGAGAAGGAATTATCATCTTTCCTTTTAGCTGAACTTCCCCCTATATCAAACTTAGATTTAGCTCATGAAAAGAGGCCTATCCATCAACACTTGGATAGTTTCAAGTTCTGCAACAATGATGGATCACAAATCAGTCATGTTTTGCCATATAATGGACATTCTGAAACTTTATGTGGAAATTCATCACACCCCACCAAATTCCAAAAGCTTAATTCTGTCATTCCACATGCCAACATAGCTGAAGTTGTCAGCACTAGAAAACATGCTCCAAATAATCCTTCCCATTATGGAGGTGGATCAAGTCACTGTGGAAGCAATCAGGTTATACATGACGCTGATACAAGCCTGGCCTCATGTAGTGAGGTTGGCAGAAGAATGCCTAAAATTGCAGCAGAGGTGGAGGATAGTTATGGGAAAGTAGCTTCTGAAAGCGAGAGGAGCAACGATAGAGAGACAGCGGTTTCTTTATCAGGTGGTGGATCAGGATTTACAAGCATTGGAGGAAGATGGAATCAGTCCAATGGAAATAATTCCAGTAAAAGAAAAATCAGAGATGAAGAAAATTCAGAGCCACAAAGTGAGGTACATTATTTATTGTGCTGCTGTTCCAAATTCTGGCTCTCTAGTATTTGCTCCCTGAGAATTATGTTACTCATATAGGCTGCATTTTTGGAGGCAGACACAAGAAAGAAAGCATCCCAAAAAACTGGGATAACGCGAAAGAGCCGTGCTGCAGAAGTTCATAACCTCTCAGAAAGGGTAGAGTTGGTTAAATTTTGAACTATTCATGTAGCAAACGATAACTTGGACATGACAGCATTAGATGTCAGCTGTTTGGACCATGTTCTCACTATAGATACTTAGTTCAATACTTGTATTTCTAATATGATGCCACTTTTGCATGTCCAATGAAATAAAAGGGTGTGTGTTCATAGTTAAACCCAAAGATCCTGCTGTATTTTGAATGAATATTGATTTATCCATGCAGAGAAGAAGGGACAGAGTCAATGAAAAGATGAGGGCTTTGCAGGAGCTCCTTCCTCGTTCAAATCAGGTATTTGTAACTCTCTCAACTTAGTTTTCATTCTTGTAAATTCTCTAAGGGGGATACATGTTTCTTTCTGGATTTTGTTTTTCTCTCAGACAGATAAAGCATCAATGCTAGATGATGCGATAAAATACATGAGATCACTTCAGTTGCAACTTCAGGTATGGATAGTACTAGAAGCCTCGAAGGCCTAGTTTTTTTGTGATCACATGGTCAATCAAAAGATCCTATGTTCTTGGTCGTTGATGTTAGAATTATAAGGATCTTTAATCAACATATACAACGTTGTTTATCGAGGACGGGCCTTGGAGCAACTAGTATGGTTGCTGCTTTGTGACCAGCCTCTGACACAAAATGTAGGGTAAAGCTGTGTACATCAGATCGTGAAGCGATCCGGACCCTTCTCGGACCATGCACAAACGTGGAAACCTGCGAACGTCCTTTATACGTCCTTGATCACTAAATGTTGCCCTGTCTAATTTTGGATCAGTTTTAATTGTTTATATATCTAGATGATGTGGATGGGGAGTCAAATGGCTATGTTCCCTGGATGTCAAGTTCCTCCCTACATGTCAAGATCAGAACTGGGCATAAGTCCCCAAATGCTGCCTTTCATTCAGAGTGGAATGAACCTCTCAAGACTTCCTTTGATGGATCAAGCAATGGCGGTTGCTTCGACGCCAAATCAAGCAGCTATCTGCCAAGCTACATTCTTAAATTCCATGAGCTATCAGAATCAATTTCAGAACTCCAATTTTTCTGATCAATATGGGAATTGCATGGGATTCTATCCTATCCAAAATGCGAACCAGGTATGATCTTGAAATCCATTCATCTGTAAGCTATTCGAGGTAGAACATTATGTTGAAGAACTTTATATGTTGTTGTCTCATGTTGCAGCAGCCAATGAACATGTATAGCTATGGTTCTAACATACCTCTTCAGAATCAAGCACCACCAAGCGCTGCCAACGGACCGCCTTCTTGATCAGCTAAAGCCAACATCTGATGATGCTCAAATATACTCTGGAGTGCATGGAGTTAAGACAGCGACGGTATATGGAATTGAAGTGAATGAAAATTGGCGATCAACTGGAAATATATAGAAAAGTCCTAATTTAAAGACTTCAACTGGCTTGAGTTTCAATCTGGGGATGATTTTCTATCCTATCACATATACCACCACTATGAATCTTATAGGAGACAATATATTGTCACCACCAATGTCAATCTTATAGATAAATATTGAGAATATAGTCCCACATTGTTCACTTTGAGAAAAATATATAGGTTATATGAGAATGAGGTAGCATCACACATTGTCTTAAGGTTTTGAGTGGATATGAGCATCACCTCATGTAAGCTCAAGTTTCAACATGGTATTAGAGAACGTTGAAGATGTAGATTCACGCCTTGTCTGGCCCATGGTTGGTCATATATTGTATGATTTATTGTCTTTCCTCACCCAAGTCTAGATGTTTATGTCTGGCTTGTGGTTTGTAATTGAGGTCAAGTTCTGAGGCGCGTACGTATGTCAAGCTACGTTGCCACGTGAGAGCGGGTATTGAAAATATAGTCCCCATCGTCCACTTTGAGAAAAATATACGAGTTATATGAGAGTGAGGTATCACCGCCCATTACTTTAATGTTTTAAGTGGATATAAGTCTTACCTCATGTAAGCCCAAGTTTCAACCATAAACGACATATACAATACAATAATTGCCAAGTTTATATCCTACTTCAATTTTACCAGCGTGGTTGTTAGTCCAACAAATGATTTGGTTCATTTCCAATATTATAAAGAAGGAAGGGCTGATGGCATACTATGTATGACTTCTTACAAGAATGATTAAGTTTAAAGTATGATAAGGTTTCCATTATATAATGCCTTTTTTATGACGTACACAATACCTATAATCAATGTTTTTAAGTGGAAAGGTAACTTTTTCAAGAGTATAGCTACTGCTCAAGGGGAAAATGGAGAGGAGGGGGGGGATAGGGGAGGGAAAGAGAGTCACAATTGTTGAAAAAGTACTTAAAAGTACTTTAAATCTTGTGATCCATCCTTGTATAATGTTATGTGACCTATTGATAGAGATTGGGTGAAGTTTGGAGTGTTTTATGAACAATAGAAGGAAATGAGAGCGTTCCAAACACTTGAAGCGTATAATGTAGGCGTTCGAAGTGTTCTGAAACACTTCAAGAACACTTGAAGCGCCTAATGTAGGCGTTCGAAGTATTCTAGAACACTTCCAGAACACTTCGGACGCCTTGTATAGGCGTTCGATGTCGCATGAAGCGCCTGATGTCGCTTTGTACAGGCATTTGATGTTACATGAAGCGCCTGATGTCTCCTTGTACAGGCGTTCAATGTCACATGAAGCGCCTGATGTAGTCGTTCGAAGTGACATGAAGCTCCTGATGTAGGCATTCGAAGTGTTCCAGCAAGCTTCCAGAACACTTCAAACGCCTACATAAGGCACCTGAAGTGTCCCGACTGTTCACAAAAATTGCAACTTCTGCTCCAAATGACATCTCCTTTCATATTGAACGTCCATAACCGAACCAAGGAGAAAAAATCTGCAGAAAAAGGGTCTTTAGAACTTGAAGTTTGTGAACTCAAAGCCTATAAATAGTAGGCTTTTCTATCTTCAACAAATACATGAAAATTTCTTGAAAACTAGTGAATTTTCTGCAGCACTTTCTTCTCTCATTCTCTCTACTATCAATCTCTTCTACCATCAAGTTCAAACTCTCTGTGGTAGAGTAGACTAAAGAAAGTAAGCCGTTATATCTTAGGAAGCATTAGTCGTTGCATTCTACCTTGTTCATCGGTAGAGGCTAAATTGCTTTAAGGATAGAGTTATCCCAAAGTTCGTTTTGGCTTTCATTGTCTTTCTTGTTTGGTTTTTCCTAACAATCTTAAAGCAAATTACTATGGCAACCAAACAAGCTCTTCCGGATATGACAAAGTTGGAGCCATTTGATGGCAAAATCTACAAGAGATGGGCGGCCAAGGTGCTGTTTTTTGTCGAGATGCTCTCTGTTTCATACGTGCTCAAGATGGACAAACCTAGTGATGAAGTAGAGGCACGCAAGTATGATTCGGACAATACAACTTGCAGAGGTCATATTCTGCACTTTTTGTCCAACTCGTTGTTTGACATCTATGTCAAATTTACTTCGGCTAAGGAGATATGGTCAGCACTTGAAAGCAAATATGGTGCTGAGGATGTCGGTAAGCGCAAATACGTGGTGAGTGAATTTTTAAAGTTCCATATGGTGGATCATGTTCCAATCAATGATCAAATCCATCAATTTCAACAATTGGTGGATAATCTGGAACAAGAAGGAATCAAGATCGATGAGACCTTCCAGGCTGCAGCGTTACTGGAGAAACTTCCTCCTTCTTGGAGCAAATACAAGAAGAGAGGAAAGCATGACGATGCCAAGTTGTCTCTAGATGCTGTAATCAAACACATACGCATCAAAGAGAACAACAGAATGGAAGATGAGTCTCATACTAAGAGGGAGTCAAGGCCAATGTTGTTGAGCATGCTGCGAAGAAACAGAGATTCTAGACCAACGGCGGCGGAAACAATAGTGGTGGAAATAAAGGTAAGAAAATTATTGTGGTGCAGGATCAAAAGAAGATCAAAGGAGTTTGCCGGGTTTGTGGGAATCCAGGACACCGAGCAGTCAATTGTAGAAAAAGAAAAGGCCAAAACATCAATCAAGCAAACCTTGTGGAGGATATAGGCGCAGCAGATGATGTCATTGCAATGTCGTCCTAACGGAGGTAAACCTTGTCAGTAGTGCGACGAAATGGGTGGTAGACACAGGGGCTACCAGACATATTGCTACCGGTAAGGACCTATTTTTTGATTATCAAGAAATAGGAAACGGTGAACAAGTCTTCTTGGGAGAGGCATATGGTACCCAAGTTCTTGGAAAGGGTAGGGTGCTTCTCAAGTTGACCTCTAGGAAGAAACTGGAGTTAAGCAATGTGTTACATGTTCCTGCTATGCGTAGGAACTTGATATCCGACGTACTACAGAACAAGGCCAACATTAAACTTGTTCTTAAGTCTGATAAACTTGTCTTATCTAGAAATGGAGAGTTTATTGGTAAAGGATTTTGTAATGGGGGGCTGCTTGTTCTTGACGCTATCTGTTTGTCTAATAATAAAGAAGCATCCAGTTCTGTTTACTTTGCTGAGTCTCTTGATATGTGACATGCTAGATTAGGACATGCAAACATAAGAATCATTAAGAAACTCAAAAATATGAATATGATTTCATATGATGGTGAGAATTTTCATAAATGTGAACATTGTGTTTCAGGCTAAACATTATAAGAAACCATTTAAGAAAGTTGATAGAATTTCACAAAAACATGGTCTAATTCACAGTGACTTAGGTGATTTTAAGAATCATATGAGTAAAGGTGGTAAAAGGTATTATGTTACTTTTATTGATGATTACTCCAGATATGTGAAGGTATATCTGTTAAGTCATAAAGATGAGACTGAGTCTATGTTTATAAGTTACAAAAATGAAGCTGAAAATCAATTAGATTTAAAGATCAAAAGGCTTAGGACTGATAGAGGTGGTGAATATAGTATATATTCTTTACAAAGATTTTGTGAAGAAAATGACATTATTCATGAGGTCACACCCCCGTATACACCTCAATCCAATGGAGTAGCCGAAAGAAAGAATAGAACACCCAAAAATATGATGAATGCGATGTTAGTTAGTTCAGGATTGCCAGACACTATATGGGGTGACGCAATCTTGACTGCGTGTCATATATTAAATAGGATACCTCATAAGAAGTTAGATAAAGCGCCATATGAGTTATGGAAAGGCTACGTGCCCAACCTGAGTTACTTGAAAGTGTGAGGGTGTTTAACCAAAGTTGATATTCCTGATTTTAAGAGAAGTAAAATCGGGTCTAAGACAAGGGATTGTGTGTTCATCGGATATGCTCAAAATAGTGCAGCATATAGATTCATGGCTATAGATAATAGTTCTATATTGGAATCTAAAGATGCTGAATTTTTTGAACATATCTTCCCTATGAAAAGACAATCCGAAGTTGCTTCCAAATTTGAGATAGGCGAGTCTAGTAAGTCCGTAGTTAATCAAGAGTTTAATCTACCTAGAAGAAGTAAGAGGCAAAAAGTTGAGAAATCTTTTGGGAATGATTTTACAACAGCGTTCATTTTAGAAGATGATCCCACAACTTATGGAGATGCCATTAAATCAATAGATTTTAAGTTTTGGAAAGAAGCCATTAATAGCGAGCTTGAGTCGATTTTAAGTAATAACACTTGATAATTGGTAGATTTGTCTAGAGGTTGTAAACCTATCAGTTGTAAGTGGGTCTTTAGAAAGAAGCTAAAGGCGGATGGAACAATTGATAAGTTTAAAGCTAGGCTTGTCACTAAAGGATTCACGCAACAAGAGGGTATATACTTCTTTGATACTTATTCTCCGGTTGCTAGAATCACTACCATTAAAGTGTTAGTAGCACTTGCCTCCATTTACAAACTTGTTATCCATCAAATGGATGTAAAAACAGCGTTTTTAAATGGAGATTTAGAAGAAGAAATATATATAAAACAACCCAAGTGTATGATAGTTAAAGGCCAAGAGCATAAAGTGTGTATGCTTAAGAAGTCTTTGTATGGTCTTAAGCAAGCACCTAAACAATGGCATGAAAAATTTGACAATGCTATGGTGTCAAATGGTTATGTAGTAAATGAAAGTGACTGTTGTGTATATAGAAAATTTGATGATTGTGATGGTGTCATTATTTGTCTTTATGTTGATGATACGTTGATTTTTGGTAACAACATAAATGTCGTAAATAACACAAAATCATTTTTGTCTTCCATTTTTGACATGAAAGATATGGGGAAGACAGATTTGATTCTTGGACTTAAGTTAGTGGAGAAATGTGGGGGTTACCTACTTTCTCAAGAACACTATGTTGAGAAAATATTGAAAAAGTTTAATCATTATGATGTGAAACCAGTTAGTTCTCCTTATGATTCACATGTGACATTGACAAAGAATAAATTTGAAAGTGTGTCTCAATGTGAATATGCTAGGATAATTGGTAGTGTAATGTACTTGATAAATTGCACTAGACCCGACATTGCATATGCCATAAATAGACTTGCAAGATATACTCATAATCCTAATGAGAAACATTGGTGTGCATTAAGACGGTTATTGATCTATCTTAAAGGTACAATGAATTTAGGTCTCATGTTTAGTGGTTCACCCACTGTTTTAGAAGGTTATTGTGATGCTAATTGGATGATTGATAATGATGAGATAAACTCCATTAGTGGATATGTGTTTACATTGGATGGTGGAGCTATCTCTTGGAAATCATGTAAACAAACTTGTAGTGCTAAATCTATGATGTAGTCTGAATTTATTGCGTTAGAACTTGCTAGCACAGAAGCTGAGTGGTTAAGAAATTTACTTGTTGATATTCCTTTATGGTTTAAGCCTATGCCTTCTGTGTCTATTCATTGTGATTCATAGGCTGCGATAGCACGTGCAAAGAACAAGATTTATAATGGGAAGAGCCGGCACATCCGTCTAAGGCACAATATTGTGCGTGAGTTGATAAGTTCTGCGGTGGTAAACTTGGAGTTTGTAAGAACCAAGTTTAACCTTGCTGACCCCTTAACTAAAGGACTAAATAAGAAGTTAGTCTATGAAACATCGAAGGGGATGAGACTTATTCCATCTGTAGAGAATTCTTCATGACGGGAACACAACCCACTTTTAGTAGAGATCCTACAAACGAGGTTCAATGTGGTAAAAACAAGTCATGAAAGAGTTCTATGTTGCACTATCAAAGTGTTCCTCCTAAGGTGTTGTTGTCGATAGTGCTCGCTGTAAAAAAAATCGAGGGTGAGATTTCGAGAATCACTTAATGAAAATTCATAGCCATGTTGTATGGTGGTGTGAACAGTGCACACTTGATGAATTTCACCTATATAAGCTTGAAAGTGGTGTCGCTTCCTGTGAGAGCTTATGAATCCCGAGATAGGTGCATGGCCGATATCGCACCAAAACCGCGAACTTGAAGAAGTAGATAATGATATGTCTTTTTTGTTATTCATATAAACAATAGTGGAGTAAGATTCAAGACGAAGTTCATCTTACTTCCGTTTATATAACTCAAGTTGTACTACCGGCGATTCAAGACCACAAGTCATCGTATCCATTATGTATCATTATCTTTGGTTGATAGTAGAAAGGTTGGTTTATGTTCGTTCGTTTGTGACTATACGAGCTTGGATCATGTGGGGGATTGTTGGAAAAGTACTTAAAAGTACTTTAAATCTTGTGATCCAACCTTGTATAATGTTATGTGACCTATTGATAGAAGATTGGTGAAGTTTGGAGTGCTTTATGAACAATAGAAGGAAACGGGAGCGTTCCAAACACTTGAAGCGCCTAATGTAGGCGTTCGAAGTGTTCTAGAACACTTCCAAAACACTTGAAGCGCCTAATGTAGGCGTTCGAAGTATTCTGGAACACTTCCAGAACACTTCGAACGCCTTGTATAGACGTTCGATGTCACATGGAGCGCCTGATGTTGCTTTGTACAGGCGTTCGATATTACATGAAGCGCCTGATGTCTCCTTGTACAGGCGTTCGATGTCATATGAAGCGTCTGATGTAGACGTTCGAAGTGACATGAAGCTCCTGATGTAGGCGTTCGAAGTGTTCCAACAAGCTTCTAGAACACTTCGAACGCCTACATAAGGCGCCTGAAGTGTCCCCACTGTTCACAAAAATTGCAACTTCTGCTCCAAATGACATCTCCTTTCATATTGAACGTCCATAACAGATCTAAGGAGAAAAAATCTGCAGAAAAATGGCCTTTTGAACTTGTAGTTTGTAAACTCAAAGCCTATAAATAGTAGGCTTTGCTATCTTCAAAAAATGCATGAAAAATTCTTGAAAACTAGTGAATTTTCTGCAACACTTTCTTCTCTCATTCTCTCTACTATCAATCTCTTCTACCATCAAGTTCAAACTCTCTCTGGTAGAGCAAACTAAAGAGAGTAAGCCGTTATATATTGGGAAGCATTAGCCGTTGCAGTCTACTGCTCATCGGTAGAGGCTAAATTACTTTAAGAACAGAGTTATCCCGAAACTCGTTTCGGTTTTTATTGTCTTTCTTGTTTGGTTTTTCCTGTGCCATATACATTTTTCCTGACAACAATCACATGCATGTGAAGTTGTTTCGGTGAGCATATAACATCAAACATAGGCCTAACTTGAAGGTACTCCTTTTGACAACCAAGAAAAACAAATGAAGCCTATGGGTGTTCTTTTACTTATGTGATTCACATTGTTCAGCTCTTATCGTTGTATCAATTACTTAAAATCACACTCAAACCTTAAATGTGTGTGTATATAAAATACACAAGCGAATTACATTCTTTTTTGAAATTCAAATACCTTTCGTACTCTTTTTTTCTTGTCATTCTTTATATATAATACACTCTTGACATGTCCATCTACCAGGATTCTGTTTCACACCATATCTACAATTGAGAAATACATACATTAACCTAAACTAATTATAATATAACAGAAATCATGATACCGTTTTCACAAAATACTCAAATAACATCTATAACTGAAGTTAAATAACATCTATAAGGACAAATTCATTCACTATAATTTGATATCCACATCATACACTCAACAATTTTACAGTTGAACAACAGAACTACATATTATACACGCAACTTCATCCACTGTTATTTGATGCCAATCTCATATTTAACCAATAATATATTTGGCAACATAAATAACTTTTTCTCCACAATAACTATGAATATCGTGACCTATCACAAAACAAAAAAAATAACAAACTATATACTGACCAACTACATTCAATCACTCAATAATTATCAGCCCATTCGGATCTATGCTTACCTAGCGATATTTGCTCAACAACACATATATTTGGGCAACACTAATGATCCTTAGCGAAGGAGATCTTTGTGTCCATAGAAACATACAACTTCTTTTTGGAACGTTATTGGTTCGTCATTTCTGAGCACAAACATCATATTCAACTATCATCAATATAAATACCAACTCTCGAATATTTATCCAAAACTTCTACATTTCTTTGTAAACAGGACTATTGATCACTTTCAGTAAAGACATTTTAACCATGACTTGGATTTGGTTTTATAGGACTATACACCTACACCACTTGTGTCTTTTGGAGAAGATGAAACAGTTGCTTATTGATACATCTACCATACCAAATATGGTGTTTCTCTCTAAGATCTAATTCAGTTTACTCCATTAAATAAGCATGCATATGCAACTTCTTTCATGGTGAAAACATTTTTTGTTTCACATATGCTAAATATCGGTCTCAACATTTCCCTTCATTTCGTCTCCTAGACCGTGAGCTCCTTAGTGAAGGAAGAAAGGCCTTCCTAAGTTGAAAGTAGGAAATTTCAAGGTGAGTTCTCTTTAGGAATTGATCTTAGAATCTTCTCACTACTCCTCCTTCAAAAATTAACATTTCTTCCCATCACTTGGCCATGTAGGCCGTGAGTCTCACAAAAAGGGAAAAAGGAGGAATCTTTTCCCATCTTAGGCTAAGATTCAAGGAAAAAGACAAGTATTCTTCTTAGCTTCTTCATGCATGTTTAAAAATGAGTCTTTTATGTTCATATCCAACTTTGGGTCATGCATGCATAGATTGAAATGATGATTTCACTATAAACATGAAGAAAATATGTTTGCATGCCATTTATGTGATGATCTTGGCATGATTCTTCCTAATGTGCACACTTATGAATATAAAGATGTAGAAAAGTGTCTTGCATGTCAAATCTAAGGAAGATATAGGCCTTATATACATTTGCATGTGGAGTCACCATGATCATCATCAAGATCATGGCCTTCATCTTCATATTAGTGATCGTCGCCAACATGCATGACCTTGAAGGTGTTGGAATGGAAAACGTGTGCATGATCATGGATTAAAATATCAAAATCAAGCATGTTGCAAGTCATTTAACATCACACTAGTTGCATGTAAAAAGGAGGTATAAAAATTGAGAAATCATGTGATACACTTTCATATAATATTCAGCCAAGGGTACTATAGGTGTATGTCAACATAATATTTATTCATCTAGTTATTTATATGTGAAAGATGTTTAAAAGATGCATCAAGTGTGTGTGTATTCATATACCCCTCGGATCATAAGAGGAAAATTAGGTGACATCACATCATGAAGTTCATGCCATGGTCATAATATGCTAGTAGATTAAATTAGACAAGCATGCACATATATGAAAAAGTTCATAAATAATGAATTTAGGTGTTGCATGATCATTAGGCCATTCGGCCATGTGGTGAAAATTCACTAACAATGTGTAAATCAAGTGTATGACATAATATGTAAATTGATTAGTGAATGATAGGACAATCTTACATGTAAAATATAATGAACAAATTGTAAAGATCGTGTGTGTGTGCATAATACATTCGGCCAAGTGGCCATATTGATGTGCCTTAATGATCTTTTCACTATTTATTTGAGTGCATATATGTATCTATGTAAAGGCTTGTATAATGTACAATATATGCATGACAAACTAGTGAATGTGCTAACTAGTAAATTAAAGAAGTGACACACTAAAATAAAGGACTTTTTGGTCATTTTAGCCAAGGGCAACATAATGGACAAAATAATAATTTCTAAATTCCAAAAGATAAAGAAAGTGGGCTGTTTTAACAAGGGCCACAAAATAAAATAAGAAAAAGACCATTTATGATAAGATTTTAGCAATTAAAACCCAAAAGTGGGTTGATTTGGGTAGCAAAACTGAGACCACCTTTAAAGGGGCAAAATGGAAATTTCACCTAGGAATATGATATGATAAATGAGCCAAACATTAGGCCTAAGTGCTGAAATTATTAGGTGCATGAAATCAGCGTGATACCGAGCATTCTTACATGCATACGACAAAGCAAGCTAGAAACAAGATGTTTTATTATACGGCACGATTTTACGAAATGTTTTATCTCACGAGATGTTTTAAACGAATTTTACGAAGCACATTTGATAGAGATGATTTTATCACGTGAAAAGTTTTAAAAGGATTTTTACGAACCGTATCCTGCTGACTGATTCCTATGAGACAGTTTACGATATGTTACGCTGTTCCTACATCTTACGTTTTATGATAAGAGACCAGCCTGACGTCAGGTGTAGTAGTGAGGATGTCAGGGGCAGATGTTATGATGCACCTCTTGACACTGGAACCTAGGTGAGGGGTTGGTGTCATTTGGCATAAAGATGTTCATCTGTGGCCCGAGTGTAACACCTTGTCCAGAACAAGGGATCTCCGCCTTCCAGATGACATCTACCTTTATGTTTTGGCTGAGTGTAACACCGTTAGATATATGTACACATGATGTAACACCATGGTTGGACCATTTGGATTCATGGTTGGTACACAGTACCATATGGGGAATTCAGTCAGTGTGCCTTATGTACTATTTGTATATGATGAAAGATGCTATGTACACTGCTAAGACAGATTTGATACGATGATTACGAAAATGATTATGTTTTGAAAATTTCTGAAAATGACGCATGTCATTTCTTCATACGAGAATATGCACTTCACTAGAGTTACTCTACTAGGCATATGCTTAGACCATCAGCGGACATATGATGACTAGATAGGGTATGATTTGTGACATAGATATAGCCAAAGGGGAGATAACATAAGACACAAGTTAAAAGCTTAGTATCTATGTAAAAGGAATGCAAATAGGAAAATGAAATAATTTATTCGTTGACTTTATTTTTCCGCACTTCACATGTTTACGTGATGTTGATGCTACTTGTTTAACTATCATTGTATTTGTAAGACGGAGACACATTATGTTATTATTTCACTGTATTTGCTTTTCTTAACCCGTCTCCCATGCATGATCCATATGACGAACCTAGCCGGAAATACTTGCTGAGTGATTTGTTATCCTTCATCCCTATTTTTACCATATTGCAGGGGTTCGAGAGCTAGTTTCCGACATCGATGAGGATGATTCAAGGGTAGGTCACCAGGGAGCAGTAATGGGCCCATATTATGTAGTTTTCTTTTATGTTATTCAGATTTGTATCACTACTTTTGTATTGACAGTATTTCAAATGTATTCGGAGTTAAATATTTATTGTATTGCATGTCTATTACGCTTTTAAATTTTATGATGCTTCCGCTATTTCGATACATGTTTATGTTGACATGCATATAGATGTTATCGACGCCTTGTACTTCTCATAACAGAGTACGGCGGGTGCACCGTGCCGAGACCATAGTCCCGGGCAGGGTGCTACAGTATGTGTGTGAAAATGTCATATGTATATAATTTAGAACTTATGTTATATGTATTATTAGGTATATAGGTGAAGTTGCAAATTTTGTATTGCTTTGGTGTAGAGGCTGAAACTTTTAGGGGCATACATATATGATATATATATTTTCTATATAATTTCATAAAGTATAAGAATACGTATATAGTTTGCGTGCATATATATATGTGTGTGTAAGATTTGTGAAGTGTGTGGGATATATATGTGGGTAACTGTGTGTGTATAGAAATATGTGTGTACAGTGTGCTAATCTAGGGGGAAAATAGAAAAAGGGGCCGAAAGTGGTGCTAGCTCATTCGGGGTGATTTCAGCCTCAACTACTGGGGGTAATTGAATTCCATTATTTTCAAAGGTCTTGGATTGTGGAATGTATATATATATATATATATATATCATATAGTATGTATAAGCACTTGAAGTTAAAATCTTGTATAGTAAATATGTAAAGGCCGAGAGTCATAACCGTACTTGGGGGAGTTAGAGGGGGGCTATGGTCAGTGTGGGCCGAGGGTGTCGGGGTAAAGGGTGAGGTGCATTAGGTAGTGGGTTGGGAAAAAGATGGGTCGAGGGAGGTATGTGTACTTATATACGTATATATGCACATGTATGAGCGTGGACATATATATGTATATATGTATACGACTGGAATAGGGTATAATTTGGCATTTTGGACTTTGTGATTACTTGACTTATTTGTTTTGGAATATTTGATATTTGGTGTGGTTTGGAAATTATTTGGTTTTGGAAAATATTTGAAATATCAGACCTTTGGAAATTATTTTGGAAAAATTGACATTTGAAATCGTTTTGGAAATTGTGCATCGCATATTTTAGAAATTCACCCTTACGTGGAAAATATATCGTTAAGCTGGATTGGTTCTGAACAAACGGGCCGTCCGATCATATTGGCTATTTTGGTATATAGAACGCTCGGGCACATTTGACCGCCGGTTGGACCGTCCAGGCACATTTGACTATTTGTTAAGCCGCGTGTGACACATTTGACCATCAGGGGATCAATTCGTAAGTCTTACAATATAAGTCAGTTGTAAGGAAAGTGCCATGGCCTTTGCATTTAAAATCAATTCAATATTAGACCGGTCAAACCAGATTTAGATATTTGGACATTTGGAATTTGGTATTTGGACCAGTTTGGAATCGAATATCCTATTTAGATTTGGACATTTGATCAAATTATTTTGTATCGAACATCACGTTGGAATTCGGAATCCAGAAAACTTCGGAATTTTGGTGTTGAACTTTGCATCGCAGCGATTTTGAAATTGCATCATCGATTTTGACTTGGACTAACATTTGATTGGCTATCGTTTGGTTAGCTTGGTTATTGGTCTACTTGTTGACTTTATTGCTTGATTTCTATAGGGACATAATAGTAGATTTAATTGAAAATGAGAAGCATGTTATTTTCTTATACTGTCATTTATTTTGTTACACTTGCTTCTCCATGTATGATCCTATGGTAAGTACAGCGAGGCTACTTACTGGGCGATGTATGTCGCTCATACTATACTCCGTTGTTGTTTTGCAGAAACACAGGTAAATGAGTTAGTATACCTGAGGATGAGTAGGAGTGGAGATATTGAGATCCGAGGATGTTCCGATGAGGCTCGTTGAAGATTTCATAGAGACAGATATTTTGTTATTCGAGGTTTATGTATTTCGGAGATTTGGTGTTTACATACGCTTGACATTTGTACCAGATTTAGTTTTGCCAGACCTTTGCACAGTATTTATCATTAATGATGATTTCGAGGTTTTAAATTTTGACTCCGCTGACGTATAAATTGTTTCATCTTTGACGCATTGTATTTTTCTTAGTGAAATACGACGGGTGAGTCGTTTAGGACTCGGGATGGGCCGCTACAGGTGGTATTAGAGCATGACTTTAGATCCACGGCAGAAATGTAGATTTAGGCCATGATTGTAGAAATTAAGTGATGATTTTGCCTATAAGTCACTATCTTAGACATAAGTGACGATTTTGATTAAGAGTTGGTCTTGGACATAAGTACTGATTTTAGTCATAAGCATGTATTATATACTAAGCATGATTTTAGAAATAAGGCATGATCCTAGTATTAAGAAATGATGATACCAAGAACGATCCTAGAAATAAGTTATGACCCTAGACTTAAGGGGACGATCGGTTAAGGGACACATATACCTAGGGTACACCATACGATTTTACTTACTTGCCTTATTTAAGTTTTGATCATAACCCTTTGCACATTCCCTTAGCCTTGATTTTAGTAACCTAAGTGAATAGTATATAATTAAATTACATAAACTGCAATGTTTACTAGGATGCGTTACTGCAGACGCTGGTTGATGCATAAAATTTAGATGTGCCCGGCAGTTACCAGGGCTGCTTCCCCATAGCAGCAGCATGAGACCCGGTACCATTAGGGTAACTGAAGCAGGTTCATGCCTCTACTTTGACAGTAGTATCGAAACGCAACTAGGTCTAAGCTGAGATCGTGGCTACTAAGAAATGAATTATAACAGTATGATAGATACTAAGGGTTGATTTATATAGGAATGACAAAAACTAAGTAACAATAAGCATTATGATCAGTAGAGTATAGTGAAGGATATTGTACAAGGAGTTTAGAATCTATGGATAAGATGATGAACTGGTGTTATTAAAATAGGTCAAAGATATTAGTCTTATTAGAGACATGGATTAATAGTGATGAGTGCACATGAATATAGTAAATATAGTGGAATGATACATCATTACAAAATCATTGGTTAGGTGTTGACATCGAGATATTTGACTTGAATCTAGTAGACTGGAATAGAAATAGAGCAGACATGAACAAGTAGCGGTTGCTTTTCGCGTGAGATTTATCCTAGTTAAAAAAAATTAGTCGTTGAAATGACTAAGTAAAGAAGCACGATGGGTCAGTGTGGCGCACGGAAGCATGGTGGATTAGAATACCCTAAGTCAATCAATATTTAATGTGCCATGCTAGGATTGAAAAATTTTAAGTTAAAGATTTTATCATGAGTAGCCGAATGCTAGACTTAGAAAAATTATACGAAGTATGGACAAAAATTTTTCAAGTAGTTAAATGTCTTCATATACAAACGCATACCAAGATATGTCCTATATTTTAAAGACTTTTCAAAGATTTTGCTTCTAAGTATTTCAACTAGCTAGTTTATTTATATAGTCTACCAACTTCACAAGTCTATATTTACTTTCCGTATTTGTATATCAACCTAATAAAATTTTGACTACCCCTGACAACTTTGAAAAATAGATATATTTTTATCTTGATGTTTTCGAAGAGTGATATATTTATATATTGCTTATACAATATTTCAAATTTTGGTTTTTGGTTGCAGCAATTTTGCCGAAATAAAATCTATTTATCGATTATCGATGTTGCAAGCATTTATCCATTAAGTGTTTCTGAAGCTATTAACCGCTTGCAATGAATTTACTTAATTTTATAAAACAAAAAATAGTTTCAAAATATACATGCTTCTTTGAGAATAAGAGAGACACCATATTCAATTGATTTATAAAACTTTGCATTTGCTGAGTTTAATTGTTTTAATGCGATTTTACCGCAATACTTATGCAAACGAATTATATCATTTTTTGTATAAGTGGTTACGTGAGACACTGCTCTGGAAAAACAAATATATGATAGTTTGGTTTTCGTGTTTACAATAGTAGAAGGAATATACTTACAAATAATTAGAACTACTTGAATTTTCTTTTTCTTTTGTTTACCATTTTAAAGAAAAGACATGTTCATACATATATTTCGTATACTAGGCTATTGATGATATCTCGTAAAGAGTAAGGGCATGATCGTAGAGCTAGTTCGTAAGTATATAAGAATTAAATTTCGAGGACTTAGCTCTATGATGAGGATGTGTAATGGTTAACATATTGGCTACTTAATGGATATTTAGAATGGTTATTTATCTAGGAGGTGAATCATATATGATTAGTTTTAAAAATTCAGAATTGTAGATTACAAGTATATAAGTTGAATAATACACGTCAAGTGGTGCGAGTGGAGTTTGAAAGCTTAACAATCTAAAAGTGAAGTTAATATGATGATATTCGTGACATATACAAGGTGGATGAGTTAAGTAGAACTACAATAAATTATTGATCACGTAAAACACAAGTTTCGAGGGCGAAACTTATTGTAAGGGGGGATGAATGTTATGTTTGTGACTTAGGGCATAAGGGAGAAAAAAATAGAATAAAAGATATAAAAGGAAAGCAATTTTGATGGGATAAAAGTTATTGTAATATTATTAGGATTAGAATAGGATTAATACATGATAGAGATGAAATTAGGAGTTTTAACTTAAAAATAATTCCTAAAGCTATTAGAAAATTGGCTACATATGCCTTTTTTTATGGTTGAAGAAATTGCCTCAAACTAGACTAATGTGAACTACTCATCTTCTTAACAAGCCCAAAAAACCTTGAAAACTTTGTAAACTAAAGCAAAGAAAACCCACCCCACCTTAAACAAAATCCCACCCCACCTTGCAACAACACCCAGAACCACCAGTCGGTTACAATTATTTTTGTTACGCCCAAAAAAATTTCGTCGGTTCGATATGTATTTCTTATCGTGATTACATAAGTGTTACAAAATATCGATATACGACGAAATTTGTTAACGAACATTACGATTTCGTTATAGGAATTAAAACCCTACAACATGTAACAACTTACAACCTAGAATAAATTAAAGTAAAAAAAAGAAAAGACATGACACAAGTATGTTTGACTACTTGAATAAAAGGAAAAGGAAATTAATACATAAGAAGATATTGTGGAAGAAGAAAAAAAGAATAAAAATCGGCCATAATGGCCTACGTAGAGATAAGGGGGTTTGAGTGATTTCAAAATAAGTAACTTGAATGCATATATATATAAACGTATACAAGCATATATATAAACGTGTACATGTATGCATGATATTTTGCCATTACTTGCCTTATTTAGCTTATATATTATGTTGCCGTACTAACGAGCCATGAAGCGTTAAAGCTTACATCATATGGAAAACATTTGTTGTGTTTACACTATTTTCAGGTGCCATCATTAACGAACTAAACTAGTTCATTAAGTGAAGTACTTAGTTTAATAAACTAAGTAGTTCATTAAAGGAAGCCACATTTGGAAAAGGCACAAAGGCAACAAGGCTAAGGAAGGAAAGTTTTCTCCTCCTCCCCATCTTTAATACACACGGCTATATACATATATTACACCTATTTTCAGATTTTTTTTTAAAGGCACATACACATGTATTCCAACGTACTACTGACACGTTATATATTTTACGTACGTACGTTAACGTCACACCACTATACTTAACTCATATTTATGAGTATATTCAGGTCTTATATCATATGATATAAGATATGGTGATGACAAATTAAATACGACATGATAAAAGGTTCTAAACCGAAAATTGTCGTATCGGGCGAATACCGAAACTTCGCCAACGTGTCACGTACTTGCCATAAATAAATGGCCAGCCCCTATACATCAAAATGTGATGTAAATTTCGTGCACTTTACTAAATAATCAGCCAAAAATACTTTCCATGTTGGCACACACAAATCACCCCACACTAAGGCCAAAATGTGAAGATTCCAAGTTTAATTTTGTCATATGCTAATGGTACCACTTTAGACCAGCTAAGTGCTGAGATTTAAAGTATATATTATATATATTATGTATGACATAATATATATAACATGTACAAAAGTTGGAATTTAAATTAGAGAAAAATCGGGTAATCGATAAATATCAAAAATTCGGTTTTCTACGCACATAACACATGGAACGTTTTTGGTACATCATGTGACACATATCTAGACACTTTTTACATATGATACACATCTTAAAGTGTTCTAGAAAATTAAATTAAGGGCTGATTGGAATATAACTTGTGTGTATTATTAAATGTGCACTATTTTACAAAGTTGGCAAAAATAATATTCATCACATGCCAAACATATTACCAACGCCTAGAACAGCCAAGATGGAGCTTATTTGGAGCCTTGTTGGCATATTGATTGGTCAAGAATCAATTAAACAAAGTTGGTGACATAAAGGAAGGAGCTACAAAAGGTAACATTTCAAACTATGTCACATATATGACACATGCTGAAAATTCAGCATGTGTGTTGTATTATGGCCGATTTTTAGCACTAAGAAATGCCATATTTTACTATCTTGCATCATGAGGATTAATTGAGGATGTTATGGAAATGATTTGAATATTGTTTAAATTAATAAAGTGTGATATTCTGCATATCACACATGCTGAAATTTTTCAGCATGTGTGAAGACATGGTGGCCGAATTCTAGAGCTAAATGGTGTCCAAATTCATTTCTCATGTGATAGGAATATTTACCATTAATTGGTGATTCATTTTAATGAGAAAAATCAAAGAAAAATGGTAATGATTTGAACAATTCAACCATGTGTCACATGCTGAAAATTCAGCATGGTAACATCTATTATGGCCGATTTCTTGGCTTAGCAAGGAAGGATGTGATGTCTTGCAATTTATGTGATATATCTTATGATTTATGGAAGTTATTTTGTGATGATTTTTGGCACATGTTTAAGTGTACTCTCAGATTTTTTTTCCAAGTCATCATGATGACAACATTCATCCAATGAGAAGGTGCCAAGTAAGCGAAGACTAAATGATCATCCAATAAGAAGATGCCAAGTAAGCAAGACATTGTCACAATGATGTCTTACACTCTCTCAAGGACTTAAAAGATAATTTTCAAGAGGGGGAAGGCTACACAAGGGACGGCTGCACATGTTAAAAGGAAAGAGAAGAGAGCAAACAAAAATAAGGCCAAGCATTGCAAAATCAAAGTGATCAAAAGCCTAGTTCTTGTTCTTCTACATCTCTCTTTCTTTCTTCTTCTTGAAAGCCTATTCTACTTATATTTCTATCCTTGAATAGGCTTGTATTATACCACCACATATTCCATATCTTTGTAAAAGATTGATCAAGGTGTGATCAATCTTCATTCTTGCGAGGTGGTGGTGTTCGTGCAAATTGTACTTGTCATACAAGGTTTGTAAAGGGTTGGAGTTAAGGTGTAACTCTATCAACCCTGCGGTAAGGTGTACTGCGTGTGTGTGATTAGTGTGAACCAAGGAAGGTGTTCCTTGAAGACTGGAGTAGGTTGTTTATAACCGAACCAGTATAAAATTCTTGGTGCCATTTACTTTCTGCATTTACTTTTCAGTTACTGCACTGTTTACTCTTCGTGTTCGTATTCGTAAAAATAGTAAACGATTTTCAAAAATCACGAAAATTTCCAGAAATATACCTAGACGTTATAAGGTTAATTTGGCATAAGTTTCAACCCTTTTGGATAAATATAAGTCGATCAAACATCAAAAGTTCTGAGACTAGTGCAGTCTGAATTTCAGACTTGCAAAGGTTGAGACTTTGATTGTAGTTGACCTACTTCCCAAAAGAATTTTCCAAAACTGTTTAAACCCATTTAAATATAGTATATAAGGAGTTAGTGGTTAAATTTTCAGAGCATTTGGACGTTCAAAAAAATAGGAATTAATTTTTCAAAACCATCTACAGTTTCTGGCAGATTTGCACAATCTCAGTACCAACGGTTTTTGAAGGGGTTAAAGGTTGAATTTTAATTTGAAATTTTTAGGGGACCCTCATAACATCTGAGGCTAAGTTCTCTCAAAATTTCATAATTTTCGGAGACCTCTAACCTAGTTTTAAAAATGTTTTAAAACTGGTCCTGAAAACAGAATCTGTTTTCAGAACTTGAATTGTTCAAGTTTAAACAAATTTTAAAAACCATAATTTCCGCACCATCTATTCAACCCCCCTTCTAGTGGTGCCTTGCAGATCCTACAAGTGGTATCAGAGAGCAGGAACACTCACTTCAAAGTATCCAACGATTCAAGTGAGATGGCAACCACTAGTGACAAAACCGAGCAAGAAGATATGTCAAGCCAAATGCCTCCACTATTTGAAAATGAGGTAAATTCTGATTCTGACTCGGATTCTGAACTATCTTATGATGATTTATATGTTGAATATCTTGAATTACATAAGTTTGCTAGAACTCTTGCAAAACAAAAGAAACGGTTAATTGAAGATAAGAAATTGTTAGAATCTTCTAACAAAGATCTTATGTCTCAATTAAACGATTCAAAAGACGAGTCGTCGTGCATTATAAATTCATTAAAGTCTGAGATTTCATCATTGACATCCGAGAACACTGAATTGAAATCCGAGATTTCAAACTTAAAATCAAGGAATGCGGATGTAGAGAAAAAGGTGAAACAATTTGACACGAGAACAAACATGCTAGATCACATCATTTCTTCTCAAAAGCATGATAGTGACAAAACCGGACTAGGATACTTGAGAAAAGTAAGCCACAAAATAAACCAACTAAATTTATCCCATCTAAGAAAATAGATGCATCAAAGACACATATGGCATCTAAGAAGACGCATAGGCCTTTTCTTATGACATCTCAACGTGCTTCTTCTTCACATCATGCAAAATATAATTATGTGCCATATAGATATGAGAAGAAACAAGTGATGCATACGCGACACTCGTATCACAAAAATGCATCTAGATCACGTCCCGTGCATGCAAACCGAAATGCTTATCAAAAACAGAAACCATACTACATGCATGATGGGATTCTTGGCCAAAGGCCAAACGCATTTGTCCCTAACACATATTATGTTGCGTTCTCATCACCTTTCTCACCTTTTGGAAGACCTAGAAAGGTCACCCAAATTTGGGTACCAAAAGGGACATTTTCAAAGGGTTGAATAAATAACCCTTACGAACGCACGTTATATGAAATGCATGATTTTTTCCTTCTTTATCTTTACAGGCATCTTTTGATTTGCTTTCCAAAATAAAGGGGGAGAGAAAAGCATGATTTAAGGGGGAGAGAGACACTAATTGATATTAATTGTACAAATCAAGGGGGAGCCGGATTTGAAATTCAAGATTCAAATTTCAAATTTGTGCATGTTTCAAGGGGGAAAGATAGCATTTAAATAATGTGCATAAATCATTTTGAAAATCATCAAAAGGGGGAGATTGTAGAGATAAGGGGGTTTGAGTGATTTCAAAATAAGTAACTTGAATGCATATATATATAAACGTATACAAGCATATATATAAACGTGTACATGTATGCATGATATTTTGCCATTACTTGCCTTATTTAGCTTATATATTATGTTGCCGTACTAACGAGCCATGAAGCGTTAAAGCTTACATCATATGGAAAACATTTGTTGTGTTTACACTATTTTCAGGTGCCACCATTAACGAACTAAACTAGTTCATTAAGTGAAGTACTTAGTTTAATAAACTAAGTAGTTCATTAAAGGAAGCCACATTTGGAAAAGGCACAAAGGCAACAAGGCTAAGGAAGGAAAGTTTTCTCCTCCTCCCCATCTTTAATACACACGGCTATATACATATATTACACCTATTTTCAGATTTTTTTAAAGGCACATACACATGTATTCCAACGTACTACCGACACGTTATATATTTTACGTACGTATGTTAACGTCACACCACTATACTTAACTCATATTTATGAGTATATTCAGGTCTTATATCATATGATATAAGATATGGTGATGACAAATTAAATACGACATGATAAAAGGTTCTAAACCGAAAATTGTCGTATCGGGCGAATACCGAAACTTCGCCAACGTGTCACGTACTTGCCATAAATAAATGGCCAGCCCCTATACATCAAAATGTGATGTAAATTTCATGCACTTTACTAAATAATCAGCCAAAAATACTTTCCATGTTGGCACACACAAATCACCCCACATTAAGGCCAAAATGTGAAGATTCCAAGTTTAATTTTGTCACATGCTAATGGTACCACTTTAGACCAGCTAAGTGCTGAGATTTAAAGTATATATTATATATATTATGTATAACATAATATATATAACATGTGCAAAAGTTGAAATTTAAATCAGAGAAAAATCGGGTAATCGATAAATATCGAAAATTCGGTTTTCTACGCACATAACACATGGAACGTTTTTGGTACATCATGTGACACGTATCTAGACACTTTTTACATATGATATACATCTTAAAGTGTTCTAGAAAATTAAATTAAGGGCTGATTGGAATATAACTTGTGTGTATTATTAAATGTGCACTATTTTACAAAGTTGGCAAAAATAATATTCAGCACATGCCAAACATATTACCAACGCCTAGAACAGCCAAGATGGAGCTTATTTGGAGCCTTGTTGGCATATTGATTGGTCAAGAATCAATTAAACAAAGTTGGTGACATAAAGGAAGGAGCTACAAAAGGTAACATTTCAAACTATGTCACATATATGACACATGCTGAAAATTCAGCATGTGTGTTTTATTATGGCCGATTTTTAGCACTAAGAAATGGCATATTTTACTATCTTGCATCATGAGGATTAATTGAGGATGTTATGGAAATGATTTGAATATTGTTTAAATTAATAAAGTGTGATATTCTACATATCACACATGCTGAAATTTTTCAGCATGTGTGAAGACATGGTGGCCGAATTCTAGAGCTAAATGGTGTCCAAATTCATTTCTCATGTGATAGGAATATTTACCATTAATTGGTGATTCATTTTAATGAGAAAAATCAAAGAAAAATGGTAATGATTTGAACAATTCAACCATGTGTCACATGCTGAAAATTCAGCATGGTAACATCTATTATGGCCGATTTCTTGGCTTAGCAAGGAAGGATGTGATGTCTTGCAATTTATGTGATATATCTTATGATTTATGGAAGTTATTTTATGATGATTTTTGGCACATGTTTAAGTGTATTCTCAGATTTTTTTTCCAAGTCATCATGATGACAACATTCATCCAATGAGAAGGTGCCAAGTAAGCGAAGACTAAATGATCATCCAATAAGAAGATGCCAAGTAAGCAAGACATTGTCACAATGATGTCTTACACTCTCTCAAGGACTTAAAAGATAATTTTCAAGAGGGGGAAGGCTACACAAGGGACGGCTGCACATGTTAAAAAGAAAGAGAAGAGAGCAAACAAAAATAAGGCCAAGCATTGCAAAATCAAAGTGATCAAAAGCCTAGTTCTTCTTCTTCTACATCTCTCTTTCTTTCTTCTTCTTGAAAGCCTATTCTACTTATATTTCTATCCTTGAATAGGCTTGTATTATACCACCACATATTCCATATCTTTGTAAAAGATTGATCAAGGTGTGATCAATCTTCATTCTTGCGAGGTGGTGGTGTTCGTGCAAATTGTACTTGTCATACAAGGTTTGTAAAGGGTTGGAGTTAAGGTGTAACTCTATCAACCCTGCGGTAAGGTGTACTGCGTGTGTGTGATTAGTGTGGACCAAGGAAGGTGTTCCTTGAAGACTGGAGTAGGTTGTTTATAACCGAACCAGTATAAAATTCTTGGTGCCATTTACTTTCTGCATTTACTTTTCAGTTACTGCACTGTTTACTCTTCGTGTTCGTATTCGTAAAAATAGTAAACGATTTTCAAAAATCACGAAAATTTCCAGAAATATACCTACACGTTATAAGGTTAATTTGACACAAGTTTCAACCCTTTTGGATAAGTATAAGTCGATCAAACATCAAAAGTTCTGAGACTAGTGCAGTCTGAATTTCAGACTTGCAAAGGTTGAGACTTTGATTGTAGTTGACCTACTTCCCAAAAGAATTTTCCAAAACTGTTTCAACCCATTTAAATATAGTGTATAAGGAGTTAGTGGTTAAATTTTCAGAGCATTTGGACGTTCACACAAATAGGAATTAATTTTTCAATACCATCTACAGTTTCTGCCAGATTTGCACAATCTCAGTACCAACGGTTTTTGAAGGGGTTAAAGGTTGAATTTTAATTTGAAATTTTTAGGAGACCCTCATAACATCTGAGGATAAGTTCTCTCAAAATTTCATAATTTTTGGAGACCTCTAACTTAGTTTTAAAAACGTTTTAAAACTGGTCCTGAAAACAGAATTTGTTTTTAGAACTTGAATAGTTCAAGTTTAAACAAATTTTAAAAACCATAATTTCCGCACCATCTATTCAACCCCCCACTTCTAGTGGTGCCTTGAAGATCCTACAGCCTAGGACAAGATGGAAGAAGTCCCATGATTTCCTCATAAGAAACCATCATTTTTTCACCCTCTTCCAACCACTCCACTTCTTCTATTTTCTCTCCTTCTCTCTTTTTCCCTCTTGGCCGAAATTTTCCTTTTGAAATAGGGGATTTCCTCTCTTTCTTCCACACTCACATCCTAGTACACTTTCAACACCTTCTTCTTCCTTCAATCAAGAGAAATCAAAGTCTCTAAGCCCCATTTTTACCCACAAAAACTAAGAGTTACAAGGTAGGAAACAAAGTGTAGTTTTCTTCTCTTCTCCTCCCAGAATCATCTAAAACACTAGCCATAACATCCTTCTACATTCAAGCACAAGAATACCATGTATATTTGTGCCAAGCACTAAGGAAGAAGCAAGGTAAGAACACCATCTAAGTTAATTTCTTCTCTTCTATTCATCCATTCTATAGTTGCTCACTAACCCTTTCTTTTTCTTGTCAAAACCATGGGCTACATAGGGCTTGAAGGAGAAGTTTTTCTTCATGCCAATTGAAGAAATCTTCAACTTTTATTTAAAGCTTAAGTGATAAAGGCAAGTATTCTTTCTTGATCCTTCATGGTTTTCAAAGATCTAAGTATATATGTTCATATAAAGTTGGATCATTCAAGATGTATGTTCAAGGTTTTAGTAACAAAAATATGTAAAAGTTATGTTCTTAAGTGAGGTATAAAGTGTTATACTATATGTATACACACGACCATATAGATGAAAAATGAGATTATATGTAGAAATGAAAGGAAATGAATACTCTTATGTGATAAATATGAAAGATAAAGAAGGAAGATGATCTATACATGCTAAGAAAAGTGTACTAAGAAGATGACTTTGATGTATTTGTTCATCTACCTTGCTACGATGATCATCAATATGTATTTTCTATGGCATTTGGTTTCATATATTTGATGATCTTGTTTTAGTATGTTCATGTGTGCATCATAAGCATGACTAACAAACTTGATCATATGTATGGTTTTTGATGATCATCATTTCATATATATACATGTGTATACAAGGACCATAGGGGTTTTTATAGTCTACTTGCTTTATTTTCATGATTTCCATCCCTTGACATGTTTATGTGTTTGATGATGATTTTGTGAGACTTTATGTGGATGGAAATTAATATGTTTATGGTTAGTGTAAATATTCAAACCAAGATATAAGTAAAAGAGGTGAAAAAGGAAAAGATTTATGTCATGTATATATATACATAAAATTTCGGCCATCATGTAAAAAAGAAGAGAAAGAATAAGTTTTATTACATGTAACAAATATACATATGTTGAATATGAAAAGAAATAGCCATAAGATTAAAAGGTGGAATAAAGAGATGAGTTATAAAAAGGAAAATATAAATAAGCACGGATGTATATATATTCGACCAAATAATCACTTTTGGGCATATATATATATATATATATGTATCCGTGTATATATATACATATATATATATATATATATATATATCCGTGTATATATATACATATATATATATATGTATATATATACACGGATATATATATATATATATATATATATATATATATATATATATATATATATATCCGTGTATATGTATACATATATATATATATGTATATATATACACGGATATATATATATTTTTTTTTGAGAAAAACTTATTTTATTAAATAAAACCCTCACTTATGGCGGAGGAAAACCATACTACATCAAAGCATAACGCAGATACAAATTAGTCGATTATCAGCATCCAGAATATATATGATATGCCGCATTAAAACCTTGCCGGGTAAAACCACCCTTGTGGAAACCCCGGCGAAGGAAAAAGCGTACATATTTATATTTCTGGAATGGTGATAGACACTATTTAAACAAAAGTTACAAGAGAAAAAGCCTGTTTGAATCCAGTAATAATGGAAAGCCGACTGAAGGACCACTTTGCTTGAATGATGTTTGGTGACTATGTTGACAGGATTTAGGCCAGCTGGAGAAGGGACGACAGTGATACCAACCCGTTGATGCATAAACCTCATCCATAGACAGACAGTAACTGCTGACGGGACTCTGAGAATGTGTGCGATCCAATGCCTCACCAATACCACAAGAGAATGAGAGCGTAAAAATATAAGCAATGCAAGCCAATGAAAAGTGTGAGAAGTGTGGCCATAGATACAACCTGTACTGCCGGCACATGAAGAAGTGCCGGCAGAACTACATGTGCAAAGCCAAACCACGCATCCGACCGGGGAGAAATAATAAGCTGGCGCCTGTGTCTTGTGCAATAGAAAATTGCCGCAAATGCCTTTGTTGTTCCCTCCAATGCTCATAACCGACAACAAATGAAAAGCATAACTCAATGTCAGCTGGCTGAAGTGTGTAAAAGAATAATTTGAATGCCTGAGAAAAGAAAACGTACCGAGGCTGCCTGTACTGATCAGTGTACAGGCAGTGAGAAGATGACATGGCCAATCCATATGGAAGACTTGAGAATTGCGTACATCCATGAAGCGGCGGGTCTCAGTCATATCGCAGCAGCCATTGCACATAGGAAGAAAAACAGCATTAACAGAGACTATCAGCGAAAACAAACAGCTGCAAATGTAATAAATATGAGGCGTACCGATTCTGCCCGTGTCCCTTAGTACACGGGCAGAGAATTGCCAATAAATCCAACGCATATTTTAGAAATGAAGATCATGCTGCGCGTAAAGCCACCGAGGAAAGATCAAGTGCCACCGAAGCCTTGACCAGGGGTGGAAGAGTAGAGCTATTGTACTCCCCCGTTAGAGGCTGCAACATTGCATGTTGTGCTAGATAGTGTGCCGGCATATTTGTCTCACGATATGTATGCACTAAGTCTAGTCGATGCTGACAAATGAGCTCATGTAGTAGACGGAGATGATAATTGCCTGTTGAGCGACGCGGCCTGCTTAGGCTTGCAAGCATTTGAGCACAGTCTGATTCTACAATTATCGAACGGAAAATGGGAGGAAATACAGCAGGATAAACAGGGTGGCCTGTATCTCAGCCTGCAGAGGGGGGCAACGAGGTAGCCGAAATGAAAGGGCCTTGATGCATGAACCATTATGATCGCGGAGGATTCCACCGCCCGCCGCGTAGTGCTGTCCCACAGCGGCATCCACATTTAGTTTGAGCCTGCCAGAGGGAGGGGTTTGCCAGCGCATAATTCGTAGTCTAGGCGGTCGAATCTGAGGAAGCCAGGGTAGAGGAGCAAATGGAAGTGCAGCTAGCTTGGTTTCCTGTATCTTCATCATCCACGTGTGAATATCAAAATGAACAGAATTACGGACTGCGGTTGTGGAGAAACGAATGGTGTCACCATAAGTTAGCTGCGCATAATGACGCCAAATATTATTTAATATTATCCCAGGAAGTATTAGCCGCAAGACGCCTAGGAGGGATGTGACATTGGATCTATACCACCATGCCATGATATATTGCCTAAGCGATAATGTTGACGGATGCACGCCATCAAACTCCGCGGCAAAAAAACTCCAGAGAAAACGGATGCGCGAGCATGTGATGAACAAATGGTCGATCATAGCGGAATGTGTTTTACAGAAAGGACATTGAGTTGGTCGCGCCATGGTGTAGCTGCCGATATAATCTCCGAATGGAAGGGCCGAATGAAACATGCGCCACAAAAACATTCGAATGGAAGGCGAGTGGTGTTTACTCCAAATAAACCTAGCCGACATTAACGTAGGCCGTGAAGTCCGACAAATCATGTATGCTGATTTTATCGAAAACTCTCCCGAAGGCGTAAGCGCCCATGATAGAAATGTGCCCAATCCACTAGAATTTGGGAGACAAATGGGATGAATGCGACAGATAGATTTCCAGACCGGGGAATCTGTAAGTCTTGGAATATAGTCATTCCGTCTCCCATATTTATGCTGCATATACCTACTCCATAGAGTGTTTTGGCACTGATATTTCCACCAAATTTGGCATTGATATGCCTGTTGTAGCTCTCGAAGGTTGCGAATTCCCAAACCACCTTCTTCTACTGGTATAGAAATGTCTTTCCATGCCACCCAATGATGCCTTTCCCCCCAATAAAATGCTGCCATCTTTCTTTCAAGCACTCGAATGATAGATTGCGGCATACCACCTGCCGCTAGTATATGTAAAGGTAGCGCTGCCAGAACCGAACGGATCAGGACAAGTCTCCCTGCCATAGAAAGAAGGCGGGAATGCCAGCCATTTAATCGGCCATCCATGTGCTGTAAGATTGACGAAAAATGTGAAGCCCGTGGAATTCCCTTATGCAGATAGGATCCGAGATAGCGTAATGGCAGAGTGGCTAATCTCATGCCAAGAATATCTCTGATTATATGACATTGCCGACTCGTGATAGCAGAGGATGGGATGAAATTACTTTTTTGAAAATTTACCTTCTGACCTGAAGCGATTTCATAAGTAGTGAGAAACGCATGGAAGTGCCGTAAATTCTGCTGTGTACCACGAAGGAAGATGAGCAAATCATCTGCATATGCCAAGTGAGAAATAGTGAACGGAACTCTGCCCAACCGAAATGTCTGGATTCTGCCTGTTTCCACCAGAGCCTTCAGCCCCCTGCTAAATCCCTCAGATGACAAAATAAATAGCAATGGCGATAGAGGATCTCCCTGTTTTACTCCCCTGAATGGCCGAAAATATGGCGAGGGTTGACCATTGATTAAGACTGACATTTTCGTTGCTCTTAGATGATTGAGGATAATCCGAATGAAAAAATCAGAGAAACCAAACTTGTGCAGGAGCAAGCGAAGATAATCCCAACTCACCCGATCAAAAGCCTTCATCATGTCTAATTTAAGACATACCTGCGGCCCACCCCTGTCCAGCTGATGAATCATTTCCCGAGCCAAAAGCACCTGAGTGGAAATATCCTGACCCGCAAGAAATCCTGTCTGCTCTGGTGATATTAAAGTGGGTAATAGCCTATTCAGCCTTGACGCAATAACACGAGTACATACTTTGCTAATAAAATTGGTGAGGCAAATAGGTCGAAAATCACTAAACGTCTGCGGTGACTGTGATTTCGGTATAAGAGTCAATAGTGCACTCGCCATGACCGGTGGCTGGGGTACCCCTATGAAAAACTCTTGCACCGCTTTTAACACATCTAAATGAATTACAGACCAGCACGATCGATAAAAATTACCATGAAAGCCATCAGGGCCTGCAACACTCTGTGGATCCAAGCTCCATACAGCTTGTTTAACCTCTAACTCCGTCGGCAATTGTGTAAGCATGAGATTATCCTCATCAGTGAGAAGTGTTGGAATATGGGACAATATATCCTCGTAATTAGAGGTTTGTACATGAGCAAAGAGTCCCTTATAATAATCCACCGCAGCCATCATTATCTCATCCGGTTGTGTGATTACGTCACCCTGTTCAGTTTTCAGTTGTCTAATGCAAAGCTGTGAGCGCTTACCTTTAACCAGAGAATGAAAATATCGTGTGTTAGCATCCCCTTCTTGTAACCATTTAACACGAGCCTTTTGTTTCCAGTATTGTAACTCATAATTTGAAGCAAGCAAATACTGAGCCTTGGCCTGATAATATGCCTCACGTGCCTCCTCTGTTGACGTGTCGTCCCAGTGATTTTCTGCGGCCGTAAGATTATCCTCTGCATGCTGCAATTTGCTAAAGATATTACCGAATATATGTTTGTTCCAATGATGAATATCCCTCTTTAAGGCAAACAACTTGGCATAGAAACCCCTCATACCACCAGTCGTTGGATACGATAACCATGCCTGGCGCATATATGCATGAAAATCAGGATGATGTAGCCACGCATCCAAGAACCGAAAAGAACGACGAGTTGGTTGGGTGCTTTGTTGGCATTGAATCAAAAGTGGAGTATGATCCGATGTCACTCTCGGTAAATGTGTAAGTCGTGGCACGTCGAACAGATCTTGCATCCGTGAATTAAGAAAGATCCAATCTAGCCTTCTGCAAACTCGCCCAAGGCCACGTCCCTCCGCCCAAGTAAAACGCGTACCATGATACGGTGGAGACATAAGAGAGCATGATTCAATACAGTCATTGAAGTCCTGCATCGCGGATAGAGGTGGCGTGGAGCCACCCTGATGGTCCTCAATCGCACGAAAGGTGTTGAAATCCCCCCTATCAATCACGGCAGCTGTAATCCTTCAGAAAAATGACATAAATCTCGCCATAGACTTCGACGCTGAAAAGCTGTATGCTTCGCGTACACAAGAGATAGAACAAATTGTTGCTGCTGTGAGTGTGAAGAAAGAGTCAAATGTATGACTTGACCCTGATCCTGCGTAGTCACCAAACGAAATTCATTATCCTTCCAGAAAAACCATATACGCTCCGATTGTGAAGTATAACCATGTGAGAAACCTAGTGTAAGACAAAACCGCTGGATTTGTGATGAAGTATGTTTAGGTTCAATCAATGCAAGCAAATGAACACGATATTCTCTAATCAACTGTTTCAAGCGAGGCAAAGACGTGCGCATGCCTCGAATATTCCAAATTAATATATTCATTGAGTAAGGTTTGAGACACTTCCCTGCAAAACGTGAGAAGCACTACGCGTGAGAACAGTAGATGGGGGCAACGGAGGGAGGTCTTTTTTCGTGCGGCGTTTCCGACGTGGTACAACTGGCACAAAAGGCGCCTCCTCGGGATTATCAGGCAAACGTGATATCAATATATCATCTGCAGGTGATGAGTCAAGGCGCTGAATGCGCTGAGAAATCTCTGTAGGAACTGTAAGATGTGCTGCCTCCAGACCCTCATCTGGTAGGTCCGTGTCTGAAGAATGTCCAAGCTCCGTATGAGGGATATCCTCTGGTAAATGATGATCCGGGGCATCACAATAGGTGTCTTGAGGCTGGGGATCGACCTCCACTTGTAGATCAACATGAGTATCCGAATCGATGGAATGATCCGGAAGTGGCTCCTCCGAATGAAGCAGTCCAGCCGTATGTAGTATACCAGGCCTATGTTCAGATCGGTCTTCCGCCGCAGGTGCAGGCGGCATTGAAGGCATAGCAGTCGGCTGCAAGGAAGTTGTCGAGGGGACAGCATCCGGCTTATGCTTGACAGGTGTCCATCTCTTCTTGGGCGGACGTGATGGGGGGGGGGGGGGGGGGCGGTGGTGGTGGTGGAATATTGGACGCCGAGGGCTGTTTAGGGTCGCATGACGCATGATCATGCCCTAATCGATGGCATGCAGTGCAATATTTTGGCAAATCCTCGTAGATCACCGTTTGCAATATTAAATGTTGTTTTGCCTGCAAATAAATCTTTTGGGGCAGGTCCTGTGAAACATCAACTTCAACACAAATTCGGGCGACAGAAGGCCGCAGTGCATCTGAGGTGGCGGCATCAAGTTTCAGTGGTGAACCTATCGGCTTCACTATTTCAAAAAGAGCTTCTCTGCAATGCAAGTGCACCGGTAAACCTGGTAATGCTACCCAGACCGGTACAATCGGAACGTCCGTAGTCGGATCAAAATCCACTGTCCATTTAGTTATACGCATATGGCGACCAGAAATAAGCCCGATCGACGGTAGAAGCATCTGAGATAATCAGTTTCTTGGCGAAAATTCAAAAGAATATGCGTTTGATCTATAAGCGTGATGCGGAGATCATTGTGAAATCCTACTTTTTCAAAGACCTCCCGAATCACCTTCAATGGTGGTCTTCCATACCAAAACGTACCAACTAACGAATATTTGTATGGCGCAGCTAGGGCATCAATCTCAGAGTCTAAAAACGATATCAATGGAATACCTTTATGCCTGGAGACTGTTTTGGGTGTGATACTGAGTGTGGGTGCCGCCGTGGTTCCGGAAACCACAGCCGCAAACGTTGGAGCCGATGTCATTGTGATCGTGGGAGATGCTGGTGTGGAGGAAGAAATCGAAGGTACTGGTATGTGGTGCGATGGAAGGCGTTGCGACGGCGGTGTAGCAAGGCAACTGCGGCGGCGGTGTGAGCGAATACAGCAGCGGCGGCGGCTAAAGCCGCCGAGATCGTCGGAGCCCTTGCGCCATCCTTTATATATTACACGGATATATATATATATATATATATATATATATATATATATATATATATATATATATATATATATATATATATCCTCGCGGCTGGAGGACTACCAAAATCAGTGATTAAGGTAATAAATCGAAAGATGTCATCATTTTATTGGGGGCGTAGACATCACTGGGTATCATGGACTACTATCTGCACGCCTCGTGAAGAAGGAGGCTTGGGTCTTCGAGACCTCAGCATGTTACAACGAGCTTATCACTACCGTATTTGGTGGTCGTATCAGCAGCATTCTACGCCTTGGAGCAAGTATATGCACGCCAAATATGGTCACCGCAGAGATTATCTGCCTCGTTTACCAGATTCACCTATCTGGAAGATTATTTGCAGAATTCATCCTTTCTGCCTTTCTCAGACAGATGGCCAAGGCGACCACCTCACATGGTTACACACGCCCACAGGAGAATTTTCTTTGCGCAGCGCTTATGATAATTGCCGCCCATCTAGTCCACAGCTACTTTCAGCAAAGTTTATTTGGTTTAAGCACCATTCCCCAGTTATTCAGTTATTCTTATGGCGACTCTTCCATTATGCAGTGCCATTTGAGGATTATATTGGTAGGTACTCTACATCTTGCCTTACACAATGTCCATTCTGTAAAGGTGCATCGGCCACAGTGGATCATGTTTTCTTATATTGTTCACAAGTGTGTCCCCTATGGCATTATTTTGCTATTGAGCTACACTGTCCTCAACCATCCTCGTTGCAGCTTCGCCAGTATCTTCTCTCTTGGTGGTATCACTCCTCATTTTCCTCTCTTCTTGGGGTTTTTAAAATCGTTATTCCGACGATTATAGTGTATAACATATGGCGCGGCTATGCCTCCTTAGTCTATAGGGAACAAAGTAATATTACAATCACATCACTTCGGGCATCCATACGATATGACATTACTATGTGGTGCAAAAAATATCGGGATCAAAACTTGCAGCTGGCCCTAGGCGATATTTTTCTTGGCTGCCGTCGCTGCAGCCTCCGCGGCCTCATCTGATTCGTTGACTTACTCCGCCTCCAGGTCGGTTAAAATTAAACATAGATGCTTCAGTTGGCAGATATTATGCAGCAGGGAGTGCTATATTGCGCAATCACACGGGTTCATGTGTGGGAGCCATTTCATTCTGACTGCCTCGAAGTACACCATTCAATGCGGAGATTCAGGCCGCTATGTTTGGACTTTTCTAGTCAGATTGTGCTCAGATGATATCTTGTTTGTCACGCCCGCAACTTGTCCATGGAAACTATTATCTTTGGTTACTTCACACGCTTGTTCATCTCAATCGCCTAGACTACCATCACATTTATCGAGAGGCAAATATGGCAGCGCATTACCTAGCTCAACATGCCATGTTGAACCCCAGCACACAATATTATACTTCTCGTACTCTTCCTTCATTAGTGCGTGCTTTATCTCATTGGATCTCTTGTCCTTCCAATTGCGCGTACCTTGACACTCTAAAGTCTTCCACATGGATTGGCGATTTTTCCATCTTTCTGCTTGTATCCTAAGGGATCCAGGCAGGCTCGGTATGTCTTGTTATCTATTGGCCTGGTTTTTAATCTGCTTCATACTCATTGATAACTTGCTCTTTTTATTTCCCTGGGCATGGATTGGTTTTCATATCATGGTGGCGAGACTGTTTACGGCAACACAACAATTCCATCATGCATGCGCGGATACCACGACTGCGGCTCAACTGGCGCGTCACAACGGGGATTTCTTCCTACTTCATGCCATACACAAGTCATTCACGCGGAAATCTTCCATCTCAAACATTGCAAGCTGGAATGTCAAAGCCCAACTAATTGGAACCAATAACATAACACCGTCGCCTTGGCTTCAGCTTAGCCAAGGCGACTTGGGTATGCGTTTGACTTTTATGCTTACTCTTACTACTTTTCTTATTGCCATCGGTATAACTTCTTCCTTGCAATCTCACGAGGTAAAAATCATACTGGATCCATCAAGACCAAGCAGCGGCCCATCCAACGCATTCTGTGCTACACTACTAACTCAAACCACTACAGAAATCATATCGTTGTACTCAATCTTATATTCCTTAGATATCAATGACAGCCGTATAAATATATACGCTTTTTCCTTTGCCAAGGTTTTATCCACAAGGGTGGTTTTACTTGGCAAGGTTTTAATGCGGCATATCGTATACGACTGGAGATATGTCATCATTAGTTCGTTATTTCATTTATTCGCATACTCTGATACTTGTAATATGTTTCTTAATAAAATTTCCTTTATACAAATATATATATATATATTTTTTTTGAAAGAAAGATTTTATTAGAGAAAACCTCACTTATGGCGGAGGAAAACCGTGATACATAGCGTTCGAGTATGCAAACCTATGAATTAGAAAGGTAATGATGATATATCTCCAGTCATATACGATATGCCGCATTAAAACCTTGCCAAGTAAAACCACCCTTGTGGATAAAACCTTGGCGAAGGAAAAAGCGTACATATTTATACGACTATCACAGATATCAAATATGAGACAAAGTAAATACAATGATATGGCATCTTGTGTCCTCTGAGTGAGTAGCATCCCCTGTTCATGATCAAGCACCCGACATGATAACATATATGTATGCCTGAATTGCCGCCGAAGAAGAGTGAGAGGGCCCCTTAACAATGTCCGAATTCCTGTGGCAGCACATACAGCGTTCTCGTGGAAAGAAACCAGCAACCAAGTCGTCCATGCAACATACAAATCACACCATACGTGAGGCATCATTGGGCAAAGTAATGAAAGGTCACCAGCCGCAAGAGTGTAAAACATACCCGGTCTGCCTGTACCCATAGAGGCACAGGCAGGGAAGCAGAAAATGAGCCAAGTCGTACGAAAATTCTAGTAAATCGCGTCCATCGAATGTGTGAGACTCCAAAACGCCCGTGCAGCAGCATTACCAAAAAAGGCATCAAAAATACACAGCAAAGTCATAATTGGTAAATATAATATGAAGATGAGGAGCTCACCAAAGCTGCCTGCACTGACAAGAGTACAGGCAGCGACAGCATGTGTGAGCCAATCCCGTTGGAAGACATTAAGATACTTTCGACCTGCATAGGCTCGATTCGTCCTCGGCCCCCCACATCGTGAAAGAAAGGTGAGTGGAAGAAATATGCGCGCATATGGAAAGTGAGTGGAAACGATGAGTAGATGAAGGAATATAGAAAACGTACCATGTCTGCCTGCACTCATATGAGCCCAGGCAGAGGATAAGAATATGCGCCAATCCATTCGGAAGACTTGATGATTAACCCATGCGCAAATGTGCAGATGTGAGATCGAGTAATAAAGCAGCACGTACCAACGATGGCAAGTGCTGACTATCAAAGGATGCTGTCTTTGGATGAAGCATAGCGTGTTGAGCTAAGTAATGAGCTGGCATATTTGCTTCACGATACACATGAGCGATTGACAACTGATTATGCTGAAATAGCGAATACAGTTGGGCCAAGTGGTAATTGCCAAAGATGGGCTGTGTGGATCTCAATCTCGATACCAAAGTTTCGCAGTCAGATTCTATAATAATAGTGCGGTATAAAGGAAGAAAATATAAGAGACCAAAGAATGTCGCCTGGATTTCTGCCAATAATGGCGTACAACACGGCAGGCGGAAGGATATGGCCCGCACACACTCCCCATGATGATTGCGTAATAATGCGCCACCTGCAGCATAGCGCGCTCCCACAGCAGCATCCACATTAAGTTTAAAACGACCAGAGGGCGGACATTTCCACCGAACAACCTTTAGGCGAGGAGACCGAATGCGGGGGATCCAGGAGAGAGAAATAGTTGGACCAGCAGTAAGCTTGGTCCCCTGAACCTTGTGAATCCAGATATTAATGTCAAAATGTATCACATGTCGTAACTGAGTATGCGAGAAGGATGTGGAATCCCCATATATTAGTTGCGCATAGTGTTTCCAGATGTTTAGAACAATGAGAGCTGGAACAATAATTTTTAATACTCCAGCGAGTGAGGATTCAGAGGAGCGAATCCACCATGAGAGTAAATATTGCCGAAGCGTTGATGGGGTCGGCAGCAATACCCGTAGTTCCGAAGAGAAAAAAGCCCATATTGGCGAAATACACTCACAGTACATAAAGACGTGAGCAACTGAGGCAGAAGCGTGCCGACAGAAGGGACACTGCGTCGGACGTATCACTGCATAATGGCCAAGATAGTCTTCAAAAGGTAGTGCAGAGTTGAAGATACGCCACAACAGCAATTTTGTTGATGGTGAATGGTGCTTAAACCAAATAAACTTGGAAGACAATTGCGTTGAGACAGAATTGCGGCAAATAGTGTAAGCCGATTTTAGCGTAAACTCACCAGTGGATGATGGAGTCCATGATAGGAATTGTCCGGCACCCGTCGTGTGTGACAGTCCTACCGGGTGCATACGACAGATTAATTTCCATATCGGCGAGTCCGGGAGTCTTGGGATAAAATCTCCTCGCCTACCATATTTCATGTGCATATAAGAGCTCCATAATGTGGCTTTTTTATGATATGACCACCAAATTCTGCAATGATATGCCTTTTGCAGTGAGATAAGGTTACGAAGACCCAGCCCTCCTTCATCAAGCGGTTGAGCGATCTTGGACCAAGACACCCAATGATGTCGGTTGCCCCAAAATAAAGAAGCCATTTTCCTGTGAATGAGACGAATTACTGATTTGGGCAAACCACCCGCAGCTAGAATATGTAATGGGAGAGCAGCTATCACAGATTGTAGCAGTACCAATCGACCTGCATGATCAAGAAGCCTTGTGTGCCACCCATGCAATCGCGTGTCCATGTGTTGGAGCAAAGATGTGCAATACCGAGCCCTATTGATACCTTTGTGCAGATATGACCCAAGATAGCGCAATGGGAGAGATGATAAACGCATACCAAGAATTTCCTTAAATCTTCTCTGTTGTGGCGATGTAACATAAGATGAAGTGATGATGGTACTCTTATGATAATTAACCTTTTGGCCAGATGCAGCTTCATATTGCGTTAAGAATAATTTAAAACGTTGTAGGTTCCGCAGTGTACCTCGAAGGAAAATGAGCAAATCGTCAGCATAAGCCAAGTGTGTGATAGCTAGCGGAACACGTCCCAGACGAAAAGAGTGAATGTGCCTGGCTGCCGAAAGGGACTTTAGACCCCTGCTAAAACCTTCAGATGACAATATAAATAACAATGGGGATAGTGGATCCCCTTGCTTAACACCTCGAAATGGCCGAAACGTAGAGGATGGCTGACCATTAATTAGCACAGACAATCGTGTGGCACTTAAGTGGTTAATAACCACACGGATGAAAAAATCTGAAAAACCAAACTGCCGCAATAAAAGCTCCAAATATTCCCAACTGACTCTGTCGAAAGCTTTCATCATATCCAATTTCAAACATAATTGAGATCCCCCTTTATCCATCACATGTATCATCTCCTGAGCTAACAATACCTGTGTGGAGATATCATGACCGGGCAAAAAACCTGTTTGCTCCGGGGATATTAGTTGCGGCAGAAGTGTACCCAAGCGTGTGGCCAAAATCCGAGTGCAGACCTTACTCAAAAAATTCGTTAGACAAATGGGATGAAAATCGCTAAATGTTTGTGGAGATTGGATCTTAGGAATCAACGTAATCAAAGCCCCAGCCATGACCGCCGGCTGCGGAACCCCCAGAAAAAATTCCTGTACTGCTTTTAAAACATCCGAGTGTATGATCGACCAGTATGAACGGAAAAACATACCATGAAAACCATCAGGTCCTGCTGCACTATGAGGATCTAAGCTCCATACAGCAGCCTTCACCTCTGCTGCGGTTGGAAGTTGTGTAAGCATAACATTATCTTGTGCAGTGAGAACACGTGGGATGTAGGATAGAGTCTCTGAATGATTGTATGTTTCCTCGCGCGCAAATAAACGTGTGTAAAACTCCACCACCGAATCCATAATATCATCCTGGGAGTTAAGGAGTATGCCGTCGGAATTTCGTATTTGCTGAATACGAAGCTGCGCACGTCTGCCTTTAACCAGAGAGTGGAAATATTTTGTGTTAGCGTCTCCCTCCCGTAACCATTTTACCCTTGCCTTTTGCTTCCAAAAATGCATTTCATAGTTTGATGCAAGTAAGTATTCTGCTTTAGCCTTAAAATATGCCTGCCGGTTATCTTCCGTGGGTACGGAATTCCACTAACGTTCCGCGGCATTCAGCAGATCTTCAGCATGTTTTAGAGTGCTGAAGATATTACCAAAGACTTCTTTGTTCCACGTCTGAATATCCTTTTTTAGGGCAAATAACTTAGCGTAAAACCCACGCATTCCTCCAGTTGTTGGATAAGACTGCCATGCGGTTTGAATATATGAGTAGAAATCTGAGTGATGCAACCAGGCATCCAAAAAACGAAATGAGCGTCGCGTGGGGGAAACAGCTGATTTGCATTGCACTAGAAGTGGAGTGTGATCCGATGTTGTTCGAGGAAAATGAGTTAACTGCAGATTATCAAACCAATCTTGAAACAAAGAGTTTAGAAAAACCCAGTCTAACCTCCTTCGAACTCGACCTAGCCCCCTCCCGTCGATCCATGTAAAACGGGTACCGTGATATGGAGGAGCCATAAGAGAGCAGCTTTCGATACAGTCATTGAAATCTTGTAACGTGGTCACGGATGGAGTAGACCTGCCTCTGTGATCTTCCAGAGTACGAAAAATATTGAAATCACCCCCAACTAGCCATGGGATACTCACTGTGGTGTTAAAATCACACAAAGCTTGCCAGAGCAACCAACGCTGAATGGGTGTATGCTTCGCATAGACCAGAGAAATAGCAAATGTATGTTGCAATAGTAAAGAAGTTAAGGTAAAATGGACCACCTGATTATCATCCTGCACATCATTCAAACGAAATTCATGATCTCGCCAGAAAAACCAAATATGCTCAGACTGCTTTATACAAATATATATATATATATATATATATATATATATATATATATATATATATATATATATAATCTTCGCAGCTGCCGCCTGGCTCCGGGTTTATCAGAGCTGTGATCGCGCCGCCGCCGGCCTTGCGGCTTTGCCACCGTCGTTTTCCCCTTCACCGCAACGTTCATGCCTTTTCTTGATTGTTTCGCCTGCTTTTCAAGATTATCAGCCTCTTGACAACGTTACCCACGATGGTTTCGACGCCGCAGCCGTCGTTCGCTGCGGTGGTTTCCGGTGCAGCTTCATCACAGAGTATTTCGATATCGCCGAAAACAGTCTCACGCTACAAGGGCATCCCAATGATTTCATTTCTTGATTCCGAGATTGATGCTCTTGCTGCTCCATTCAAGCATTCGTTGGTGGGCACGTTCTGGAATGGCCGACCTCCATTGAAGGTCATCCGTGAGGTATTTGAAAAGATTGGGTTCCATCATGATTTGTGCATCACTCTTATAGATCAGACACATATATTGTTGAATTTTTGGAATGAATCAGATTATTTACGCTGCTTTTATCGCCGTTCTTGGCTAATATCAGGCTGTCATATGCGTGTTACAAAATGGACTATTGATTTTGATCCTGCTACAGACGTCCCAATAGTCCCCGTTTGGATTGCCTTTCCTGGATTGCCTATTCATCTACATCATCGAGACTCGCTTTTCGAAATTGTTCGTACTATAGGTACACCAATCAAGCTTGATGTTGTGACAGCAGATGGACTACGACCTTCTGTTGCAAGGGTATGCATGGAAGTTGATATATCCCAAGAATTGCCGCAGAAGATTTATTTGCAGGCAAAAAATAGGATGATTTTGCAATCTGTTATTTATGAGGATTTCCCACAGTTTTGCACCTCATGCAGAAAGCTTGGCCATGCAGCCACAGACTGTCGTCCTATAGCTACGGCCCCTATCCCGCCTCCGCCGCCGCCGCCGCCATCACGTCCAAGGGCACAGCGTTGGACTCCGGTTAAATGGAAGGAGGGCAGCACGAATGCGCCTACTGCTCCTCCGCATACCACTACAGACGAAACTGATGTACCTCAGACTAAGTCGGCTGATCCCCCGACATCTCAACCTCCAGTTATCATCCCACAATCGCACGTGGGAGATGATCTGCCTTTTCCTGAGGACCAAACGACGCCTCAGCCCACTGAAACTATGGATATTGGACACACTTCAGACAATGATTTGCCAGAGCATGAGCAGCTGCCGGAGATCAATACAGTTGCGGACGAAGTGGTTAGGCGGATGGAAATGATTCCAACATCGCCAGACGACGAGGTTTTACTATCTCGTCTACAGGATTCAGATAATGCAGAGTTCATTCCTGTTGTTCCTCGTCGTAAGCGTCGCTCCAGAAAAGATCTCCCACCTTTACCGCCATCCACAATCCTCACTCGTAGTGCGTCGCATGCCATCCAGGGAAGTGATACTACTCTGTCTCAATGAATATATTATTCTGAAATATACGAGGCATGCGGGCCTATTTGCCTAGATTGCATAACTTGATTCATGAGCATCATCTAAACATTGTAGCAGTTATTGAGCCAAAACACTCACCCTCTCATATTGATCGCTTTGCTATGGATATTGGTTTTTCAAATCATTTCTTTTCTCAGTCAGAACGTATTTGGTTATTTTGGCGTGATGTCGATTTTCATTTGGTTCGCTCGCAGGATCAGCAACAGGTTGTACATTTTACTTTTCTGGTTCGGCAGCTACAACAACACTTTGTACTATCGGTGGTCTATGGCAATCATACAGTCTCTCTTCGTCGGTCCCTATGGCATTCCCTGTCTGCCTTTTCGGACTCCAACGATTTGCCTTGGGTTATTGGGGGCGACTTTAATACTTTCAGATCGCTGGAGGATCATGCAGGATGATCTCAACCTTCTCTCACATCCCTGCAGGATTTTAACGATTGCATTGAATCGTGTTCACTAATGTCTCCACAGTTTCATGGGCCGCGATATACATGGACCGATGGTAGGGGCCTAGGTCGGATACGACGCAGGCTTGACTGGATATTTTTCAACTCTTCTTTTCATGATGTGTTTGACGACACGCAATTATCCCATCTACCTCGAGCTACTTCAGATCATACACCATTACTACTCTTGTGTCGATAGGGTAATTCGGAGGGCCACAGATCTTTTCGATTTTTAGATTCGTGGTTGCATCATCCGGACTTCCACTCTTATATGAGAGCTGCTTGGACATCCTATCCGACCACTGGAGGTATGTATGGTTTCTATTCGAAATTGCACCGTCTGAAGAAGGATGTACAGCGCTGGAATAAGGAAATCTTTGGGAATATTTTCTCCAATGTTAAACGTGTGGAATCAGTTATGACACAAGCGGAACATGCTTGGGACGCTGACTCGTCAGAGTCAAACCGTGAAATATATCATAAGGCAAAGGCAGAATATCTTCAAGCGCTATTATATGAGTTTCATTTCTGGAAGCAGAAGGCGCGTGTACGATGGCTCCAAGATGGTGATGCCAATACACCTTATTTCCACTCCATAGTGAAAGGTCGGCGTACTCAGCTGCGGGTTCAGCAGATTCGTGCGTCTGATGGTCGATTATACACGAATATTGCATCAATAAAAGCTAAGGCAGTATCTTATTACACCTCTTTATTTCAGCGGGAACACACGCACACTTATGAGGCAATCCTTAGCAACATCCCATCCATAGTTACTGCGGAGGACAATTTCATGCTTACAAAGGTGCCTACAGAAGAAGAGGTCAAGACATCAGTATGGCATTTAGACCCTCACAGTGCTGCAGGACCTGATGGATTCCATGATAACTTTTATCGTTCGTGTTGGTCAGTTATTTGTTCTGATGTGGTTAAGGCTGTCCAGGAATTTTTTCTAGGCATCCCTCAGCCTGCTGTCATGGCAAGTGCCCTTATTACATTAATCCCAAAAAAAACCATCTCCGGACACGTTCAGTGACTTTCGACCTATCTGTCTCACAAATTTCTTGAGTAAAGTATGCACGAGGATCTTGGCTACAAGACTTAATACTCTACTTCCACAGCTTATTTCCCCGGAGCAAACTGGCTTTCTTCCAGGATCAGATATTTCTACACAGATTCTGCTAGCCAGGGAGATGATACATATGTTGGATAAAGGAGGTTCACAGCTATGTTTAAAGCTAGACATGATGAAGGCTTTTGACCATGTAAGCTGGGAATATCTTGAGAGGTTACTTCGTTCTTTTGGTTTTTTAGAATTTTTTATTCGCCTAGTTTTGAATCATTTGAATGCCACCATATTATCAGTCCTACTAAATGGTCAGCCAACTACATCATTTAGACCAGGCAGGGGGGTTAAGCAAGGAGATCCCTTATCTCCTTTGCTTTTTATTCTTTCGTCTAAAGGATTTAGCAGGGGGATAAAATCGCTCGTGGCATCGGGTGTTATACAACCTTTTCGTCTGGGTAGGGTTCCGTTCACTATTACCCACTTAGCTTATGCAGATGATCTGTTGGTTTTCTTACGAGCACATAGATGAACGTCTGCATGGCTGGCACTCAAAGCTTTTATCTGCTGCGGGCCGACTAGTTTTGTTACGCTCGGTTTTATCTTCTTTGCCTTTACATATTCTTGCAGCAGGAGGGCTACCCAAGTCAGTAATTCATGTCATACATCATAAAATGGCGGCATTTTATTGGGGTAATAGACATCATTGGGTATCCTGGACAACTATTACAATGCCACGAGAAGAGGGTGGATTGGGCATTCGGAACTTATCCGTGCTACAAAAAGCTTATCAGTGTCGCATTTGGTGGTCATATCAAAAACAACAATCACTATGGAGTACTTTTATGCATGCTAAATATGGTCGTCGCAGTGATTATTTGCCTAGGCTACCAGACTCCCCGGTGTGGAAACTTATCTGCAAGATTCACTCTATATGTTCGGACCACACAGCGGGACAGACGCCACATCTTACATGGACTCCAACACCATCTGGGGAATTCTCTTTGAGTAGTGCATATGACATATGTCGTATATCCCGTTTATCACTCCTCTCCTCACGGTTTATATGGTATAAATATCACTCGCCCACCATTCAGACATTCTTATGGCGTATCTTTCATTCGGCGGTACCATTTGAAGATTATGCTAGTGAGTTTTCTGTTGCCCGACCATCCCAATGCCCATTTTGTAAACAGGAGTCTGCTACATTGGATCATATATTTATATACTGTTTGGGCATTCGGTCGATCTGGAGTTATTTTGCCAGTGAGTAACACTGCCCCACTCCTACTTCCTTGAGCTTACGCCAGTATTTACTCTCATGGTGGTATCGATCTCTTTCTTTCCCATTCCTCGGCGTATTGCGTGTGGTCGCCCCAGCAATTATTGTTTATTCGATCTGGCGCACCTATGCAGCATTGGTCTATGGTGAGACTCGTATTTTCTCGCTTGCATCCTTAAAGTTTACCATACAGTATGATATTTCAATATGGTGCAAATCTATCTCGGGTTCCAAATTGATGGCTGATTCGCACCATCCATTCACTTGGCTTCCTCTGCTTTGGGGTCCACATCCAATTTTGGTACGCTGGAAGTTACCTCTATCTGGTCGGTTTAAGTTAAATACTGATGCGGCAGTTGGACGACATTATAGTGCAGGTGGCGCTATTTTGAGAGATCATGCTGGTGTATGCCTAGGGGCAGTGTCCTTTAGATTACCACCAAGTTCTCCCATTCATGCAGAGATACAGGCAGCTTTGTTTGGTTTATTGTTTTTCCTGCCTTTATATCGTCCTATTATTCTCGAGTCAGATTGTGCGATGCTTGTATCGCGGTTATCCCGTCCTTCGCTTGTGTTTGGTAACTACCATCTTCAATTACTGCACACCTTAGTTCGACTACACCGATTGGACTATCATCACATCTACAGAGAGGCAAACATGGCAGCCCACTATCTTGCGCAGAATGCTATGCTAAATCCCTGCACTCAAATCTATTATTCCCACTCTCTGCCACCATTAGTTCGTAGTTCCATCTCATTGGATCTTTCTTCAGTGCATTTGCGTGTGCCTTGAACTATCTACGTGTTCCATATGGATTGTCATCAGCATCATTTTCCTGCCTGTGTCACGCTGGGCACGGGCATGCTTAGCATGATTCATTCTTTGTTAGCTCTCGCTCTTTCTCCATGTTGGTTGATTGTTTTAACTTCTGCTTCATTCTGTTTTACCTCACTTGCGTGTCACCCGACGGCGACGCTGACCCCATGCTGGTTGACTGCATCCAATTTGCCGAGACACAAGCTGGGCAATTTAAAGGTTTTCCACATGGATTGGCATATTCTCCCTTTCTCTGCCTGCCTAATCATTAAGGCAGGAAGGCTTGGTATGATTTCTTTTTTGGAATGCAATGTTGTTCTTTCGGTGTGGTATGACATGTTATCATTTGCTGACCACCTTATTCATGTGTATCTCCGCACGAGGTATTTCTGCATGCAAGCACGTGGTCCTTTATGGTTACAAGTCTTCCACATGGATTGGCATTTCACAATAACATCTGTCGGTGCCGTATTGTGTACCGACAGACTTGGTACAGTTTCCATTTCATTATACCTGGTTCTCCTCAATCTATCATCTACATCACATTTATTTATACACGTCTTTCTTATGTGCATGGATGGCCCATATCTGCTTGATCTGCTTTGTCACGGATGACTCGGCTCTTACTGCCCGAATGAGGATTCATCTACAGCGACTCACAGCAACATCTCCTTTAACGTTTCGACTATTCCACACATTTTGGATTGTAGCTTTTATATTTTTTCACGGTAGCGCCTATCAGCATTCCATCTATATAAATATGTACACTTTTCCCTTCGCCAGGGTTTTATCCACAAGGGTGGTTTTTCCTGGCAAGGTTTTAATGCGGCATATCATATATAGTTGGATGTTTGATAATCATACGCTGCTATTATTTTGTAATAAGGTTTTCCTCCGCCAAAAGTGAGGGCTTTCAATAACAACACAATTTTTCTTCAATATATATATATATATATATATATATATATATAAAGATGGAAGAAATAAGTCAAATATAGAATAAAGAAGTAAGATATATAAAAAGGAAAAAGACAAATATGTATATATATGTGTAATTGGCCAAAATGCCATTTTTGCATGTATGTATGCGTGTGTGTGTATATATATACATACATATACATATACATATATATATATATATGTCTATATATATTCGGACTATACATATATAATGTAGGACCTGTATAGCACCAATAAAAGGGGGGTTGAATAGTGGGTGAGGAAAATTTGGTTTTTAAAAAGTTTTGAACCAAAAACCTCACTTCTGAGATCCTGATTTGAAATATTTGAAAGACCTAGTTGGAGATCTTGAAAAATTATGAAATATGAAGAGATTATACTCTCACATGTTTTGAGTATCTCCTAAAAATTTCAGATTGAAATTCAACTCCTAACCCTTTGAAAATACATTTGTAGTCAGATTGCGCAAGTCTGCCAAAAACAGTACTCTGATTTGAAAATTTTATTCTGATTAATTTGTGACTCCAAATGGCTCGAAAATTTAACAAAAAATCCCTTAATATATTTATTGTAATGGGTTGAAACAGGTTTTCAAAATTCCTTTGGTAAGTATGTCAAATACGTTGATGTTCTTAACCTTTGCAAGTCTGAAAATCAGATTGCACTAATCTCAGAACTATTAACGTTTGATGGACTTATACTTATCAAAATGGGTTGAAACTTGCACCAAATTAAATCTAAGAGGTGTGTCTATGTTTTCGCAAAATGTTACTATTTTTGAAATTCGTTTGCTATTTTTAAGATTGCAACGAAATAGATGCAAAAACTGGAAACTGAAAGTAAAGTGCTGAAAAGTAAGAACACCAAGAATTTTATACTGGTTTGGTTAACACAACCTACTCCAGTCTTCGAGGACACCTTCCTCGGTTATCACTAAACACAAAAAAACACCTTTCCACAAGGGTTGCTGGAGTTACACACCAACTGCACCCTTTCACAAACAATACAATCAATCACACGAATCATGAACACCACCACCGAACAGATGAAGTTTTGATCACATCTTGATCAACCTTTAACAACAAATGGAACGTGTATGGTGGTCTAATCAAAGCCTATTCAATATGTTGAATATAAGAACAATAGGCTTGAGAGAGATAGAAGAAAGAAATGTAGAGGAAGAGAGTAGATGATTCTTTTGCACTTGAGAGATGGTGAGAGTTGTCTTGAATCACTTTGCATTACTTCTCTTCTTTTTATGTTGGAGTGGCCGCCCCCTTAGGGTGTTCTACCATCTTGAGAATTTTCTTTTATGCCCTTGGTAGATTGCCTTGTGTAGATATGACACCATCTTGCTCACTTGGCACAACATGATTGGATGGATTGGCTTTGCTTACTTGGCACTTTATGATTGGTCCAACATGTCACCATTTTAGTGTGCTGTAAAATATGAGATTAAAATACAAAACATGTGCCAAAGAGAGTTTAAAATGTTGCCAAATAATCAACAATTAATCCCTTCAATTTTTTAATGCCAATTAGCCACCATCAATAGCAAAAATTGGCCAACATGCTTAATGTCACATCTGAATTTTCAGCATGTGTTACATTTGCCAAATATTTGAATTGTTACCTTGTGTAGCTCCCTCCTTTATGTCACTAACCTTGTGTGGCATATTCTCCACCAATAAATATGCCAACTAAGCTCCACATAGCCTCCATTTAGGCTGAAGTAGGCGTGCAACAAGTCATGCTCTTATTTGAATATTCTAGTACACTTTAACATGTCTTGAATGTGTAAAAAGTGTCTAGGTACATGTTACATGTCATGCCAAAAACGTTCCATGTGTTATGTTCGTAGAAAACCGAATTTTCGACTTTCGTCGATTACGCTATTTTTCTCTGATTAAATTCAAAATTTTTGCACATGTTATATGAATTATGTCACACATGATATACATAAAATAAATTAAATATTCAGCTCTAATGGCTGAGGTATAGGCGCCCCATGTGACAAAAAAATTGAATTTAAAATCTCCATAATTTAGCCTTAATTGTGGGTGATTTGTGTGTGCGAACATGGAATGAATTCGTGGCTGAATTTAATATGTGAGCCACGAAATTTTTGGTTATTTTTAAAGTATATGGGCTGGACATCTTTATATGGCAAGTACGTGACACGTTGGCGAAGTTTCGGTAGTCACCCGGTACGACAATTTTTGGTTTATATCCTTGTAACATGTCGTTATAATTTTGTAATCACCATAACTTATATCATATGATATAAGACCTGAATATAATCATAAATATGAGGTGTATATAGTGGTGTGACATTGACGTACGTTTGTAACATATGTAACGTGTCGGTAGTACGTCGGAATATATGTGTTTTGTGCCTTTTTAGCAAAAATATAAATATATATGAGGTATGTATAAATGGCGTTTTTAATAGGTGAATAAGGAAACTTTCCATTCTTCAATTTGTTGCCATCATGCCTTCTCCAAACATATCTCCATTTAACGAAGTAGTTAGTTTATTAACTTAAGTACTTCACTTAATGAACTGGTTTAGTTCATTAATGGTGGCACCTGAAAATAGTTCAAACACAACAAATGTTTGCCATTTGATGTAAGCTTTAACACTTCATGGCTTGTTAGTACAGCAACATTATATATAAAGCATATAAGGCATGTACGTCACAAAAAAGGTGTCAAGTAATAAATTTTGTCATGCATTTCTTAAACACGTGGTATTTGAATCATGTATTTGTGAATGACTCAAACTCTTTTTTCAACAATCTCTCCCTTTGATGATTTACAAAATAACATTAGTTCATGATTTAAATTTAATTGCCCCCCTCTAATTGAGCACAAATTCGAATTTTGAATTTTGAACTCCCCTTTGAATTATGCAACTCCCCCTTAAATTGTGCAATCATGTTCACTTTCCTCCTTAAATCACTCTCACTCCCCCTTAAATCATGCACTCTCTCTTCCCCTTTATTTTGGAAATAAAATCAAAAGTGCATGTAAAGATGGAAAGAAATATCAATCTATAGCAAATCAGCAGAATCATGCCTAATTTTGAGCGTAAATTTTCGTATGTGGCTTGATTTAGTGCTTTGGAATATGTCGGCTACTTGTGCTTCAGTGCGTACATGTTCTATAAAAATATCACCATTGTTCACGTGATCACGAAGAAAGTGATATCGTACTTTTATGTACTTTGCCTTAGAGTGTAGTACGATGTTCTTAGACAAATTTATAGCATTCATACTATTATAATAAATGGGAATGAGATTTACCGTGATCCCAAAATCAGAAAGTTGATGTTTTAAACATAAGAGTTGTGTGCAACAAAGACTAAGTGCCATGTATTCAGCTTCAGTAGTAGATAATGCCACACTCGCTTGCTTTTTTGAAAACCATGATATTAATGAATTTCTTATAAATTGACAAGTGTCACTTGTGCTTTTTCTATCTATTTTACATCCGCCATAACTCGCACTAGTATATGCATGCAAATCAAATTCACAATTCTTATCATACCAAATTCCTAAAGTGGGAGTGTGCTTAATGTATCAAAAAATCTGTTTCACACCATTATAATGAGACACTTTAGGTTTGCTTTGAAAACATGCACACATACAAACACTAAACATGATATCGGGTCTACTTGCGGTAAGATAAAACAAAGAACCAATCATGGACCTATACAAACCATTATCAAAGTCTTTTCCATTTTCATCTTTATCTAGTTTAGTGGTGACAACTAATAGGGGTGGGGGATGGTTTCAAGTTCTCAAAATTGAACTTTTTAATCATGTCATTCACATATTTGACTTGACTTATATGGATGCTTTTACCAGTGTGTTTAATTTGTAAGCCAAGAAAGTAATTTAATTCACCAACCATAGACATTTCAAACTCGGATTTCATGCAAATTTCAAATTCTTCAACAAGTTTATGAGATGTAGATCCAAAAATGATTCATCAACATAAAATTGAATAATTAGTAAATCCGATTTATCTTGTTTCAAGAATAAAGTGCTACCTATGGTGCCTCTTTTATATCTATTTTCTGAAAAAAAGTAGCAAAACGATCATACCAAGCCCTAGGTGCTTGTTTTAAACCATATAGTGCCTTCTTTAATTTGTACACGTGATCATGATATTTCAAATCTTCAAAACCGGGTGGTTGTTTCACATATACTTCTTCTTGTATAAGCCATTTAAAAATGCACTTTTTACGTCCATTTGATAAAGTTTAAAATCCTTCGTGCAAGCAATAGCAAGTAATAATCGTATGGCTTCTAAACGTGCTACGGGTGCAAATGTTTCGTCGTAGTCTATTCCTTCTTCTTGATTATATCCTTGTGCTACAAGTCTCGCCTTGTTTCTAACAACTTTACCTTCTTCATTCATTTTATTTCTAAAGACCCACTTTGTGCCTATTATCGTTTTATCTTGTGGACGTGACACTAAATCCCATACATCATTTCTTGTGAATTGATTTAATTCATCATGCATAGCATCAATCCAAAAGGAATCATTCAAAGCATCAAATGCATTTTTGGGTTCAATTTCGGATATCATAGCATGAAATTGATTTATTTCATCCGGATTTATTCTTCTTCGTGGTCGGACACCTTGAGTTATATCGCCTATAATGAGATCGTGTGGGTGATCCCGATGCCATCTTGATTGATTATTCTCTAAGTTCTCATGCATTTCTAAGTGATCATGCATTTCTAGTGTTTTGTGCTCATCATGTACAATATTCTCTTCTATTTCATCTAACACGGGCTTTAGTTCAAAGTCATCGTCATATTCTTTATTTTTTTCAAACTCGCCAAATTCATTAAACTTCACATGAATAGATTCTAAAATTTGTCTAGTGATAGGATCATAACATCTATATGCTTTAGAATTAACAGAATATCCAACAAAGATGCATTCAATTGATTTAGATTCAAATTTATCTAGATTATCTTTTGTATTCAAAGCAAAACATTTACAACCAAACACATGAAAATAATCAATTTTTGGCATGCGATCATTTACTATTTCATAAGGAGATTTGTTTATTTTCTTTCTAATTGACAAATGATTAACTATATAACATGCACAATTTACGGTTTCTGTCCACAAAAATCTAGGCAACTTATTTCACACAACATGGTTCTGGCGATTTCTTGTAGTGTCCTATTCTTTCTTTCTACCACTTCATTTAATTGTGGTGTCCTAGGTGGCGAAAACTCATGTTTAGTACCTTTTTCTTCGCAAAATGCAATTATGTCCTTATTTTTAAATTCACTGCCTCTATCGCTTCTAATCTTTTTCACATTCAAACCATATTCATTTTCAAGTTGTTTTATTAATTTTGCAATCTCAACGGCACTGTCATCTTTATTTGCAAGAAATAAAGTCCATGTATAGCGAGAAAAATCCTCAATGATAACACATGCATAATGGCGTCCACCAAGACTCCTAGTACGACTAGGACCAAACAATTGAATGTGTAATAATTCTAAAACTCTAGACGTGCTAATTTCATTTTTAGATTTAAGTGACTCACATGTTTGTTTGCCTTAATACAAGATTCACACAACTAAAAGTTGTCTAAATCAAGTTTAGGCAATCCTCGTACTAGATTCTTTCGTTGAAGTTTTTCAAGCTTTGAGATGCCAATGTGTCCTAATTGCCTATGCCACAAATTTACGTTAGGTTCATTTGACATGAAACATTTAACCTTAGCGTCTAACATGTCATCCATAGAAAGCGTAAAAATATTTCCTTCCCTTTTTCCTTTTAATATTGTTTCTCCGTTTTTATTTACTATGTTACAATATGGGTGAGTGAAACACACATCAAAACCGTTGTCAAGAAACTGTGAGATACTAAGAAAATTATATGAAAGATTACTTACCAAGAAGATGTTTGAGATTTGAAGAGTACTTGGGCTTCCAATTGTACCTTTTCTGATGATTCTTCCTTCATTGTTGTCTCCAAAGGTCACCGATTCACCTTTTGTAACCTTCTTCAACTTTGAGAACAAGCTCGGGTCACCCGTCATGTGCCTCGAGCAACCACCGTCAAGGAACCACTTGATTGATGTACCTTTAGATGTATGGGTTCCCTGGAATGCACAACAACAATTTAGGTATCCTTTTATTTTGGATCCTTACGAGTTAGTTCTTCACCCCTTTGTAAGAGTACCTTTTGGTACCCATACTTGGGTAACCTTTCTCGATCTAACAAATGGTGAGAATGTAGATGATGAAGCAATATAGTAGACATAATGTGAGAATGCAATTGGCCTTGGGTCGAGAATTCTATTGTGACCGTCGTATGTTTGTCTTCTTTGATATGTTCTTGTGTTGGTGTGCACGGTGCGTGATCTAGATGCATTTATGGTAAATGAATGTCGTGTATGCATCAATGGTTTTTTTCATATTTATAAGTTACATAATTATATCTCTTATGATATGAAGAAGAAGCATGATGAGATGAAGGAGGGGGGAGTCTAGACGTATTCTTAGGTGCCACATATATCTTGGACGTATCTATTTTCCTCGATGGAATGAATTTGGTTGATTTATTTAGTGTCTCGTTTTTTTCAACGTTTCCTAATCCGGTTTTGTCACTATCATGCTTTTGTGAAGAAATGATGCGATCTAGCATGTTTGTACCTGTGTCAAATTGTTTCACCATTTTTTCTAGATCTATATTCCTTGATTTCAAATTTGAAATCTCGGATTTCATTTCATTGTTTTGTGTCGTTAATGACGAGACCTCTGATTTTAATGCATCGATTATGCAAGACGACTCTTGTTTTGAATCGTTTAATTGAGAAACAAGGTTCGTGTTAGAAGATTCTAACAACTTCTTGTCTTCAATTAATCGTTTCTTTTCTTTTGCAAGAGTCTTTGTGAACTTATGCAATTCTAAGTATTGACTAAACAAATCATCATAGGAAGGTTCGGAATCAGAATCAAAATCAGAAGATACCTCATTTGATGCTTTAGATGCAAAGCATACTTGTGCCGTCTCCTCTTCGGTATCAGTCTCAGAGTCAGATGAATCACTCCAAGTGGAGGCCTTGAGAATTCTTCTTGAGTTCTTTTGTTTAGGTTCTGAGACGAGTCTAGTTTTGGTCTGATCCTTTTCAAGGTTTTTGTTCGTTTGTTTGTCTTTGTTCGGGCAATCATATGACAAATGTCCAAGTTTTGCGCATTCATAGCACTTTATGTCCTTGTCATTAATTTTATTTTTATTTCTTTTAGTTGAAACAACCTTATGTTTGTTTTTAAATGACTTTCTCATAAATTTTCTCAAACCTTTAGCCAATAATATTAGATCATCATTATCCGATTCAGTATCACTATCATCTATGTGATCGGAAGAAGTAAAGACATATTCATTTGATTTAAAAGCAATAGTCTTACCTTGTTTTGACGTTGATTCCGATTTCCTTAACATAAGTTTGTTTTTGTATACCTTTAAAGATCCGATTAATTCCTCCATTTTTATCTATTTTGTTTCTTTACTTTCCTCAATCGCCGTGACTTTAGGATCCCATTCGGATGGGAGACTTCTTAGTACCTTTTGGACCTTTTCCTGAGTAGAGAAAGCTTTGCTAAGAGACTCAAGAGAATTATAGCTGTTAGTCAACCGTAAATCCATATCAACAACAGATTCATTTGGCAATAATTTGAAAGACTCAAGAGTGGACATAAGCATATTTATTTTAGACTCCTTAACTTGGCTAGTCCCTTTGTGTTTCATTTCTAGAATTCTCCACATCTCTTGAGCACTAGAGCAATTAGACACGTAACTTGATTCACTTTTACTCAGCCCGTTTAAAAGTAATTGCATGGCTCTGGCATTCATACTCAACTTCTTTTTGTCATTATTAGTATATTCTTGTTTCGGTTTTACAACCTCTAGTGTGACACCATCAACAGTAGATAACTTAAAGGGAACGAAAGGATCGTCTTCTATTATAGACCACAAATCAATATCAATAGCCATAAGAAAAAGTTTCATTCTAAGTTTCCATTGGATAAAGGACTCACCATCAAAAAGAGGAGGCATTTGACTCGACATACCTTCTTGCTCGGTTTTGTAGCTAGTGGTTGCCATCTCACTAAGATCGTTAGATCTCCGTATCGGGAGTGTGCCTGCACTCTGATACCACTTGTAGGACCTGTATAGCACCACTAGAAGCGGGGGTTGAATAGTGGGTGCGGAAAATTTGGTTTTTAAAAAGTTTTGAACCAAAAACCTCACTTCTGAAAACATTTTCTGTTTTCAGATCCTGATTTGAAATATTTGAAATACCTAGTTGCAGACCTCGAAAAATTATGAAATTTGAAGAGATTCTATTCTAAGATGTTTTGAGTATCTCTAAAAATTTCAGATTAAAATTCAACTCCTAGCCCTTTGAAAATACGTTTATGGTCAGATTGCGCAAATCTGCCAGAAACAGTACCCTGATTTGGAAATTTTATTCTGATTAATTCGTGACTCCATATGGTCTGAAAATTTAATGAAAAACCCCTTAATATATTTATTGTAATGGGTTGAAACAGTTTCTCAAAATTCATTTGGTATGTATGTCAAATACGTTGATTTTCTCAACCTTTGGAAGTGTGAAAATCAGATTGCACTAGTCTCAGAACTATTAGCGTTGGATGGACTTATACTTATCCAAATGGGTTGAAACTTGCGCCAAATGAAAGCTAAGAGGTGTGGCTATGTTTCTGCAAAAGTTTATTCTTTTTGAAATTCGTTTGGTATTTTTAAGATTGCAACAAAATGGATGCAAAAACTGAAAACTGAAAGTAAAGTGCTGAGAAGTAAGAACACCAAGAATTTTATACTGGTTCGGTTAACACAACCTACTCCAGTCTTCGAGGACACCTTCCTCGGTTATCACTAAACACCAAAACAACTCCTTTCCACAAGGGTTGCTGGAGTTACACCAACTCCACCCTTTCACAAACAATATAATCAATCACACGAATCACGAACACCACCACCGAATAGGTGAAGGTTTGATCACACCTTGATCAACCTTTTACAACAAATAGAACGTGTATGATGGTCTAATCAAAGCTGATTCAATATTTTGAATATAAGAACAATAGGCTTGAGAGAGAAAGAAGAAGAAAGAAATGTAGAGAAAGAGAGTAGAGGATTCGTTTGCACTTGAGAGATGATGAGAGTTGTCTTGAATCACTTTGCACTACTTCTCTTCTTTTTATGTTGGAGTGGCTGCCCCCTTAGGGTATTCTACCATCTTGAGAATTCTCTTTAATGCCCTTGGTAGATTGCCTTGTGTAGATATAACACCATCTTGCTCACTTGACACAATATGATTGGATGGATGACTTGACTTTGCTTACTTGGCACTTTATGATTGGTCCAACAAGTCACCATTTAGTGTGCTGTAAAATCTGAGATTAAAATAAAAAACATGTGCCAAAAAGAGTTTAAAATGTTTCCAAATAATTAACAATTAATACCTTCAATTTTGGGATGCCAATTAGCCACCATCAATAACAAAAATCGGCCAGCATGCTTAATGTCACATGCTGAATTTTCAGCATGTGTTACATTTGCCAAATGTTTGAATTGTTACCTTGTGTAGCTCCCTCCTTTATGTCACCAACTTTTTGTGGCATATTATCCACCAATCAAGATGCCAATTAAGCTCCACATAGGCTCCATTTAGGCTGAATTAGGCGTGCAACAAGTCTTGCCATGTGCTGAATTTCATTTTGGTAAACTTTGTCAAATATTGCACAATAATTACACATGTAAGGTAAATTGTAATCAGCCCTTATTTGAATATTATAGTACACTTTAACATGTCTTGAATGTGTAAAAAGTGTCTAGATACATGTTACATGTCATGCCAAAAACGTTCCATGTGTTATGTTCGTAGAAAACCGAATTTTCGACTTTCGTCGATTTTGCGTTTTTTCTTCGATTAAATTCAAAATTTTTGCACATGTTATATATATTATGTCACACATAATAAACATAAAATAAATTAAATATTCAGCTCTAATGGCTGAGGTATAGGCATCCCATCTGACAAAAAAATTGAATTTGAAATCTCCACAATTTGGCCTTAATTGTGGGTGATTTGTGTGTGCCAACATGGAATGATTTCATGGATGAATTTAACATGTGAGCCACGAAATTTTTGGCTATTTTTAAAGTATATGGGCTGTCCATCTTTATATGGCACGTACGTGACACGTTGGTGAAGTTTCGGTAGTCACCCGATACGACAATTTTCGGTTTATAACCTTGTAACATGTCGTTATAATTTTGTAATCACCATAACTTATATCATATTATATAAGACCTGAATATACTCATAAATATGAGGTGTATATAGTGGTGTGACATTGACGTACGTTTGTAACATATGTAACGTGTCGGTAGTACGTCGGAATATATGTGTTTTGTGCCTTTTTAGCAAAAATATAAATATATATGAGGTATGTATAAATGGCGTTTTTAATAGGTGAATAAGGAAACTTTCCATTCTTCAATTTGTTGCCATCATGCCTTCTCCAAATATATCTCCATTTAAGGAAGTAGTTAGTTCATTAACTTAAGTACTTCACTTAATGAACTGGTTTAATTCATTAATGGTGGCACCTGAAAATAGTTCAAACACAACAAATGTTTGCCATTTGATGTAAGCTTTAACACTTCATGGCTTGTTAGTACGGCAACATTATATATAAAGCATATAAGGCATGTATGTCACAAAAAACGTGTCAAGTAATAACTTTTGTCATGCATTTCTTAAACACGTGGTATTTAAATCATGTATTTGTGAATCACTCAAACTCTTTTTCTCAACATACAATAAGTGTGAAATAAATAGCTTTGGACAAGTTTATGGATATAAATATGGATAAAATAAAGTATAGCAGAAAATAAATTAGGGTTTTTGGGTATTTTAGCTAAGTGTAAGATGTGTATTTTAAGGAAGTATGGATGGATAAAACAAAGGAGAAAGTGGGCTGTTTTTAGGTAGGATGGCCGAGAGCTTTGTAGGGGTAAATAGGGTGTATTTTTATGACTTAAGGCGTGAATTATGTATAAGTATGTTGGGTTTTATGACTTGGAGAAATAAGAAAGTATTAGAGTATAAATATTATGGAATAGCCAAGTAGACAAATGCATCCATGTTCATATCATGAAACGTTTTTAAAACTCCACCCTTGCATATCGAATTATATCGTATAGTCTGATATCTCGTGACATGTTTATTGTATGGTTTTGATTATTTGGAGGCTATCATAATACCATGTCCGATGTGGTTGGTATTATGGGCATATCATATGTTATCGATGATTGGAGGCCGTCACGATGTTGGAACCCAAGGGGCAGATATTGTGGGCATATAGTATGGTTCTTTATAGGCCGAGTGTATCACCTTGTCGAGGGCAAGGGATCTCTGGCATATCGGGTCATAGTTAGTTTATGTACACTATGATGTAACACCATGTTTACTCATCGAGATTCATATTTTTTTACATATGACTATATAGGGGATATTCCGTTACTATGATGATATCATTCATATGCAAGGTGTAGTGCCTCGCCCGGGACAAGGGTCTCGGCACGGTGCACCTGTCGTACTCTGCTACAAGAAGTACAAGACATTGATAACATCTATATGCATGTCAACATAAACATGTATTGAAATAGGTGGAGCATCATAAAATGCACGAAGCGTAATAGACATGCATTACAATAACGAACTGACTCCGAATCCATACGTAATACTATTAGTACATAAGGTCGTAATACAAATCTGAAATAACATAAATACAAACTACATCATCTGGGCCCATAAAACTCCTCACTGGAGATCTACCCTCGTGTCATCCTCAGCGGTGTCTGAAACTAGCTCTCGAGCCTCTACAATATGGTAAAAATAGGGATGAGCGATGACAAACCGGTCAGCAAGTATTTCCACCTAGATTCGTCATGTGGATCATACATGGGAAACATGTTAATAAAAACATACATAGTGAAATAATAATATAATGCGTCTTCGTTTCACAAATACATTGACATATAAGACAATTAGCATCAACATTATGTAAACATGTAAAGTGCGGAGAAATAAAGTCAACGAATAAATTATTTCATTTTCGTATTTACTTTCTTCTTACTTAGCTATTAAGCTTTTAACTCATATCTATGTTATCTCCCCTTTGGCTATGTCTATGTCACAAATCATACTCTATCATGTCATCATATGTCCATTGATGGCCTAAGCATATACCTAGTAAGGTGATTCGGGTAATATGCATATGCTTGTATGAAGAAATGTCATGAATCATTTTCCAGAAAACTTTTCAAAATGTAATCATTTTCATAATCATTGTATGAAATCTGTTTCAGCCATGTACATAGCATCTTTGATTATATATGAACGGCACACAAGGCATACCGACTGAATTCCCCATATAGCACTATATACCAACCATGAATCCCAATGGTCCAACTATGGTGTTACATCATGTGTACATAGATCTAATGGTGACGCGTTTTGGCGGGATCCTGGGTCCCAGACACGGTGTTACACTTAGCCAAAACGTACAGGTAGATGTCATCTGGAAGGCGGGGATCCCTTGTCCTAGACCAGGTGTTACACTCGGCCCATAGACAAACATCTCTATGCCAAATGACACCAACCTCTTGTTGAGAAATATGTTTGGATAATTTTCAAAGTCATGATTTTAAGTGGTGAATACTTAAAAATGTCACACATGGTGTTATATGTGATTAAAAGTTGAAAAAGTTGAAAAAGTTGACATCGATCTCTCAGGTTGTTGCACATCGATCGATCTATGTACATAGATCTCTCACATCGATTGATCTATGTAAGGCAGAAAAGTTTGAGACCTTTCTATGAGACATCGATCTCTAAACCTGAGACACATCGATCGATCGATGTACATCGAATCCTCACTTCGATCAATCTATGTAGGTCAGAGACAAAACCTGAAACTTTCTGTGAGACATCGATCTTTGAAGCTGAGGCACTTCGATCGATCGATGTCTAGGGTTTTTAGAAATAATTTTCTAAAATGAGTTAAAATGATTGTTTTCATTTGTATATGAATTATACATGTTCATTATGTGATTATTATGTGTTTTTGGTGATTATTATTGTTTTGTGACTAACGTGCCTCGGAAGTTTCTACAACTTACCAAAAAGGGCAAAATTAGTATTTTGAGTTTTGTAGGAACATCACATGATGAAAATATTTCAGGGATGTATTCTCATCCTATTTATCATGACAAAGGTGATATCATGAGTATTTATGACCATCCGCGTCATTTATGAAGTTTTCTCACACCAGGGGTATTTTGGTAATTTAACCCGAGGGTATTTTTGGTATTTTTACTCAAGGAATCTATTGAGCATATTATTATCTTTATTCTGGAGCTGTGTTATTATTATTTTGAAGATAATATGGTGATCTTATATCTTATTCTCTCAACCGATGATATTATTGACTATAGCTGGATATGTGACGATTTGAGATGTCACATTCTATTTTTTCTTGAAGACTCTCTTATATATGTTATAAGAGAACATTTATCATCATTATTCAGAGATATTAAAGGTGTCAAAGGTGTGGAAATGATCTCAACATATAAGAAGAAATATTGGAGAATTTCGGTGTTACACGTTGACATAATCTTGTCAATTGTTATCTATTTATTTCTTCTTCAAAAATCTTAGTTGATACACATTTATATATGTTTAAAAACGTGAATATGCTGGTGGATATGATGTTGTACACATTTTATGAGTTGGAGACAAATGAACCAACCAAAAAGGAGCTAGTTGGCAAAATTGCCAACTTAGAATTTTCAAAAATATACCCAACGGCTATGTGGCTTTCTTGGGTATTTTCAGCAGATTTTTTGAATTCAAATGGAGCTCTCACATGTCCTATTATGGTGCTTGAAGTTGGGGATAATTTGGTGGTGTTATCCTTTCTTGTTTTATTAAGAAAAAGCAAAATATATTGGTTGGAAAATGCATGGTAGCCAACGGCTACTTTTAAATTTTGGAGCTGAAATTTGACTTTGAAATGGTAAATCCCACATGCCTATTTTCAAGACTAGAAGTTGAGGTTATCTTGGTGCATTTATCCCTCTTATTATCTTCATTTTGCAAAGGATGACTTGCCAAGGTGTAAAATTTCGGCCAACATGACATTGCCAAGGTGGACCAATCATTGTGTTTAATTTTGTCAAGTGTACAAGACCAACCAATGATGAGAAGACATTTGGAATTGATGATGAATATGATGACACATGTGCATTCTTATCTCTAAGGCTCATCTCACACTATAAATAGAGGCAATAGTGAAGAAGATGAAACACACTTGAAGCTCACAAGCATTTGTTGAATTTTCTAAGCTTTCATCTTCATCTTGTTGTTGTTGTTGTTTTGTTCATTGTAGCAAAGGTGTTCTTGTTGTATTGTGGTGAGCTATAATCCTCTTGAGCTTCATTTGTAAGATTGATTAGCCATCTTTATAAGGCTACATCAATAGGTGTTAGAGGAGTTGCAACTAAGTGTTGCTTAGAAGGTGATTATCCAAGTCTTAAGTAGGGTTGGTATATAACCCAAGGATCAAGCTTGGCTCTTGTTTTAAGGTGTTCATTTCATAGTAAAATCCAAGGAAAGGTGTTCCTTGGGACTGGAGTAGGTCACATTGACCGAACCATGATAAATCCTCGGTGTTCTTCTCTTGTTTCTTTATTTCTGTTTTCTGCCCTTTTTACTGCAGATTTTACACAACTTCACACAATTTAAAAAAATAGCTAAACATTTTCAAAATTCGTAATTTTTGGTGGTGTTATACTTCAAACTATTAGCTTTCATTTGCAACAAGAATAACTTGCTTTGAGCAAGGGAAAGTTAGTCTTTCAGTCTTTGCAAGATAACTGCTCCAATCTGGCTGCAATCTGACCAGTTTTGAGAAAACTTAAATTGTGTATTTCTCAAGAATTTGTTAAGGTCAGGTCCTTTTGGAAACTTCATCTAAACATCCTAAGGAGTGTTTTGATATAAAGATCAACCTTTTTGGTTTAGTATTCAAAGAGAAACACGTTTTGCAAAATCAGCAATATTCTATCCAATTCTGTCCAGATTGACCATCTGAATCTTTTTATTTGTTTGAAGGGTCAAACAATCTTATTTTTGTCGGAGTTTTGGACAGAATCTTTTTAACTCATTGAAGTACAATTATAGAAATTTTCATAATTTTTGGAGTTGTGTACAATTATTTGTGAATTTTTTAAAACGTGTTCTGAATCTGAGGTGGTTTCAGATTCTGTTTTCAAAGGGGATTTTAACAAAGGGTTGTAGTGTAATTTCCGCTAACCACTATTCACTCCCCTCTAGTGGTGTTTATTGCAGGTGCGCGGTCCAACATTTGGTATCAGAGCCAGACCAACACCACTCAAAAGAAGCAAGATTCAACACCATACGAACAATACAAGGCCAAGAAACAACAATTCATTATATACTGCTTGTCTCAAATCCAAGGTATATACAATGGCTATTGTTTCTCACAAAGGTGAGTTGGAAGGTATGTCTACACAATGCCCTCCTGTTTTTGACGGCAATAATTTTGTTCATTGGAAACTAAGAATGAGGCTATTCTTAATGGCTATAGACATCGATTTATGGTCTATAGTTGAAGATGGGCCGTACATTCCAATGAAAGTTGTACAAGTTAGTGGAGTAACTCAAGAGATTGAAAAGTATAAAAGTGAATGATCATCGGAAGATAAAAAGAAAATATCCATGAATGCTAAAGTTATGCAATTACTTTTGAATGGACTTACAACTTCTGAAGCAGAATATGTGTCAAATTGCACAAGCGCACACGACGTGTGGAAATCACTTGTATTAAAGCATGAAGGTACTGGTGGTGTTAAAGAGTCAAAAATAAACATGCTTATGACTGAATTAGAGACTTTCAAAATGTTGCCGAACGAATCCATAACATCTATGGATTTGAGGATTACTAATATTTTCAATGCACTTGAAGCTGTAGGGAAGTCATTTTCGAACAGTGAAAAGGTTCAAAAGGTGCTACGAAGCCTTCCTGCTGAATGGGATCCAAAGGTGACTGCAATCGAGGATACAAAGTCAATCACCAAGATGGATGAATTGATCGGGTCTCTTAAAGTCTATGAGGTAAAGTTAAACCAACGGAAATCCGAGTCATCTAAGTCATCAAGTAAGTCAATAGCCTTCAAAACAACTGAAACACATACAAATAATGATGACAGTAATAGCGATACTGAATTTGATGATGACTTGATATTAATAGCAAGAAAACTTAAGAAGTTTTTCAAACGTCCTAATAGGAATAGACAACGTTCTTCTTCTTCTTCTTCTCAACCTAGGAAAAATAACACAAATAAATGGTATAACAAAGAATTAAAGTGTTATGAATGCGATCAAAAAGGACATATTTTATACAATTGTCCCACGAAGAAAAATAATAATAATAACAACAATAATAAACAAGCCAAGGACAAGGAGGCACAAACGACAAAGACAAAGGAGTCTAAGGCAAGAAAAGGGAAACGAGCAATGAAGGTGAGCACATGGAGCGACTCATCCGACTCAGAATCCGAAACTGAGGAAGCTCAAGTCTGCTTCGTATCCAACGAGGTATGTTCTTATTCTGATAGTGACATGACATTTGATAAAATGTATGAAGAATTCTTAAGAATGCATGCTCACTGTAAGATGCTCTCTAAAGAAAAGAAGAAAATAGTTGAAGAAAATGACAAGTTGAAGACGTCCAACTTGGAATTTTTCGATCAATTAGAATCTCTTAAACAAGAGTCTACTAATACTGTTGATTCTTTAGAGAATAAAATTGAATCATATAGGAAAGATGAACATAAGATAAAAATGGAAAATAAGATGTTAAAGTCTAAGTTAGAAAATTGTGAACATGAAATAGTACAACTTAAGTCTTCTAAACTTAACTTAGAAAAAATGTTAGAACAATTTAAATCGGGTGCAAATATGTTAGATACACTTATCTCAACACAAAAATATGGTAATGATAAAACCGGCTTAGGCTATAAAGAAGAAAATGAAAAAGTGAATAAAAAGACTAAGTTTGTTTCATCTAGTACAAAGTTGCCATATAATACAATAAAATCAACTTTGCCTGCTACATCTTCTTCTACACCTTCTTCTACTTATATCAAGGCAAAAATACAACATACACCCACCAATATACACACGCATAAACAAACATCTAGGCCAAACTTTGCATCTAGACAACCTAGAAATTATGCCTACATGTATACAAATGCAACTAGACCGAATAAAATGCGTACAACTTATTATGAACCTAAGTATAGACAACACTCATATAAATCTTATAGAAATGCATATGAGCATACATACATAGCGCCATTCAAGAAACAAAATTACATATCTCATACACACTACCAAAATCGGCCAAGGCATAGTAGTAATCAACCATGGCGCAACATGTATAACAATGCATCTTCACTTATGTGGAATAATCATATATATGCTTATCCTTCTTATTTTAATCATGCTAAAAATGTGCCTAAAAGGTATGTTCAAGTTTGGATACCTAAGGGTTATCTAAACAAGAATAATGCCCCTAACATTCAAGGACCCAAATAAAGGGTACCTAAAACATTGTTTCCATTGTAGGAAAATAGCAAGGAATGCAAGAAGGAGGCAAAGTCAAAGAATCTGAAAACCAAATGGTTTTTAGATAGTGGATGTTCGAGGCATATGACGGGGAACCCCAAACTATTCATCGAATTAGAACATATCAAGAATGGAGGAAAAGTAACATTCGGTGACAACAACAAAGGACAAGTTGTTGGAAAAGGAACAATTGGGGACACTAACACATTTCAAATACGAAATGTGTTGTTAGTAAGCAATCTCTCTTATAATTTACTTAGCATTTCACAACTTATAGATTGTGGTTATAGTGTCTCTTTTCTTGCCAATTCATGTGATATAATAAAAGAAAAAGGAGAAATAGTTTTAAAAGGAAATAGAGATGGAAATATTTATACCCTTACCTTAGATAACATGTTAGATGCTAAGGTTAAGTGTCTAATATCACATGACTTAGATGTAAATTTATGGCATAGAAGATTAGGCCATATAGGAATTTCAACTATTAAGAAATTGTCTAAAAAGAATTTAATTAGAGGAATGTCTAAGTTAGACTTAGATAATTTTCAAATGTGTGAAACATGTATTAAGGGAAAACACATTAAAGAAACATTAAAACTGAAACATGAAGTGAGTACTAGTCATGTACTAGAATTGCTTCACTTAGACTTATTTGGTCCAAGTAGGACAAGAAGTCTAGGTGAACACTACTATATGTGTGTCATAGTAGATGATTACTCACGCTACACATGGACATTGTTCTTAACATACAAAGACGATGCTCTATTAGCAATCGAAACTCTTATTAAGCAACTTGAAAACATTTATGAAGAAAATGTTAAAAGGATTAGAAGTGATAGAGGTGGAGAATTTAAAAATAAAGATGTAATCAAATTTTGTGAACTACATGGAATCAAACATGAATTTTCACCACCTAGAACACCACAACTCAATGGAGTTGTTGAACGTAAAAATAAAATGATTCAAGAAGTTGCTAGGACAATGCTTTGTGAAAATAAATTACCTAAGGATTTATGGGCTGAAGCCGTTAGTTGTGCATGCTATATTATAAATAGACTTACTATTAGAAAGAAATTAAATAAAACGCCTTATGAATTGCTAAACAATAGACAACCTAAAATAGATTATCTTAAGGTATTTGGATGTAAATGTTTTGTGCTAAACACTAAGGATAATCTAGATAAATTTGAACAAAAGTCTATTGAATGCATATTTGTTGGGTATTCAACTAACTCAAGAGCATATAGGTGTTATAATCCTACATCTAGAAAGATAATTGAATCCATACATGTGAAATTCAATGAAAATGCATGCTTTGAAGTTAGTGATAAAAATCAACATAAACAAGAAACTAATGTTGAAAATATGTTTGATGATGATGTGTTACTTGAGCCTGTACTTGATCATCTAGAACCAACTCCCCCTGAACAAGACATGCATGAACCCTTAGATGATATAAATGAAGAAACTTTGCAATTGGAAGATAATATAACTAATGATCCAATTACATATGATAATGTTCGCGCTAATGACACATTTGAGCAAGATGAGGGTGAACCTAGTCAATCTAGGAATTGGTGTCACCCTAGAGAACTAATCATTCGGGATCCAAGTGTTGGGGTTAGCACACGTAGAAATATAAGTCAACTTGAAGGACATAGCTTAATCTCACACTTAAAACCTAAGAATGTAAAGGAAGCCTTAGGTGATATATCTTGGATAGATGCTATGCATGAGGAATTAAATCAATTCACAAGAAATAATATGTGGGACTTAGTACCTAAACCCGAAAACAAGTCAATAATAGGAACAAAATGGGTGTTTAGGAATAAAATGGATGAACAAGGAAAAATTACAAGAAATAAGGCTAGACTAATCGCACAATGTTATAATCAGCAAGAAGGAATAGATTATGAAGAAACCTTTGGACCTGTTGCACGACTAGAAGCAATTAGGTTGTTACTTGCGATTGCAAGTCTAAGTAACATTTAACTCTTCCAAATGGATGTCAAGAGTGCTTTCTTGAATGGATACATCCAAGAAGAGGTGTTTGTCAAACAACCCCTTGAATTCGAAGATCCAAAGAATCCTAACCATGTTTATAAGCTTAAGAAAGCTTTATATGGTTTGAAACAAGCTCCAAGAGCTTGGTATGATAGATTTGCAAACTTTCTTATTGCAAATAATTATCAAAGGGGAACAATAAACAACACAATATTCCTAAGAAGAAAATATTATGATTTGTTAATAGTTCAAATATATGTAGACGATATTATCTTTGGTTCAACTAACCCTACCTTAATAAAAGACTTCGAAGAATGTATGAAGTTAGAATTTGAAATGTCAATGATAGGAGAATTGAACTACTTCTTAGGCCTTCAAATTAAACAAACCCCTCAAGGAATTCATATTAGCCAACTTAAGTATGTCAATGATATGATTAAGAAGTTTGGATTTGAAGAGTTGAAACCTACAACTACCCCTATGAGTGTTAGTACCAAACTTGATAAGGATGAAAATGGTAAACCTTTTGATGACACACTTTATAGGTCTATGATTAGCTCATTGTTATACTTAACTGCATCAAGACCTGATATTATGTTTAGTGTGTGTATGTGTGCTAGGTTTCAATCTTGTCCTAAGGTATCACATTACAATGTAGTGAAAAAGATCTTTAGATATCTTAAGCATACTCCTCACTCAGGACTGTGGTATGATAGAAATGCTAAGTTGGAATTACACGCATATAGTGATGCTGATTATGGTGGTTGCAAGTTAGATAGAAAATCCACTAGCGATACTTGTCAATTCATAGGAACCAACTTGATTTCTTGGTTTTCTAAAAAGCAAGCTAGTGTAGCTCTTTCTACCACTGAAGCCGAGTATATCGCTTTGAGTTTATGTACTACCCAAATACTTTGGCTTAAACAGCAACTTAGTGATTTTGGCATTATAATGACTAAGATTCCAATTTTCTGCGATAGCACAAGTGCAATCAATCTTTCACGGAATCTGGTGCTTCATTCTAAGGCCAAACACATTGAGGTGCGATACCACTTTCTTCGCGATCATGTTCAAAATGAGGATATAGTGATAAACCATATAAGAACTGATCACCAAATCGCTGACATCTTCACCAAACCCCTTAATCAAGCCACTTTTGAAAACTTACGAGCCAAATTAGGCATGATGACTTACGATACCATTGCATAGTTCTATCTTTTGCATGATTTTCAAAATAAAGGGAGATAGAATAAGAACATGATTTTAGTTTGGTAAGTCATAGTGAATTATATGCTAAGTTTTAATTGGTATAAATTTTGGAGCATAGGTTAAGGGGGAGAGTATGAGTTGAGGGGGAGCAACATACTATTTAAAAGTTGAAAACATTTGGTTATAAGTTGTGACATTAAAATCATGTTAGGTTATTTTGAAAATCATCCAAAAGGGGGAGAATGTTGAGAAATATGTTTGGATAATTTTCAAAGTCATGATTTTAAGTGGTGAATACTTAAAAATGTCACACATGGTGTTATATGTGATTAAAAGTTGAAAAAGTTGATATCGATCTCTCAGGTTGTTGCACATCGATCGATCTATGTACATAGATCTCTCACATCGATAGATCTATGTAAGGCAGAAAAGTTTGAGACCTTTCTGTGAGACATCGATCTCTAAACCTGAGACACATCGATCGATCGATGTACATCGAACCCTCACTTCGATCGATCTATGTAGGTCAGAGACAAAACCTGAAACTTTCTGTGAGACATCGATCTCTGAAGCTGATGCACTTCAATCGATCGATGTCTAGGGTTTTTAAAAATAATTTTCTAAAATGAGTTAAAATGATTGTTTTCATTTGTATATGAATTATACATGTTCATTATGTGATTATTATGTGTTTTTGGTGATTATTATTGTTTTGTGACTAATGTGTCTCGGAAGTTTCTACAACTTACCAAAAAGAGCAAAATTGGTAATTTGAGTTTTGTAGGAACATCACATGATGAAAATATTTCAGGGATGTATTCTCATCCTATTTATCATGACAAAGGTGATATCATGAGTATTTATGACCATCCGCGTCATTTCTGAAGTTTTCTCACACCAGGGGTATTTTGGTAATTTTACTCCCGAGGGTACTTTTGGTATTTTTACTCAAGGAATATATTGAGCATATTATTATCTTCATTCTGGAGCTGTGTTATTATTATTTTGAAGATAATATGGTGATCTTATATCTTATTCTCTCAACCGATGATATTATTGACTATAGCTGGATATGTGACGATTTGAGATGTCACATTCTATTTTTTCTTGAAGACTCTCTTATATATGTTATAAGAGAACATTTAACATCATTATTCAGAGATATTAAAGGTGTCAAAGGTGTTGGAAATGATCTCAACATATAAGAAGAAATATAGGGGAATTTCGGTGTTACACGTTGACATAATCTTGTCAATTGTTATCTATTTATTTCTTCTTCAAAAATCTGAGTTGCTGCACATTTATATATGTTTAGAAACATGAATATTCTGGTGGATATGATGTTGTACACATTTTATGAGTTGGAGACAAATGGACCAACCAAAAAGGAGCTAGTTGGCAAAATTGCCAACTTGGAATTTTCAAAAATATACCCAACGGCTATGTGGCTTTCTTGGGCATTTTCAGCAGATTTTTTGAAGTCAAATGGAGCTCTCACATGTCCTATTATGGTGCTTGAAGTTGGGGATAATTTGGTGGTATTACCCTTTCTTGTTTTATTAAGAAAAAGCAAAATATATTGGTTGGAAAATGCATGGTAGCCAACGGCTACTTTCAAATTTTGGAGCTGAAATTTGACTTTGAAATGGTAAATCCCACATGCCTATTTTCAAGACTAGAAGTTGAGGTTATCTTGGTGCATTTATCCCTCTTATTATCTTCATTTTGCAAAGGATAAATATGACTTGCCAAGATGTAAAATTTCGGCCAACATGACATTGCCAAGGTGGACCAATCATTGTGTTTTATTTTGCCAAGTGTACAAGGCCAACCAATGATGAGAAGACATTTGGAATTGATGATGAAGATGGTGACACATGTGCATTCTTATCTCTAAGGCTCATCTCACACTATAAATAGAGGCAATGGTGAAGAAGATGAAACACACTTGAAGCTCACAAGCATTTGTTGAATTGTCTAAGCTTTCATCTTCATCTTCTTGTTGTTGTTGTTTTGTTCATTGTAGCAAAGGTGTTCTTGTTGTATTTTGGTGAGCTACAAGCCTCTTGAGCTTCATTTGTAAGATTGATTAGCCATCTTTATAAGGCTACATCAATAGGTGTTAGAGGAGTTGCAACTAAGTGTTGCTTAGAATGTGATTATCCAATTCTTGAGTAGGGTTGGTATATAACCCAAGGATCAAGCTTGGCTCTTGTTTTAAAGTGTTCATTTCATAGTAAAATCCAAGGAAAGGTGTTCCTTGGGACTGGAGTAGGTCACATTGAGCGAACCATGATAAATCCTCGGTGTTCTTCTCTTGTTTCTTTATTTCTGTTTTCTGCCCTTTTTACTGCAGATTTCACACAACTTCACACAATTTAAAAAAATAGCTAAACATTTTCAAAATTCGTAATTTTTGGTGGTGTTATACTTCAAACTATTAGCTTTCATTTGCAACAAGAATCACTTGCTTTGAGCAAGGGAAAGTTAGTCTTTCAGTCTTTGCAAGATAACTGCTCCAATCTGGCTGCAATCTGACCAGTTTTGAGAAAACTTAAATTGTGTATTTTTCAAGAATTTGTTAAGGTCAGGTCCTTTTGGAAACTTCATCTACACATCCTAAGGAGTGTTTTGATATAAAGATCAACCTTTTTGGTTTAGTATTCAAAGAGAAACACGTTTTGCAAAATCAGCAATATTCTGTCCAATTCTGTCCAGATTGACCATCTGAATCTTTTTATTTGTTTGAAGGGTCAAACAATCTTATTTTTGTCGGAGTTTTGGACAAAATCTTTTTAACTCATTGAAGTACAATTATAGAAATTTTCATAATTTTTAGAGTTGTGTACCATTATTTGTGAATTTTTCAAAACGTGTTCTGAATCTGAGGTGGTTTCAGATTTTGTTTTCGAAGGGGATTTTAACAAAGGGCTATAGTGTAATTTCCGCTAACCACTATTCACCCCCCTCTAGTGGTGTTTATTGCAGGTGCGTGGTCCAACACCTCTCACCTAGGTTCCAGTGTCAAGAGGCGCATCATAACATCTGCCCCTGACATCCTCACTACTACATCGGACACCAAGCTGTCCTCCAATCATAAAACGTAAGCCGTAGAACAGCATAACATATCGTAAACTATTTCGTTGGAATCAGTCAGAGCAGGATACAGTTAGTAAAAATCCTTTTTAAACTTTTCATGTGATAAAATCATCTCTGTCAAACATTTCTTGTAAAATTCGTTTAAAACATCTCATGAGATAAAACATTTCGTAAAATCGTGTCGTATGATAAAACATCTTGTTTCTAGCTTGCTTTCTTGTATGCATGTAAGATTGCTTGGTATCAGGCTGATTCCATGCACCTAATAATTTCAGCACTTAGGCCTAATGTTTGGCTCATTTATCATATCATATTCCTAGGTGAAATTTCTATTTTGCCCCTTTAAAGGTGGTCTCGGTTTTGCTACCCAAATCAACCCACTTTTAGGCTTTAGTTGCTAAATTCTTGTACTAAATGGTCCTTTTCTTATTTCATTTTTTGGCCCTGGTTAACACAGCCCACTTTCACATCTTTTAAAAATGTAGAAATTACCCGTTTTCCCTTTTAGTGTCATCGGCTTAAATAACTAAAACAACCCCACTTTTTAGTTCGTCGCTTCTTTAATTTACTAGTTAGCACATTCGCTAGTTTGCCATACATATATTGTACATTATACTAGTCTATATATATATATATATATATATATATACACTCAAGAGGGTATATAAAGATGACGGCGCAGGCGACTAGCGGCGTGAGCCGCCCCGCTGTCGGGAAGCACATCGCACATCCATTTCCATCACCAGCTATTCATTCAACCTAGCCAATTCTCGCTGTTTCCTTTGCCCGGAACGTTTTTATTGCTGATCATTCGCTATCTTCGTTTATTTTTCATCGCGACTCTGACATGACAGCACTGCCGCCGTCATTTGCAGCCATCGTTTCCGGCGACACTTCATCTCAGTCAATCAACATCTCGCCAAAAATTGTTTCTTGATATAAAGGTATTCCTTTAATCTCGTTTTTGGATTCCGAAATTGATGAACTTGCTGCTCCATTCAAATATTCGTTAGTGGGTACTTTCTGGTATGGGAGACCTCCATTAAAAGTGATCAGAGATGTTTTTGAGAAAATAGGATTTCATCAGGATCTTCGTATCACTCTCATTGATCAGACACATATCTTGCTAAATTTTCGAAATGAAGCAGATTATTTACGTTGCTTTTATCGTCGATCATGGCATATATCCGGCTGTCATATGCGTATAACCAAATGGACAGTTGATTTTGATCCATCCACTGATGTGCCGATTGTACCGGTTTGGATTGCCCTTCCTGGACTTCCTATCCATCTTCACCGAAAAGAGGCATTATTTGAAATTGTTAAGCCGATTGGAAGCCCCATCAAACTTGATGTAGCAACAACATATGGACTACGACCCTCGGTTGCATGTGTATGTGTCGAAGTCGATGTTTCCCAGGAATTGCCTCAAAAGATTTATCTACAGGCAAAGGGACGATTTATACTGCAATCCATCGTATATGAAGATTTGCCTTTATTTTGCACAGCCTGTCGACGGTTAGGACATGCCGTCTCGTCATGCACACCGCAAACTGCAGCGACGATACCGCCACCACCTCCACCGCCTCCACGTCGACCACCAGCCCAACGCTGGACACCAGTGAAGAAGAAACCAGCTGCGCCAACAGTTCCTCCAGTGATTGATCATCCTACGACAGACACACAAGCCCCTCAGGATCAGCCCACCCAAGACGATACACCTATGGCAAATTTCAATCTTGAGGAGCCTACTGAACCACTGCAGACGAATCACGATAACTGTGATATCGGACATTCATCCGATAATGAGTTACCTGTGGCAGATAACCTCGAGATACCTACTGTTCCAGAAGAGGTAGCCCACCGCATGCAACTGCTACCCCCCTCGCCCGACACGGATACTTTAATCTCGCGGCTACAGGAGTCAACCGAGGACTTTATTCCAGTTGTTCCACGTAGAAAGCATCGTGCAAAGAAAGATCTTCCTCCATTGCCACCATCTACAATTCTTACACGTAGTGCTTCACATGCAATTCAGGGAAGTGACTCTACTCTCTCTCAATGAATATTATGATATGGAATATAAGATGTCTGCGAGCCTCAATGCCACGACTGCATCATTTGACTCATGATCATCGTTTAAATATACTTGTTATAATAGAACCTAAACATGCATCGGTTACTATTTCTCGTTATGCTCTGGATTTCGGATTTTCTAATTCCTATGCATCACAGTCTGAACGTATTTGGTTTTTTTCTGGCGTGACTCACACTTTACATTGATAACAGTGCAGGATGAAGGGCAAGTGGTCCATTTTACACTGTTATATCGGCCCCTTCAGTATTCTTTTGTATTGTCGGCAGTATATGGCAATCACACTCCATCTCTTCGCCGTTCTTTGTGGGCTTCATTATGTACATTCTCTGAAAATTCTGCTCTACCTTGGGTGCTGGGTGGAGATTTTAATACATTCCGCTCTATATCGGATCATGAAGGACGGTCTCAGCCCTCACTTACAGCTTTACAGGATTTTAATGATTGCATAGAATCATGTGGTTTGATGTCGCCACCGTTTCATGGTTCCAAATTCACATGGACAGACGGTCGGGGTCTTGGAAGAGTTTGCCGGAGGTTAGATTGGTTATTTCTCAATACTGCATTTCATGACAAATTTGAAGACCTACAACTTACACATCTTCCCCGCATTTCTTCGGATCATACCCCATTATTACTTTTATGCCGAATCAGTCCAACTCCGACGCATCGATCTTTCCGGTTTCTAGACTCTTGGCTGTTGCATCCGGATTTTCACAATTATATGCGCGCTGCATGGGCTTCTTATCCTACTACGGGTGGAATGTATGGCTTCTACATAAAGTTATTCAAACTTAAGAAAGATGTGCAATGGTGGAACAAAGAAATATTTGGTAATATCTTCTCTAATGTCCAACAGGCCGAAATCACTCTCACATGTGCTGAACATCTTTGGGACATGCATCCAACGGAGGAAACTCGGACAGAGTATCATAGAGCAAAGGCGGAATATCTTCAAGCCTCTTCTTATGAACCGGATTTTTGGAAACAAAAAGCACGAGTCCGATGGCTGAAGGAAGGAGACGCTAACACTCGATATTTTCACTCTATTGTTAAAGGGAGACGATTGCACCTCAGGATCCAACAAATACAGACCACTGCCGGACATATTTGTACTGCCCCAGATGATATCATGGCTGAAGCAGTATCTTTCTATACAACCTTATTTGCTCGTGAGCCTACGGCCAATTATGATAATATTCTTCGACATATTCCGTCATTAGTGTCCTCCGAAGACAATGCTTTCCTAACGCAGGTCCCATTGCCTGAGGAGGTAAAATCAGCGGTTTGGCATTTGGACCCTCATAGTGCTGCTGGACCTGATGGTTTTAACGGCAACTTTTATAGATCATGCTGGTCAATTATTCACAAGCGGTACATGAATTTTTCTTTGGTATTCCTCAGCCTACAGTCATGGCTAGTGCATTAATCACTTTGATTCTGAAACAATCTTCCCCTGATAGTTTCAGTGACTCTCGTCCTATATGCCTCACTAATTTTTAAGCAAAGTCTGTACCAGAATCGTTGCTAGCCGTTTGAGTACATTATTGCCACAATTAATATCTCCAGAACAAACGGGCTTCCTACCAGGTACGGACATTTCCGCTCAAGTACTATTGGCTCGTGAGATGATTCATATGATGGATAGAGGTGGCTCCCAGCTATGCCTAAAGTTAGATATGATGAAAGCATTTGACAGAGTTAGCTGAGAATATTTGAAGTTATTACTACATGCATTCGGTTTCTCCGATTTTTTACTCGTATCATTCTAAATCACTTGAGTGCCACTACATTAGCAGTATTAATCAATGGCCAGCCATCTTCACCTTTCCGACCGTATAGAGGAGTTAAGCAGGGGGATCCATTATCTCCTTTATTATTTATTTTAGCATCTGAAGGTTTTAGCAGGGGCTTGAAAGCATTGACAGCAGCTGGAGTGTTACAACCTTTCCGCCTGGGCCGCATCCCATTTACAATTACACATTTGGCCTATGCGGATGATTTATTGATATTCCTCCGAGGTACATAGCGGAACCTTCAACATTTTCATACTTTTCTCACACAATATGAAACTGCTTCAGGTCAAAAGGTAAATTTCCAAAAAAGCAGTATTATTCCGTCTGCCAGGGTAACTCCACATCAACGCCAAAATTTTACAAATATCCTGGGCATGCGTCTTTCAGGTCTTCCATTTCGTTATCTTGGTTCTTATTTACACAAGGGTATCACCCGTTCCAGATATTGTGTTTCGTTACTGCAGCATATTGATGACAGACTCCAAGGGTGGCACTCCAAATTACTATCAGCAGCAGGTCGGCTAGTCTTGTTACACTCAGTAATAGCCGCATTACCACTTCATGTCATCGCGGCAGGCGGCTTACCAAAATCGGTAATCAGAATGATACATCGCAAAATGGCTGCATTCTATTGGGGACGTAGACACCATTGGGTCTCCTGGACTACGATTAGCAAGCCACGGGCTGAGGGGGGTTTAGGTCTACGAGACATAAACATGTTACAAAAAGCATATCATTGCCAAATCTGGTGGTCATATCAACAAAATTCAACATTATGGAGCAAATACATGCATGCCAAATATGGACAAGATTATCTTCCACGGTTAACGGACTCGCCCATATGGAAAATTATTTGCTGAATTCATTCCTTTTACCTAACACAGACTGACGGACAGGGAGACCACCTTTCATGGTTACCAACGCCAATGGGGGAATTTTCGCTCAAAAGTGCTTATGAGATTTGCCGGACACCTTCTCCCAAACTGCTCTCTACAACATTTATTTGGTCCAAGCATCACTCTCCTCCTATACAACTGTTTTTATGGCGTCTTTTTAATTCGGCATTACCTTTTGAGGATTATATTGGACATTATCTAACGGCTCATCCAACGCAATGTCCATTCTGTAAGCGCGAGTTAGCCACGGTGGATCATGTCTTCTTATATTGTTCTTATGTGCGTCCCATCTGGCACTATTTTGCTAGTGAGCTACATTGTCCACTTCCATCATCATTACGGCTTCGTCAGTATCTTCTTTCTTGGTGGTATCGTTCATCTTTTTCCTCTCTCATTGGAGTTTACAAAATAGTAATCCCAGCAATTATCGTATATAACATCTGGTGTGCTTATATCTCCATGGTCTATGGGGACAAAAATCATATAACGGATACTTCACTACGGCACTCCATACGTTATGATATTACTTTGTGGCACAAAAAAGTCGCGGGCTCTAAAATTGCTACTGGCCCTCAGCAGCTTTTCTGTTGGCTGGCATCTCTCCAACATCCCCGACCGCTGCTGATTCACTGGGTCACCCCACCTTCTGGTCGATTGAAATTAAACGTAGATGCTGCTGTGTGTAGACATTATGCAGCAGGGGGCGCGATATTGCGGGATCATATGGGTTCATGCCTAGGAGCGATTTCTTTTAGACTTCCTCCATGTGCACCACTACATGCAGATATTCAAGCCGCTGTATTTGGACTTCTTTATTTCCTTCCTTTCTACCGTACAATTATCCTAGAGTCGGATTGTGCCCAGTTGATAGATCGTTTGACACGGCAGCACCTTGAACATGGGAACTATCATCTTCGCCAGCTTCACACGCTGGTTCATCTCCATCGTCTTGACTACCATCACATTTATCGCGAGGCAAACATGGCGGCACATTATTTAGCGCAACATGCAATGTTACACCCATGTACTCAACATTATACTTCGCATACTCTGCCTTCACTAGTACGTGCTGCAGTCTCTTTGGATCTCACTTCCGCTCACTTGCGCGTGCCTTGACACTATCCGGTCTTCCATATGGATTGGCGCTATTTCAGATTTACTGCCTGTTTCCTTTAGGATGCAGGCAGGCACGGCATGGTTGACTATCCATTTATCTACAATTTGTGCTGCTTCTTTCACATACATAACATACCTCATTTTCTTTTCACTGGAGCAACCTGGTTATCATGTGACATCCTTACTTTCTCATCGGTCATTGGAGGACTATGTTGTTGGATCATATGCTATGCATGTGTTGACCACATGGCGAAAAATATCAGTTTTTGTGGTGCTGGAACTTTACCACTGTCGCCTTGGCTCCTTAGTCAAGGCGACTTGGGTATGCATTTCAGCTTTATGCTTAAGATTACTATTCTTCACACTTTTGTTGAATTGATATACTCTCTCCATTATCGCGAGATTCATTTACATATCATGATGGCGAGGCTTATCACGGAAGCGCATCAGTTTCATCCTGCATCTGAGGACCCTACAACTAAGACCCCCCTGGCGCATCATACCATAGCTTTGTCGCCTTGGCACAAATTTTGCCAAGGCGGCTTCGGTTTGGTTCATCCTGGAAATGTCAAGACCAAGCAGCGACCCATTCAACGCATTCAGGCCCATACTGCTCACACAAACTTCTGCAGCAATCATAGCTTTGTACATAATATCATGTTCTATTCATATCAATGACAGACGTATAAATATGTACGTTTTTTCCTTCGCCAAGGTTTTATCCACAAGGGTGGTTTTACTTGGCAAGGTTTTAATGCGGCATATCATATACGACTGGAGATATGTCATACTTAGTTCGTTATTTCATTTATTCGCATACTCTGACATTGTAATATGGGTTTCCTCCGCCAAAGGTGAGATTTTTTCATAATAAAATTTTCGGTTTATATAAATATATATATATATATATATATATATATATATATACACACACTCAAGTAACTAGTCAAAAATATCATCAATGCACATCAATATGGCCACTTGGCTGAATGTATTATGCACACACACATATGATCTTTACAATTTGTTCATTACATTTTACATGCAAGATGGTTCTATCATTCACTAATCAATTTACATATTATGTCATACACTTAATTTAAACATTGTTGGTAAATTTTCACCACATGGCCGAATGGCCTAATGATCATACAACACCTAAATTCATTATTTAAACACCTTTTCATATACGTGCATACTTGTCTAATTTAATCTACTAGCATATTATGACCATGGCATGAACTTCATGATGTGATGTCACCTAATTTCTCTCTTATGATCCGAGGGGTATATAGATACACACACACTTGATGCATCATTTAAAACATATTTCACATACAAATAATTATGTAGATGAATAAATATTATGTTGACACACACCTATACTCCCTTGGCCGAATATTATATGGAAGTGTATCACATGATTTCTCAATTGTTATACCTCCTTTTTACATGCAACTAGTGTGATGTTAAATGACTTGCAACATACTTGATTTGATATTTTAATCCATGATCATGCACACGTTTTCCATTCTAACACCTTCAACATCATGCGTGTTGGTGACTATCACAAATATGAAGATAGAGGCCATGATCTTGATGATGATCATGGTGACTCCACATGAAAATGTATATGAGGCCTATATCTTCCTTAGATTTGACATGCATGATACTTTCTCCTTTCACCATAATCATAAGTGCATATATATGCAAGAATCACATCAAGATCATCACATAGGTGGCATGCAAACTCACTTTATTCATGTTTATAGGGAAAACATCATTTTAAGCTATGCATGCGTGATTAAGGTTGGATATGAACATAAATATGCATGAAGAAGCTAAGTAGAATACTTGCCTTTTCTTTGATCTTAACCTAAAAATGATAAAAGATTGCTTCTTTCTCCTTGTCTTTGTCACACACGGCCTATTGGATTTGAATGAGAGAAGATTTGGTTAATTCTAAGAAATGAATATTGAGAAACCTCTAAAATCAATTCTTAAGAAGATCTCACCTTGAAATTTCTTGAGATCTTCCTACCTTTTTCAACTTAAGGATGCTCTTCTTCCTTTTCTTATGGCTCACGGCCTAAATGATGAATATGGAGGAAAATGTTGAGTCTTTTTGAAGAGAGAGGATGGAGAGATGCTTAGAAGGATGGTTTTGAATCTTACCTTAGGAATTCTTACACATGCAAGCTTGGTTCTCGGTTGATGTTAGAAGAATTTTCTTTCTCCTTCTTGACCTGAGCTCATGATTTCTTGGAGAGGATTGTAAGGAGAGAATCTTGTTTTGAATGATAGAATGAGGTGGGGAGAAGTTTAGGAGAAATAGAGTGAAGTTGTGAAGTGAATTGAAGTGTTTCCCTTGCTTAAGAATGGAAGAAGTTTTCCACTTCTTCCATCCAAGGCTTACGGTTAAGAGAGGTTGAGAGGGTGAGAAAATTTCCTTTAGGTGAGAGAAGAAGGTTAGAGAAAGGGAAAAGATCTCAAGAGAAAGTGATATAAAAAATAAAGTTGCCTTCCCATTTCCCTTATTGTGGTTCTCGGCTTTTATAGGGCTCTTGAGAGCTTGTAAATGTTTTGAAGGAAGAAGAATGAAGGAGTGTGTTTGGTGAGGAGAGATATGATGGGAGAAAAGTTTTCTTGGAAAGAAACTTTGAAGAAAGGGTGAGTGGAATCAAATGAAGGATGTTCTTCTTTTTTCTTTTAGCATGGCCGAGGTAGGGGAGGTAGTGGGGGTATAACTTTAATCATGATTACTTATGGAGTGGAGGAAAAAAGGGACAAAATTGTGTAATGCATGCATAGAATTTGAGTGGTGGAGAGGAGAGGTTCTTTGTTGAATTGATGTGAGGGGATGGGTTGGGGAAAATTGACATGGAAGAAAAAAATGCAACCCTTTCCTTATTTCTTGGTATAGCTGTCGGTTATGGAGGCTTCTTGAAGCTTGAGAGTTTTGATTCTTGGTTTGTGAATAAAAAGGAAGTTTGTTTGTTTGTGAATAAAGAATGGTGGAAGAAATTTAAGTATCTTTCCTTGTCTTGTTCTTGTTGGCCAAAAATTTGGTAGTAAGGATGAAGAAAGAATCTTCATCATGCTGTAGAGAGTAGGGAAGAGAAAAAGGAAAAGTTGTAAGAATGCATGAGGGAGGATTGGTTGGAATGAACAAGTGAAGTGTGGAGAAGAATTCTTGCTTTCTTCCCTCCCTTCTCTGGCCGAAATTCTTAAGGGGTGTAGTAGGGAAAATTTTAACATGCAAGTTCTTATAGAAAGAGGGAAATGGATGTGATGTAGGATGGATTTCACGTTACATTATTGGTGGAAAATTGGGTGTTTGTAAGACTTAAAGAAATACTCCCTTTCTTGGGTTGGAGTTGGTGGTCAAATGATGTGGGGAAAGTGTAATGATGACTTTTGTAATATTTAAAGACAAAAATGTGAAAAGTTGTTGAAGGAAATGAGTGGATATGATACATTTGTTTATTTTCTTAATGGTGTGAGGAAGCCTAGAGTAATGAAATTGAGGAAATTTACAATAATTCTCCACTAACTTCCCTAGGGTGGTCGGGTAGGGGTTATGGTGGGGTAGAAAGGACAATTTTAACCTTTTTCATTTCTCCTATGTCCTGTTTTTCTTTTTTTTCTTTTATGTAAGTAAAAATTTTTGTTGTGTCTTATTCAGTTATTTCACCTAAGTTACTCTATTACCTAGAGGTTTTAGTTCCTTATCTTACTGCACTTCTAAAATTTTGCATATACCGCTTAGCGTGACACAACGATCGTACCCCAATTTCATTGTAATTTTCTCCGTCCTTGTTTACTAATGGTGTGGGGGTGCGGGTCATAACACAAAGTAAAGTGCTATAACAATCATATGGAAATGTCATGTTTATAAAAATGTAATGTCTTGGACATATGTTTATAGAAAATGAATATGAATACCATGTTTTATCTTTATCGTTATAGAATTTTTATGGCATCATTTATGACATCGCATCGTAAGTATATCGCCTTTACATAACTCGTATAGTGACGTGGTACATCTAATAATGAAACTAAGTATATGGTTATCTTAGACATACATTGAGACTTTAAATATTGGCAAGTATAGAAATGGCATTGTTAGAGACTTATAGTATAGAATGGTTACTTTGATGATCATATAGATGTTACATATATTTACTTACATTTCTGTTACGCACTTTATTTATTAAAGTTGGAGATATGAAATGTTATGTTCCTTATCTACGTACCGTTATTTTATTACCCCGTCTCCCATGCATGATCCACATAACATATCTAAATGGATTACTTGCTGGGGCGATTAGTGTTATCGCTTATTACTTGCCTTATCACATTGCAGAGAACAGAGACCCTGACGCCTTGTTTATGGAGGAAGGAACCCAACTAGAGTATTCGTGAGCTGAGATGTAGGCGGGAGTTATGTACCAGATATTTGGGTTTTGATCATGATGTACTTAGATTATTTTGAGACCTTCTACATTATGATTTGTACGCATTTGTGATGATTTGTATTATTATGCTTGTCGTATGTTTAATCTTTATTTTGTTTCCGCTATCTCGATTTACGATTCATGTCGACATGCATATGTATAGTATCGACGCCTTATACTTCTCGTAGTAGAGTATGGCATGTGCACCGTGCCAAAACCCTAGTTTTGGGTGGGGCACTACAATTTTTCCCACTCAAATTGTTTGTCTGTAGCAACCTCAAGAAAAGAAAAAAAACCTAATCCTACATTCTACCGACCGCTCAGTTGCCACTCCTTCCCTGAGCATTAAGAATCACACACGGCCAGCAACTTTCCATGGTGGAGAGCTTTTGGCAGACAAGTTTCTGTAGGAAGCAAGAAAAAAAGGAACGTTGCAATCTGATGAACCATAAACGATATCTCGGTATAATCATTGTGTGTCCAGGTAATTATTTTTCTGTACTTATTATGAATTTGTGAAATCTGTAATTATGCTTTTGTACAAAATCATGGATCATGCATAAATATAATTGATTTCATAGATGGATGTATTTAAGTATGTATATGTCGTATGTACGTGTGCATAAAAAGATGCTAAATTTTGATATTTGTGGTGTTGCAGCCTTGATCTATATGCATATATTTTTTTATGTGCCACGGCTGTAGGCCTTTTCATTATGTATGTGTGTGAAAATCTCATATGTATATAATTTAAAACTTATGTTATATGTATTATTAGGTATATAGGTGAAGTTGCAAATTTTGTATTGTTTTGGTATAGAGGCCAAAACTTTTAGGTGCATACGTATATGATATATATATTTTCTATATAATTTCATGAAGCATAAGAATACGTATATGGTTTGCATGCATCTATATATATATATATATATATATATATATATATATATATATATATATATATATATATATATATATATTGATGTGTAATTCTTCACCTACTAGCAAGTATACTAGGTCCGAATGTAGAAACGGTAGGTGAGTGGGTTGCGATCCCTCGAGGACTAATTTTAAGTACCAAAATTACTTTTCACCTTAATTTAAACCTAATAAATGAAATTTAATAAAATCAAAAACTAACTACTAATTGAATATCAAACCTTAACTTTTCTCTTTTAAAGATTTCCTTGACTAATTTATGTTTCAGTTGAATTTTTTCTCAAGTGTAATCCACTCTTTAACCCCAAAAATTTAGCTTGTTTTTCTTTTGAACCGCTAAGGAAGAAATTCTCTATTTTAATTTTTAACCAATGTCTTGGCGTAAAAACTAATTTAATTTCATAAACTACATATCCCTATGTGAATTTTAATCAAATAAATCGCATTAAATATTTATGGAATTCCCTAGTTTCAATAACATCTGATTTAATCCTAGAAATCTCCCTATAAAAATCAAATCTATCCCTAGTCAATTTTACTATAAGGTTGTTGTTGACACGATCTTAATTAAAATCTTCACATCCTGGTTTATGAAATTAACTATATGTTCTATCAATAGGTAACTAATCTATTAACGCAATAAAAACACCAACAACAATTAACGATTGGAATTCAACTAGTAAATTAAATAAATCAAAGAGGGAAAACTAATACATTAAAACATCAAAAAAATCAACTTTCACAAAAACTAGTCAAAAAAATAAAAAATTAGCCATAAATTAAATTCATACTATGCATCATATCAATGTATAATTGAATAAAAGAGTAGTAGAAAAAGAAACCGTCCAAACAATGCATCGGAAACTGCACTGGCTAGTGACTAACACGTTCGGCTGTTATGACGCCTCGCGGACAGAGACTGGCTACAGATTGCTGTCGACTGATTGGGCCGTCTGGCAGGAGCTGACATGCTGCTGGTGCTGACTCGCCGATGGGAACAGATGACTGGCTGGCGGATACGCTGGCAGAAAGGCTGTTTCCTTCTGCTGACTGATCTGCTCCTCTCTGACGCGATGGCGACATGATTGGCCGATGAAGCTGACGCCTAGGCCGGCTGACGTGACCTTGCTGCTGCCTCCTCTGCACTTTTCGGCAGCTTTCTGTTTTCTTTTCTTTTTACTAGCTGGATGAAAAGATGGAGAGAGGGAAAAGTGTCCGGTATTTAGGAAAAATATCCAGCCTGGGGAAAATTCCAAAAGCTCCATGCCCCTTAGTTGCTTCTGCCTTCCAGTCGCTTTATACACGTGTAATATAGAGGGAGCTGTTAAGTTACTTCTTTTCTTCAACTGCACTCAAACCTCAACAAATATCTGGGATGATTTGATTCCAACAACTTGGTTGCATCCTCTTTGAAGCTTATCTTTTCTTTTGAATCTGCAGTATTAAAAGAAATGTATAGGGTCCAACTTAAAATAAATAATGATTACATTTAGCTAACTAACATAGACTTTAACATCATTTAAGTGGTAACTCAGTTAAGCTCAATAAAAAAATAAAGTTAATTTAGCTAACAAAATTAATATTTTCTATTTAATCACATGAACACTTTCATAATTCAATTTGATTATTATTACTTTTTAGCATCGATTGAGCCAGATATTGCTCGATATAAATGGTAGAGTGTACAAAAAATATGTGTGAAAGTTGATGATATCAACTACCCTCCACTTAGCCTTTGATCGTCCTCGAGCAAATAAATTGACTTTAAAGAAAATATGCTTAATCTTTCTTTAAAGAACATGCATCAGCGATGATTTCGCATAAGTAGTCACAAAGTACAATCGAAATACCCATTTGAATAACTTTATAACTCAAATATCAACTATACATATCCCATGTAATCGAGGCGTGTGTGTAAATAGCCAATCTCAAGCTTTTCGTACACAATCAGTTGAAATATGCAAATTATGACTCATGGACATCCCATAGGCTTACTTTTCTTACTCGCTCCACTAATGTAGATGATTCAAGTCAACGAAGATCAAATAGGACTTTTAAGCTTGTAATGTTAGGCTAGGGACTTGGTTTCACGAAGGATAAGGGATTCAAAGAAAAATCTAAGGGAGCTTGCAAAAAAAATGGCAAGCACATGAAACAAACTCTTCTTTGAATTCAAAAATTCCACCGTCACTCGCGAACAAAGTATCATCACCCCAATGAACTTCATGCTTTTTATATAATATGCCATATATTTTTCTTTTTTTTTCTTGGCCACTTTTTTTCCGAATTTTTTTTTCCTTTTTTACATTTTTTTCAATTTTTTTTTGAATTCATCTTTCTTGACTTTTATTCCGATTTTGTTTGAACTTTTTTTTAAACATTCTTGTGCCATCTTGAAGACATACTTGTATCCCCCTTTAACCCTCATCTCATCATCATAACCTACTATCTTCATCACAATGTAATGATAATGTCATATAAGCTCTCTTAAATAGGGACATATAAGGATATACATTTTTATCAAGTAGGCTAAAATGAGAAGTTAATGAGATTGATAACAAAAAAAATCAAATGGGGTCTCATCATTTTTAATAAACAAGCTCAAAAATGGTACTAGTGATAACATGAATACAGGGATGGCTTGAAAGGCTCAAATGATCCAAAGAACGCCTATGACTGTCATCTCTAAGTCAACTTGAAATCATCTGATAATTTCGCCTCAAGAAGTAGTGAAGTAAGTTCTAGAATGACACAAGATGCATGATAAACATAATTCTTCACTACCATCCACAAACCGCAAGCACATGGCTATACGTGCGCAAAGAGTCTCAAATTACATAGAATAAAATATATTCAACATTGAAGCAATCCATTATACCAAAGGCATTTCTCATGTATTTTGTAACTACATATGCAAAAATAATCCTCATCCACATATCCATAAAGGATCAAAAATTTTAAAATTAACGTACATTTAAGCATTTTTCTCTTCAGACAAATCAAAAATCAGCCATACATTTAAGCATTTTCCATTAAGACACATCAAAAATCAGCTTTAAAAACAATCATGCATTTCTCAATAAGTCTAAACCCTATACCCTCCACTTAAACATTAACATTGTCCTCAATGTTAAGAAAATGAAAGAACAAGAAGCATATGGACAAGAAACTCAGCTGATTTGATGCACATGTCGTCTCCCAATAATGTAGTGAGCCACATACATGCTATATGCAAACCATATTGGACCAACTTCTTTTCCAACGGTCTCGCAATCTTTAATCCTACAAAACAAAATCACGACAAAGGCGCATAACATGGAAAAAATGACTCTAAAACATTAACCATGCGTAAAACATGCAAGAAAAAATTGAAACATTCATTGCTCAACAGCTTCTGAATGTATTCCAATAAAAAAAACTTGCAAGCTTTTGGCACAAACACAACAACATATCAAAAATAATAAAGATGACAAGGAAAAGAAGTAGTTCTGAATTTATAGTCAGTCTACAGCTCCCGAAGTTCCTTTTCATGGTGGATCCTACAAGCAAATTATCTTCTTATCTGATAATCGAGAAGCTTTAGTATTCAATCTTTTTAGACGACTACCATTTACTTTGATTTGCTTAACCTTCTCAAATTCCACCTCCACATCTTCTGGGGGAAGTATCTTCTTTATAATGCAGGATATTGATTTATCTAGCAAAACTTTTTGGCCCACTTGTAATTTGTTTTCAAAAATGATTTCATTTTTTCTGCCTCCAAAATCTTCGTTTTTGGGGGGTGCAATCTCTGAAAGGGACTTTAAAAATAGTATTAATGGAACAGTATCATTATTCCTAAGGTTTTCTAATTTTTTAAGATATGTAATTTCACTTGCTCATTACCTACCCTTAGGATTATGTCTCCATTCGGAACATCAAATACACTCCTAGTTGTTGCTAAAATGGTCTTCCAAAAAGAATCTTTGAATTAGAAATCATTAATCATATCTAACATAACAAAATCAATAGGAAAAATGAATTTATCAATTCAAACCAAAACATCTTCAACCATTCCTCTTAGACATTTGGTTGATCCATCAGGAAAACGTACTGAGAAATTGGTTGGTTTTAAGTCTTTCAATTTTAATTTTTCAAATACCGAATAAGGTATGACATTAACGCTAGCACTAAGGTCACATAAGGCATTATCAAAATTAAAATTACCAATTGAACAAGGAATATAAAAAAATCCAGGATCTTCTTGCTTTTGTGGTAATTTGTCCTAAATATTTTCATTCATATGATTACCTTTTTCAAAACTTTGTTTCTCCACTTGGTTTGCTAGTATTTCTTCATAAAATTTCTTATAACTTGACATTTTCTCTAAAGCTTCTTCAAAAGGAATATTAGCATTTAACTTATTAAGCTTTTCAATAAATTTTTTATATTCACGATCAAGTTTCTTGTTCTTAAGATTCGTAGACAAGTTTTGTGGAATTCTCATTTCATCTTTCTTATTTGGCTTTTTCATATTCTTGCATTGGCAGGTATGGTCATCTTTTCTCAATATTTTAGCTTCTACTTTATCTTTATCCTCATTAGCTTTGTTATCTTTAGTACCCAGAAAAATTGACCCCTCACCGTTATTTTCACTCATCTCCATATCATCATTTCATTCAAAGAGTTTGTCTCATTGATTGTTTCATCTCCATTTAGTAGATTTATAGCATTCAATTCTTTAGGATTTATCTCAGTATTACTTGTAAAACTTCCTTGAATTCTATTTGACAATAAATTCACCATTTGACCGACTTGGTTTTCCAAATCTTTGATTGAAGATTCTTGATTCTTGATCAAAGTTTCCTGATTTCTTATCAAAGCTTCTTGATTTTGGAATCTAGTTTCGGAGCTTCAGATAAATTTTACCAAGATATCTTCAACATTTATCTTTTTCTCTTGAGTGGTTGGGAAAACAAGAGGACTCCCTAGACTTTGAGGTCGATTTCAAGAATTTGCATTTTTATGAAAGACGGGCGTACCATCGGTGTTTTTATTAATAAATTCCCTCACTTGTGGCAGAAGAATACCGTTCTTATGCAGCTATGAGCTATGAGCTAGCTACTTGCCGTCGTTCACCAGGGCTTCGGTCGCCGGCTCCCCTGTCATCAGGTCACCAACTTCCTTGACCTTCCCCCAGTGGGGTAGAAAGAATGAATGGTAATAGAAGTTGAAGTTCTCCAAAAGTATGAAAAGCTGGAGGACTTTGTACCATCCATTCCGGTGTGATTGGGAAATGAGTTTCACATAGTGAAACGAATCTTAGGATGTACCGACTTGCCTCTCTAGGGCACGTCCGGGACTCTTTGCGCAGTTTCATAATGTTCCTCACCAACAATCCGCGACCGCTAGAAAGAAAGCATCACACCTAAACCTACAGCCTTGCTCCTTTCTCATCTAGCTCATTGATTGAATAAAACTATCTAGTATAAACGCTAACGCGTGTGATCCCTCAGAAGTGATGCCAAGATACCGTGATGCTCCGACCCCACGTGCAGCTGGACAATCAAAACATACACAAACATTAGCAAAGAGTAATAATAAATTTAGAAATGAATCAAATATGAGAAAGTAAGTCATACCGAGGTTGCCTGCATCTGTAGATACAGGCAACAACGAAATCACTGAGCCGGCGTCGACCAGGACAAAGATGGCCTGTGGTAACATCAAGGGTGACACAACTGCGAACGATTGCCGGAAGAGTGTCCGAAGTGAAATATCCTATCAACGCGATCGCCATTGCCCGTTGTGCTAAATAATGTGATGCCAAATTTGACTCCCTGTATGTGTACAAGACCTGGGTCTGCATCAACTGGACAAATTAAGAGAGACAACGTAAATGTGGAGAGACTGTAGGATCCGAAAGAAGGCGGACCAAATCATAACAACCGGTCTCTAAAACAAGGCATGGATAACGTGGGAACGAAATATAGGAGAGAAAAAAGAGCAGCCTGTGTCTCCACAATAATTGGCGACACAAGCGGAAGCTGAAATGAAATAGCGCCAAGGCAATCCCCCGATGAATTCCGTAAGATGGCACCTCTCGCTGAGAATCTGCGACCCCCACTGCATCGGTATTAAGTTTCAAACGGCCAGGTGGAGGCACTAGCCAATGCACAATCTGGACTCGTTTCGTGTGCAGTGTAGGTAAATACCCTCTTGGTGGAGTGGTAAATATCCAGTTGCCAGTTTAGTCCCATCAATTGATTTACCCCATAGATATATGTCTGCCTGTATTGCTGCAAGTGTGGTGGATGTGGTCCACGCAATCTCATCACTATAGATAATGGAGGTATAAGAGCATCATAAATTATAAACAATAATACCTGGAGAAACAATGCGCCACAACGCCCTGAAGTGTATGTGAGGAAGAGGATAGCCACCAGGCCATTAAATGCGTCCAGAGAATGGTAGATGTCGGAAGAACACCATCCAAGCAATAGGCATAAAATATCGAAATAGGGCAAATGTATGGACACCGAAGAAACAAATGAGATACCTCAGCAGATGACGACTTACAGAATGGACATTAAGTTGGCTTAATGGTCAAGAATCTACATAGATAATCCTCCAATGGCAATGCATGATGATATAATCGCTAAATAAATAAGTTGATCACCGGCTGTTGACACCGATGCCAAATAAAATAATGCATCAAAACTTTAGGGCGACGCAACGAAGCTCAAAAGCCGAGTGCAAGGTAAAGACACCAGAGGCCGTAGGCGTCTAGATCAGAGTATCTCCATCCCCAACACAGTGTGAAATACAAAAAGAATGAGTGCGGTAGATAAGCTTCCATATAGGTGAGTCAGGAAGATGGGGTATGTAATCTCCCCGAGAACCATACTTAGCGTGCATATAGCGACTCCATACTATAGTGGACTGATGATATTGCCACCAGATACGACAATGATAAGCTACCTTTATAGTACATAGGTCTCGGATGCCCAAACCTCCTTCTTCTCGTGGTGCTGCAATATGCGACCAGGATATCCAGTGACATCGATGACCCCAATAGAATTGGCCATTTTGCTCTCTATAATCCATATAACTAACTGGGACAATCCAACCGCGGCCAAAATGTGCAATGGCAATGACGAGATCACAAAGCGTAAGAGGACCAAACGGCCAGCCTGCGATAAAAACTTATTATGCCAACCATTAAGACGTGCGTCAATATGCTACAACAGTGTAGTACAATAGCGTGCCCGATTAATTCCTTTATGTAGGGAAGAGCCCAAATGTCGGAAGGGCAAAGCGGCAGAGGACATGGCAGAAACCGACTCAAGTCGAGTCGACCCAGTAGTGAAAGATTTGAAGAAGAAATAAAACGGCTCTTATGGAAATTAAACTTTTGCTCCGAGGCATACTCATATCTAGTTAAAAACTCTTCAAAAACCTTGAGATTGCGATTGTCCCCCCGAAAAACACTAATAAATCATCTGCATAAGCAAGGTGAGTAATCACAAATGGCATCCGTCCCAAACGAACGGATTGTAATCAACCAGACGGAACATTAGTCTTCAATCCCCGACTAAAACCCTCCGAAGCTAAGATAAAAAGCAGGGGCGATAACGGGTCCACCCTGTTTTACACCACGAGTTGGACTAAAGAATCCAAATGGTATGCCATTTATCAAGACCGAAAAGCGTGTGCTCTGCAAATGATTAATAATCAGCCGAATAAAGAAGGCAGAGAAAACAAATGCCGCTAGTAATTGATCCAAGTACTCCCAGCTAACACGATCAAAGGCTTTTATCATATCTAATTTTAAAGACAGCTGACTACCCCCTCCCCCCACGGTCAAGCATATGGATCATCTCTCGCGCTAATAAGACTTGGGAGGAAATATCATAGTCTCTTAAGAAACCTGTTTGTTCCAGAGAAATCAATTTAGGAAGTAGTGTGTTTAGCCTCATCGCAAGGATACGTGTAGAAATTTTGATCATGAAATTTGACAAACAAACCGGCCGATAATCACCAAATGTGCATGGTGAAGAACCTTTGGGTAGCAAAGTGATCAATGCACTAGCCATAATTTTTGGCTGAGGGTTTCCCAGGAAAAATTCCTGCACAGTTTTAACCACATCACAATGTATAATATCCAAACAGGAACAAAAGAAAATACCATGGAAACCATCAGGTGTTGTTGCACTTTGCGGGTCCAAATGCCAGACTGTCTGCTTGATCTCGGGCTCTAGGGGAATACGTGTCAAGTATAAATTGTTGTCCTGTGTCACTAGGCTGGGAATATGCTATGATTACAATCACCAGTATCCTCCCTGCTAAATAATTCTGTATAAAAAGAAACCGCCTATGCCTGTATAGATGCCTGGGTATCACATAAAATATCTACGGAAGTATGTACTTGCTGAATACGGAGCTGACTACGATGTCCCTTCACCACCGAATGAAAATATTTTGTGTTGGTGTCACCATCTTGTAGCCAACAAAGACGCGCTTTCTGTTTTCAGAAACTGAACTCATATTTTGTAGTAAGGAGGTATTCGGCTTTCACCTAATGATAGGCGATCCGATTAGATAGAGTAGGGTCAGCATCAAAATGTTCTTCCTCATGGCAGACAATTTCCTCAGCCTGCGCTAAACAGTCGAAAATATTGCCGAAGATATCTTTGTTCTGGCATTGTAAATTGTGTTTAAGACGAACTAACTTTCTGTAAAAACCATACATACCACCAATAGTTAGATAAGAGTCCCTAGCATCCTTAACGTAAGACATGAAGTCTGAATGGTAGAGTCATGCATCCAAAAACCTAAAGGACTTCGGACCAGCCACCCAAGATATATCACAAATAAACAAAAGCGGCGAATGGTCTGATGATATACGTGAGGTATGCGTTAAAACAGAATCAGTAAAAAGCATCATGAAATGCTGAGTTTGTAAAAACCCAATCAAGAAGTCGATGTACTCGGTCTAAGCCTCGCCCATCCGCCCAATTATAGCATGTACCATGGAAAGGAGGATCCGTCAAACCACAATCCTCAATACAGTCATTGAAATCTTGTAATGACGAAAGATTGGGGTGGGAACATCCCTTATGATCGTCCAAGGAACGAAACGTATTAAAATCGCCAGTTAGGAACCGAGGGAGTGTAATTGCCCGAGAGTGCACCCGCAAATACTCCCATAATGGTCGACGAAGAGAAATAGTATGTTTAGCGTACACCATTGTCCACCAGAATTCCAGATTTGTAGGAGAGAAAATAAACTGAAGGTGCAATAACTGATCTTCCTCATGGATATCTTCTAATCGAAAAATAGCATCTTGCCAGAAGATCTATATATTACCCGCAGATGAACATGCAGAAGTCGAGAAACCCAAATCCATGCAAAATCGAGTGAGTCTACTAGAGGGATGTTTCGGCTCTATTGATGCAAGGAGATTAATCTTATGCTGCTGTATTAAATGACGCAACCATGGTAATGAAGGCTGAATGCCTCAACATTCCATGTGATAATATTCACTGAGTAAAAGAGAAATTACCACTCAAATGAGAGGATCGCGTATCACTACGGGTGAGCATAGTCGATGGTGGTAAAGGAGGCGATTCCTTACGAATTTGCCGACGACGTTTAGAGACCACTGGAATGAAATTCGAATCCACTAGCGGGGCAGCCATTCAAGATAACAATTATTCATCAAGAGAGACGGCTGAAGCATCTGAATACAACGGGCAAAAAACCGCAGAGCCTGTAGAAAGAGGAGGCTGAACCTGACTGTCAGTGTGTTGTAATTCTGTATCAGAACAATGGCCAAAGTCGCCAGCATCCGGAATATCAATAGGCTGATGATACTGTGCAGACAATACTTTTTCGGTCAGATGACAATCTAGAGGATTCGAAACCATCGTCTTGGATGATACAATTTTAGGTTGCCAACTTTCTTCGGTGGTCAGTATTGGCGGGGCACATCCGCAGCATGTTCATGCCGTGAGTCACAATGTCCTTTCTTATGTCCAAATGCCCAACAATATCTTAGAGGGGAGCTCCTGTGTGACATCCACTTCAAACGCAAACTCAGGAAACAGAGGGCCGATTAAAATTAAGGGTCGATGTATCAACTTTGATGGGTTGGCCGATTGTTCTCGCGATAGCATAGAGTGCCTGCTGATGATGTAGATGAACAGGAAAACCAGCGAAGGAGATCCACACCGATACCACAGGTATTTCAAAGCGGGGATTGAAGGCCAGTGTCCATTTCGTGACACACATTTTATAACCCAGAATCCGCCATATGCCACGATAGAAACAACATGTGTAGTCCTTTTCTTTATCGAAATTAAACAATATATGACTATCATTAAGCAAACCAATGGAAACAGTATCTATGAATCCAATGACATCCATGGCCCTGCGGATCGCTGCCATTGCCGCCCTGCCACGCTAATAGGTATCAAACAAAGTGTACCTAAAACTGCTGGCCAAAGATTCTATTTCGACGGATGTGAAGGTGACCGATGGGGCACCTTTGTATTGTCCATGATGATTTTGTGGGCAACTAATTTAACATATGATTACCGCCCACGATTTTCATAGGTTATTTACCACCAATGCCTAAACTTTTTGAAATTAGAGAGAGTTGTACCAAGATGGCAGAGTTCGTGTCAAGCTCTAACATGGAAGCTCTCTTAGGATTGTTTCGTTCATTTGGCCACTGAAACCCCGTAAGGTCATCTCTTCAAAGAGATTCCATGCCTCATTGGGTGGCTTTCTCATTATGCTACCCCACCTGGCAAGCGTCTACTATTTCTCTGGTGTCATTTTTCATACCGTTATAGAATATTTGAACTTGCATCCATTTTGATAGTTCATGGTGTGGGCACCGTCTAGGCAGTTCTTAAATATCTCTCATGCTTCATATAAGGATTCCCCACTATACTGAGCAAGTTGGTTATTTCATTTCTTAATTTCATTGTTTTAGATGGTGGAAAAATATTTGGTTAAGAACTTGAAGCCAACTGGTCTCATGTAGTGATAGAACCGGAGGGTAGAGAATTAAGGCCAAGCTTTTGCTTTGTCTTTTAGGGTAAATGGACAAAGTCTCAGCCTTATAAGCGTCATCAGTGACCCTATTTTTGAACGTGTCACATATTTCTAAAAAGTTAGAAATATGAGCATTAGGGTCTTCACTTGATAACCATAGAATGGTATAGATTGTTGGATCATTTGTGTTACCGCTGGTTTAATTTCAAAATTGTCTCAATTTCTAATTTCCTTCTCGGATTTCTCGAATATTAACTCTATGTGAGTTAATTTTTTTTGCTTGCCTTGCTATTTTCTGTTATGTTTAACAGTACCTTCAATATTAGGACCGTATGGTAAAGGCTCGTGGGAAACTACATGTCATAAACAAATAAACTAATTGCTAAAAGACAAACAAAACATAAAATAACACAAAAATAAATAAGAAAACAAAAACAAAACGTCGCAAAAGAAAATTACGAAATAAATAATGTCCCAAAACTAATAACGAAAATAATGTTGATTCTAAAACTATTTACGAACACAACATGAACAGAAACTCTTTACTAAACTGACACAGTGACAATAAAAATTACAAATAACACAGGTGCTAAACTATTACTAAAATGATGCAAATAGAAAAGTAATACGAATCTGTTGCAGTCTGGAAACAAGTACTCAAAGTGAATAAAGACCAAAGTAATTACGAAAATAATTAGAAACGAAAAAAGAAAAAAAAACAAAATAGACGGAAAAACTAAAAAATTATAAAATAATTATAAAAATAGTAAAATATTTTTTATATATAAAATATATATTTGAAAAGGTTCTGTCGAAACTTATATTTTATATATTTATATATAAAAATATTTTGGTTTAATCTCAAGACTAAAAATACTTATATGACATTAAAATATAGTCCCGGCAAAGGTGGCAAAAAAACTTGATGTATAATTCTCGCCTACTAGCCAGTATACTAGGTCCGAACGATGGAAACGGTAGGTGAGTGGGTTGTCGATCCATCGAGGACTAGATTTTAAGTACCGAAAATTATTTTTTCACCTTAATTCAAACCTAATAAATGAAATTCAATAAAATCAAAAACTAACTACTAATTAAACATCAACCTTAACTTTTCCTTTTAAAGATTTCCTTGACTAGTTGTTGCTTCAGTTAAATTTTTTCTCAAGTGTAATCCACTCTTTAGCCAAAAAATTTAACTAGTTTCTATTCCGAACCGCAAAGGAAGAAATTCTCTATTTTAATTTTTACCCAATGTCTTGGCATAAAAACCTATTTAATTTGATAAACTCCATATCCTATGTGAATTTTAATTAATAAATCGCATTAAATCTTTATGGAATTCCCTAGTTTCAATAGCCTTAGATTATTTAATCCTAGAAATCTCCCTATAGAAATCGAATCTATCCCTAGTCAATTTTACTATAAGATTGTTGTTGACAGACTATCTTATTAAAATCTTCGCCTCCTCTGAACTTTTCGACAGCTTTTTATTTGCTTTTCCTTTTTTACCTGCTGGATGAAAAGATGGAGAGATGGAAAAGTGTCCGGTATTTGGGAAAAATATTAGGCCTGGGGGAAAAGTTCCAAAAAGCTCCGCGCCCCCTAGTTTTTCTGGGCCTTCCTGTCGATTTATACACTTAAAAGACAGAAGAGGATGTTTAGTTCACTCTTTTACTCAACTTCACTCAAATCTCAACAAATATCTGGGAATGACTTTGATTCAACAACTTGGTTGGCAAGCTTCTTTGAAGCTTAGCTTTCTTTTGACTCTGGCAATAATTAAAAGAAATGTGTAGTGTCCAACTAAAAATAAACAAATATTACATTTAGCTAAATAACATAGAGTTTAACATCATATAAGTGGTAACTCAATTAAGCTCAATAAAAAAATAAGTATGAAAGTTCAATTTAGCTAACTAAATTAATATTTTCTAATGTAATCACAGGAACACTTTCATTATTTAATTTGGATTATTATTGATATTACGTTCTTAATTCTGGTCGATTAAGCTAAATATTGCTCGATATAAATGGTACAATGTACCAAAAACCTATGTATAAAAGTGTAATAGCTATCATATATATGTGTGTGTGTATGTGTAAAATTTGTGAAGTGTGTGGGATATATATATATATATATATGTGTGTGTTGTGTGTGTGTGTGTGTGTGTGTGTGTGTGTGTATGTGTTGTGTGTGAACTACTTTGGCGACGGTTACTTTCTGCTAAGTTTATTTGGTTAAACATCATTCAACCAACCATAAAAATACTACTTTGGCGTATATTTCACTCGGCTCTGCCATTTGAAGATTATATTGGCCGTTATTCCTAAATAAACGCACGTCCCACGCAATGTCCGTTTTGTAAACAGCACTCGCGACGGTTGATCATGTATTCCTATATTGTCAGCCCATTCGGCTTCTATGGACTTTCTTTGCGACCGAATTGCATGGAGTCTCCCCCCGCTACTCTGAATCTGCGCCAGTACCTTTATCATGGTGTACCGCTCCTCCAATTCTTCTCTATTTGGGGGTATTGAAAATTGTTGTTCTGGCTATTCTTGTGCAAAATATCTGGCGCAATTATGCTAACTAGTATATGGGGATTGCATCTTTTTCTATTATCGGCACTAAGGCCACGATCCATTCTGACATTAACATGTGGATTCGCATCATTACCGGATCAAAGCTCGCAAGCAGGCCATCTATCACTCTTTCCATGATTCCATATGTTCGACCCCCCCCGTATGACGTGGTAAATGGCTCACTCCTGGCCGCCATCAGGGCAGATTTAAGCTTAATGTGGAATGCAGGCAGTTGGGACGTCACTATGCTGGCAAAAGGGCGGCGTTTATCATGCGCGATCATGCTGGCACGTGTGTACGCGCTTTGTCTTTTAGATTGCCTCCATGCACCCCTTTGATGGCCGAAATTCCAGACTACTCTATTTGGCTTACTCTATTTTCTCCCATTATATTGAACACTGGTCATTAGAGACTGATTGTGCGCAAATGTCAATGCGCCTACGTCAACCGCAAGCCTATCTTTGGAAACTATCATCTTCGGCTATTACAAAACATTGGTTAATCTCAATCGGTTAGAAAATCACACACATATATCGAGAGGCCAACATGGCGGCTCACTACCTGGCCCAAGAACGCAATGACATCACCAGGAACATGCATTTTGATAACAGCAGTCTGCCGCCCAGGGTAGGCGCTTCATCACTTTGGACTTCATTCAGCAAACATACGTACTCATTGAGCTTCTGGTCGTCCATAATGGATTGGCACACTATAGTATCCTCTGCCTGTACTGTTTGGTACATGCAGACTCGGTATGTTTACCTTGCAACTTTATGGCATCGTATTCATCTGACCAAACCTGACTAATGTTTATTTTCTATTGTGCATGGAAAACATCGCATCTGGTTTGATGGTTTTATCATCGGGTAGTATCGATATTATCAAGTCTTCCGCAAGGATTGGCATTCTGACATTTCGCTGCTTGTACTCTGCTACGTACAGGCAGACTCGGTGAGATCCACGTTTCCACAGTTTATGATATCCGCTTATTTTTATTAATACTGCTTCACACACTTGCATGTCTATTCGATATACTGGGCGGTCTCAATATATTTTCAAATCAACGATATACACTGCTGCATCACTCGTCTTCCATATGGATTGGCTTTCATGGTCTTTTTCCTTCTCTCCTTATCGTGGATGAGTACATGGCAGATTTTGGTATGCTTTACATTCACTTGGCCGAATGCCGTCTCTCACGTCTCCTTTATATGTTAACACACTCTTATGTTTCATGATGCATGGACGGAGTTCAACACTGCTACTGGCTTCTTATGGGCTACAACATTGCGGTATGGAGTTCCTCTGCCTTCCACATCTGCTGCTTCAAATGTGTCCATATGCGGATTGTTGTTTACTTACTGCTTTACATTGGACATGGATTTGCACTTACTTTCCCGGGCCACTGAAGCGATCACCGGGCGAAGGGCCAATCATCAGAGTACATGTTCACACGGATATTTGTTTTGTTACGCTTATGTAATTTCCGATTTTTATATTCTCTTTACACTGTACGTATATCAACAGTCCATTTATATAAATATGTACGCTTTTTCCTTTGCCAAGGTTTAATTCCACAAGGGTGGTTTTACTTGGCAAGGTTTTAATGCGGCATATCATATATAAATATGGATGTTGATAATCATATATTGCTACTATCGTCATCTTTTATTTGATGTAATAAGGTTTTCCTCCGCCATAAGTGAGGGATTATGCTAATAAAATATTCTTTTATAAAAAATATATATGTGTGTGTGGGTAACTCTGTGTGTGTAGAAATATGTGTGTAACAATGTGCTAATCTAGGGGGAAAGGAAAATGGGTGAAATTGGTGCTAGCTCATTCAGGGTGATTTCGGCTTCAACTTCTGGGGGAATTGAGTTTACATTATGTTCAAAGATACTATATATACACACACACACATATATATAGTGTATATATATATATATATATGTATGTATGTATGTATGTATATGTATATATATTATGTATGCTATATATATATATGTATATAGATATATATATATATAGGTTGTGTATTCTATATAGTATAGATATATTTCAAAATTTCTCTCTGGCGATTTTGGCTGCGATCAACGGCAACCCTTCCTCGCAGCTCCCCCGATCGGCGGCCCCCGGCTGCCGCCGCTCTCCCTGCGTCGCCTTCACTCATGATCCGGATACCATGGAAACCCACCGTCGATTCCTTCTGCGCTGCCTGTATCTGCGAAGAAATCGTATGCTCTTTTTTCTCTAACACATCAATGCAGATCACGGACAAGCCGATCCATCGCTACAAAGGCGATCCAATGATACAATTTTCCGACGATGAAATCACATCTTGGCAGCGCCGTATCGTCATTCACTGGTTGGAATCTTTTTGGTATGGCCGACCTACATTATCAACCATTTGTGCAGTATGGACCGCAATAGGTTTTTGCAGGTACTCTAAAGATTGGTCTTTTGGACTCCATGCATATATTACTTCACTTTGATCAGGAATGCAGATTATCTGCGATGTTTTGCACGCCAAAGTTGGACGATAGCAGGAAAATACATGCGTGTGACTAAATGGACGCCGGACTTTGATCCCAAGGTTGAGGTGCCAATTGTGCCAATTTGGGTTGCGCTGCCGGGCTTGCCAGTGCACTTTCATCAAAAGGACACACTTTTTCAAATTGGAACGAATGCCAGGTACACCAATGAAACTGGATGCCACAACATCCTCAGTTTTACGCCCTTCAACAAGCGCGCCTATGTGTTGAAGTAGATATTTCACAGGAACTCCCGTCTCGAGTGCATATTCAGGTGTCCTCTCGTACTATTACTGTAGCGCCCCAGCCCGATACCGTTATCGGAACCAGTGCACCCGCCGTAGCCTACTACGAGAACTACGAAGCGTCAAGCAGATCATGCGTACATTCTTCATAAGGTAAGATACTAAAAACCAGCGGAAACGTCATAAACTTAAACCTTCATCGTCATTAAACATCCATAAAATGCAGCGGAAATAAAAACAAACTGTTTGTTCATCTAGCCAACAGAAGTTTTAGAACAACATAATAACAATGAGTCTCCAAACTTAAACAGAATAATCCAGCATCTATCTATTCCCTTGTCCATCGTCCCATTGAGCCCACTCGCCGTCGTCTTCGATAAATATCAACTCATAATCAGGCTCACCTGAAAAGGAACAGAATGATTGTTCTTAGCGAAAACTTCGCCAGCAAGTAACCCGTCTATACACCTTACGGAATCACACACGTCGAGTCACCAGTGAATAAAACATTGCCCAAAAATAAGGTGCTCGGGTTAGCAAATGGCATCTTAATAAGAACTTCTCAAAACAGATAAAGCACATATGTGAACACAGATACGAGAACCAACATGCATTAAAACAACGTATCACATAAGCAAGTCATAAACTAATCACGTTTCTTGCATGTCAAGTCTTATGCTTCGTGTACCATGATGCATGTACTTCTTTAAAATCACACACAACACCCATGCATATGCCTTCTTTCATAAACATGTCATGCATGCCATTTCACAAAACTTTCATCACTTTACATATCATATTCTTCGCGTAGCAGAACTTTATACCCTGTGGGTGATCAGCCCACAGCCATCATATATCCGTGCTGAAAGGTCCACGGCCCCATTACATATAACATATATCCGTGCTGAAAGGTCCACGGCCCCATTACATATAACATATATCCGTGCTGAAAGGTCCACGGCCCCATTACATATATCATATATCCGTGCTGATAGGTCCACGGCCCCATAAAATACTTCATTTTCCGTGCTGATAGGTCCACGGCCCCATAACATACTTTATACCCTGCTGTTGATTCACAGATCACGCTCTTTATACCCTGCTTTCGCAGACGTGACTCTTTATACCCTGTGATCAACCAGCAGCCATTTTGTCTTTCGAAAACCTTAAACCTTTCTTGTTCTTTTGCAAAACATATCTCATATCAAATGCAAGTGCCCATGTCATGATGCAGGATGCACAAATAGCTTCATATCAACATGTAACACAACACATACATCATGCCTATCAAGCATACGGTCTTGCACCTCACACACTCTATGGTCGTGTTATTCCAAGCCCATTCTTGTCACAAACTCACTCAAGATTCAATCTTATTCTAACTTGATCAACTTACCATCCACACCTCAAATATACCTCAAATACCCTTGCATTTTATGTTCATAAGAAGTGTATAAAGTTACTACACTTACATAGGGTGCTTATAGGGTCAAAAAGACTTCCAGAACACTTGGAACACCACTTGAAGCGCCTAATGGGGACATGAAGCGCCTCATGTAGGCGTTCGAAGTGTTCGGGGATGATTCAGGACACATTGAACACCACATGAAGCGCCTAATGTGACATGAAGCGCCTCATGTAGGCGTTCGAAGTGTTCTGACGGTTCTAAATTGCAGTTTTTCTGTACGGGAAAGCTCCAGGACACTTGGAACGCTACATGAAGCGCCTATAGTGACATGAAGCGCCTCATGTAGGCGTTCGAAGTGTTCTGACGATGCCAAACTGCAGTTTTTCTGCAGTAACTTCCACCCAACTCCTTTCTTCTTCAACCCTTCCAGATTCAACACTTAAAGATCCATCTTAACAACTAGATTCATCACACTTAACATACATCTAATCATGATTTGACACTTATTGAATGTCTAACAAGATCCACACTAAATCTTCATCCATTCACCACCTTCAAGAGTTATCATCAACAATACCCAACCAACAAGACTACAACAATATCATCACTCATCCCTCAATTTCCTGCACTTACTCTCGACATCTAAGTGTATACAATCAACACAAGAGTAGAGCAAGGCAAGAAACACATCAACATATATACTATCATGGGCATGGTTGACTAACAACAAGTACTGCACAACTTTTCCAGAAATTTGGCCCAAAGAACAAGTCTTTACGCAATTAGCAACAAGACTTACATATAACAAGCATGTATGATAGACAAGACAAGAATACTAATGTGTGATTCATATTTTCTCTTTGTAAGAACATAGGGCCAAAGGTATAAAAATTTACATAAAGCGTATAGAAAGATTACTTGCCTTGAATTCTAGATAAGCTTACGGATTTACTGCAGAATCTTGATGAGAATTGAACCTAGAATGGCCTTTATCCTTCCTTCTCCTTCCACTCTTCTTCTTCTTCCTCTCCCTTTTCTCTTCCCTCTCAATTCCTGCGGTTTTCCTTCTTCTTTTGTGATGTTAAAACCGTCCCCCCCCCTTATGGCCAATGGGGAGTTATACCAAAGTGTGGTGTAACTCCCTTAACTCCTAGTAGGGACCTTTTAAGTAATTACCCTTAGTTTCTTTTAATTCTACTTTTAACCCCTTTCTTTTGTTCTTCTATGTTTTGTGCAACTAAGTCTCATAAACTACATAATTAATTAAGTTGCACTTAAGGTTGACCTAGAGTGTTGAAAGTCGTGCTTAAAAGTCACGGGGTGTAACATTCCACCCCCCTTACAAAAGTTTCGTCCTCGAAACTTACGTACCTTAGTTGAAGAGCTGAGGATACTTCTCCCGCATTTGTTCTTCGAGCTCCCAAGTGGCTTCACGTTCCGTGTGATTGCTCCATTGAACCTTTACATACGGGATCACTCGCTTCCTCAACACTTGATCCTTTCGATCCACAATTTTCACGGGTACTTCCTCATATGTAACATCGTCCTTGAGTTCCAAAGGTTGAGCTTCAAGTACATGACTCGGATCCGCCACGTACTTTCTCAATTGTGACACATGGAATACATTGTGAACTTGCGCCAACACCGGAGGTAATGCCAACCTATATGCCAAGGCTCCTACCTTCTCAAGTATTTCATAGGGACCAATGAAACGAGGGCTTAGCTTGCCTTTTACTCCAAACCTCATGACGCCCTTCGTAGGTGATACCTTCAAATAAACTTTATCACCCACATCAAAATCCAATGGTCGTCGTTTGGAATCTGCCCAACTCTTGCTACGGTCCTGAGCCGTCTTGAGTCTTTCCCGAATGACCTTCACCTTCTCTAACGTTTTCTCCAATAGCTCAGGTCCCGTGATGGTCCTCACGCCCACTTCGTCCCAATAAACCGGGGACCTACATTTCCTTCCATACAAAGCCTCAAAAGGAGCCATATCAATTGCGCTGTGGTAACTATTGTTATAAGAAAACTCCATCAGCTTTACCATTCCATCCCAACTCCCTTTGAAATCCAGCACGCAAGCTCTTAGCATATCTTCCAAGGTTTGAATTGTCCGCTCGGACTGCCCATCAGTTTGGGGATGATATGCCGTACTCAACCTTAATTCTGTACCCATGGCTTCTTGAAATGCTGTCCAAAACTTAGATGTGAACCGTGAGTCTCGGTCGGATACTATACTTACCGGAACACCGTGTAAGCTCACTATGTTCTCCATATACACATTCACTAGTTTGTCGAGAGGTGTCTCACTTGAAATGGGTAGGAAATGGGCAGACTTTGTTAAACGGTCCACGATAACCCAAATCATGTCACATCCACTTCTTGTCTTTGGTAATCCGGCTACAAAATCCATTGTGACATGTTCCCATTTCCATTCCGGAATTTCCAACGGCATCAACAATCCACCGGGCCGCTGGTGTTCCGCTTTGACTTGTTGACACACTAAACACCTCTCTATGAATTCCGCAATATGTCTTTTCATCCCGGACCACCAATAGTATCGCTTGAGATCTCTATACATCTTGGTGCTACCGGGGTGTATCGATAACCTTGAATTATGAGCTTCTTGCAAAACTTCTTTCCTCAGTTCGTCAACATCCGGCACGCATAATCTTTCCCTAAACCATAAGCTCCCATCATCCTTAGTCCGAAATCCTTCAACTGGACTATGTTTCACCCTTTCCATTATCTCACTTAAAGCCTTATCACTCTTCTGTGCCCCCTTTATCCGATCAATCAAACTCGGGGTGATAGTCAAGGCTGTCAAAACATTCACCGTGGATTCAATCAAATCTAAACCAAACTCCTCCATCTCTCTTTCCAATGGTGATTGTCGTGCATGGCTGGACTTCCTACTTAAGGCGTCGGCTACCTTGTTAGCCTTTCCCGGGTGATAATGAATAGTTAGGTCATAGTCTTTTAGCAATTCCAACCATCTCCGCTGCCTCATATTCAATTCCTTCTGCGAGAACAAATACTTTAGACTCTTATGATCCGTGAATACCGCGCACTTCTCTCCATACAAATAATGCCGCCAAATCTTCAAGGCGAACACAACCGCGGCAAGTTCAAGATCATGTGTAGGATAGTTTTGTTCATAAGGCTTTAGCTGTCTTGAGGCATACGCGATGACTCGTTCGTTTTGCATTAAAACACAACCTAACCCGTTCTTTGACGCATCACTATAAATCACAAATCCATCCGTTCCAGAGGGTTGAGCCAATACTGGAGCTGTCGTTAATCTCTTCTTAAGCTCCGTGAAACTTCGCTCGCATTCAACCGTCCACTCAAACTTGGACTTCTTTTGAGTAAGGTGACTGAGAGGTACGGCAATCCTCGAGAATCCCTCAACGAATTTTCTGTAATAACCCGCTAGACCCAAGAAACTTCGCACTTCGGTGACATTGGTAGGTCTAGGCCATTCAGTTATAGCTTCCACCTTCTTCGGGTCAACAGCAATCCCCTCTTCTGATATCACATGACCCAGGAAAGCTACACTTCTTAACCAGAACTCACACTTGCTAAACTTTGCATAAAGTTGTTTCTGCCTCAAAATGCCTAGTACGGTTCTCAAATGCTCAGTGTGAGTTTGCTCGTCAGGAGAATACACAAGGATATCATCTATGAATACCACTACAAACTTATCCAACTGTTCTCGAAAGACGGTATTCATAAGATCCATAAAAGCCGCAGGGGCATTTGTCAATCCAAATGGCATCACTAAAAATTCATAGTGACCATACCTTGTGCGGAAAGCTGTCTTTGCGACGTCCTCGGCCTTCACTCGTAATTGATGATATCCTGATCGGAGGTCAATCTTAGAGAAGATTTTAGCGCCCTTGAGTTGGTCAAACAAGTCCTCAATTCGTGGAAGGGGATACTTATTCTTGATGGTAACTTTATTCAACTCTCTATAATCGATACACAGCCTCATGCTACCATCTTTCTTCTTTACAAACAACACAGGTGCTCCCCAAGGCGACACACTAGGTCGGATAAACTTCTTGTCCAATAACTCTTGCAATTGTTCCTTCAACTCTCTCAATTCCGCCGGAGCCATTCTATAAGGAGCTTTAGAAATAGGTTCAGTACCGGGGATCAAGTTAATCTCAAACTCAACTTCTCTCGGAGGTGGCACTCCTGGTAAATCTTCCGGAAACACGTCAGGAAATTCATTGACCACTCGAATTTTCTCCATAGACGACACCTCCTGAGTAACATCCATGGCATACACTAAGAATCCCTCAGCACCCTTCCTCAATGCTTTGCGTGCTTGTGCGACAGACACATATACCTTCTTGGGGACTTTCTTTCGTTCTGCATCTCCCTGAAATATTACCTCCTCCATCTTATCATTCTTGATTGTCACTTGCTTCAACCGACAATCAATATTGGCGTGATTCTTAGCCAACCAGTCCATTCCTAATATAACGTCGAAGTCATACATCTGGATAGGGATCAGTGTGGCAGAGAATGCTTGTCCTTCAAACTCCAATTCGCAATCTCGATACTGCTGGTATGAAACCATAATCTGATCTCCGGCCGCTTGTACGCGATACGGAGTCTCTAACCATTCAGGCAAACTACCCAAGTGCTTAGTGAATCTCTTCGCTACAAAGGAATGGCTTGCGCCGCTATCGAAAAGTACATTGGCAGGCATCTTATTTACTAAAACCGCACCTGCTACTACATCGGTAGCCTCCTGCACATCTGTGTCCGTCATTAGATGTACACGGGCATTTGCTCAAGGCTTCACTCTCGGCTGCTGAGCCGCCTCTCCAGGGTTATTCTTCTTCATCTCCGGACAGTCTTTAATCAAGTGACCCACTTGGCCACATCGGAAACATGCTCCGACTACTTTCCTACACTCTCCAACATGGTTCCTGCTGCAATGTGGACAAACTCCTATAACCTGCTGAGCTACTTGATTCTGGGGTGGCAGTCTCTGAAAATTCCCAACTGGCCCTCTCTTCGGAATCTTGACCCAACGTCCGGGTCTTCCACCCACTCTCACATCCTCCCTTGGTCTCTTGCCTCTATCAGACCCTCCAACACTAGCTGTTCTCGCCGCTACTCGGCGAAAATCACTTTCAACACGGTAACACGCATCTAGCATATCCTCATAAGTTTTCATCCCTGCATTCACTATCGCCGATTGTATCCTCGAATCCAAACCCCTCTCAAACTTTGTCATCTTAAGACGATTATCAGACATAATCGCAGGGGCAAACTTACCTAAGGCATGAAAACGATCTGCATACTCCGACACTGTCATTCTTCCTTGCTCCAGTCTGTCAAACGCCCTTATCTTGTCCAAGATCGCCGTCTCCGGTACATAATATTTCAGGAAAACATCACAGAACTGTGTCCATGAGATTGGTGGGGTCATTCTCAACACCATTCCTTCCCACCATTCGCCAGCCTTGCCACTTAAAAGGGGTGTGGCCACCTCAACTTTTATCTCATTCGGAACTTGCACCAACCGGAAGCATTTCTCAACCACAGCCAACCAATGCTGAGCCTCCTCAGGATCCGTACATCCACCGAACTCCGGCACCCTCATCTTTCTCATCTCCCCATAAAAGAACCTGATGTTATGATGTGGCGGTGGTGGAGGCGGAGGCTGATGCTGCTGCACATACCCTTGTGCAATGACCGTCAGCGCATCAGTGAGTACTTGGGGTAAAACAACTTGTGGGGGCTGGTTCTCCTGTCCATTGCCTGAGTTGCCTGTGTTATCTCTTCTTGGAGGCATATTTCTCTGAAAAGGTCGACATTGCATTAGCATTCAGTAAATACAAAAAGATTACTGAAGGCTCGAATGCGTACTAATAGGTGAGGTGTGTAGTACAACTATTAATACAAAGTTAGATAATAAGACGCGCTCGCACACACCCAACCCATATCATACTTAATCAATAAAGAGATCAACACTTATAACTAAAGATCAACCTTAAAGGAGAATCATAGCTTAGATGTCTAAAGATCATGAACTTAAGTTTCCAAAATAGATCTGAAGCCTAGTCTCTGATACCACCTGTAGCGCCCCAGCCCGATACCGTTATCGGAACCAGTGCACCCGCCGTAGCCTACTACGAGAACTACGAAGCGTCAAGCAGATCATGCGTACATTCTTCATAAGGTAAGATACTAAAACCAGCGGAAACGTCATAAAACTTAAACCTTCATCGTCATTAAACATCCATAAAATGCAGCGGAAATAAAAACAAACTGTTTGTTCATCTAGCCAACAGAAGTTTTAGAACAACATAATAACAATGAGTCTCCAAACTTAAACAGAATAATCCAGCATCTATCTATTCCCTTGTCCATCGTCCCATTGAGCCCACTCGCCGTCATCTTCGATAAATATCAACTCATATTCAGGCTCACCTGAAAAGGAACAGAATGATTGTTCTTAGCGAAAACTTCGCCAGCAAGTAACCCGTCTATACACCTTACGGAATCACACACGTCGAGTCACCAGTGAATAAAACATTGCCCAAAATAAGGTGCTCGGGTTAGCAAATGGCATCTTAATAAGAACTTCTCAAAACAGATAAAGCACATATGTGAACACAGATACGAGAACCAACATGCATTAAAACAACGTATCACATAAGCAAGTCATAAACTAATCACGTTTCTTGCATGTCAAGTCTTATGCTTCGTGTACCATGATGCATGTACTTCTTTAAAATCACACACAACACCCATGCATATGTCTTCTTTCATAAACATGTCATGCATGCCATTTCACAAAACATTTCATCACTTTACATATCATATTCTTCGCGTAGCAGAACTTTATACCCTGTGGGTGATCAGCCCACAGCCATCATATATCCGTGCTGAAAGGTCCACGGCCCCATTACATATAACATATATCCGTGCTGAAAGGTCCACGGCCCCATTACATATAACATATATCCGTGCTGAAAGGTCCACGGCCCCATTACATATATCATATATCCGTGCTGATAGGTCCACGGCCCCATAAAATACTTCATTTTCCGTGCTGATAGGTCCACGGCCCCATAACATACTTTATACCCTGCTGTTGATTCACAGATCACGCTCTTTATACCCTGCTTTCGCAGACGTGACACTTTATACCCTGTGATCAACCAGCAGCCATTTTGTCTTTCGAAAACCTTAAACCTTTCTTGTTCTTTTGCAAAACATATCTCATATCAAATGCAAGTGCCCATGTCATGATGCAGGATGCACAAATAGCTTCATATCAACATGTAACACAAACACATACATCATGCCTATCAAGCATACGGTCTTGCACCTCACACACTCTATGGTCGTGTTATTCCAAGCCCATTCTTGTCACAAACTCACTCAAGATTCAATCTTATTCTAACTTGATCAACTTACCATCCACACCTCAAATATACCTCAAATACCCTTGCATTTTATGTTCATAAGAAGTGTATAAAGTTACTACACTTACATAGGGTGCTTATAGGGTCAAAAAGACTTCCAGAACACTTGGAACACCACTTGAAGCGCCTAATGGGGACATGAAGCGCCTCATGTAGGCGTTCGAAGTGTTCGGGGATGATTCAGGACACATTGAACACCACATGAAGCGCCTAATGTGACATGAAGCGCCTCATGTAGGCGTTCGAAGTGTTCTGACGGTTCTAAATTGCAGTTTTTCTGTACGGGAAAGCTCCAGGACACTTGGAACGCTACATGAAGCGCCTATAGTGACATGAAGCGCCTCATGTAGGCGTTCGAAGTGTTCTGACGATGCCAAACTGCAGTTTTTCTGCAGTAACTTCCACCCAACTCCTTTCTTCTTCAACCCTTCCAGATTCAACACTTAAAGATCCATCTTAACAACTAGATTCATCACACTTAACATACATCTAATCATGATTTGACACTTATTGAATGTCTAACAAGATCCACACTAAATCTTCATCCATTCACCACCTTCAAGAGTTATCATCAACAATACCCAACCAACAAGACTACAACAATATCATCACTCATCCCTCAATTTCCTGCACTTACTCTCGACATCTAAGTGTATACAATCAACACAAGAGTAGAGCAAGGCAAGAAACACATCAACATATATACTATCATGGGCATGGTTGACTAACAACAAGTACTGCACAACTTTTCCAGAAATTTGGCCCAAAGAACAAGTCTTTACGCAATTAGCAACAAGACTTACATATAACAAGCATGTATGATAGACAAGACAAGAATACTAATGTGTGATTCATATTTTCTCTTTGTAAGAACATAGGGCCAAAGGTATAAAAATTTACATAAAGCGTATAGAAAGATTACTTGCCTTGAATTCTAGATAAGCTTACGGATTTACTGCAGAATCTTGATGAGAATTGAACCTAGAATGGCCTTTATCCTTCCTTCTCCTTCCACTCTTCTTCTTCTTCCTCTCCCTTTTCTCTTCCCTCTCAATTCCTGCGGTTTTCCTTCTTCTTTTGTGATGTTAAAACCGTCCCCCCCCCTTATGGCCAATGGGGAGTTATACCAAAGTGTGGTGTAACTCCCTTAACTCCTAGTAGGGACCTTTTAAGTAATTACCCTTAGTTTCTTTTAATTCTACTTTTAACCCCTTTCTTTTGTTCTTCTATGTTTTGTGCAACTAAGTCTCATAAACTACATAATTAATTAAGTTGCACTTAAGGTTGACCTAGAGTGTTGAAAGTCGTGCTTAAAAGTCACGGGGTGTAACAATTACGCAGCCCGTTGTCTATGAAAATTTGCCTGCTTATTGCACCTCTTGCTTTCGGTTGGGACACAAGACTGTTGATTGTGGTAAAGATACTGTCCCAGCATCTGTTGATCCTCCTCAACCCAAGCCCCCGCATCCAAAAAAATTAAGCGAAGCAGCGGCCAAGCGATGGACCCCTAAAAAAATGACGCAGTCTGAGGGAAATACTTCAACTCAGGTTCCTTAGCCTTCCGCATTGATGCACTAGCCAGATCTTTTCCAGCATCATGACCCAGCATCAGTCATTTCTTCATCGCCAAATTTGGGACGACTCCGCGGTATAGATGATTGTTTCTTGGTAGAATTACCAGGAAATTCAGCAGTTTACACTTGCTCCGATAGTGAAGTTGAGATTGATGGGTCTCAACGTGACTTTCCTGCCAACCCTACAGATGATGATATTATTGAATATACTGCTAACTTAATTCAGGCAGCGGTCATTGATTTTACGTCGCAGGAACGTCTTAATTTAGCGCCTTCTGCGTCTGCTGAGGCACGGGCTTTTCAAGCTCCTCCCAGACTATTACGCCGTCATAATAGGTTGGTAAATCCTTTATCTCCTCCGCTTACTCGTTCTAGGGATGCCCTCTCTAACTCATTTGATGTGCTATCTGATCAATGAAGATTCTGATGTGGAATGTTCGCGGACTCCGTACGTCGGTTAATAGGGTTTTGGCTTTAATACGACGTTACCATTTGCATGTGTTGGTCATTATTGAACCCAAATTAAATCTGTCATCTTTAACACAATATCGTCTCCAGTTTGGATTTTCTCATGCAATATCAACTTGCAATGAACATATTTGGATTATGTGGCAAAGTGCAGCACTGCTTTTAGAAAGTGAACGTCCAGGGGAACAAAATCATTCGAAGTGCTTTAAGTGGTTGGCTTTGGGTGAATCATTTTGGGCTACATTTGTTTATGGAATGCACACATTGGCGGCACGTAGACCGCTGTGGACTGATCTTGTTCGAATGCATACTGCACTTCACATCCCATGGTTGATTGGAGGTGATTTTAACACATTTTTGACCCTAGACGAACATAAAGGACGTTCCACGCCATCTTTACGCTCGCTTTCGGATTTTAAAGATTTTATTGATACATGTTCGCTTCAAAGCGTTGATTTTCAGGGATCACCATTCACATGGAGTGATGGCCGAGGCCTAGGACGGGTATGGCGTCAGTTGGATCACTTTCTGTGTTCTATAGATTATTTTGAGCTTTTTTCTTCGGTGTCATATCAGCATCTTAGTAGGGCTACTTCTGACCATGCCCCCTTGCTTCTTGAGTGTACATTACAGTCCAGTCCCACGGCAGCTGCTTTTCGATATCTAGATGTTTGGACCACTCATGCGGATTTCGACAGTTTTATTGCTCATCATTGGTCATCTTTCCCTACTATTGGTGGCATGCGTGGCTTTTATTTTAAGTTGAACCAGCTTAAGAAACATATTCGACGATGGAATAAAGAAGTCTTTGGGAATGTATTTGATGCAGTGGCTGAGGCAGCCACGCTTAGATGTGAAACTGCATATGATTCTTTCCCTTCGGAAGATACCCATACGGCATATCACCATAGCATGGCAAAGTTACGTTTAGCTCAAGCGCGGGTTAGATTATATTGGAAGCAGAAAGCAAATGTTAAATGGATAAAAGAAGGAGATGCCAATACAAAATTCTTCCACCAAACAGTGAAGGAAAGGCGCCGTAAACAAATGATCCGCAGAATCCTTACACCAGATGGAGTAGAATGTGTTTCCGCTACTGCTATCGAAGCTGAAGCCATACTTTTCTATCAGTGTTTATTCCAGGCTGAAGAAGTGGACACTGATCCTTACATATTGTCTTTTATTCCATCCATACTTACAGCAACCGACAACGCCACATTAGTGTCTATGCCGGATATCTCTGAGGTGAAAGCTGTAGTGTGGGATTTGAGCCCAACGAGTGCGGCTGGACCAGATGGTTTTCCTGGATCTTTTTATCGTCGTTTTTGGTCCCTCATATAGCATGATGTGCATAAAGCAGTGCAGGAATTCTTCTTGGGCATTCCGCCACCTTGCCAAGTAGCTGCATCACTTATTACATTGATACCAAAGGTAATAAATCCTCAAACGTTCTCGGACTATCAGCCCATATGTTTGACGAATTTTTTAGCCAAGGTGATAACTCGATTAATAGCAACACACTTGGCAAAATTTCTTCCGGACCTCATCTCCCAAGAGCAATCAGGATTTCTGAAAGGCAGGGACATTACGGAACAAATATTGTTAGCTCAGGAAATGGTGCATATTATGGACAGGCCAGTACGGGGGGTCATGTTCTTATAAAACTTGATATGGCTAAAGCCTTTGACAGAGTAAACTGGACCTATCTGCGCAAAGTCATGCTGAAACTGGGATTTCATGAAAGGTCTGTTTGGCTTATTCTCAATAACTTGTCAGTTACACAGTGTTCGGTGCTTATTAACGGAAAACCGGCAGGTTTTTTCCCTGTCTCAAGAGGGGTTAAGCAGGGAGATCCTCTATCTCCGTTACTTTTTATTCTTGCGTCTGAAGGCTTTTCTCGCGTCCTAAATTCCTTGGTGCACAATGATACGATTGCTGGCTTTAATGCAGGTCGCGTGCCTCAAATATCGCATTTGGGATTTGCAGATGATTTGGTCATCTTTATAAATGGATCGATGGGAAATTTACGTCGATTTCGCTCCTTTTTAGATGCTTATCAAAGTGCATCGGGCCAACTAGTAAATTTTCATAAGAGTCAAGTTGTTGTAAGTTCAACTGTTTCTGGATCGCGTGCATCCCAAGTTCTAGGCATGCGGTTAGCCCAGCTGCCCATTAAATATTTGGGGTCATTTTTATATAAAGGCATCAATCGTGCTTCATATTGTACCGCCTTGCTTGCCCATTTTGATGCCAAACTGAATTCTTGGGCTTCTAAACTATTATCCTTCGCAGGAAGACTGGTTCTCATTCGGCATGTACTAGGCTCTTTGCCCTTACATATTATGGCAAGCTCAAAGCTCCCAAAAAGTGTTATACAAGAAATTCAGAGACGAATGGCGAATTATCTTTGGAATGGTAGGTATCATTGGCGACCTTGGGAGTCTATCTGTTGTTCTATTGAGTATGGAGGCCTAGGTATTCGCAATTTAGTCTTATTGCAGCAAGCTTATGATGGACTTTTGTGGTGGAGATATCATACTTCAAACACTCTTTGGGCGAAATATAGTAGAGCAAGATATGGAAGAAGGGAAGCAGTTTCGGCCCTCTTGTACGATTCTCCAACATGGAAACGAATTTGTCGTGTACACACTTACATGGATCGGCAGGTCACCTATACGTCTGAAGGTGTTTTTTGGAATGCAGACAGTGAAGGCCAGTATTTAATTCGGTCTGCATATAGCAAGTTATGTGTCCATTTCCTTGACATTGATTGCCACACATTTATCTGGTGGCCAATTTTACCATCAGGAGCAAAAACTTTCTTATGGAAACTTGGAGAAGAGCACTGCCTTTGGTGGATAATTTGTGTGCCTGGCAAACTGCATTTCCGTCGCAATGTGTCTTCTGCAAGAATCACTCGGATAACCAAGATCATATCTTCCTCAGTTGTCCCTTTATTATGTCGCTATGGGACGACATTTCTGGTTTACTAGACGGACTATCTCCTCGTAGATCCACTATACAAGCATATCTCATACGTTGGTGGAGAACATCTTCTTCCGCTACAATGATAGGTCAGCTCCGCGCCACTGTTCCAGCACTTATTACCTGGGTCATTTGGAAGGAATATGCATCTATTCGATTTGGCACAAACATATTCTCGTATAGGCATATGTTTGAGCACACCAGAGAACAAATATACACATGGTGTTTATCAATTAAAGGGCGGAAATTTTCCCAATCCCTACCGCAGCTGATCACACGCAGATTTTCCCCCTTTTTGCTTCAGCGACGGCATCGCATTGTGCGTTGGAAACTACCCCCCTCCGGTCGGTTCAAGCTCAACGTTGATGCTTCAGTGGGAAGGCTAGGTTCTGCTTCTGGTGCCATTCTACGGAATGATTTGGGAGAATTCATATAGGGTATCACCTTTTCTCTTCCGTCTACTTCGCCTCTGAGGGCGGAGCTCATGGCGTTGACGTACAGCTTGTTGTTCTATATGCCCCATTATGATAAACTGGTTGTGGAGACCGATTGCAAAGTGCTTTTAGCATGTTTATCCAATATAGAACGCTACACTGGTCCTTTGCAGAGTGATCTACGTCGTGCCACAAGCTTTCTTTGCCTAAATGCTTCTACGCTGCAATATTGTCCGCGTGAAACAAATACGGTAGCACATTCCTTGGCAAGATATGGTCTTTCGACGACGGGTGCACATACATTTCATTTACTCGCTGATTTGCCATGCGAAGTTCAGGGAGCAATTCTATTGGACATTTCGATGCCCCATTTACGTCTTTGATTGATGTCTCCCATTGGGTTGGCTTTCTTACGATTATGTTGCTAGGCAACGTCGGTATGCATCCTATCTATACATTTTCTCTTGCTTCTTCTTGCCATTTGTTACAGATAAAGCGTTCTTTATTCTTTATGCGAGGTTCATTGCCACCTTCCCTACGTGCCAACAATGCATCAAGACTTGGATGTTGCCTGTATTCGTGGTGAATACAGGCAACAGGGGTATGTTATCCACAGCTGATTTCCATAATCTTTGTATTACTATTTCATATTTTCTGATTCTTTTTGATGATCGTGTACTCTGGGCAAATGATGGCTCATGTTATGGAGACTGCGCTCTTGGCAACGGTACCTACACCGCCAACTCCATCGCCAATGCTAGACGCATCGCTGAAGAAGTTCATCGCTACATACAATACATACTGTCTATTTGGATTTTTTGCATTTTCATTCTCAAACTTTGTTCTTTCTTTTACATTGCTTTTCTTTTTCTAGCACATGAACTATAGCACATTCATATAATTCGCTTTAATCATGTAGGAGAGTCTCCTACAAGCCATGTAACCACGGTATTCCTCCACCATAAGTGAGGGAAACATTAATAAAATGCCAGACGATGCCCCCCATCTTTCACTAATATATATATATATATATATATATATATATATATATATATATATATATATATATATATATATATGTTTGTGTGTGTGTGTATATATACGATTTGTGAAGTGTGTGGGATATTTTTTTTGTTTTTTTAAAGGAATTTTATTAAAAAATAAGCCTCACTTATGGTGGAGGAAAAACTTATTACAACGTTAAAGAAATGCGAAAACAAAAAGTTTGATGATTATCACTTTCCGACACATATATGATATGCCTCGTTAAAACCTTGCCAAGTAAAACCACCCTTGTGGATAAAACCTTGACGAAGGAAAAAGCGTACATATTTACATGATTGGAGAAGTGACAGACGCTGTTGTACAATGTAGCTAAAATACAATCCAAAAAACAACCCAACGTAGCAGTTGCCGTAAGGAGACCGCCCCTAAGATATGGCTCGACGAAACGTTGAATCACCATCCGCGCAGCAAGCATGTTATCATCCAGGTAGTAGATAGTAGGGCCCATGCCAAAACTCCCCATCCGTGCACATGTGAAACAAAAGACGAAGGCAATCAGATAGAGTATACATTGCAGAAAGAAAGACATCAAGAGAATGCAAAGCATACCGAGCCTGCCTGCCCTCTCAAGGGAACAGGCAGTAGTAGTAAATGAATGCCAATCCATTTGGAAGACTGTAAATGTGCAAGGAAAGCGTAAACTAATAGACGAGAGAAAGCAAAACATACCGAGCCTGCCTGCTCCCTTTAGGAAACAGGCAGTTGCGGTAAATGAATGCCAATCCATTTGGAAGACTTTAAATGCTCAAGGAACGCGTAAACTAACAGACAAGAGATCCAAAGATACGGATGCACGAACCAACGATGGTAGATTATGGCGCGAGAAGTAGGAAGTCTGAGGTTCCAACATTGCGTGGTGTGCAAGATAGTGAGCCGGCATGTTTGCTTCTCTGTATACATGATCGAATTCCAGTCGATGTAGGGCGAGCAGTGTGTGTAATAATCTCAGATGATAATTTCCTGATATCGTCCGTGGTTGTCGTAAACGTGATACCAGCTATGCACAATCTGTTTCAAGCATAATAGAACGATAGAGTGGAAGGAAATACGGTAAACCAAAAATTGCTGACTGTATTTCTGCAACAACCGGTGTACATGGCAGCAAGCGAAAAGATATTGTGCCCACACAGATACCCGCATGATCATGCAAAATAGCCCCTTCGGCCGCATAATGCCTGCCTACCGCCACATCTTCATTAAGCTTCAACCGACCAGAAGGAGGACAAAGCCACCGCACCACTTGCGGGCGTGGTGATCGAATTGTTGGAATCCATGAAGGTTGTGAAGTTATCCCTCGTGCAAGTTTTGAGCCATGAATAGTTTTACTCTATATGTCAATGTCTGAATGTATAGAAGCCCGAATGGAGTACTGCGAAAAAGTGTTTGAGGAACCATACACTAGTGATGCATAGGTGCGCCATATATTGGATACAATAATAACCGGAACAACAATCTTCAATACGCCCAAGAACGATGAGGAGGTGGCGCTATACCACCAAGATAACAAATATGATCGAAGAGATAGTGACACGGGGGACCAACAATGTAGCTCAGATGCAAAGAAAACCCAGATTGGACGTATGTTAACGCAGTAGAGAAAGACATGATCTACCGAGGCTGAAGCTAGCTTACAAAAAGGACACTGTGTGGGACGTGCTGCTGAATACTTTCTAATGTAGTCCTCAAATGGCATAGCCAAATGAAAAAGACGCCATAATAGTAATTGTGTGGTATATATATATATAATTCATCCGCGGTATATAAAAAAACCCTCCTCATGTGTGCTATGGCGATCAAAGGCAGCGGCTTTTAGCCGTCGCCGATCATCTTCTCAGGCCGTTAATCTGCATCCATTCTTCTTTCATACTTTCATACTATCTTAGACGTACACACACCGCACATCTATAGCCCATCGTTTCACAACAATGGCGGCTGATCCGCCATTGTCACATGCCGAAAAACAACAAACCTTCGCTTCCTTATTTAAGCCGTCATCATCTACGTCCGCCATTGTTGATAAAACAGTCCTAAGGTACAAGAGAAGTCCCATGATCTCTTTCTCAGATGATGAAATCGCAGAATTGGCTGAGCCTTATAAATTGGCATTGATCGGATCATTCTGGTATGGTAGGCCTCCATTGGCTACGATCCGTTCCTCGATTGATCGCATTGGCTTCAATGGTATGGTACGTATAGGATTACTAGATTCAAACCATATACTGCTAGAGTTTACGCAGGAACCAGATTATTTGCGCTGCTTCTCACGTCAAAGTTGGATGATCGCCGGAAAATATATGCGCGTGACCAAATGGACGCCAGACTATAATCCCAAATTTGATGTGCCTATAGTTCCAGTATGGATATCTTTCCCTGGCTTACCAGTCCATTTTCATCGAAAGGATGCATTATTTCAGATTGGGAAGATGGTGGGTAAACCCATGAAGTTAGATAATGCTACAACTGAACGTCTTCGTCCGTCCGTAGCGAGACTATGTGTTGAACTGGATATTTCAAAAGAGCTACCATCCCGGTCTTCATACAATTGTCCTCCAAAACAATATCCCAAACAATGACGTATGAAGACATCCCATTATACTGTTCTTCTTGCATGCGTTTAGGCCATATCTCAGAAAACTGTGGGAAAGATATAGACACTCCTGCGCCTCCTACTGTCCAGAACATTCCATCCAAAATGATTACAAAACAAAAAGATACAAGGTGGACTCCTAAGAAGCATATTGCACATAAAGAGCACACCCCGTTACCTACGGCAGATAATCAATCAGTAAAGGATAACAGGCAGCCCAGCCCCTCCCAGAATATACATGTTGATCTTCAATCTCCAGAAATGCTGCCAACAAACTCCATTTCGTTTTCCCAGAATTTGTCACGGTTGCGCAGCATTGACGATGTCATTGTTGGTGACTATCCGCCAGACCATGCATATTTAACGTCAAGTAGAGATGATTTGCAGGTACCGGTATACAGTAGTCCATCCATCTCAACAGATGAAGATTTTGTTAATTATGTCACCAACATTGTACAATCTGTGATTATTGATGATGCACATAAGCAATTACAAGATCAACCATCCATCAGTGCATCATCACCTACAGCGAATGTAGATGAATGTCAATTTCAAGCACCTCCACGGTTACTACGGCGTAGACCTCGAAATATTGATCTAATCTCCCCGCCAGCTACAAGATCAAGAACAGCGCTCTCTAACTCCTTCGACGTTTTATCTAACCAATGAATATAATGATTTGGAATGTTCGAGGTATACGCACCTCCATACCTCGATTGTTATCTTTGAATCGTCAGCATCGTTTCCATCTTTTAGTAGTTATTGAGCCAAAGAAACGACCCTCAGACTTAACGTCACATCGTCTTCAACTAGGTTACTCTCATGCTATGTCAGTGATTCATGACAACACTTGGATATTTTGGAGAAACTCCTTACTGCAACTAGAAGATCAACGTCCAGGCAATCAAAATCATTCATTGCGCTTTACTTTCTTGCCTACTGGAGAATCATTTTGGTGTACAATAGTATATGCTCTGCACACTATTACAGCACGCAGACCATTATGGGAAGACCTCTCTTTGTTTCGTTCAACTTTGGACAAGCCATGGCTCGTTGGGGGAGACTTTAATACCTATCTTACATTAGCTGAACATCAAGGTATATCGGTTCCTGCCTTGCGTACTTTACAGGACTTTAATGACTTTGTAGCTGCAACATCGTTGCAAAATATCTCATATCAGGGATCTCCATTTACATGGTCAGACGGTAGAGGTCTGGGGAGAGTCAGCCGCAGATTAGACCGTTACTTTTGTTCAGCAGCATTCCTTGATCTTTTTTCAGGGGTTCATTATCAACATTTGAACCGTACTTCTTCTGACCATGCGCCAATATTTTTACAATGCAAGCTGGAGTCTCAAAGGCATTCATCATCATTCAAATACTTAGATGTCTGGACAACACATCAAGATTTCCATGACTTTGTAAAACATCAATGGCAATCATTTACTACGGTAGGGGGCATGTGGGGGCTGTATGACAAACTAAGAAAGCTGAAGACACAATTGAAACGATGGAACAAAGATGTCTTTGGTAATATTTTTGATGCGGTGATTGCAGCGGAGGAGGAAGTAACACGTCAGGAAAGATTATATGATGCGCATCAAACAGCTGAGACGAGAGAAGCGTACCATTATTCGATGAGTCAATTGAGGTTAGCTCAGAAACGATCCATGCTCTATTGGAAACAAAAAGCGAATTTCAAGTGGATGAATGAAGGGGATGCCAATACCAAATTTTTTCACCAAAAAGTAAAAGAGAAAAGACATCGACAACGTATTCATAGTATTAGAAGATCTGATGGTGTAACATTAGAATCTCAATCAGACATTGAAGATGAAGCAGTGAGATTCTTTCAACAATTATTCACAGCGGAGCAAACAGGTAGCTATGAGGAGATACTCCAATATGTGCCACAATTGCTATCGGATGAAGATAATGAAGAATTACTTAGGATGCCGGACATATCCGAAGTGAAGCAAGCCATATTGGACTTGAGTCCGTCTAGTGCTGCTGGACCAGATGGTTTTCCAGGGTCCTTCTACAGGCAATTTTGGGATGTAATATCTACGGATGTGCACAAAGCATTTCAGGAATTCTTTCTAGGAATTCGGCCTCCTGCTAAGCTAGCCTCTGCACTCATTACATTGATACCAAAGGTGGCTAATCCTCCTACCTTTGCAGAATCCCATCTGCCTCACAAACTTCATGGCTAAATCAATTACACGACTAATTGCCACACGTATATCATGGTCGTTGCCAAAGCTTATATCCCCACAGCAAGCTGGGTTCATGAAAGGTAGAGACATAGCGGAACAAATTCTCTTGGCCCAAGAAATGGTTCATCTCATGGACAGACCAACAAGAGGAGGTCACATTCTCATTAAGCTCGATATGGCCAAGGCATTTGATAGAGTTTGTTGGACATTCTTACGTCTTCTCCTGGCTAAAATGGGTTTTCATGCCTGCCTTATTCGTATGCTTGTGAACAATCTTGCTGTAACCAAATGCTCAGTCTTAGTGAATGGTTGCACGACAGGATTCTTTCCTATTCGACGGAGGGTCAAGCAGGGTGACCCCCTCTCTCCACTTCTATTTATATTAGCCTCGGAAGGCTTTTCACGTGGCCTTAATGCATTGATGAGTAATGGTACAATAAAAGGATTTCAATCTGGCAGAGTTCCGCAGGTAACACACCTTGGCTTCGCTGATGATCTAGTAATTTTCTTGAATGGCAGCACCAGAAATTTGCAGCAATTTCGGGCATTTCTAGATGCTTATCAGACAGCATCTGGACAATTGGTTAACTTACATAAGAGTCAAATAGTGGTAAGTGCAGGCCTACAAGGCTCACGGGTCTCGCAATCATTAGGCATGCGACTTGCTAACTTTCCAATCAAGTATCTGGGCACTTATTTACATAAGGGTATAACTAGGGCAGCACACTGCACTTCTTTGTTACAACATGTAGACAGTGCCCTCAATTCTTGGTCAGCAAAATTGCTTTCAATGTCAGGCAGATTAATCTTGGTACGCCATGTTCTATGCTCAATGCCACTCCATATAATGGCCAGCTCTACAATGCCAAAGAGTGTTATCAATGCATTATCTCGCAAAATGGCGCATTTTTAATGGCAAGGTGGCCATCATTGGATATCCTGGAACACTATATGCAGTCCTACGGAAATGGGAGGGCTAAACATAAGGCATTTATCAACACTACAACAAGCATATAACTGTAGGCTTTGGTGGAGATATCATCATTCATCCACTCTATGGGCCCAATTTAGCCGTGCGAAATATGGAAGACGGCCAACTTTATATGCTCACATATATGACTCACCAACTTGGAAGCGTATCTGTTCCATTGACTTATTTATGACACAACATGTTCAATATACTTCGGAAGGCTATGTCTGGTTGGCAGATGCAAATGGACAGTTCACACTCAAGTCCGCATGCCACACACTGTCTACGCCACCAACTATTTCCTATCCACAACATATTTGGTGGAAGACATTGCCACTTGGGTGCAAAATATTTCTATGGAGATTATGGAGAGGTGCATTACCTATCCCGGATAATATGCGACGCTGGCAAACGATCTTTCCTACCCAATGTGCATTCTGCAAAACTGATACAGAGGACATGAACCATCTTTTCTTAACATGTGATCATATATCTTTACTCTGGCAACAAATGTCTGTTATTTTTTCTGGTCCATTCCCCACGGCTCATCCATACGCAATTACGTGCTGAAATGGTGGTGTGCAACATCATCAAAAACAATGCTCGGCCAACTGAGATCCATAGTTCCTTCAATGGTAGCGTGGGCAATATGGAAAGAATATACTTCTATCAGATTTGGCGAGGACTCATACTCTAATCATCGTCTACACCAGAGAATCAAGGATCATATATACACGTGGTGTGACGCAACGATGAATCGTAAATTCTCGCAACATATACCATATCTGGTGTCAAATCATTTCTCTCCATCGATACCCCAGAAGATACCGAAAATAGTACGTTGGCAACATCCTCCTGCTGGGCGATTAAAGCTCAATGTTGATGCAGCAATATCTAACACTCATGTGGCTGGAGCTGCAATTTTACGCGATCATCACGTCGTACTAACTTCTGCAGCATGCTTTGCATTGCCATGTGCATCACCCATAAGAGCAGAACTAATGGCTCTGCAGTTTGCACTTATCTATTATTCGATGCATTATGACCAATTATGGATTGAAACGGATTGTAAACAACAACTACGGAATCTGGCACACCCATCAAGCTTTACGGGACCATATGCCACTGATTTGCAGAGAACACTAGCTTTTCTCCGCATAAATGGTGCAACAATTTAACATTGCTTCAGGGAGAACAACACAGCAGCTCATAAACTGACTACATATGGATTTCGCTCCGCTGGCATCTCTCTTTTCACCACGATGGAGTCTTTGCCACCTGAGGTCAGAGGAGCAATACTACTGGATACTGCGTTGCCATCTCTACGCTTCTAAACATGTCACTCAAAATGAATCGGCACGCTATGCTTATGGTTGCCTATGTCTGCGATAGACATAGGCAACATTGGTATGATTTTTCATTCAGACTGTTTTCGTTCCTTCATCATTACGCCTTACTGCTTACTCATTGTCATACTTTGCTCATGCGTCTTTTTGCCGAGGGACATCACAAATGCATACTCGGACTCCACCAACGTAAACATTCAGAGCATTCAAACAATGGGTTGCTTGTATTCTGGTTGAATACAAGCAACGGCGGTATGTTCTTCAATCTCTACAATATCTTAATAATAATTACATATAGCTTCAGTTTTACTTTATCATTGTTTTATGATCCTGGGACTTTCAATGGCATGTGGCAAAAACTATGTTTCCCCACGAGATATGCACCTGGCAGACACGACAGACAGCAATGGCATGGGCAGCAGCAGTATCATCCGACAATGCATCTCCCTGCCTACATCAGCGATATCCAACAATGGCATTCAATTTTTTCGGTCCATTCACTTGCAAATTTCCTGCGTAGCTTGTACATTTTTAAATTATTATTTTGTTTATCTTGGGAGAGTCTCCCACCATAGCTCGACCAACAATGTAACCACGGTATTCCTCCGCCACAAGTGAGGGTTCAATACATTAATAAAACGCCTGGACGGTACCGCCCGTCTTTCAACTATATATATATATATATATATATATATATATATATATATATACACATATATATATACATATATATACACACACATATATACACACATATATACTTACATATATATATATATGGGTAACTCTGTGCGTATAGAAATATGTGTATTGTAGAGAAAAAGGGGTTTGAGTGATTACAAAATGCATGATTTAAATAATGTGTACCAAAAGAATGCATGACACGTTTTACGACTTGACATGTTTTTGCATGAAACCTGTCTTATATAGTTCATATATAATGTTGTTGTACTAACGAGCCATGAAGCTTTAAAGCTTACATCAAATGGAGAACATTTGTTGTGTTTGAACTATTTTCAGGTGCCACCATTAATGAACTAAACTAGTTCACTAAGTGAAGTACTTAGTTAAACGAACTAAGTAGTTCATTAAATGGTGATATATTTGGAGAAGGCACAAAGGCAACAAATTGAAGAATGGTGATATATTATACATTCTTCCGCTGTATCGCTCAATTATCCTTGAAACAGATTGCTCGCGGCTAGTATCCCGCCTTTCACGACCAAGCATGGTTCAAGGGAATTATCACCTTCGCTTGCTACATAATTTAACTCATCTCCATCGATTGGACTTTCTACATATCTATAGGGAGGCTAATATGGCTGCCCATTATCTCGCTCAACATGCCATGTTGAACCCTAGCACACAGGTTTTCACCTCTCGTTCTCTTCCCCCAATAGTGCGCGACTCCGTTTCTTTGGATCTCTCAACAGCTCATTTGCGTATACCTTAATCAAGTCTTCCAAATGGATTGGCACACTTTAAATCCTTCTGCCTGCATTCTGCGGAGTGCAGGCAGACGCGGTATGCTATGCATTCCTTTGGTCATACAATTCTTGTTTTACTATGTATTTTCAATTAACGGTGGTTTTCCTCTTACATGCAATTGGTTTGGATGCTCCCTTCTGATGTATGCTGTGACTAAGGACAACAGGCACCCATGGTCTTTATCACCAACTTCGGCACTGACCCATGTCGGACGGCCCATCGGCTATACACCCCTGTCGTTGTCAGTGTTTTTCAACACAAGCAACGCTGGTGCGTCTTCTTCTTATCTGCTATTTACAATTTATGACCTATCTTCTGCTATCATTTCGACACTTCCACGAGGCAATCCACAAGTAGCCAACTGAGCTTGGGCGACATTGTCAATTCAACAGGATCTAGCTGCGTTCCTTTTCCTACATCCAGCGATCCTTATCGTCAACAAACCGGCACTTTTCATTATTCAACCACAATTACATCAATGTATTTAGCTTTCTATAGCGTTAGTATCAATGACAGTTGTATAAATACGTATGCTTTTTCCTTCGCCAAGGTTTTATCCACAAGGGTGGTTTTACTTAGCATGGTTTTAATGCGGCATATCATATACGACTGGAGATACATCATTATTAGCTCATTATTTCATTTATTTTCATACGACGATGATAGTAATATGGTTTCCCTCCGGCATAAGAGAGGTTTTCAATAAAATTTTCTTCGTATAAAAAAATATATATTTATATATATATTCAGATTTTTTTTAAAAGGCACTCTACACATATATTCCAACGTACTACCGACACGTTATATATTTTACGAGCGTACATTAACGTCACACCACTATATTTAACTCATATTTATGAGTATATTCAGATCTTATATCATATGATATAAGTCATGGTGATGACAAAATTATTATGACACGTTACAAGGTTCTAAACCGAAAATTGTCGTATCGGGTGAATACCGAAACTTCGTCAACGTGTCATATACTTGCCATATATAGATGGCCAGCCCCTACACTTAAAAAATGACCAGAAATTTCGCGGTCTACATGTTATATTCATCCATGAAATCATTCCATGTTGGCACACACATATCACCCCCAATTAAGGCCAAATTGTGGAGATTTCAAATTCAACTTTTTAAGCACATGGGGCGCCACTTACTTCAGCCATTAGAGCTGAATTTTCAAGTTATTCTATTTATATTATGTGTGACATAATATATATAACATGTGCAAAAAGTTTGAATTCAATCGGAGAAAAATCGCGTAATCAACAAAAGTCGAAAATTTGGTTTTCTACGAACATGACACATGGAACATTTTTAGCATGACATATAACATGTATGTAGACACTTTTTACATACTCTATACATTCTAAAGTGTTCTAGAAAAATCAATTAAGGGCTGATTGGAATATACCATATGTGTATAATTATTGTGCACTATTTTACAAAGTTTACAAAAATAAAATTCAGCACATGTACAAGCTACATCACACGCCTAGATCAGCTTAATGGAGCATATGTGGAGCCTAGTTGGCATATTTATTGGCCAAGAATGAAGTATAGAAGGTTGGTGACATAAAGGAAGGAGCTACACAAGGTAATATTTCAAACTATATCACATTTGTAACACATGCTGAAAAATTCAGCATGTGCATCTTGAGCTGGCCGAATTCTTGCACTAAATTGATGATTTATTTGTCTCTTCAATATTAATGGATTGATTTGAAGATGTTATGATGATATTTTGAAATATCACACATGCTTAAAATTTCAGCATGTGTTGAATGTATATGGCGAAATTTGTCTTGAAATTAAGCATAATTGATTCTTTATTTTCAAGGAATTAATCTAATACCAACAAGGCAATATTTTGAATATGGTGTAAATATCACATATGCTGAAATTTCAGCATGTGAAAGAATCATATGTCCGATTTTATGGATAATAATGGAGATGATTTGTCTTGCAAATTTTATGGAATTTATTATGCGACTTATGGCAACATTTTTATGACTAATTGGCATATGTTTTTAAGTGTTGTTTTCAAATTTATATAGTCATCAAATGATGACAACTTTCATCCAATCAATGAATGTCAAGTAAGCAAGGCCTTAATGATCATCCAATGAAGAGTTGATAAGTAAGCAAGTGAATGTCACAATGATGCAAGATATTCTTCCAAGGACTTAAAAGATAATTTTCAAGGGGAAGAACAAGGGATAGGGGGCGGCCACTTTTGATAAAAAGGAAAGAAGGAGAGCAAACAAAATACAAGACAAGTCTGACAATTTCAAGAAAAACAAACATGTGCTATATCTCCTTCTACTACACTTCTTTCTTCTTCTCTCTAAAAGCCTATCGTATTCATATTCATACTTATTGAATAGGCGTCGTATATACCACCATACACGCTGTATTGTTGTAAAAGATTGATCAAGGTGTGATCAATCTTGCATCCGCTAGGTGGTGGTGTTCGTGATCATTGTAATCGCTTACAAGGTTTGTAAAGGGTTGGAGTTGGTGTGTAACTCTATCAACCCTGTGCGGTAAGGTGTTGTTTATTGTTTTGTGATTAGTGATGACCGAGGAAGGTGTCCTCGAAGACTGGAGTAGGTTGATTTAACCAAACCAGTATAAAAATCTTTGTGTTATTTACTTTTCAGCACTTACTTTCAGTTTCCAGCACAGTGCATCATTTTCATCATGTTCTTAAAAATAGAAAACAAACTTCAAAAATCACCAAATTTTCCAGAAACATAGCCACACATTTTAAGGTTCATTTGACGTAAGTTTCAACCCTTTTGGGAAAGTATAAGTCATCCAAACGTCAAACGTTTTGAGACTAGTGCAGCCTGATTTTCAGGCTTGCAAAGGTTGAGACTTTGAATGTATTTGACTAACTTCCCAAAAGAATTTTTCAAAACTGTTTCAGCCAAATTAAATAAACACAATAAGGGGTTTTTCATTAAATTTTTAGACCATTTGGAGTGACGGTTTAATCGGAATTAATTTTTCAAATCAGACTACCGTTTTTGGTAGATTTGCGCAATCTGGCCACCAACGATTTTTAAAAGGGTTAAAGGTTGAATTTTAATCTGAAATTTTTAATGGATACTCAGAACATCTGAGACTAAGATATCTTCAAATTTCAAAATTTTTGAAGACCTGTAACCTAGTTTTCAAAACGTTTCAAAACAGGTCCTGAAAACAGAAACTATTTTCAGAAGTTGGGTTTTTGGTTTAAAACAATTTTAAAAACCAAATTTTCCGCACCCACTATTCAACCCCCTCCCCCTTCTAGTGGTGCCTTGCAGGTCCTATAAGTGGTATCAGAGTGCAGGAACACTCACAACAAAAAGATCCAACGATCTAAGTGAGATGGCAACCACAAACTTCAAAATCGAGCAAGAAGGTATGTCTAGTCAAATGCCTCCTCTTTTTGACCGTGAGTCTTTTATTGAATGGAAGTTAAGAATGGAACTTTTCCTTATGGCTATTGATATTGATCTATGGTCCATTATAGAAGATGGTCCATTTGTTCCGTCAAAATTATCCACTGTAGATGGAGTCACACTAGAGGTTGTTAAGCCTAAACAAGAGTATACTAGTGATGATAAAAAGAGACTGAGCATGAATGCTAGAGCCATGCAATTACTTCTAAATGGGCTAAGTAAAAGTGAATCTAGCTATGTGTCTAATTGCTCTAGTGCTCAAGAAATGTGGAGAATTCTTGAGATGAAACACGAAGGGACTAGTCAAGTAAAAGAGTCCAAAATTAACATGCTTATGTCCATACTTGAGCCATTTAAATTATTGACAAATGAGTCTATGCTGATATGGATCTACGCTTGACTAACATTTACATCTTGGGTCTCTTGGCAAAGCCTTCTCTATGTAGGAAAAGGTCCAAAAGGTATTATGAAGCCTTCCATCCGAATGGGACCCTAAAGTGACGACTATAGAGGAGAGCAAAGAAATCAAATCAATTAAAATGGAGGAACTAATTGGATCACTTAAGGTATATGAAAACAAACTCACTACAAGGAAATGGAATCATCATCAAAACAAGGTAAGACTATTGCTTTTAAATCAAATGAATATGTCTCTACTTCTTCCGATCACGTAGATTACTGTGATTCTGAATCAGACAACGATGACTTAATTTTTATTGGCTAAAGGCTTGAGAAAATTCATGAGAAAATCATTTAAAACAAACCTAAGGCTACTTCCACTAAAAGAAATAAGAATAAAACAAATGACAAGGACGTTAAATGCTACGAATGCGGTAAACTTGGACATCTATCATATGACTGCCCTGACAAGGACAAGCAAACAAACAAACACCTTGAAAAGGATCGGACCAAAAATAGACTCGTCTCAGAACCTAAGCAAAGGACAAGAGCTCTCAAGGCCTTCACTTGGAGTGACACATCTGATTCTAAGACTGATACAGAAGAGGAGACTGCACAAGTATGCTTTGTATCCAAAGCATCAAACGAGGTATCTTCTGACTCTCATTCTGACTCTGAGCCTTCATATAATAATCTTTTCGGTCAGTATTTAGAATTGCATAAATTTACTAAGACTCTCGCAAAAGAAAAGAAGCGATTTATTGAAGACAAAAAGTTGTTAGAATCTTCTAACACGAATCTTGTTGCTCAATTAAACGATTCAAAAGAAGAGTCGTCATGCATCATAAATGCATTAAATTCAGAGATCACATCATTGACAACACATAATAATGAAATGAAATCCGAGATTTCGAATTTGAAATCAAGGAATACGGATTCAGAAAGAACGATGAAACAGTTTGATATGTGATCTAACATGTTAGATCGCATTATTTTATCACAAAAACATGATAGTGATAAAACTGGATTAGGATACATTGAGACAAACGAAGCATCATCTAAACCAACCAAGTTTGTTTTGTCTAAGAAAGTAGACACATCAAAGGCATACATAGCGGCTAAAGTAACGCACAGACCCCCTCTCCCCTCATCTCGTCACATCTCTTCTTCATATCATACGAAATATAATCATGTGCCATATAAATATGAGAATAAACAAATGATGTATACACGACATTCATTTCATCCATCTAGATCACGCACTATGCACACCAACACGAGAACATATCAAAAATGCACAGCATATGATACGCATAAAGGGATTCTCGGCCAAAGGCCTAAAGTCTACTCACCACATGTCTACTACATTGCTCCTTCATCTACATTCTTACCATTTGTTAGACCGAGAAGGATCACCCAAGTATGGGTACCGAAAGGTACTTTTACTAAGAGGTGAATAACTAACTCGTAAGGACCCAAAATTAAAAGGGTACCTAAATCATTGTTGTACATTGCAGGGAACCCAAACATCAAAAGACACATCTATCAAATGATTCCTTGACAGTGGTTGCTCGAGACACGTGACGGGTGACCCGAGCTTGTTCACAAAATTGAAGGTCACAAAAGGTGGATACGTGACCTTTGGAGACAATAATAAAGGCAAAATCATTGGAAAAGGTACTATCGGAAGTCCAAGAACCCTTTAAATCTCCAACGTCTTCCTGGTAAGTAATCTATCCTATAATCTTCCTAGCATATCACAATTTATTGACAACGGCTTTGATGTATGCTTTACTCATCCATATTTTAATATAATAAATAAAAATAGAGAAACGGTTTTAAAAGGAAAAAGGGAAGGAAATATTTTCACACTTTCCATGGATGATATGTTAGACACTAAGATTAAGTGTTTTATATCAAAGAACCTAACGTAAATTTGTGGCATAGACGTTTAGGACACATAGACATTTCTACACTTGAAAAACTTCAAGGAAAGAACTTAATACGAGGATTGCCTAAACTCGATTTAGACAAATTTCAGTTTTGTGAATCTTGTATTAAAGGCAAACAAACACGCGAGTCACTTAAACCTAAAAATGAAATAAGCACGACTAGAGTTTTAGAATTATTACACATTAATTTGTTTGGTCCTAGTCGCACTACGAGTCTCGGTGGACATCATTATACATGTGTTATTGTTGATGATTTTTCTCGTTACACTTGGACTTTATTTCTTGCACATAAAGATGATAGTGCCATTGAGATTGCAAAACTAATAAAACAACTTGAAAATCAATATGGTTTAAATGTGAAAAAGATTAGAAGCGATAGAAGCGGTGAATTTAAAAACAAGGACATGATTGCATTTTGCCAAGAAAAATGAATCAAACACGAGTTTTCACCACCTAGAACTCCACAAATAAATGGAGTAGTAAAAAGAAAGAATAGGACACTACAAGAAATTGCTAGAACTATGTTGTGTGAAAATAAATTGCCTAGATTTTTGTGGGCGGAAGCCATAAATTGTGCATGCTACATAGTTAATCATTTGTCTATTAGAAAGAAAATAAATTAAACGCCTTATGAGATATTAAATGATCGCATGCCTAAAATTGATTACTTTCGTGTGTTTGGTTGCAAATGCTTTGTTTTAAATACGAAAGATAATTTAGATAAGTTTGAATCTAAATCAATTGAATGTATTTTTGTCGGATATTCTGTGAACTCAAAAGCATATAGATGTTATGATCCCATATCTAGACAAATTTTAGAATCCATTCATGTGAAGTTTAATGAATTTGGTGAAATTGATAAAGATAAAGAATATGACGATGATTTTGAATTAAAACCCGTGTTGGATGTGTAGGATCTGCAAGGCACTACTAGAAGGGGAGGTTGAATAGATGGTGCGAAAAGTGTGGTTTTTAAAATTTCTTTAAACTTGAACAATTCAAGTTCTAAAAACAGATTCTGTTTTCAGGACTAGTTTTAAAATGTTTTTAAAACCAGGTTAGAGGTCTTCAAAAATTATGAAATTTTGAGAGAACTTATCCTCAGATGTTATGAGGGTCCCCTAAAAATTTCAAATTAAAATTCAACCTTTAACCCCTTCAAAAACCGTTGATACTCAGATTGTGCAAATCTGCCAGAAACGGTAGATGGTTTTGAAAAATTAATTCCTATTTGTGTGAACATCCAAATGCTCTGAAAATTTGACCACTAACTCCTTGTATACTATATTTAAATGGGTTGAAACAGTTTTGGAAAATTCTTTTGGGAAGTAGGTCAAATTTAATCAAAGTCTCAACCTTTGCAAGTCTGAAAATCAGACTGCACTAGTCTCAAAACTTTTGATGTTTGATTGACTTATACTTATCCAAAAGGGTTGAAACTTGTGCCAGATTAACCCTAGAACGTGTGAGTATATTTCTGGAAATTTTCGTGATTTTTGAAATTCGTTAACTATTTTTACGAATGCGAACAAGAAGGGTAATCAGTGCAGTAACTGAAAAGTAAATGCAGAAAGTAAATGGCACCAAGAATTTTATACTGGTTCGGTTATAAACAACCTACTCCAGTCTTCAAGGAACACCTTCCTTGGTTCACACTAATCACACACACAGAGTACACCTTACCACAGGGTTGATAGAGTTACACCTAACTCCAACCCTTTACAAACCTTGTATTATAAGTACAATTCGCACGAACACCACCACCTTGCAAGAATGAAGATTGATCACACCTTGATCAATCTTTTACAAAGATGTATAATGAATGGTGGTTTATCTCAAGCCTATTCAAGATTGAAAGATATGAAAACAATAGGCTTTACAAGAAGAGAGAAAGAAAGAAGATGTAGGAGAAGAAGAGCTAGGCTTTTTGATCTTTGATTTTGCAACTCTTGTTCTTGTTTTTGTTTGATCTCCTCTCTTCTCTTTTAACCTTGCAGTCGTCCACTTAGGGCTTCTCCCCCTCTTGAAAATTTTCTTTTAAGTCCTTGAGAGAGTGTAAGACATCATTGTGACAAGGCCTTGCTTACTTGGCAACTTCTCATTGGATGATCATTTAGTCTTTGCTTACTTGGCACCTCCTTATTGGTTCAACATTGTCATCATGATGACATGGAAAAAATCTGAGATATACACTTTAACATGTGCCAAAAATCAATTAAAAAATCATTCCATAATTTAAGAAATACACCATAAATTGCAAGACAATAAAATTCTTCCATAACCTATGCAAATTTCGGCCATTAAGGTGTCTTGCCATGCTGAATTTTTAGCATGTGCAACCTTCCATTTCTTTCAAAATAATACCAATTATTCTTTGATTTTTCATCATAAAAATGAATCAACAATATATGGCAAGTATTGCTACCAATTAAGAAATGAATTTGGACACAAAAAGGCTTAAGAATTCGGCCACACCATGTACACATGCTGAAAAATTTTCAGCATGTGTGATATGTAGAGATATCACCATTTATTTATTTAAATTATATTCAAAACCTTACCATATCTTCTTCCAACTAATCACCTAATAAAAGATGACAAAATATGTCACATTTAATAAGCAAAATTCGGCCAGCTTAAGGTTAGTATGCTGAAATTTTCAGCATGTGACATAAGAGAGATATATGTTGAATTCTTACCATTTGTAGCTTTTCTCTTCAATTCACCAACAATGTATGATTGATCCTTGACCAATCAATATGCCAACAAAGCTCCACATGTGCTCCAAATCAGCTGTATGTGACGTTATATGATGTGTATACATGTGCTGAAATTTATTTTTGTTAACTTTGTAAAATAGTGCACATTTAATAATACACACATGTAATATTCCAATCAGCCCTTAATTTAATTTTACAGAACACTTTAAGATGTATATCATATGTAAAAAGTGTCTATATATGTGTCACATGATGTATAAGAAAAACGTTACATGTTATGTGCGTAGAAAACCGAATTTTCGATATTTATCGATTACCCGATTTTTCTCTAATTTAAATTCCAACTTTTGCACATGTTATATATATTATGTTATACATAATATATATAATATATACTTTAAATCACAGCACTTGGCTGGCTTAAAGTGGTACCATTAGCATGTGACAAAATTAAACTTGGAATCTTCACATTTTGGCCTTAATGTGGGGTGATTTGTGTGTGCCAACATGGAAAGTATTTTTGGCTGAACATATCATGTATGGCACGAAATTTACATCAATTTTTGATGTATATGGGCTGGCCATTTATTTATAGCAAGTACGTGACACGTTGGCGAAGTTTCGGTATTCGCCCGATACGACAAATTTCGGTTTAGAACCTTTTATCGTGTCGTATTTAATTTGTCATTACCATATCTTATATCATATGATATAAGACCTGAATGTACTCATAAATATGAGTTAAGTATAGTGGTGTGACGTTAACGTACGTACGTAAAATATATAACGTGTCGGTAGTACGTTGGAATACATGTGTATGTGCCTTTTTCAAAAAATCTGAAAATATATGTATATATATGTATATAGGCGTGTATCATTAAAGATGGGAGGAGGAGAAAACTTTCCTTCCTTAGCTTTGTTGCCTTTGTGCCTTTTCCAAATGTGGCTTCCTTTAATGAACTACTTAGTTTAATAAACTAAGTACTTCACTTAATGAACTAGTCTAGTTCAATAATGGTGGCACCTGAAAATAGTATAAACACAACAAATGTTTGCCATATGATGTAAGCTTTAACGCTTCATGGCTCGTTAATCCGGCAACATTATATATAAGCTAAATAAGGCAAGTACTGAGCAATATCATGCACACTTTTGTTTATATCATGCACGTTTTATCTTATGCTCATTTTTGTGCACATTTAAATCATGTATTTGAAAATCACTCAAACCCCTTTTTCTCTACAGGATGATGATGATGGCACACATGATGACACACTAGAAATACATGATCACCTAGAAATGCATGAGAACGTAGAAAATAATCAACCATGATGGCATAGAGATCACCCACACGATCTGGCATAGAGATCACCCACACGATCTCATTATAGGCGATATCACTCACGGTATGCGACCACGTAGAAGAATAAATCCGAATAAAATAAATCAATTTCATGCCATGATATCCGAAATTGAACCTAAAAATGTGTTTGATGCTTTGCGTGATTCTTCTTGGATTGATGCTATGCATGATGAACTTAATCAATACGTAAGAAATGATGTATGGGATTTAGTGCCACGACCACAAGTTAAGACTATAATAGGCACAAAGTGGGTGTTTAGAAATAAAATTAATGAAGAAGGAAAAGTTGTTAGAAACAAGGCTAGACTTGTAGCACAAGGATACAATCAAGAAGAAGGAATAGATTATGATGAAACATTTGCACCCATAGCACGTTTAGAAGCCATACGACTTTTACTTGCTATTGCTTGCATGAAAGGTTTTAAAATTTATCAAATGGACGTGAAAAGTGTATTTTTAAATGGCTTTATACAAGAAGAAGTATACATGAAACAACCACCTGGTTTTGAAGATTTGAAACACCCTGATCACGTGTACAAACTAAAGAAGACACTATATGGTTTAAAGCAAGCACCTAGGGCATGGTATGATCATTTTGCTACTTTTCTTTTAGAAAATGGTTTTAAAAGAGGCACGCTAGATAGCACTCTATTCTTAAAACAAGATAAATCAGATTTACTAATCATTCAAATTTATGTTGATGACATCATTTTTGGCTATACATCTCATAACTTGTTGAAGATTTCGAAATTTGCATGAAATCCGAATTTGAAATGTCTATGGTTGGTGAATTGAATTACTTTCTTGGCTTGCAGATTAAACAAACAAGTAAAGGTATACATATAAGCCAAGTATATAAATGACATGATTAAAAAGTTCAATTTTGAGAATTTAAAATCGTCCCCCACCCCTATGAGTGTCACCACTAAACTAGAAAAAGATGAACATGGAAAGGATTTTGATAATGCTTTATATAGGTCTATGATCGGCTCTTTGATCTATCTTACTGCTAGTAGACCTGATATCATATTCAGTGTATGTATGTGTGCACGTTTTCAAAGTCAACCTAAAGTGTCTCACTATAATGCCGTGAAAAGAATATTTCGATATATTAAGCACACACCCACTTTAGGCATTTGGTATGATAAAAATTGTGAATTTAACTTGCATACCTATATTGACGCCGATTATGGTGGATGTAAAGTAGATAGAAAAAGCATGAGTGGCACTTGTCAATTTATAGGAAATTCATTTATTTCATGGTTTTCTAAAAAGCAAGCAAGCGTAGCCTTATCCTCCACTGAAGCTGAATACATGGCACTTAGTCTTTGTTGCACACAATTACTATGGCTAAAACAATAACTTTTTGACTTTGGGATTACAGTAAATCAAATTCCAATTTATTGTGATAGTATGAGTGCCATAAATTTATCTAAGAACCCAGTTCTACATTCTAAGGTAAAGCATATAGAAGTACGCTATTATTTCCTTCGTGATCACGTCAACAATGGTGATGTTATCATAGATCACGTACGCACAGAGGCACAAGTAGCAGATATTTTCACTAAGGCACTAAATCAGGCCACGTACTATTAGTGATTATAAGTTCATTGGCATCACCCAAAGAATGGTGTCTACACAACAAAGTCTGGAAATCAAGTTCTCAGTAAGCATATGTCGCATATGGAAGGAGGAGCAGAATCATCAGTGAGACATCCAAACAAAAAGATGTACAATAAATTGTGCAAGCTACCTATTTTGCACAAGGTGAAGTTCTTCCTATGGAGAGTTGGTGCAGGTGCCTTTCAACAAGAGCAATCTAAATCACAGGCTGCGAGATATGGCTACAAGTTTTGCTGCATGTGGATTTCATAATGAGGATGCACGTCACTTCTGTAGAAATATGAGGGTTTGAGTGATTTTAAAATAAGAAATTTGAATATGTATATATATATATATATAACGTTGAGTATATATATATATATACACAAGTGTACATGTATGCATGATAACTTGCCTTATTTACCTCATATATTATGTTGCCGTACTAACGAGCCATGAAGCTTTAAAGCTTACATCATATGGCGAACATTTGTTGAGTTTATACTATTTTCAGGTGCCACAATTAATGAACAAAAGTAGTTCATTAAGTGAAGTACTTAGTTTAATAAACTAAGTAGTTCATTAAAGGAAGATGCATTTGGAAAAGGCTTAAAGGCAACATGGCTATGGAAGGAAAGTCTTCTCCTCCTCCACACATAAATGTCACACGTTTTTAATACATATATATATACTATATTTTCAGATTTTTATAAAAGGCACATACACATTTATTCCAACGTACTATTGACACGTTATATATCTTACGAACGTACGTTTACGTCACACCACTATACTTAACTCATATTTATGAGTATATTCAGATCTTATATCATATGATATAAGATATGGTGATGACAAATTAAATACGACACGATAAAAGGTTCTAAACCGAAATTTGTCGTATCGGGCGATACCGAAACTTCGCCAACGTGTCACGTACTTGCCATAAATAAATGGCCAGCCCATATACATCAAAATTTATCAAAAATTTCGTGCCATACACTGTACATTGAGACAAAAATACTTTCCATGTTGGCACACACAAATCACCCCACATTTAGGCCAAAATGTGAAGATTCTAATTTTATTTTTGTCACATGTTTATGGTACCACTTTAAATCAGCCAAGTGCTGAAAATTAAAGTATATATTATATATATTATGTATAACATAATATATATAGCATGTGCAAAAGTTGGAATTTAAATTAGAGAAAAATCGGGTAATCGATAAATATCGAAAATTCGGTTTTCTACGCACTTGACATGGAACGTTTTTCTTGAACATGATGTGGCACGTATCTAGACACTTTTTACATATAATATACATCTTAAAGTGTTCTAGAAAATTAAATTAAGGGCTGATTGGAATATAACATGTGTGTATTATTAAATGTGCATTATTTTTCAAAGTTAGCAAAAAATAAATTTCAGCACATGTATATACACCTTCTCAACGCCACCTACAGCTTATGTGGAGCACATGTGGAGCCTTGTTGGCATGTTGATTGGTCAAGAATCAATCATATAATGTTGATGAATCAAAGAGAGAAGCTACAAAAGGTAAGTTTTCAACATACACCTCTCTTATGTCACATGCTGAAAATTTCAGCATGTCACACACCTTAATGGCCGAATTCTTAAGGCTTAAGGAAGACATTTTATTAATTTTTTCATTAAGGAATAAATCAAAGAAATTATGGAAATGATTTGAATTGTATGTAAGGTTATTAAGTGTGATATTCTTCATATCACACATGCTGAAATTTTTCAGCATGTGTACAATTTGTTGTGGCCGAAATTTATCCCATTATTGTGTCCAAGTTCATTCTCAATCTTGTGGCAAGACTTGCCTTAATTATTGGATGTATTTTTATGGAAGAAATTCAAAGAAATATGGAAGAAATTCTGATTTGTCACACATGGAAAATGCTGAAAATTTCAGCATTAACACTATGATATGGCCGATTTTTTCAAGGGTGGAAGGGAGGATTTTTGTGTCTCAAACTTTATGACATATTGTGACTATTTTGGCATGATTTGATAATTGATTATTTGGCACATGTTTAAAGTGTTTTTTTCAGAATATCCATGTCATCAAATGATGACATCAATGAGCCAATCAAAAGGTGCCAAGTAAGCAATGACTAAATGATGGTCCAATGGAGTGATGCCAAGTAAGCAAAATGTTGTCACCATGATGTCTCACATCCTCTCAAGCAATTAAAAGGAAAGTTTCAAGAGGGGAGAAGGGGTGCAAGGGACGGCTGCAATGTCATAAAATGGGAAGAGAAGAACAAACAAAAACAACACCAAGAATCATATTCAAAAGTGATCAAAGTGCAAAAGCTTTCTTCTCCTACACTTTCTTTCTTTCTTCTTCTTGTAAAAAGCCTATTGTACTTTACTTCTTTCATCCTTGAATAGGCTTCATAGAAACCACCATTCATTCATCATTGTACAAGATTGATCAAGGTGTGATCAATCTTCATTCTAGCGAGGTGGTGGTGTTCATGTGAATTGTATTCACAATACAAGGTTTGTAAAGGGTTGGAGTTAAGGTGTAACTCTATCAACCCTGCGGTAAGGTGTACTGCGTGTGTGAAATTAGTGTGAACCAAGGAAGGTGTTCCTTGAAGACTGGAGTAGGTTGTTTATAACCGAACCAGTATAAAATTCTTGGTGCAATTTACTTTCTGCATTTACGTTTCAGTTTCTGCACAGTTTACTTATATTGTTGACGTTCGTAAAAATAGTAAACGTTTTCTAAAAATTATAAAATTTTCCAGAAACATACATAAACGTTCTAGGGTTAATTTGGCACAAGTTTCAACCCTTTTGGACAAGTATAAGTCATCCAAACATCAAAAGTTGTGAGACTAGTGCAGTCTGATTTTCAGACTTGCAAAGGTTGAGACTTTGGGTGTATTTGACCTACTTCCCAAAAGAATTTTCAAAAACTGTTTCAACCCATTTCAATATAGTGTGTGAAGAGTTATTGGTCAAATTTTCAGATCATTTGGACATTCACACAAATAGGAATTAATTTTTCAAAACCATCTACTGTTTCTGGCAGAATTGCACAATCTGAGTGCCAACGGTTTTTGAAGGGGTTAAAGGTTGAATTTTGATTTGAAATTTTTAGGGGACCCTCACAACATCTGAGGCTAAGTTCTCTCAAAATTTCATAATTTTTGGAGACCTCTAACCTAGTTTTTAAATCGTTTTAAAAACTGGTACTGAAAACAGAATCTGTTTTCAGAACTTGAATTGTTCAAGTTTAAAGAAATTTTAAAAACCATATTTTCCGCACCACCTATTCAACCCCCCCCTTCTAGTGGTGCCTTGCAGATCCTACAAGTGGTATCAGAGCGCAGGAATACTCACGACAAGGAATCCAACGATTCAGTGAGATGGCATCCACAAATCTCAAAACCGAACAAGAAGGTATGTCAAGCCAAAGGCCTCCACTCTTTGACGGTGAGTCTTTTATTCAATGGAAACTTAGGATGAAATTATTTCTTATGGCTATAGACATAGACCTTTGGTCAATAATTGAAGATGGTCCATATGTCCCGTCTAAATTGTCCATTGTAGATGGAGTCACACTAGAAGTAATTAAAACAAGACAAGACTATACTAGTGAAGACAAAAAGAAACTGAGTATGAATGCTAAGGCCATGCAATTACTCTTAAATGGCTTAAGTAAGAGTGAGTCTAGTTATGTGTCCAATTGTTCGAGTGCACAAGAAATATGGAGAATCTTAGAAATGAAACACGAAGGCACGAGTCAAGTCAAAGAGTCTAAAATTAATATGCTTATGTCTACTCTTGAGTCTTTCAAGTTGTTGCCTAATGAGTCAATTGTTGATATGGATCTTCGTTTGACTAACATCTATAACTCTCTTGAGTCTCTTGGTAAGGCCTTTACAACGCAGGAAAAAGTACAGAAAGTCCTACGGAGCCTCCCTTCAGAATGGGATCCTAAAGTGACTGCCATAGAAGAAAGCAAGGAGACTAAGTCGATAAAAATGGAAGAACTCATTGGTTCACTAAAAGTGTATGAAAACAAACTCATTATTCGGAAATCGGAATCAATCAAACAAGGTAAGACAATTGCTTTTAAATCAAATGAATACGTCTCCCCTCCCTCCGATCACATAGATGATAGTGATTCCGAATCGGATAATGATGACTTAATTCTATTGGCAAAAGGACTAAGAAGATTCATGAGAAAATCATTTAGAAATAAAAAACAAGGGCACTACATCTAAGAGAAATAAAAACAAGTCAAATGATAAGGACATTAAATGTTATGAATGCGGCAAACTCGGACACTTATCATATGACTGCCCAAACAAAGAAAAGCAAACTAATAAGTACCCTGACAAGGAGCGGAACAAAAATAGACCCGTCTCAGATCCTAAACAAAGGAAACGTGCACTAAAGGCCTCCACATGGAGTGACTCATCAGACTCTGAAACTGAGACCGAAGAGGAGACCGCTCAAGTTTGCTTCGCTTCAAAGGCGTCTAATGAGGTATCATCTGACTCTGACTCTGACTCTGAACCTTCTTACGATGATTTATTTAGTCAATATCTTGAGTTACATAAATTTACTAAGACTCTCGCAAAAGAAAAGAAACGTTTAATTGAAGACAAGAAACTGTTAGAATCTTCTAACGAGAATCTTGTCGCTCAATTAAGCGATTCAAAGAAAGAGTCTTCATGTGCCATCACTGCATTAAAAACCGAGATCTCATCATTAACTTCTCAAAATAATGAAATGAAATCCGAGATTTCAAATTTGAAATCAAGGAATACAGATTTAGAGAACATGATGAAACAATTCGATACAGGGTCAAACATGCTGCATCGCATCATATTATCGCAAAAGCATGACAGTGACAAAACTGGATTGGGGTACGTTGATACTAACGAAGTATCAACCAAACCAACCAAGTTTGTTGTGTCTAAAAAGGTAGACACCCCTAAGCATCAAGTGGCGTCTAAGATGACGCAGAAAGCACCCCCTTCCACACGCCCCACTCCCTCATATCATGTGAAATATAATGTTGTACCATATAGATATGAGAAGAAGAGATCAATGCATACACGGAATACATATCATCCACGCACCACGCACACACACACAAGGACATATCACAAACGTCCTCCATACATTGAGTATAGGGGAGTCCTTGGGCAAAGACCCAAAGTACATGCACCACATGTATACTATGTCGCACCTTCATCTACTTTCTTGCCATTTGATAGACCGAGAAGGATCACCCAAGTATGGGTACCGAAAGGTACCTTTACTAAAAGGTGATTAACTAACTCGAAAGGACCCAAAATTAAAAGGGTACCTAAATCACCTTTTTACATTGCAGGGAGACCACTCATCAAAAGACATATCAATAAAGTGGTTCCTTGACAGTGGTTGCTCGAGGCACATGACAGGTGACCCGAGCCTCTTCTCCAAATTAAAGAAGGTCACAAAAGGCGGATCCGTGACCTTTGGAGACAACAATGAAGGCAAGATCATTGGTAAAGGTACGATTGGAAACCCGGATACACTTCAAATCTCCAACGTGTTTTTGGTAAGCAACTTATCTTACAATCTTCTTAGTATCTCACAATTCGTTGACAATGGTTTCAATGTGTGTTTTACTCACCCTTACTGTAATATAATAAATAAAAATGGAGAAACTGTTTTAAAAGGAAAACGTGAAGGAAATATATTCACACTATCTATGGATGATGTAGTAGATGCCAAAGTTAAATGTTTTATGTCAAATGAACCCAATGTGAATTTGTGGCATAGACGTTTAGGACACATAGGTATTTCTACACTAGAAAAATTGCAACAAAAGAACCTAGTACGGGGATTGCCTAAGCTTGATTTAGACAACTTTCAGTTGTGTGAATCTTGCATAAAAGGCAAACAAACACGTGAGTCACTTAAGCCTAAAAATGAGATAAGCACGACTAGAATACTAGAACTATTGCATATCGATTTGTTTGGTCCTAGTCGTACTACAAGCCTTGGTGGGCGTCACTATGCATGTGTACTTGTTGATGACTTTTCTCGTTATACTTGGACTTTGTTTCTTGCACATAAGGATGATAGTGCCGTAGAAATCGCTAAATTAATTAAACAACTTGAAAATCAATACGGCGTAAATGTGAAAAGAATAAGAAGCGATAGAGGCGGTGAGTTTAAAAATAAAGAGATGATTTCATTCTGTGAAGAAAAAGGAATTAAGCATGAGTTTTCGCCACCTAGAACTCCACAATTAAATGGAGTAGTAGAAAGAAAGAATCGAACACTACAAGAAATCGCTAGAACCATGCTTTGCGAAAATAAATTGCCTAGGTTTTTGTGGGCGGAAGCCGTAAATTGTGCATGCTATATTGTAAATCGCCTATCTATAAGAAAGAAAATAAACAAGACGCCTTACGAAATTTTGAATGATCGTATGCCTAAGATAGATTATTTTCGTGTGTTTGGATGCAAATGCTTTGTATTGAATACAAAAGATAACTTAGATAAATTTGAATCCAAATCGATTGAGTGCATTTTTATTGGATATTCCATAAATTCAAAAGCATATAGGTGTTATGATCCTCTTACTAGACAAATCATAGAATCTATTCATGTTAAATTCAATGAATTTGGAGAGGTTGATAAAGAAAAGGAATATGATGATGACTTTGATTTGAAACCCGTTTTGGATGAAGAAAATGAGTCTTTTGATATGCATGAGATGAATGAAACACTAGAAATGCATGATCATATAGAAATGCATGATAACTTAGAAAATAATCAACCAAGATGGCATAGAGATCACCCACATGATCTCATCATAGGCGACATCACTCACGGTGTGCGACCACGTAGAAGAATCACTTCGGATGAAATAAATGAATTTCATGCTATGATTTCTGAAATTGAGCCTAAGAATGTGCATGATGCTTTGAGTGATTCATCTTGGATTGATGCTATGCATGACGAACTTAATCAATTCGTTAGAAATGATGTATGGGATTTAGTGCCACGACCACAAGATAAGACAATAATAGGCACAAAGTGGGTGTTTAGGAACAAAATGAATGAAGAAGGAAAAGTCGTTAGAAATAAAGCAAGACTCGTAGCTCAAGGATATAATCAAGAAGAAGGAATAGACTACGATGAAACATTTGCACCCGTAGCACGTTTAGAAGCTATACGACTTTTACTTGCTATTGCTTGCATGAAAGATTTTAAATTGTATCAAATGGACGTCAAAAGTGCTTTTCTAAACGGATTTATACAAGAAGAAGTATACGTGAAGCAACCACCCGGTTTTGAAGATTTGAAACATCCTGATCACGTGTACAAATTAAAGAAGGCACTATATGGACTAAAGCAAGCGCCTAGAGCATGGTATGATCGTTTTGCTACTTTTCTTTTAGAAAATAATTTTAAACGTGGTACTATAGATAGTACACTATTTTTGAAACAAGAAAAATCAGATTTACTTATTATTCAAATTTACGTAGATGACATTATTTTTGGTTCTACCTCACATAGACTCGTTAAGGATTTTGAAAATTGTATGAAAGCTGAATTTGAAATGTCTATGGTTGGTGAACTTAACTATTTTCTTGGCTTGCAGATTAAGCAAACGAGTAAAGGAATTCATATAAGCCAAGCTAAGTACGTAAACGACATGATCAAGAAATTCAATTTTGAAAATTTGAAACCATCCCCCACGCCTATGAGTGTCACTACTAAATTAGACAAAGATGAACATGGTAAAGATGTTGATAATGGATTATATAGATCTATGATAGGTTCTTTACTATATTTAACTGCTAGTAGGCCTGACATCATGTTTAGCGTATGCATGTGTGCTCGTTTTCAAAGTCAACCTAAGGTGTCACACTTAAATGCGGTAAAAAGAATATTCCGCTATATTAAGCACACGCCCACCTTAGGTATTTGGTACGATAAGGATTCTACATTCGACTTACATGCTTATACTGATGCAGATTATGGTGGCTGCAAAATAGATAGAAAAAGCACGAGCGGAACTTGCCAATTTATAGGAAATTCTCTTATTTCATGGTTTTCCAAAAAGCAAGCAAGTGTTGCTTTGTCCACTACTGAGGCTGAGTATATGGCTCTTAGCCTTTGTTGCACACAGTTGTTGTGGATAAAACAACAACTTTCGGATTTTGGAATTACCGTAGATAAAATTCCTATATATTGTGATAGTATGAGTGCCATAAATTTGTCTAAGAACCCCGTATTACACTCTAAGGCTAAGCATATAGAAGTTCGCTATCATTTTCTTCGTGATCACGTTAACAATGGTAATATTGTCATAGATCACGTACGCACAGAATCACAAGTAGCGGATATATTTACTAAGGCCTTAAATCAAGCCACATTTGAATCTCTCCGTTCTAAATTAGGCATGCTTCCTATTGATGTGATTTAATGCGATATCATTTGATTTACTTTCCTTTTTGACAGGAATCTTTTGATTAACTTTCCAAAATAAAGGGGGAGAGAGAAGCATGATTTAAGGGGGAGAGAGAAAGGGGGAGAGAGAGAGAGATTTAAGGGGGAGAGATCACTGATTGATCCTAATTGCATAAATCAAGGGGGAGACGGATTTGAAATTCGAAATTCAAATTTCAAATCTGTGCACAATTCGAGGGGGAGAGACAACACTTAAATCATGTACACTTGTTATTTTGAAAATCATCAAAAGGGGGAGATTGTAGAAATATGAGGGTTTGAGTGATTTTAAAATAAGAAATTTGAATATGTATATATATATATATATAACGTTGAGTATATATATATATATACACAAGTGTACATGTATGCATGATAACTTGCCTTATTTACCTCATATATTATGTTGCCGTACTAACGAGCCATGAAGCTTTAAAGCTTACATCATATGGCGAACATTTGTTGAGTTTATACTATTTTCAGGTGCCACAATTAATGAACAAAAGTAGTTCATTAAGTGAAGTACTTAGTTTAATAAACTAAGTAGTTCATTAAAGGAAGATGCATTTGGAAAAGGCTTAAAGGCAACATGGCTATGGAAGGAAAGTCTTCTCCTCCTCCACACATAAATGTCACACGTTTTTAATACATATATATATACTATATTTTCAGATTTTTATAAAAGGCACATACACATTTATTCCAACGTACTATTGACACGTTATATATCTTACGAACGTACGTTTACGTCACACCACTATACTTAACTCATATTTATGAGTATATTCAGATCTTATATCATATGATATAAGATATGGTGATGACAAATTAAATACGACACGATAAAAGGTTCTAAACCGAAATTTGTCGTATCGGGCGATACCGAAACTTCGCCAACGTGTCACGTACTTGCCATAAATAAATGGCCAGCCCATATACATCAAAATTTATCAAAAATTTCGTGCCATACACTGTACATTGAGACAAAAATACTTTCCATGTTGGCACACACAAATCACCCCACATTTAGGCCAAAATGTGAAGATTCTAATTTTATTTTTGTCACATGTTTATGGTACCACTTTAAATCAGCCAAGTGCTGAAAATTAAATTATATATTATATATATTATGTATAACATAATATATATAGCATGTGCAAAAGTTGGAATTTAAATTAGAGAAAAATCGGGTAATCGATAAATATCGAAAATTCGGTTTTCTACGCACTTGACATGGAACGTTTTTCTTGAACATGATGTGGCACGTATCTAGACACTTTTTACATATAATATACATCTTAAAGTGTTCTAGAAAATTAAATTAAGGGCTGATTGGAATATAACATGTGTGTATTATTAAATGTGCATTATTTTTCAAAGTTAGCAAAAAATAAATTTCAGCACATGTATATACACCTTCTCAACGCCACCTACAGCTTATGTGGAGCACATGTGGAGCCTTGTTGGCATGTTGATTGGTCAAGAATCAATCATATAATGTTGATGAATCAAAGAGAGAAGCTACAAAAGGTAAGTTTTCAACATACACTTCTCTTATGTCACATGCTGAAAATTTCAGCATGTCACACACCTTAATGGCCGAATTCTTAAGGCTTAAGGAAGACATTTTATTAATTTTTTCATTAAGGAATAAATCAAAGAAATTATGGAAATGATTTGAATTGTATGTAAGGTTATTAAGTGTGATATTCTTCATATCACACATGCTGAAATTTTTCAGCATGTGTACAATTTGTTGTGGCCGAAATTTACCCCATTATTGTGTCCAAGTTCATTCTCAATCTTGTGGCAAGACTTGCCTTAATTATTGGATGTATTTTTATGGAAGAAATTCAAAGAAATATGGAAGAAATTCTGATTTGTCACACATGGAAAATGCTGAAAATTTCAGCATTAACACTATGATATGGCCGATTTTTTCAAGGGTGGAAGGGAGGATTTTTGTGTCTCAAACTTTATGACATATTGTGACTATTTTGGCATGATTTGATAATTGATTATTTGGCACATGTTTAAAGTGTTTTTTTCAGAATATCCATGTCATCAAATGATGACATCAATGAGCCAATCAAAAGGTGCCAAGTAAGCAATGACTAAATGATGGTCCAATGGAGTGATGCCAAGTAAGCAAAATGTTGTCACCATGATGTCTCACATCCTCTCAAGCAATTAAAAGGAAAGTTTCAAGAGGGGAGAAGGGGTGCAAGGGACGGCTGCAATGTCATAAAATGGGAAGAGAAGAACAAACAAAAACAACACCAAGAATCATATTCAAAAGTGATCAAAGTGCAAAAGCTTTCTTCTCCTACACTTTCTTTCTTTCTTCTTCTTGTAAAAAGCCTATTGTACTTTACTTCTTTCATCCTTGAATAGGCTTCATAGAAACCACCATTCATTCATCATTGTACAAGATTGATCAAGGTGTGATCAATCTTCATTCTAGCGAGGTGGTGGTGTTCATGTGAATTGTATTCACAATACAAGGTTTGTAAAGGGTTGGAGTTAAGGTGTAACTCTATCAACCCTGCGGTAAGGTGTACTGCGTGTGTGAAATTAGTGTGAACCAAGGAAGGTGTTCCTTGAAGACTGGAGTAGGTTGTTTATAACCGAACCAGTATAAAATTCTTGGTGCAATTTACTTTCTGCATTTACGTTTCAGTTTCTGCACAGTTTACTTATATTGTTGACGTTCGTAAAAATAGTAAACGTTTTCTAAAAATTATAAAATTTTCCAGAAACATACATAAACGTTCTAGGGTTAATTTGGCACAAGTTTCAACCCTTTTGGACAAGTATAAGTCATCCAAACATCAAAAGTTGTGAGACTAGTGCAGTCTGATTTTCAGACTTGCAAAGGTTGAGACTTTGGGTGTATTTGACCTACTTCCCAAAAGAATTTTCAAAAACTGTTTCAACCCATTTCAATATAGTGTGTGAAGAGTTATTGGTCAAATTTTCAGATCATTTGGACATTCACACAAATAGGAATTAATTTTTCAAAACCATCTACCGTTTCTGGCAGAATTGCACAATCTGAGTGCCAACGGTTTTTGAAGGGGTTAAAGGTTGAATTTTGATTTGAAATTTTTAGGGGACCCTCACAACATCTGAGGCTAAGTTCTCTCAAAATTTCATAATTTTTGGAGACCTCTAACCTAGTTTTTAAATCGTTTTAAAAACTGGTACTGAAAACAGAATCTGTTTTCAGAACTTGAATTGTTCAAGTTTAAAGAAATTTTAAAAACCATATTTTCCGCACCACCTATTCAACCCCCCCTTCTAGTGGTGCCTTGCAGATCCTACAACTTCCTATATCACCACAAAAAAAAAGGCATATAGCGACAGACAAAAATCGTCGTCATTTCGTCGCTACAGGCATATAGCGACGAAATAGCGACGAAAACAGTAGGTCGTAATACGGCTTGTCGCAAAGTGAATTTTGTCGGTGAAGCGTCGCTATCTTGGGACGGAAAAAATCTCGTCGGTGTTTCGTCGCACAATTACGACGAAAATCTGGCAGGTCTGCGACCTGTTATTGCTGTCGTTTTTTCGTCGGTGTATTTTTTTCGTCGCTATTTTATAATTTTTTATTTTTTTTATTTCCGTTCTGCAACATTTTATTTCGTCGCAGAGTTTCATCGGTATATCTTTTGTCGTCGCTATTTTATAATTTTTTATTTTTTTATTTCTGTTCTGCGACATTTTATTTCGTCGCAGATTTTCGTCGGTATATCTTTTTTGTCGCTATTTTTAAATTTTTGATTTTTTATTTCCGGTCTGCGACATTTCGGTTTCGTCGCAGGTTCGTCGCTATTTTTTAATTTAATAATAAATATTAATTTAATATTAAATATTAAATATTTTTAATTTATTAATAATACAATATATTATTAATTAAATAGTTTTTATTATTATTTAATTTTTATAATATATTTTATTTTTTATATTAAATCATTTGTACGAATATTATACAGAAATACAGTACTTGCGTATTGAAGTTCGTATAATTAAACAACACAAATGAAATAGAATCCGTATAAATGTCATATAAAATATAAAAGTACAAAGAATATGTCAATACAATAAATGAAATAGACTGTACGAAAAATCAAAAAATAAAATACTATGCAGAGGAAGATGGAGGGGGATCATGCGGAGAAGAGTGACCATCAGGAGGGGGAGGCTGAGGCTGCGAGGAGCTGGAAATGATAGAGATGATGAGATGCGATAGCTGCGAGATTTGCTGGTTCGTCGCCTGCTGCACCTGCATCGTCTGCTGCTGCGCATGCTCAACCGCCTGCTGAAGCGCCTGCTGAACCGACTGCTGCAGCTCCTGCTGGGTCTGAGTCAGCTGCGACCGTAGTGCCTGTACACTCTCCTCATGCAGCGCCCTGATGGTCTCCACCTCATGCTGCAGCGCCGCATGCTCTGATTCCAGACGCGAAATATCCTCTGGGGCTGCAGAAGGCGCAGAGGTGCTGGCCTCAGAGGAAGCACCTGGATGCAGAACTTCGGAAAAGAATCGCGGCGCTGCTGATCCAACCCCGTACACCTCCCTCTTCTTCTTATTCTGAGGGCCGACGGTCCGAACCGCATCCCAATAAGCGCGGTTCTTGTCGGCCTCTTCTCCCCTATGTGCAAGTAATCTGTTGTACTCGTCCTGAAATAAGAATAAGAATTGTTAGGGTTTAGGGTTTAGAAATAAAACAAACTAAGGAAAAAACAAATGATATCGTAGTCTACTTACACTGATGTCGCGGGCCTTCGCCGTGATCCAATCCTCTGTCCCGTCGGAGGCTTTCTTCCGATGCGTCTTGTAGAAGAGATCGTAGGAGGCTGGCCACTCCCCCGTCTCCTCGTGCTGAAAGAATGAAATAAAATATGTTAGTGAAATCCAGAATTTTAAAAATTTCGACATGACCTATTCGTTTATCGAAGGTATCCCGGCCTTAAAGGCCTCTCCCAAGTCAAAGCAAAAATAAAAAGAAAAAGGCAAATAAACACATATACTACTTAAATTAACCATATACGAATACCAAAAAAACAATAGCGCAACATAAGAAATCAATGAATATAAATAATCCACTTAAGTCAATGAATGTAAATAATCCACTTAAGTCAATGAATCTAAATAATCTAATGAAATCAATGAATCTAAATCATCTAATATTAAAATACTTACCATAGAACGCATCGTGGTGGCGTGGGAAACCGAACCACCTGAGTGTGTGGCAGGTGCTGGGCCCTGTACATTGCCGCTGCGCCGGTTCGCCGCGTTCCAGGCGTTGCGGGCTTGGGTAGCAGGGTCCGTCCACCCTTCTATCCACCCCGCCCAGGTGGCCTCGGATACGTAGGCAGGTCTGGCAGAAGTGGGGTCACGCTCCCACTTGGTCTTGTGCGAGTTGACGAAGTCCCTGTAGCGTTTGACGGCCCTCTGCCGCCAGGCCTGCTCCACGTCGTGGGCGATGTCAGCTGTCCAGCTGTACGCCTTCTGCAATTATTATACGGAGGAAAAGTAAAAACGTGGTTAGAAAAGTAATGATCGATTACGTATCAAAAAGTGAAATTCATCAAATTTGAATACCCGAAACTCATCCCAGTAGAACCTACGTGTCTGCGGGGTGACACGGGACCAGGCATATCCAACTAGGTCTTGCCTCAGGTGGAAGGACCGAGTGATGCAACCGGAAATCTAGCCCAAGTCCGGTACAAACCTGAAAGAGGTGAAGTTGTTAGGAAAAAATAACGCGTGAAATATATTTGAAAACGTGTTAAAATAAATAAATCATTACTTACGTATGGGTATCATGTGACCAAAGGAGGGCACGACGCATTGGTATGACACCCTCGTCCGATGCCGCATCAGACGCCAGATGAGGTGCTGAACCGGTGGGTGTGGGTGGCGGCGTAGATCGGGGGGTGCGGACCTCTCGGCAGACCCTAAAAGGTTTGCGTCCGCAGCAAGAGCTACGGTCGAAACCGACCCAAGCTGCTCATGCTGAGAAAAGAACATATTAAACTCTCCTGAGATGGAATGTGTAGATGGTGGGTAGGTGGATCGAGTCGGTAAACCCTCACTAGCCATCAGATCTGCAAGGGTGAAAAATTTAAAAGGCACATTCAACGAGTTTAGGGTTGGTTGGCCAGACAAATAAGATGTCCAAAAAATGACAAGTGTTTACATACATTTAATGCAAGATATTAATAATTTTGAAAATTTCGGCATGACCTATTCGTTTATCGGAGGTTTCCCGGCCTTAATGGCCTCTCCAAAGACAAATCCAAATCCAACAACATGACATGATTAACCAAACTACATAATCAAACTTCATCATCAAATTACACTTCAAAGTATACATCACTTGAACTTGATACTTAGCATAAATATGCATCACCTCTAAACAAATTACACTTCAAAATATACATCACCTCTACATCCTTATGATACATAACTTGTAACATGAATTATGCATAAAAATAGTAAATTAAAGAGACACTTCAAATTACAGCCATAGCCACCCCCGCACCGCCAACAGCCACCCCCGCCCACAGCCCACCCTGCCAACAGCCACCCCCGGCCCGCCAACAACCACTCCCGCCCACAGCCCATGCCGCCCTACTGCCCAATCCGCGCTATTCACCACTCCAACCGCCCCACCCCGCCCCAACCAGCACCATCCAGCCGAACCCGCCGCACCCAGACCCCACCCACAGCCACCCAGCCCCACCCACAGCCACCCCACCTCACCCAGACCCCACGCACAGCCACCCAGCCCCACCCAGCCCCACAGCCACCCATCCCCTCTGCCATCCCCTCCAACACCCAGGCTACACCACTGCCCCTCCGCCATTCCCTCCGCCATCCCCTCCGCCATCCCCTCCAACACCCAGCCCCACCCAGCCCGCACCCCCTCCACACCCAGCCCCACCCCGCACCCCCGCCACACCCCAGCCGCACCCCCGCTCCACCACAGCCCGCAACCCCTCCCACAGCCACCACCCCCGCCAACAAACACCCCCGCCACGGCCCACCCCTGCACACATCCGATATAACTAACCGGGGAAATGGGGAAGAAATCATTAAAAACGTTAAAAACAAAATATAACTAATTAAAATCATTAAAAACAAAATAGGAAGAAAAACTAACCGGAGAAGGGAGGTCACCGGAGAAGAAATGGGGATTTCGCCGGGGGAGGGAGGGAGATTTCGTCGGGGGTCCTGAGAGGGAGAAGTTCGCCGTGGGGGGGGAAGAAATTGCGGGGGAAAAAATGGGGAAGAAGAAGGGGGTTTTCAGCTTTTAGTTCGAAAATTTTGCGACGCACTAGCGACGAAAGTTCGTCGCTATTGCTGTGTTGTCGCTAATTTCATGTGTCGTCGTTATTTCAAATTGGCGACGACACGTTTCGTCGGTAACTCGTCGGTGCCATCAGTATTGAAAAAAAATACTGCAGAATATACATGTGTTGTACATCAACACATACACACTTTCACATAAAGATGTACATAAAAATTTTGACTAACGTCAATCTTCATTGTCATCTGCATCCTCATACGCATCTTCATTTTCATCTTCATTTTCATCTTCATCTACGTGCTCGTCGTCCTCTTCATCCTCGTATTCGTCTTCGCCTACATCTTCAATATTGTCAGCCGGTTGTATGTTGAGATGAATTTCGATGAAACCGCCGTTGGGGTCATTTAGAGGGAGGTTGTGCAGTTCAACATGTGTCGTATCCACAACGAGCGGGTTTTCTTCTTGAAATGCGGCATCCATGCCATCTGAACCTGGCTGTATACTGACATCAAACTTGATCGATTTCACTTTGCACGCGGCTCGCCAGTCTTTTGAGCTCGCATTCATCCTCGTTGTTGGATACGATAGATAGTACACCTGGGACGCTTGACTAGCCAAAACGAATGGATCGTATTTTCTGTAGATAGTACACCCCGAAAACATAGAATAAGCCAGGAAGTCGCTGATGGTCCACATCAGCACAGCTCGTAGCTGGAAGTTTTGTTTGGTCGATACATCGAACGTCTCCACGCCAAACTTCCACAACCACTTCAGCTCATGTATCCATGGCTGCAGGTATAGGTCGATCTTCTGTTTCGGATTCCTAGGCCCCGGTGTGATCACAGTCAAGAGCATGTACGGCTTCTTCATGCACATCGAAGGTGGTATATTGTACAGCGTGACGATTACAGGCCACAACGAATACTGCTCTCCCGACTGTCCGAACGGGTTTAACCCGTCGGTGCATAACCCCAACCTAACGTTCCTTGTCTCCGACGAAAAACCCGGATGTGCTCCAAGCTTCGCCGTCTGATGGATGGCACATCTCACCGTCTTTCGTGTAGTGCTCCACGTGCCACCTCATCTGGCTAGCTGTGGCACCGGATGCGTAGAGCCTCTGCAGTCTAGGGGCGAGAGGTAAATAGTAGAATTGCTTTCTTGGCACGTTCCGGTTTCTGTTGTTCATTCTCCACCTGCGTGTCCCACAGACCCTGCACATGTCTTTATCCTCGTTGATGCCCCAATATATGATGCACCCCTCTGAACAACAATCGATCTTATGAACCAGCAGTCCCAACGCCTGCACCTGTTTCTTCGTCGAATAAAAACTGTCGACCATTGTGTTCCCTTCGGGAAGAGATTCCCTCATCAGCTGACACATCCCATCGTACAATCTCTCCGTCATGCGGTGCTCCGTCTTCATGCTCGTCATCCGACTGATCATGGACATCTGTGTGTGACTACCGCAACCGGGATACAGCGGCGTGTTGGCGGCGTTCAGCATCTCAAAAAACTGTCTCGCCTGAGGGTTCGGATCTTCCTCCACGAATATACGCGGCTGTTCATCCGGCTCCTGTGCACCGTTCGTACCCGACATGCAACTGTAAGTACTGCTCTCCCGTAAATACGCCGGCAGCTGCGTCTTGCACCATCTGCATGTATGGGTTCTGAGATCCCTCGCCTATTTCAGCGACATCAACCTGACCGAGTCTCCCTTCGACGTGAACAATTGCAGATGTAGACGCCCCCTCATATTCGCCGTGGCAGTACCATGTATGGTAATTGTGCACGAAACCTTGTTTCAATAAGTGAACCCTCACGTCACCCGGATCCATATATTTACGGTTCTTGCATTTCTTACACGGACATCTAATATGCGTTCCACTTTGATTACTCGTCGCAAAATCCACAAATTCTTCGAGGCCTTCAACAAATCTAAAACTCCACTCCCCGTTGTTTACTCTCTCGTACATCCACTTTCTATCGCTCCTCCTCGGATGCATTTTCTCGCTATACCGTCAAAATAACAACAGCTATCTTTTCTCAGTGTGGAAAACCTCAAAATCCCACACAATAAGATATCCTCCTTCTATATTTTCGTTGCAAAGTGATGATATATGTGTTTGAAATGAGAGAAGAATGGGAGAAGAGTGGAAGAAAGATGGTTTTATGGTTCTCGGCCTGTAATATTACCGACGTCTTAGCGACGCTATAGCGACGACCACAAACACAAATCCCGAAAACAAACAAACACAAACACCGACGACTTAGCGACGCTCAGCGACGACCAAGAAACACAAATCCCGGAAACAAACAAACACAAATACCGACGAAATAGCGACCCTCAGCGACGACCAAGAAACACAAATTCTGGAAACAAACAAACACAAATACCGACGAAATAGCGACGCTCAGCGACACCAAGAAACACAAATCCCGGAAACAAACAAACACAAATACCGACGAAATAGTGACGCTCAGCGACGAAACACGTCGTATGGTGTGCGTTTTTAATGTCTGCATTCAATGCTTACCGACGAATTACCGACGAAATAGCGACACGACACACCAATCGATGGGTTCGTCGCTGTCTGCGTCGCTATGCGGCGGTGTCCGCACAGTGCCCGACTGTTACAAGTTACAATGCATTTACGTCGCTACGTCGTCGCTATGTCGTCACTGAATTCCCCTATATAAACGGATGTCCCGTGACCCCCACTACATAGAAAACAAGTTCTCTTTTATAATCATATAAAAAGACCCAAATATGGTTCGTACTAAAGCTCAAACGCGACGTGGTAGTGGTCATTCATACCCTAGACGGCCTATTCAACAACCCGCACCTGCAGCGGTTCCTCCACCACAAGAATCACCCCCACAGGCTGAGTCCTCTGAACCCACTCTTTTTGGGCCACGTCGGGATCGCCAAATTGGCGATCCCCGTGTAGAAATACAAGAGCTGTGGAAAACAGTGGATGACCTGAGGGCGCATATTATGTACCAGGATGAGCGTCTCCAGTACCTGGACACAAGGCAGATGCAGATCAAATCCAAAGCTGCACAGCTGAGACGCCTCCTGAAGGTGTGCGCAGAGAGTGTTGCTACTCTCTGTTCGAACAGTGAATGACTCCTCTCCGCTATTTTTTTAGATTGTTTTTCATTATTGTCCTTATATATTTTTTAATTTATAATTCTATATTAATGAATTTTTTTTCTAATCGTCGCTTTCGTTTTCTTAATTTAAACACGTGTTTAATCTCTTACGAATCTTGACGACGCTAAAATACAAACGAAATGTGGTTCAGAAAAATTTGACACGACTAATTCACCGACTAAACAGCAACTATATACCGACGAAACTTAATACAACGACGAGAACCTACTAACCATACCGATGAAACTTAATACAACGATGAAAACTTAATACAACGACGAGAACCTACTAACCATACCGACGAAACTTAATACAACGACGAGAACCTATTAAGCGCGAATTTATTATGAAATTAGCGACGCTTTACCGACGAACTACGATGCATGACGTCTCTTCACACCATTCGATGCTTTTCATCGCTGAGGCGTCGCTAAGGCGTCGCTATTCCACAGTGTCCGCATAGTTCCCGATGGTTACAATGTACGATGAGTTTACGTCGCTAAGTCGTCGCTAATGCGTCGCTAATTCGGACGAACCGTCACGCCGCACACATTACGTCGCTAAGTCGTCGCTAATTCGTCGCTAATGCGAACGAAGCGTCACACCCGCACATATTCCCATCTTGATTAACGGTCGAAAAATTCGTCGCATGTTCGTCGCTATGTCGTCGCTAAATTTACCTATTTATAACCCTACATCCTTATATTACACACATACAAAGTTATAAAACTTCAAAGTAACATCCTTACATTACACGCATACAAAGTTATAAAACTTCAAAGTATGCCGCGTCGTTATATAAGAACCCCAAGGCGTGGAGGGGCAAACAGTGCACCTCCACAACGGCCTCCTCCTCAACCACAACCATCGGTTGAGCGGGAGGGTTCAATATCTGTGCATGGCCCAATGCCGCCAGAGGATCCTCAAGAACAAATGCCAGAACTGGATATCGACTACCGTATGCTTATAGCAAACATGCAGCAGCAGTCGAGGCAACTGCACAGCATGAACAGAAAGCTGCGCAAGTTGAAATTCAAATATTACAAGCTGAAGCGCCTCCTCAAAAAGTTCGCAGAGAATGTGGCGGCCACTCTTTCTTCCGATGACGGAGAGTGAACGGCCCCTCTCCGCCTCTCTTTTAGATTTCTTTTTTTAATTTTTTGACTTCATAATGTAAATATTTATTACTAAATGAATAACATTTTTTCCCAATCACCGCTTTCTTTTTTCTTAATTCATACACGTGTTTAATCCTCGACGAATCTACGATGACACAGCGACGAATAGGAATACGAGCGAAAAGTAAAACAAAACATTTGCGACACGCGGGTTTCATCGACAAAAAACCGACGATACAAAACGCCGAGAACCTACTAACCGACGAATTTATTTCCTTGTTTATCCGTGTTCTGGACTTTTAGCGACACATTAGCGACGGATAGCGACGAAACGCTACAAACTAAATAGCAACGAACAAAACACACAAAGTAGCGACGAACCACCGACAAAACA
>AP025074.1:21156446-21178108 GCA_036186865.1 Eustoma russellianum | reverse complement strand
GCAACGAACAAAACACACAAAGTAGCGACGAACCACCGACAAAACACCGACGAAATTGTAACGAAAGGATTAACCTGACTACTTTTTTGTTAGCGACAATGCGTTTCATCGTAGTTTCGTCGCAATTAACGACGAAATTGCGTTTATCACAATTTCGTCGCAAATTACCGACGAAACACAGACACTCATTGTTTCGTCGGTGACTTTTTCGTCGCAAATCAAAATTTTTTTTGTGGTGCTAGTCGATTGCACATGGTTGGAGGGATTATGGTCGATTGGCTTGCAAGATAAAGGATGGACGAGGGTATATCCACTGAATTTTGGACATTTGTTGCAATGAATTTTTGATACAGAGGACTCACTAATGTATGTTTTGTCATCTCTTATGGTTTATATAGAAAAATATATGTTCGGGGATATACAACGGAGAGCTTAAATGTAGCGTCCGCTTCCGAGCCCTAGTATCGGGAACAGTGCACCCGCCGTATCTCGCTAAGGAGAATACAATACGTCGAATCAATCTCTTACATGTCATAAATGACGTACGAATTTTTTTCTCGCGGAAACATAAATCATAACTTAAATTAAACTCCAATAATCGTCATTACATTACTAAATAAAAATTCTGAAAATAAAGGTAACAAAGAAGTCTGTGACAAATCTCCCAAAAGACAACTATGAAAACTCAGCTGCAGAGTCCCCCTCGTATCCTAGCTGCAGCCATCAACCAACCCACTCAGCTATGCCCCTCTCGCCCTCAACAAAGATGTGCTCGTAGTCCTCATCTAGCTCACCTGGGAAGTAGGGGTGAGTGACAGAAAATCACCCAGTAGATACTCGCCTCAAACCAATACAAAACGTACATACCGAAATGATATAGCCACATAGCACATAGATATGATATAACATGCATAAGATAAAGTAAATGCGGTAAGTAAAGCACTCCACATAAAAATGCACAACTACGTGATGCATGCTCCATCCACGTGTCACACGCAACAAAAACCATGTCACGCAACATGCCCCTAGACCTATATGCAATACATGATCCCAGGATTGACTGGATGTCTGTAGCTCGTACACTACAATCTATCCTGACCGATCTTCGTGGCCCGTACACCACGATCCACCACAACCGATGCCCATAGCACGTACACTATGATCCACCATGACCGATTACCCATGGCCCGTACACCATGATCCACTCCACTCGAGCGTTTGAGACCCGTACATCTCAACCCACTCCAAATGCAAATGCACGTGCCATGAATGCAACAACAAAGTCGTTTGGGCCCATATGCCCATCCTCACCATCTCCGGCACTCAATATTTGGTTTCATAAATTTTTAGAATGTTGGAAAGTTGTTATTTATCATCACCATTATTTTTACTTAGCATGTATTAATTTTCTAGAATTTTCTACTAATATTTCCTATTTTTCTCTTATTTAACTCTATTTATTATTAATTATTTTTAATTACTTACATTTACCAAAATTCAGAAATTAAGTGGACATAATTTAATTTTAACCTTTTATATTTTATGGAATTTATTTAAAATTTTCTGGTATTTAGTTTTATTTTTCTGGAATTTAAAATCATTTATTTACTATTTCCTAATTTCCAGAAATCATTAAATTAAATAATTAATTCAATTTCTTTTTTTAAAAAAAAAAAGAAAACCGGGCCAGCCTTAATCCCCCTTCTAGCCTGGCCCGCGTCTCTCCCTGGCCCGGCCTGTATTGCCGCGTGCTTCCTTTTTTTTAATTAATGGAGGTAATGGGGCGGCCTGCCTTCGAGCCTGGCCCGCTGGCCGGCCGCCCGCGAAATTATTTTTATATATATTTAAATTGGGCCTGGTCCTGAGCCGCAGCCCATTTAAGTCCGACCCGGTCCACTGCGCTGGCAGGCCAGCCCGGTCCGCTTCCCTTTTTTTAATTTTCGCTCAGACGACGCGTGCGGCTCACTCTCAGCCGTTTCCAACAGCGCGTGCAGTACACGCGCCACCTTGCCGGCCGGATTTTCAACCCTAGATTGATTTTTTCCCTATTTCCAACCTATATGAATCTATTCTAAGGCCAAAACGAAATTTTAGACGGCTCCAAGTATAAAAATTTCTAATCTTTTGATTTCATTCAAGGGTATTTTTAATCTAATCACATCCTATCAACAAATTCCATACACATACAAGCACATAACAGCCATAAACCAACCACCTCATGCTTTTCCTAATATAAACAACACAAAATTTACATCCTAAACAAATAAATACAACGAAATCACATTTATATACCATTAAACAATGCATGTATCATATTCATTTGAGGGGAGAAGAGGCACATAACTTTCCAATGAAGAGATTACTACGTACGATGGTTGGATTTGGTGTGACGTGTCTAGACTCCTTTCTCTTTCCTTTCTCTCCTTTATTCTCTCTTAAGCCTCACGTTTTTTTTCCTGGCTAGGGTTGCTGCCGTTTGGAGTGCGGCGCAAAAAAGGGAGGGTTTGCGTCGTTATAATGAGGGGGAGAGGAGATTGGGGAGAGAGATTAGGAGGATATATTTGGATGAATTAGGGAATAGATTTTGATTAGATTTTAAATTCCAAAACCAAATTATCCCAACTTCCTACCCATCTACACACGCGGCATACACAACCATAATTATCTCCTTTCCTATATTTATTATTTATTTATTTTATTCTATTATTATTTTTTTAACGGGTGTAACATCAAAGCTGTAAATGAAGTTTATAAAGAGGCGCAAAGCACTAATGAAACTACTACAAAGACACATCGCAGAAGAGATCAAGTTGTGTGGGAGAATATGCCATAAATGTGATGCTGTTTTTGGAGAGCAAGGCAATGTGCCGTGTGGTATTTTGTAACTCGAAGTGTGTGGCTGCAGTAAAACCCCTCTATATGCATATAAATGTTGACCATGGTGAACTTTTGGTAGTTGTTAAAGGCCTAAGGCTCCCAGTTTTAAGGAGATATCTGAGGGCTGACTCATTAACATCAGTGACTTGGTTAATAAAGGAGAAGCTAACCTTCACCTGTTTGGAGTTGATGTGCAAGATGTTGGATGCACATGTTAGAGAAATGCAACATATCCTTTTGTTAGACGATGAGCGAGGATGGCTTTTGGAATAACTGATAAGATTCGTGATTTTGAAGTTACCGGTTTGAAACACAGAAATAGCTTTATGGTTAGATTGATTAGATCGAAAAACGATCACGGCTCCTCTCCAAACCATACGTAAATGTGAAAGTCTAGTGCAGTGAGAACGTAATTTGGAGTCAATGTACTCACTCACTTAGTTCACCCTGATCATATGATGTACTTTGGCCAACATGGCAGATACTTTGTTAAATGAAAAGCTTCTTGTTTTTTTTAAAAGGTCAAAACGTCATCTTATATAGCAACAAGACCCGATTACTGTTTCTTCTTCATTTCTGGAAATTTCTTTGCATACTAAAATTTTTCCCATTTCCTTCTCTTTTTATTTACTAAAATTTCTTTGCATATTTCAAATTTTCTAACATTTTCAGAAACCAAAGAAATCTGAATCTACTTTGAAGCCATAAAACCCCATTCGCTTCTTCTTTTCTTAAAATCCTTTGCGTGCTTCAAATTTTCTAATATTTGCAACAACAAAAAAGGAAAAAAAAAAAACTACAGAAACCCCACTCTACTTTGAAGACCAATTATGTGACTATAAGGCACGGCAATGATTAGGCTAATATAACGGTATAGGGTAGTAAAATCATATTAAAACATCAATAGAAGAACTGTGTTATATATTTAAACTTCTAGCATCTATAAATATGTATAATTTTGCTTTAATTTAAACAGATGTTGCACTGCCACAAGAACCTAAATCGTGAAAATTTTAAATAATTCTTATAATTACAACAATATGTTTCAAACTTATGTCCCCATCCAACGTTCACTCGTGTATAGGGTTTATAAAAATTGAGGAGATAAAGAGCAAAAAAGAAGGGGAAAAACGAAAGAAAAGACATCGCCATTTATTTGTCAGCTGGCTTTTTCGTCAGTTACCTTTCCCTTTTAGAAACGTTTGTGTTGCTAATTCAAAACGGCTCCACTCCTGCTTTCAGGAAAACGAATGGTCTCATTCACACATAAATTTGATCGGTTCGTACTCGTGTGTCTGTATATACATACACATGCACATATATCCATGCATATATATATATATATGTTTGTGTGTATATGATGAAGCCGGATCTTCACCAAGGGTCTAAGATGACCTCAAATAAACATCGTCAGCTAACTTAAAGAGTCGTTAACTGATTTGAAGATTGCAGCTGGAATAGCTTCCTGAAAGTCCTGCACAAGGAAGCAAAGATCAGAGGTCCCGGGGGGATGACCCCGGGTAAAACCCTCCGACGCTCAAGTCAGTTTGGGCCATTTCTCACTGAGAATGTAGTTTTGTATATGGAGTTAGAAAATTCTCACAGGTATTGGCTGAAGAGAAAGTTCAATGTATTAGCTCCAAGAGATAGAAAAATGTTTCCAGGGATTTCATCCCCCTTTCTGGTCTGCAGGGGCTTGCTTTTATTAGTTTTTCCCGTGTCCTTGGCTTCTGACGCCCGATGGGACATTTGCTTGGGGCAGAAAATCTATGCTGCGGTAGGTCTACTGATATGACCGGTAGGCCGGCTAATGTGACTGGTAGGTCGGCTGAGGTGACTTTGGCGTGTACAGGCTGAATAGCCAGACGTGTACTCTTTCTTTGAACTGCACTTCTGTCTGATGGTTCCACTATGTAATGTTGTGCTTAACTCCTTCGCCGAAGTGCAAAAACAGGCTTTGCCGAAGTGCTCTGGAGTGTGTACTTAGGCTGAAGCTGAGGTTGAAGTTAGGTGTCGAGGTGCAGTCCTTGACCTATTCTTCGATAGTAAAGAGGATGTCATGGGGCATAGCCGAAGTGTAGTCATGGCTGAGCAGCAATGCTTAGGTGCTGAACTACAGGAGTTGTACCGTTGACTGTTGTTGACTAACAGACGATTAATTCTGGTTTATCATTTGCCCCCAGATTTTGTGTGGCCGAGCTGACCTGTGAGGGCAGACAAATCTATTATGATGAGTCTGTGACGTGTCTCCATTAGTTGAGCAGTTATCCTCTTAGCTGCGCCGTAATTCCCGCTTTTAATGTAAGCGTCAATTCCAACGCCTCATCATTATCTTTTTGGCGGTTTCAGTTCCGAGGGGGGAAAATACTCGAACCGTCGCCTTTTCGAATTTCAAACGAAAAGTTGCAACTTTTGCCTTTCCTTCTTATAAATAGGGGTAATTGCCCTAATTCTTTCTTTTCTTCTTCTTCTATTCTGCGCGTTGCTTATTCTGCTGTCTTGCTCTTCTTCGTCTTCGAAGCCTCTCTCCGTCCTTATTCCGGCGTTCTTCCTTTCAGCTCAACCCTTCAACCTTCTGTAAGCTTTTCTTCTTCTTACTCATGGCTTTCGTTATTCAATCCCCTTCTTCTTCGGATTCCCAAAACAGATCAGCTCATTCTTACCCAGCTGATCTGGAGGGTGACTAAGAGGTCCAATCCTTCCATGAGAGGTCCGAATCCAGTGAGGATAATCATCCTTTGAGGAGGTTACGCCTTGCTGGTGAACCTCCTAGGATTGCTTCTACCTCTTCTTCCACAGTACCCTTGTTGTCCATTGACAGGGGTTCTCCTTCTCCGGTAGTGCAAAGTTCAGCCTGCACTTTAAAAATGGCTGACCTTTCCAAATTCTGTACTGAGTTTAACATAGATAGAGATACTTTTTTCCCAATTTTGCCTCTTCCTCATCAAACTGCCTATGATCCACCCGCTGGGTATGAGGCAGTTTACGAAGAGTACTTCAAATCTGGGTTTGACCTTCCTATTCCTGGCCCTTTTCTTCATATCCTCGATTTTTATAATCTTAGATTGCCCCAAATCATGCCTAACGGCTTGAAGGTCATTGCCAGCTATCTGCTCTACCTGAGAGCAGCTGAGGCGGAATTTGACCTAGCCGTCTTCAGGGGGATGTTTGTGTGCAAACACAAAGAAAGCTGGTATTACTTTAGTAGGAGGCATCATAATAAAGTTATTAACCATGCCATAAACATCTCCTCTTCCATCAAAAATTGGAAAGGCCGCTTTTTCTTCATAAAAGCCATAGGGTTACCTGAAAGAACCCTCTGGAAGTTAGGCCCTGCAGATAACAAGAGGCCAAGCAAAAGAGCCTACGATGAAGCCTCGAGGTTACTGCACCTTCCCCAAGCTATAGACTGGAAGATGGTGGACAGGTCGGTTGTGAAAGCTGCCGACCTGGACCATATGTGGCCATCTCACCAGTTTGAATCCCTTGGCTCCTCTGTCTTATCCTTAATCTTGGGTATATATCCATGCTTCAAACGTCTCTAGTTTTTCTTAATGTTGCGTGTGCGTTTTGACTGATCTGTTGTTGAATCTTGCAGGAACCATAGTGTCTGAAAATCTTGGCAAGCTGAAGTAATTGGTTCCCAAGAAGAGAAAGAGAGAGGATGGACAACCCTCCTCCTCTGCTCAGCCATCCACCAAGACCTCTACTGAGGTGCAGGCCATGCCTGCCCCTCCTGTTGCTCCTCCACCCAAACAAGGTAAAGATTAGCAATCTTGACGTTGATGCCTTATTTGTTTTATTTCAGCATTTTTAACTTGGGTTTCTGTTGCAGCCCGAACTTCAGTTGGCACTTCATCTGCTGCAGCCAAGAAACATGTTCAGGCTGTAGCTCAGCCTCTGAAAAAGAAAGCTTCTGAGGCCCCAGCCTTGCCCAAAATCAGCTGCAAAGGCTGGGGCAGGTACCAAGAAGACTGCTCCTCCTCCCAAAGTCATCTTCAAGGCTCCACAAGCCAAGACTACTCCCCCAACTGTGCCATCAAGTGCTGCTCCAGCTCCTGCTGCACCAGTTTCTGCTCGAGCCCTGGCGGCATCAATTTCTCCTCCAAGGGGATTGATTATAAGGGATCCAAAAGATGCCCCCACTGAAGGAGTTGTTATAACTTCAGGGGAGGATGCCCCCCAGCATCCTCTTGGGAAGGCTCCATCTGAAGGAGAGCCCTCTCATCAGCACCGCCTTGCCTGGAAGAAACTGGTGTACTTCTTTGCTGATACGGCTGCCCATCCAGGGGTGGCAAGAAATTTGGCAGATCTGCAAGTACTGTACATGGATTGGGACCGCTTTACCCTCCAGGACTGGGATTCTGCTCTCAATACGTACTTTAGGAACATGTCCATGGTAGGTTTCTTTCATAATTCTCAAAATTTTTACTTGAGTTGTTGAAGTTCCTATTTGACCATACTGACTTTTGTAGTACCGAGCTCAAGAATGTGACATGCTGAGAAGAGCAGAAGAGATGCGCAGCATGGTGGTTAAACTCTCTGAGGAAAACGCTAAATTGAAGAAGGCCAATGATGAGTTGGAAGAGATGGCAAGGCCTGATAACTCCAGGCTGGAAGAGATTGATCCTGAGCTGAAGATGTTGAGGTCAGAGATAGACTCAACGAAATCAGAGTTGGACTCCTTGACATATGAGAATTCCAAGCTTAAGGAAGACAAGGAGGAGTCTAACACTCGGCTTGCAGTGGCAAATTCACAAGTGGACGAGCTGAAGGAAGTTATCACCAACCTAGAGCTGGTATCCACCAAGAATCAGGCTGAGTTGGAGTTCTTCCGGAAGGAATTCCATAATTGTGAGCAAGAATTGTCCCAGCTAAAGAGCCAAGCTGAAGCATCAGAATAGCAAGGATGATCTGGCCCAGCAACTTGAGGCAGAGAAGAAGAACAAAGCTGAGCTCATTTCCCAATTTGAGCTTCAAGCTGAAGAGATCAAGAAGTCTGCTGTTGCTGAGTTCAGGAAGTCCCAGTACTTTGAAGATAATCTGCTAAAGATGCAAGGCGCCGTTTTGGAAATGGGACAAACTTGTGCAATTGACGATTGCCAAGAAGTCTATCCATCCCGGGATAAGGACCATCCTCAACTTGCCGATCTCTACAACCCTGAGGCCGAAGCTATATTTGATAAACAGCTTGAACAATTCAAGGAAGGGGTTGATCTCAGAGAGGTTGATCAAGAGGAGGAGTAGTATAGGATTTTTCCTTGTAATTTTTTTTTGTAGTTGTAATAGATAAATTTCTTAATGAAAATCCAATTTTCTCCAACTCGTGCTCTTCAGCTTGTTTCAATTTCCTTGACTTTGTCGTCTGCATGCGAAGTTTTACTTGCTCTATTTCCATAGTTAATGCAAATATTTGTCTTCGGCTTGAGAAACTTTTCTTGCTCTATTTTCATAGTTTGCAAATATTTGTCTTCTGCACTGTGAAGTTTTATTTGCTCTATTTCCATAGTTAATGCAAGTATTTGTCTTCTGCACTGCGAAGTTTTACTTGCTCTATTTTCATAGTTAATGCAAATATTTGTCTTCGGCACTGCGAAGTTTTATTTGCTCTATTTCCATAGTTAATACAAGTATTTGTCTTCTGCACTGCGAAGTTTTACTTGCTCTATTTCCATAATTAATGCAAGTATTTGTCTTCTGCACTACGAAGTTTTACTTGCTACATTTCCATAGTTAATGCAAACATTTGTCTTCTGTACTGCAAAGTTTTATTTGCTCTATTTCCATAGTTAATACAAGTATTTGTCTTCTGCACTGTGAAGTTTTACTTGCTCTATTTCCATAGTTAATGCAAGTATTTGTCTTCTGCACTGCGAAGTTTTACTTGCTCTATTTCCATAGTTAATGCAAATATTTGTCTTCTGCACTGCGAAGTTTCATTTGCTCTATCTCCATAGTTAATGCAAATATTTGTCTTATGCACTGCGAAGTTTCATTTGCTCTCTTTCCATAGTTAATGCAAGTATTTGTCTTCTGCACTGCGAAGTTTTACTTGCTCTATTTCCATAGTTAATGCAAATATTTGTCTTCTGCACTGCGAAGTTTCATTTGCTCTATTTTCATAGTTAATGCAAATATTTGTCTTTTGCACTGCGAAGTTTCATTTGCTCTATTTCCATAGTTAATGCAAATATTTGTCTTCAGCCTTGGCCCTTGGCTCTGCCAAAAATGTCACGCTGCTTGACTGAACTGCAGCTCTGTCAGGCTTTAACTTGCCACTGACAATAATTTTTAGATAAAGTAAGCCTGTTACTTGATCCATTTAGGCAAAATGAATGAATCACTCATTGACTCTGTCACGAACATTGTTTTATTCAATCTTCAGTACCACTGGTAATAATTGATTTACGTTTTTCTAGCACTGCTAGTAAAAGAATACTGTGAAAGACTTCTTTGGCAAAACCACTCAGACCTGCTGAGGTGAAATTCATTATTGATGTAGAAGCCTTAAATGAGTAGAATGCCAAGTTCTTGGTAAATTTTTGCCTTCCAAGGTCTGTAATTTATAGGCCCCATTTGAGCGTACCTCCTCTATCCGATAGAGACCTTCCCACTTAGGGTTAAAAGTCCCAGTCGGTGCTGCATGGCTTGCTTCATTGTTGCGCAATACTAAATCTCCCAATTGATATGATCTTGGCCGTACTCGAGAATTGTAGTATTGAGCAATTAAGTTCTTGTACTGAGCCATGCGAACATGAGTCTGCTCCCTTTTTTCCTCCAGTTCATCCAAATTCAACCGCAACTCTTGGCTGTTGGTTTCAGCGGAATAGTAATCTGTTCGAGTAGAGTTGGAACCAACTTCGGCCGGGATGACTGCCTTAGTGCCGTATACCAAGGAAAATGGCGTTTCCTTAGTGGAGGTGGAAGGAGTAGTTCGATATGCCCATAATACGCTTGGGAGCTCCTCTACCCAACTTGCTCCAATTTGATATAGACGTTTTCTCAGTCCATCCTTGATTGTTCTGTTTGCCCGTTCAACTTGTCCATTAGCCTGAGGGTGCGCTACCGAAGTGAATCACTGTTCGATTTTGAGCTCGGCACACCAACTCTTAACAGGGTCATCAGCAAATTACTTTCAATTGTCTGATATAAGGACTTGTGGAAGGCCGAAGCGGCATATGACATTCTTCCACAAGAACTTTTTGATTTGATTTCCTGTTATTGTGGCTAAAGGCTCTGCTTCCACCCATTTGGTGAAGTAATCAATGGCAACAACCAAGAATCTGACTGATCCTGGAGCTTGGGGTAGAGGTCCAATGAGATCTATCCCCCACTGTACAAAGGGCCAGGGACTTGCAATAGAAATAAGCTCTTGACTTGGAAAATGAGACATTCTAGCATTGACTTGGCATGCTTGACATTTCCTGACCAGTTCTTCTGCATCATGGCACAGAGTGGGCCAGTAATATCCAGCAAGATAACACTTTCTTGCTAACGACCGTGCACCAGAATGATTTCCACATATTCCTTGATGCATCTCCTGAAGGATGTAATCTCCTTCTTCTTCAGTCACGCACTTCAACCAAGACTATGAAAATGACTTTTTGGGTAGGTGGTCGTTAACGAGAGCATACCTTGTTGCCTTCAATCGAAGGCACCGAGCTACACGTTTGTCCTCGGGTTGAATTCCATGCTGCAAGAAGTTGACAATTTCGTCCATCCAAGTATTGTGATAGTCCACTTGCAGCACCTCATTAGCATCATAAGCACGATGCTTTACTAGCTCCACAACTATCTTCTTTCCCAAAGTTGTTGAAGTGGATGATGATAGCCGAGATAGCGCGTCAGCTCTTTTGTTGGCAGATCTGGGGATATGTTCAATGCTGAAGTGCTCGAATGTTCGACCGAGCTGCAGCACTTTAGCCAAATAATTTTTCATGTTTTCCTCCTTGGCTTCATAATCCCCGTTGATCTGAGAAACAATCAGTTGCGAATCACTTCGAGAAATGATTCGTTCCGCTCCCAACTTTCTTGCGAGGCCTAGTCCTACTATGAGGGCCTTGTATTCCGCCTCGTTATTAGTTGATTCAAAGTCGAACCGCAAGGCATATTCAAATTCTTCTTTGTTGGGGTTGATAATTAGGAGTCCTGCTCCACAACCATCTTTGGAGGAAGACCCATCCACATATAATGTCCAATCAGCTACTGGCTTGATATCTTCCTCCACGGATATCCCTTCAGCTAAGAAATCTGCTAATGCTTGGGCTTTGATAGAAGTTCTTGATTTGTACTAGATGTCATACTCTGCAAGCTCCACAACCCATTTTGCAGCTCGGCCAGATGTGTTTGGCCTTGATAAGATTTGTTCTAAGGGTTGATCAGTGACCACTATAATAGGATGAGCTTGCAAGTAAGGCCTGAACTTCCTCACTGCCACTACGAGTGCTAAGACTACCTTCTCAGCATTGGGATATCTCACTTCAGGCCCATGTAAAATTTTGCTTACGAAATAGATAGGCCTTTGCACATTATCCTGCTCTCTGAGCAGGACTGCGCTAACAGCTTCTTTGCACGTCGAGAGATACACATATAGCTCTTCTCCAGGAAGAGGTTAAGTCAGCATTGGCACCTCGACCAGATGGGACTTCAGCTCATCGAAGGCTTTTTGGCATTGGTCATTCCACTGGAAAGATGTTTTCTTCTTCAAGACCTAGAAGAAAGGAAGAGATCGTTCGGCTGACTTGGATAAGAATCTACTCAGTACGGCAATTCGGCCTGTTAACCTCTGCACTTTCTTTACATTTCTGGGGGGATGCATGTTCCGTATAGCCTCGACTTTAGCGGGGTTTGCCTGTACCCCTTCTTTGGAAACCATGTATCCCAAAAACTTTCCAGTGCATACTCCAAACGTGCACTTCTTCAGGTTTAGTCTCATGCGTGAGTCTCTCAGCACAATGAAGACTTCCCTTAAATTTCGAATATACTGATCAAGAGACCGGCTCTTGATTAGCATATCGCCGATGTAGACTTCCATTATCCGGCCAATTTGTTCACTGAACAAAGAACTGACCAGACGCTGATAGGTGGTCTCGACATTCTTCAATCCAAATGGCATAGTTACATAACAATAAGTAACTGACTCTGTTATGAAAGCAGTTTTTTCCTGATCTTCTATAGCCACGATGATCTGATGATAGCCTTTAAAGGCATCCAAGAAATCAAAGATTTCATGCTCAAGTGTTGAATCCACTAACCTATCAATTTTCGGGAGTGGATAGCAATCTTTTGGACATGCCTTGTTGAGATCAGTGTAATCTATACACATTCTCCATGATTCATCTTGCTTGGGGACCACCATTGAGTTAGCCAACCAGATTGGATAAAGCACTTCAACAATGAATTTTATAGCCAATAACTTTTTGACTTCCTCTTCGATGACTTTATTCTTTTCTGGCGCAAAGTTTCGCTTATTTTGCTTTACTGGCTTCGCCAAAGGATCAACATTCAGCTTATGCTCAGCCAGATGTGAAGGAATCCCTGACATGTCCTCCGCAATCCATGCAAAGATAATTACGAATTCCCACAGCAGATCCTGCAGCTGAGCTAGCAATTCGGATGGCATCCATGTCCCGATCTTTGTGACATTTTCAGGTCGGCTCGGGTCAAGGACGAAGTCTTGCACTGCATCATCTGACTGCAAGTGCTCTTCATCATAAGGTATGAGTTCATCCAGACTGACTTGCTGAACTGATTCATTTCCTTTGGTAGCAATAGCGTAGCAACTCTGTGCCACTTGTGTATCACCTTGTATAGTTACCACTCCCCCTAGAGTAGGAAACTTCATGCTGACGTGCAGAGGTGATACAATGGCCTCCAATGCCACCAAAGTTGGCTGGCCCAAAATGACGTTGTATGCAGACATTTCCTTGATGACCAAAAACTCTATCCATATACACCGATAGGCTGGGGGTTTACCAAAACTGCAGCTGAGTGTGACCAGTCCTGCTGGCCGCACTGCAGCTCTAGTGAAACCATATAAAGAAGAAGTAACCGGCCTCATCAAGGAATCGGGTAAACCAAGCTGCTGATATACCCGATAGAACAGTATATTCACAGCACTGTCGGCGTCCATATAAACACGTCGGACCTCCACAACTTTATCAGGAGCTAGGTGTATGCACAGCTCTATCATTAAACCTGTGTTGTTGGAGTCCAGTGAAATGGGATCTTCTGGCCGTCTTGGCTCTTTTAGATGGTGGACATGATGAAGTTCCTGAGGAACTGGGTGCACCTTGACCTGTGTGAGGTGGACCTCCAGAGATTGTATATATAATGGTATTGACTTGGGGCCGACCTGCAGCCCCATGCCTTCCTTGCTCCTCATCATCGTCAGTCCTGCAATGCCGAGGTAGAGATTCTGGTCGGCACTTGTCCTTCTGTGAGTCCTTGTGGAAATCCAAACGGTTGTGCAGGCGTGAACGCGGGTCATAAAACTGCTTTAAGTGACCCTGTTCGATCAGTTGTTTAATAGCCTGAGCTAGCTGCCTGCAATCCTACGTATCATGCCCAATATCTCTATGATATCGGCAATAAAGTTTAGGGTTTCTCTTTACCCTAGGCCCATATAGAGGCTCTGGATCTGTCCTCAGACCGTCTTTCTCCATGATGGCTAAAATATAATCTTTTGAGGCCAAGAGGGGTAAGCCCTCGTTACCACCCTTGCCTTTTCCTCCTATGTGATCGAATGCACTGCGCATGTCACGGTCTTTTCCTTCATTGCGCCGATCCTCCTTTTTGGAACCGGATCGACTTTCTTGCCTAGCTCCTTGCTCAGCTTCCCTCTTCAATCTGTTTGCCTCCTCTCCTCGGGCAAACTGATGAGCTTTCTCCAAGCATTCTCTTAGGGTTGTAGGTCCCTCTTCAGCCAGTTGGGAGAAGAGGCGACCAGCTCGGAGTCAATTGATGAAGGTAGCAGCTTTCACGCCTTCATTTCTGTCACTGGCCTACAGTGACTCATCTGAAAAACGCTGCATATACTTCAAGACTGACTCATCCGGACCCTGTCTCAAGGTCATTAAGTGGGATGAGTTCTTCACAAAAGGAGTGCTGGACACGAACTGTGACTTGAACTTCTGTGCCAGCTGTTTAAAAGACTTCACTGATTTTGACGGGAGCTCTTAGAACCATCTCCTAGCCTTTCCCCGTAAATATAGTGGGAAAGTTTTACAGCGTAAGGGGTCCGGAACATTCTTCAAACTCATCGCAGTTTGAAACTGGAAGAGATGATCCGTAGGGTCTGTTGTCCCGTCATAAGTGTCCATCTTTGGTACCTTGAAACTGTCTGGCGCCAGATATTCTGCAATATCCCAGGAAAAGGGAATTTCCTGGGCTGCTTGCACAAATTCGTGTCTGTGCTCTTCGTAATAAGCTCTCGGCCTGCGAAGAACTTCTTCATCCCTTGGGACGCTCTTTAAAGACTTTGACCTCACACTTAAGTGAGGTCTGGACAGATGTTCTGACTCCACGGTTGGAGCTTTGAAACTGTGTCTTCTAGCATCCGTCATAAAACCTCTAGGCGGTCTAGAGGACTGGTTTTGTGATACTTCTCTAGGAGGCAAAGGTGGATCTTCCTCCATAACTTGCACCTCCGGCTGTTTGCCTTTAAGCTGCTGTACCACAGCCTCGAACACGTCCATGTTCTCTGCAACATATTTCATCGCTTTATCCCTTTCTTCCCTTGAAACTTCCGGAATAGGATTAGGATTAGGCGACTCAGGTACCCGAGAAACCTGTTCAAGGACTCCTGAGCGCGTAACCATGCATCGTGGTGGGTTGGATGACTCACCCAAACCTTCACGACGACATTTCGTCATAGTAAAATGTTGGATGTTTTGTTTTTGAACTTTTATACTGGATTAAGGGACAAAGGGCCCTCCTTCTAGCGCCAAATGATGAAGCCGGATCTTCACCAAGGGTCTAGGATGACCTCAAATAAACGTCGTCAGCTAACTTGAAGAGTCGTTAACTGATTTGAAGATTGCAGCTGGAATAGCTTCCTGAAAGTCCTGCACAAGGAAGCAAAGATCAGAGGTCCCGAGGGATGACCCCGGGTAAAACCCTCCGACGCTCAAGTCAGTTTAGGTCATTTCTCACTGAGAATGTAGTTTAGTATATGGAGTTAGAAAATTCTCACAGGTATTGACTGAATAGAAAGTTCAATGTATTAGCTCCAAGAAATAGGAAAATGTTTCCAGGGATTCCATTCCCCTTTCTGGTCTGCAGGGGCTTGCTTTATTAGTTTTTCCCGTGTCCTTGGCTTCTGACGCCCGATGGGACATTTGCTTGGGGCAAAAGACCTATGCTGCGGTAGGTCTGCTGATATGACCGGTAGGCCGGCTGATGTGACGGTAGGCCGGCTGAGGTGACTTTGGCGTGTACAGGCTGAATAGCCAGACGTGTACTCTTTCTTTGAACTGCACTTCTGTCTGATGGTTCCACTATGTAATGTTGTGCTTAACTCCTTCGTCGAAGTGCAAAAACAGGCTTTGCCGAAGTGCTCTGGAGTGTTGTACTTAGGCTGAAGCTGAGGTTGAAGTTAGGTGCCGAGGTGCAGTCCTTGACCTATTCTTCGATAGTAAAGAGGATATCATGGGGCATAGCCGAAGTGTAGTCATGGCTGAGCAGCAATGCTTAGGTGCTGAACTGCAGGAGTTGTACCGTTGACTGTTATTGACTAACAGACGATTAATTCTGGTTTATCAGTATATATACACATAAATTAATATATATACATATATGTATATATGAGGATAATATATATATACATATATGTATATGTATATGTATATATGTGTATATGAGTTTATATACACACATTTGGAATGATTTGCTGATGAATAAAGAGGATCCAATTTCCCCGAAAAAGGAAATATGTTTAACTGTTAGTATGATAGCTAATTAGTCAATCAGCGGCTTAAAATTTGTTAGGACTTCTTATTTGATTTAAAATGTCCAAATTGATGTCTCTCTCTGCATTTCTCAAAAAGTCTTCTACAATCGAGTAAAAAGGAAAATACACACCATATGTAGAAGGACAAACTAGGATGTGATTGAAATTTAATTGTATATAATACTTTTAAAATGAACATGTAATAAGTTATGGTAATAGATTATTAATGTGTGAATAAGGAAAGAAGAGGATAATGAATTCGATAGATGAATATTTGCTTATATACTTGTGCCATATATATTGGGTATGGGTAGAGTGTCTTATGTCTGTAGGCGTTCAGTTACCAAACGTATCGGATAAGACTGTGTATATCATATTGTGATAAACCATAAACCTAACTGCTGAATACGACAAGGACTTCCACATTAGTCAACAACCGTCAACGAAAGTCAACCTCGGCCAACTCAGGTCTTGAAGGGTTACCAGACGGGATCGCGAGGCCAAAGCCGAAGCTCTGCCCCAGCCTCAAATCAGCTCGGATAGGGGCCGAAGTCATGCTGACACAACTACCGCCTGGTCTGCTTAGATCGGCGGACCATCCAGCCACTATTACCTTAGTATTCTGGCTGAATAGCACATGAAGCACCTCAGCTCGGCCACAGTATGCTTAGACAGAGTCTTGCCACTCATCAAGATTAGCTCCCTAGTTCGACACATGACGCCACTTGGCCTTTGTACAGTCAGAGATTGCCAACAGCGTAGTAATTTATCTCCACATGTCAACCATGCAGAAGGAATTGGCCAGCACCATAACCACAAGTTACCGCGTGGCGGCCATGCAGACAAAAATTGTCACCAGGGTAGCCATGTGTCATCACCGTCTTGCTCTAGGCCACGCAGCTTCTAGCTTCAACAGTTATAAATAAGAACTTCCCCTAGAAAAGTCTCTTGAAGCCTATTCAATTCCACATCCAGACTTAAAAGTCTTTCCAGCTCGGTCAAAGCTAAGCATGAACTCGTACACGATAGACAGGCACCCTCTCAAAAAGAGAGCCCAAAACAGGTTGCTTCGACTTCTACTTCCAGCATACTTTCATACAAAAATGCTCACAACTGACTTGAGCGTCAGACGATTATTCCTAGGACATTGACGATGGGCCTCTACTGTTGCCTTTCCATCTCAGGTTCTAGGTACGGACCCTAACGAGGAGCTGACGGAATACCACAAGGATCATCCCTGATCTACCTAGTGAAAATCCGACTTCACCAGATTACAAAGCGATTCGGTTTTACTTCGAAAGCACAGGAGTCTAATACAATATCAACGGCCATTTTTGATAATAAATTCAGACGTTGGAGGGAAATCTTCAAATTGAATGGTGATTGTACTGAAAAGCCTTCCAAGTCATAAATAAAATATTTGTACAAATCTTCAGCTTATGCAATTGTTAAAAATGTCATTAAATAAAAATGTCATCATAATAATGGTGTTTTATAAGTTTCTAAAGCACTTTTTAATTGGACAAACACATCTAAAATCCCTTAACGAATTTTCTGCACTAGAGGGACCACTTCTTGCTGAAAAAAACCCTTTTTTTAGACAAAATTTTGAGCACGGCATTACGCCGCGAAAGAAAGAGTACGAATTCGGATACGAGTGATGTGGGATTTACCACGTTTTCCTTCTTTTTGTCTAGACGATAAAATATAAAATAAATAAAAAATTCCTAATGGATAATTTCTATCAAAAAATATCAATTCTCTCTGTTAATTCTTTCACCTTCTCCACTCTTATCAATTCAAAATCGAAAATCCCTATCTGATTCTCTTATTCTCCATCCCGCTATCCATCTCCATCCGTTTCTATAAAAGCATTTGGCCAGAAATTTGCCACCGTTGGACCGCTGCTGCTGCCGGAATATCGGCCAGGTTGTTCCGGAGCACTGGTAGAGAGAGTCAACTCCTTTCTGCTGGTGGGACAGGCTGCTGCTCCGGTGGGTTTCCGGTATGGAGAGAGGCTTTTCTAGTCGCTGTAGAGTTGTTAGCGAGAAGAATTTTGAGATGGTTGTCGGAGTTGCAGAAGGAGATGGGTGAGAGAGGAAGAGGGAAGGAGATATAGGAATAGAGGTATGGTAGGTGACGGAGGAAGAAAGGGACGCGCTGGCGGGTATTCTGGGACGTACCAGAAGAGAAGAGGGAGGGGTGGTGTATTTTGCCGAAATAGTAGGCCGTTGGCTTCCATGGATGGTCAAAGGCGGTGGTGCTGCTATCGGGAAGTGAGTAGTTGATTTTGGGTTTTCAGTAAATAGTATAGCAAATAGGTGGAAAACTTATAAAAAAAATTGTCGAACGTTCTTCTACATTCGATTGTTCGATTTTATATAATGGGAGTATAAGATAACAAGATCTCGTGGACATAAAATCTTGAATCTTTTAATAGTTGAACGACTTTTACAAAATTTCTTAAAACTATAACGGTAAGATCTTGATGTGAGGGTTCAAATATAAGTTACACAGGTATAACCTAATCATTTGGAATTCATAACTAAAGGTACCTTGATCGCATCACTTGGACCCCTGGGGCTGTCTCCTCGGCTTTGGGCAATCTCTAGCCATATGGCCCATTCCTCCACAGTTGTAACATGCTCCCATCTTTCTCCAGCATTCTCCTGCGTGTCTTCGTCCACATGTGGGGCAAGTAGGGATCACTGTCAGCACATTATCTCCGAGCTCTTGCTGCTGTTGAGGTCGTGGTTGAGCTATCTGACCCCTCTTAGGAACTTTGACCCACCTCTCGGGTCCACCATTGCTGCTCTCTTCTCGAGGTCTCTTACTTTTCTCTTCCGTTGCCACCCTCACAAGGTCACCCTCGACCTTACGACACACCTCCAACAATCCCTCAAAAGTGGTAGGCTGGGCGCATATGATCAATGACTGAATACGTGAGCTCAAACCCGTCTCGAACTTCAACATCTTTGTCCTCTCGTCGTCCATGACGGCAGGCATGTATCTCCCGAGTGCATGAAATTTCTCAGAATATTGATCAACAGTCATGGACCCCTGTGTCAGGAGCTGAAACTCTGTCATCCTCCTCTGAATGGCACTCTCAGGAACGTAGTGCCTCTGGTACTCCTCCCTAAACTGGGCCCATGTCGGCGGTGTAGCCCGTCTACGTACCACACCCTGCCACCATCGCTCTGCATCGCCCTCCAAGAATGGTACCACCACATCCACCTTCAGGCCATCCGGAACCTCTAACAACCTCAACTGCTTGACTACATTCTTGAGCCAAATCTCTGCCTTCTCTGGTTGGGTGGTACCCCTGAACATAGGTATCCGGGAGTTTTGCATCTCCCGGTAAAAGAATCGAAGCCCCTGGGGTGGTGGTGGTGGTGGTGGTGGTGGTGGTTGCTGCTGTTGCTCCTGTTGTTGTTGCAAGTGAGCCAGCTGTACCTGCTGCTGGGCCACCAATGTAGTAAGAGTGGCCAGCGTGTCTGCCAGTACGTGGGGAATGGTCCCCTGTCCCTGCTGATCGTCACCATTATTACCAGCTGGATCACGTTGTGGAGGCATCTTCTGTAATTCAAGTTCATGAGGCGAAAATCAGATTAGTTGATAACAAGTTGAAAGGTGGAACACGGATAAATCGATAATTAGACAAGAAAAATTCACCATCGGCACACACCTCCCATGACCCGATGATAACTTAGGTCTAAGATCATCACTTAGATCTACTTTGCTTATTATGGGTAATAATCGTAGCTTATGTCTACAATCTTTACTTAGTATAATCATCTCTTATGACTAAGATCAATCCTTATGTTCAAATCATCACCTAATGTTCAGATCACCACTCAATTTCTATAGTCGATATTACATATCGTCATTCCTTAAATCTAAATTCATAACCTACGGGCAAAATCGTAACTTGATTTCTAAGATCATAGCCTAAATTTATGCTTCTGCCATGGATCTAGAGCCTCGCTCTGATACCACCTGTAGCGTCCCGCTCCGAGCCCTAACATCGGGAACAGTGCACCCGCCGTATCTCACTAAGGAGAATACAAAGCGTCAAAATCAAAACAGATACACGTCAGCGGAAGTCAAAATCTAAAACCTCGAAATAATCATCTTCATAAATATCAATGTCTAGGCAAATCTAAATCCGTTGCAAATGTCAAATGTAGATATAACTGAATGTCTAAAGTACATAAACCTCGAGTATCGAAAATCATTATCTCAACTAAGCCCTCGAAAGTCTCATTGGAATGTGATCGACCTCAATATCTCCACTCTTGGTCATCCTCGGTATGCTAACTCAATCACCTGTCTATCTGCAAAATATGTTAAAGCGTGGTTTGAGCGACAAGTCGCTCAGCAAGTAATCCCACTATACTTACCATGGGATCATACACGGAGAAGCAAGTGTGATAACGATATATAGCAACATAAAATAATATCATGCTTCTCTTCGCAAGTAAATTTACAACTCTGCCCCTAACTTCCAAAAGCAAATAGAGCAAATAGACCCAACAAAGTACAACACAAAGTCCAATTAAGTACGTAACAAAGTCAAAGAATAGACCGATGACCAAGTCAAACCAAACGACAGCCAAGCAAAGGTTAGTCCAAGCTAAAACGTGATGCAATTTTTCAAAACAATGCAATGTCAATGTTCCCATTATATCAAAACCAATGTTTCCAATATCAATGTCCAATGTCCAAATCCAATGTCCATATCCGATTAAACCGATCCAAAAATCCAAATAACCAAATCCGGTTTAATCGGTCCAAAGTCCAAAATCAAATGCAATGGCTATAGCACTTTCCCTACAAGTGACTTATACCGTAAGACTTACGAATTGATTCCTCCAAAAACCAAATATACTATAGACACCCTGTCCCAGACTAGGTCGTTACGTCTATAGCACCAAATATATGCCTTTGCACCCTGTCCCAGACTAGGTAGTTACGCTCAGGCCCAAATATGCATACAGAAGCCCTGTCCCTGACTAGGTAGTTATATCTGCAGCAATCAAAATAGGCATACAGAAACCCTGTCCCTGACGAGGTAGTTACATCTGCAGCACTCGATAACAAAATAAGAATCAATCCGGCTTACCGATATATTTCAACTGTAGGGGTGAATCTCCAAAAATATGCAATGCAACTTTTCAAAACCATTTTCCAAGTACCCAAGTTAGTTCAATTACCAAAATGAGACAAAATGTCAAATTTGTCGAAATTACCAAAATAACGTGCAAATACCAAATAATTCCAAACCAATAATCCAAATGGTTCAAAATTCCAAATTGCCAAAAGTCTCACCCGAAGCCGTGTATGTATACCCATATATATACACACGCCCATACATGTGTATATACACGTATATACGTACTCGGACATCAACAATTCCAACATAATTTTCGGTTAAAATACATATATACATATATATACATAAACTTATATATGCATGTAACACATACTATACCTCGTGTTTACATCCCATTTCTACCAAATCACTTCCAAATTATATAAATTGGTACAAATTTGTTGATGTATCCACAATTTACATACAAACAAAATATATAATACCATGCATGAATAAACACTTATGCACCCACATGATACTGGCCATTATCACGAAATTCTTTTCTTTAATTCGGGCAGTGCCCCTTTTTGTTAACCAAATAAACCAAATGCTCACAGAAATTTGGCAAAACAACCAATATCTACTTAATCATGTGTATACCAAGTTATATATACATACACACACACACATATATGTATATATATATATGTATATATATATATATGTCAAAGATTCTCACATAGT
>AP025074.1:21060576-21156436 GCA_036186865.1 Eustoma russellianum | reverse complement strand
CGATGGTTTCTCAAACCAATTCGGCCATCACCATCACACACACATATATGCACACACACATATATATTTATAACACGCACAAATATTATATACAATTTGTGTCACACATATACATATACACAAAGAATTCATACAACTATGCATTTAAAAATACTCATGCATGATCCGAATTTACAACGAGCATAACATATAGAATTTTCGCAAAACATAGCAAGTATAGGAAGATTACTTACCTGATTTATGTATAAATTACCGTATGATTGAATTTGACTTGGGGTTGGACAAGAATTATTTTTCTTTTTTTTCGTTAGTGTGCCTCGGCTGGAAGGCACAAACAAGACTGCCTTATTTTTTTTTTCCTTCTCTTGTTGCGGCTGCTATGGCGGCAGAATTTATCTTCCGTGTGTGTACTAGTTTAGGTTATTGAGGATATATAGAGGGAGGTGATGGTAGTTTAATCAGTAAATTTCCAAATGGTTTTAGGATAAAGTTAATTAGTAGTTTCCTAGTAGTTTTAGGTTTAAGAATATCCTAATTGAGTAGGATTTAAATACTCTAGTTGATATAGGATTTACATTTAAATATATCCTACTTCAAATTCAAATTCCTAAGTGGTTTAGGATTGTTACTATATTATTTTATTTAATTTTCTTTTTCTTTTTATTTTGTTTACCCCCAAAGCACGGGTGTAACAGTCCTTCCCCCTTACAATAAGTTTCGTCCTCGAAACTTACATATTACATGTTCAATGACTTAGTGTAGTTCTACCGGATCCTTTTAACTAGTATACATCACTAATACCATCATATCAACCTCACGTTTAGGTTGTTAAGCCTTCGATTTCACTTGTACCGCTTAACGCATAACATTCACTTATATAATTGTAATCTACAATCCAAATTCTTAAATTCATCATATATGATCCATCTCTTACATACATTATCAATCTAAATATCAATCGAGCATTCTAATTGCTAAATTTAACCCAACTAAATCTCACATGAATGGCAACCACCACTTATTCGCGCTTACTCACCTTTGCTTCAAGCTTACTAGATTCATCGATTCTTACGTGTTTCTATGTTCATCTTAATTTCCTTAAACGATATTGATATCATCACCTTATGTTGATAATTTCTAAGATTTACATCTTAACCACCATCTAACCTGTTTTGTGATTAGTATCATTGATTACAACCAGTTGCTTACTAGTATAACACTCATCAAGTTCAGGGGTTCAAATATAAGTTACACAGGTATAACCTAATCATTTGGAATTCATAACTAAAGGTACCTTGATCGCATCACTTGGACCCCTGGGGATGTCTCCTCGGCTTTGGGCAATCTCTAGCCATATGGCCCAATCCTCCACAGTTGTAACATGCTCCCATCTTTCTCCAGCATTCTCCTGCGTGTCTTCGTCCACATGTGGGGCAAGTAGGGATCACTGTCAGCACATTATCTCCGAGCTCTTGCTGCTGTTGAGGTCGTGGTTGAGCTATCTGACCCCTCTTAGGAACTTTGACCCACCTCTCGGGTCCACCATTGCTGCTCTCTTCTCGAGGTCTCTTACTTTTCTCTTCCGTTGCCACCCTCACAAGGTCACCCTCGACCTTACGACACACCTCCAACAATCCCTCAAAAGTGGTAGGCTGCGCGCATATGATCAATGACTGAATGCGTGAGCTTAAAACCTTCTCGAACTTCAATATCTTTGTCATCTCGTCGTCCATGACGGCAGGCATGTATCTCCCGAGTGCATGAAATTTCTCAGAATATTGATCAACAGTCATGGACCCCTGTGTCAGGAGCTGAAACTCTGTCATCCTCCTCTGAATGGCACTCTCAGGAACGTAGTGCCTCTGGTACTCCTCCCTAAACTGGGCCCATGTCGGCGGTGTAGCCCGTCTACGTACCACACCCTGCCACCATCGCTCTGCATCGCCCTCCAAGAATGGTACCACCACATCCACCTTCAGGCCATCCGGAACCTCTAACAACCTCAACTGCTCGACTATATTCTTGAGCCAAATCTCTGCCTCCTCTGGTTGGGTGGTACCCCTGAACATAGGTATCCGGGAATTTTGCATCTCCCGGTAAAAGAATCGAAGCCCCTGGGGTGGTGGTGGTGGTGGTTGTGGTGGTTGCTGCTGTTGCTCCTGTTGTTGTTGCAAGTGAGCCAGCTGTACCTGCTGCTGGGCCACCAATGCAGTAAGAGTGGCCAGCGTGTCTGCCAGTACCTGGGGAATGGTCCCCTGTCCCTGCTGATCGTCACCATTATTACCAGCTGGATCACGTCGTGGAGGCATCTTCTGTAATTCAAGTTCATGAGGCGAAAATCAGATTAGTTGATAACAAGTTGAAAGGTGGAACGCGGATAAATCGATAATTAGACAAGAAAAATTCACCATCGGCACACACCACCATGACCCGATGATAACTTAGGTCTAAGATCATCACTTAGATATACTTTGCTTATTATGGGTAATAATCGTAGCTTATGTCTACAATCTTTACTTAGTATAATCATCTCTTATGACTAAGATCAATCCTTATGTTCAAATCATCACCTAATGTTCAGATCACCACTCAATTTCTATAGTCGATATTGCATATCGTCATTCCTTAAATCTAAATTCATAACCTACGGGCAAAATCGTAACTTGATTTCTAAGATCATAGCCTAAATTTATGCTTCTGCCATGGATCTAGAGCCTCGCTCTAATACCACCTGTAGCGTCCCGCTCCGAGCCCTAACATCGGGAACAGTGCACCCGCCGTATCTCACTAAGGAGAATACAAAGCGTCAAAATCAAAACAGATACACGTCAGCGGAAGTCAAAATCTAAAACCTCGAAATAATCATCTTCATAAATATCAATGTCTAGGCAAATCTAAATCCGTTGCAAATGTCAAATGTAGATATAACTGAATGTCTAAAGTACATAAACCTCGAGTATCGAAAATCATTATCTCAACTAAGCCCTCGAAAGTCTCATTGGAATGTGATCGACCTCAATATCTCCACTCTTGGTCATCCTCGGTATGCTAACTCAATCACCTGTCTATCTGCAAAATATGTTAAAGTGTGGTTTGAGCGACAAGTCGCTCAGCAAGTAATCCCACTATACTTACCATGGGATCATACACGGAGAAGCAAGTGTGATAACGATATATAGCAACATAAAATAATATCATGCTTCTCTTCGCAAGTAAATTTACAACTCTGCCCCTAACTTCCAAAAGAAAATAGAGCAAATAGACCCAACAAAGTACAACACAAAGTCCAATTAAGTACGTAACAAAGTCAAAGAATAGACCAATGACCAAGTCAAACCAAACGACAGCCAAGCAAAGGTTAGTCCAAGCTAAAACATGATGCAATTTTTCAAAACAATGAAATGTCAATGTTCCCATTATATCAAAACCAATGTTTCCAATATCAATGTCCAATGTCCAAATCCAATGTCCATATCCGATTAAACCGATCCAAAAATCCAAATAACCAAATCTGGTTTAATCGGTCCAAAGTCCAAAATCAAATGCAATGGCTATAGCACTTTCCCTACAAGTGACTTATACCGTAAGACTTACGAATTGATTCCTTCAAAAACCAAATATACTATAGACACCCTGTCCCAGACTAGGTCGTTACGTCTATAGCACCAAATATATGCCTTTGCACCCTGTCCCAGACTAGGTAGTTACGCTCAGGCCCAAATATGCATACAGAAGCCCTGTCCCTGACTAGTTAGTTATATCTGCAGCAATCAAAATAGGCACACAGAAACCCTGTCCCTGACGAGGTAGTTACATCTGCAGCACTCGATAACAAAATAAGAATCAATCCGGCTTACCGATATATTTCAACTGTAGGGGTGAATCTCCAAAAATATGCAATGCAACTTTTCAAAACCATTTTCCAAGTACCCAAGTTAGTTCAAATTACCAAAATGAGACAAAATGTCAAATTTGTCGAAATTACCAAAATAACGTGCAAATACCAAATAATTCCAAACCAATAATCCAAGTGGTTCAAAAATTCCAAATTGCCAAAAGTCTCACCCGAAGCCGTGTATGTATACCCATATATATACACACGCCCATACATGTGTATATACACGTATATACGTACTCGGACATCAACAATTCCAACATAATTTTCGGTTAAAATACATATATACATATATATACATAAACTTATATATGCATGTAACACATACTATACCTCGTGTTTACATCCCATTTCTACCAAATCACTTCCAAATTATATAAATTGGTACAAATTTGTTGATGTATCCACAATTTACATACAAACAAAATATATAATACCATGCATGAATAAACACTTATGCACCCACATGATACTGGCCATTATCACGAAATTCTTTTCTTTAATTCGGGCAGTGCCCCTTTTTGTTAACCAAATAAACCAAATGCTCACAGAAATTTGGCAAAACAACCAATATCTACTTAATCATGTGTATACCAAGTTATATATATATACACACACACATATATATGCATATATATATATATGTCAAAGATTCTCACATAGTCATACTATCCCAATATATTCACAACCTTAGAACCCTACTGCCGAAATTACTAACCCCCTAAAATTTCAAAAACCTTCGGCCAATCACAAATTTCAAAGAAACTCTGCATGTGAATACAAAATTTGTACATATAAATAATATTACATAAAATACTTCATCACATGTACATATACATATTTTTCTCATACAAATTCATATGGCGTGGTTTCTCAAACCAATTCGGCCATCACCATCACACACACATATATGCACACACACATATATATTTATAACACGCACAAATATTATATACAATTTGTGTCACACATATACATATACACAAAGAATTCATACAACTATGCATTTAAAAATACTCATGCATGATCCGAATTTACAACGAGCATAACATATAGAATTTTCGCAAAACATAGCAAGTATAGGAAGATTACTTACCTGATTTATGTATAAATTACCGTATGATTGAATTTGACTTGGGGTTGGACAAGAATTATTTTTCTTTTTTTTCGTTAGTGTGCCTCGGCTGGAAGGCACAAACAAGACTGCCTTATTTTTTTTTTCCTTCTCTTGTTGCGGCTGCTATGGCGGCAGAATTTATCTTCCGTGTGTGTACTAGTTTAGGTTATTGAGGATATATAGAGGGAGGTGATGGTAGTTTAATCAGTAAATTTCCAAATAGTTTTAGGATAAAGTTAATTAGTAGTTTCCTAGTAGTTTTAGGTTTAAGAATATCCTAATTGAGTAGGATTTAAATACTCTAGTTGATATAGGATTTACATTTAAATATATCCTACTTCAAATTCAAATTCCTAAGTGGTTTAGGATTGTTACTATATTATTTTATTTAATTTTCTTTTTCTTTTTATTTTGTTTACCCCCAAAGCACGGGTGTAACAGTCCTTCCCCCTTACAATAAGTTTCGTCCTCGAAACTTACATATTACGTGTTCAATGACTTAGTGTAGTTCTACTGGATCCTTTTAACTAGTATACATCACTAATACCATCATATCAACCTCACGTTTAGGTTGTTAAGCCTTCGATTTCACTTGTACCGCTTAACGCATAACATTCACTTATATAATTGTAATCTACAATCCAAATTCTTAAATTCATCATATATGATCCATCTCTTACATACATAATCAATCTAAATATCAATCGAGCATTCTAATTGCTAAATTTAACCCAACTAAATCTCACATGAATGGCAACCACCACTTATTCGCGCTTACTCACCTTTGCTTCAAGCTTACTAGATTCATCGATTCTTACGTGTTTCTATGTTCATCTTAATTTCCTTAAACGATATTGATATCATCACCTTATGTTGATAATTTCTAAGATTTACATCTTAACCACCATCTAACCTGTTTTGTGATTAGTATCATTGATTACAACCAGTTGCTTACTAGTATAACACTCATCAAGTTCAGGGGTTCAAATATAAGTTACACAGGTATAACCTAATCATTTGGAATTCATAACTAAAGGTACCTTGATCGCATCACTTGGACCCCTGGGGCTGTCTCCTCGGCTTTGGGCAATCTCTAGCCATATGGCCCATTCCTCCACAGTTGTAACATGCTCCCACCTTTCTCCAGCATTCTCCTACGTGTCTTCGTCCACATGTGGGGCAAGTAGGGATCACTGTCAGCACATTCTCTCCGAGCTCTTGCTGCTGTTGAGGTCGTGGTTGAGCTATCTGACCCCTCTTAGGAACTTTGACCCACCTCTCGGGTCCACCATTGCTGCTCTCTTCTCGAGGTCTCTTACTTTTCTCTTCCGTTGCCACCCTCACAAGGTCACCCTCGACCTTACGACACACCTCCAACAATCCCTCAAAAGTGGTAGGCTGGGCGCATATGATCAATGACTGAAAGCGTGAGCTCAAACCCGTCTCGAACTTCAACATCTTTGTCCTCTCGTCGTCCATGACGGCAGGCATGTATCTCCCGAGTGCATGAAATTTCTCAGAATATTGATCAACAGTCATGGACCCCTGTGTCAGGAGCTGAAACTCTGTCATCCTCCTCTGAATGGCACTCTCAGGAACGTAGTGCCTCTGGTACTCCTCCCTAAACTGGGCCCATGTCGGCGGTGTAGCCCGTCTACGTACCACACCCTGCCACCATCGCTCTGCATCGCCCTCCAAGAATGGTACCACCACATCCACCTTCAGGCCATCCGGAACCTCTAACAACCTCAACTGCTCGACTACATTCTTGAGCCAAATCTCTGCCTCCTCTGGTTGGGTGGTACCCCTGAACATAGGTATCCGGGAGTTTTGCATCTCCCGGTAAAAGAATCGAAGCCCCTGGGGTGGTGGTGGTGGTGGTGGTGGTGGTGGTGGTTGCTGCTGTTGCTCCTGTTGTTGTTGCAAGTGAGCCAGCTGTACCTGCTGCTGGGCCACCAATGCAGTAAGAGTGGCCAGCGTGTCTGCCAGTACCTGGGGAATGGTCCCCTGTCCCTGCTGATCGTCACCATTATTACCAGCTGGATCACGTCGTGGAGGCATCTTCTGTAATTCAAGTTCATGAGGCGAAAATCAGATTACTTGATAACAAGTTGAAAGGTGGAACACGGATAAATCGATAATTAGACAAGAAAAATTCACCATCGGCACACACCTCCCATGACCCGATGATAACTTAGGTCTAAGATCATCACTTAGATCTACTTTGCTTATTATGGGTAATAATCGTAGCTTATGTCTACAATCTTTACTTAGTATAATCATCTCTTATGACTAAGATCAATCCTTATGTTCAAATCATCACCTAATGTTCAGATCACCACTCAATTTCTATAGTCGATATTACATATCGTCATTCCTTAAATCTAAATTCATAACCTACGGGCAAAATCGTAACTTGATTTCTGAGATCATAGCCTAAATTTATGCTTCTGCCATGGATCTAGAGCCTCGCTCTGATACCACCTGTAGCGCCCCGCTCTCGAGCCCTAACTTCGGGAACAGTGCACCTGCCGTATCTCACTAAGGAGAATACAAAGCGTCAAAATCAAAACAGATACACGTCAGCGGAAGTCAAAATCTAAAACCTCGAAATAATCATCTTCATAAATATCAATGTCTAGGCAAATCTAAATCCGTTGCAAATGTCAAATGTAGATATAACTGAATGTCTAAAGTACATAAACCTCGAGTATCGAAAATCATTATCTCAACTAAGCCCTCGAAAGTCTCATTGGAATGTCATCGACCTCAATATCTCCACTCTTGGTCATCCTTGGTATGCTAACTCAATCACCTGTCTATCTGCAAAATATGTTAAAGCGTGGTTTGAGCGACAAGTCTCTCAGCAAGTAATCCCACTATACTTACCATGGGATCATACACGGAGAAGCAAGTGTGATAACGATATATAGCAACATAAAATAATATCATGCTTCTCTTCGCAAGTAAATTTACAACTCTGCCCCTAACTTCCAAAAGCAAATAGAGCAAATAGACCCAACAAAGTACAACACAAAGTCCAATTAAGTACGTAACAAAGTCAAAGAATAGACCGATGACCAAGTCAAACCAAACGACAGCCAAGCAAAGGTTAGTCCAAGCTAAAACGTGATGCAATTTTTCAAAACAATGCAATGTCAATGTTCCCATTATATCAAAACCAATGTTTCCAATATCAATGTCCAATGTCCAAATCCAATGTCCATATCCGATTAAACCGATCCAAAAATCCAAATAACCAAATCCGGTTTAATCGGTCCAAAGTCCAAAATCAAATGCAATGGCTATAGCACTTTCCCTACAAGTGACTTATATCGTAAGACTTACGAATTGATTCCTCCAAAAACCAAATATACTATAGACACCCTGTCCCAGACTAGGTCGTTACGTCTATAGCACCAAATATATGCCTTTGCACCCTGTCCCAGACTAGGTAGTTACGCTCAGGCCCAAATATGCATACAGAAGCCCTGTCCCTGACTAGTTAGTTATATCTGCAGCAATCAAAATAGGCACACAGAAACCCTGTCCCTGACGAGGTAGTTACATCTGCAGCACTCGATAACAAAATAAGAATCAATCCGGCTTACCGATATATTTCAACTGTAGGGGTGAATCTCCAAAAATATGCAATGCAACTTTTCAAAACCATTTTCTAAGTACCCAAGTTAGTTCAAATTACCAAAATGAGACAAAATGTCAAATTTGTCGAAATTACCAAAATAACGTGCAAATACCAAATAATTCCAAACCAATAATCCAAGTGGTTCAAAAATTCCAAATTGCCAAAAGTCTCACCCGAAGCCGTGTATGTATACCCATATATATACACACGCCCATACATGTGTATATACACGTATATACGTACTCGGACATCAACAATTCCAACATAATTTTCGGTTAAAATACATATATACATATATATACATAAACTTATATATGCATGTAACACATACTATACCTCGTGTTTACATCCCATTTCTACCAAATCACTTCCAAATTATATAAATTGGTACAAATTTGTTGATGTATCCACAATTTACATACAAACAAAATATATAATACCATGCATGAATAAACACTTATGCACCCACATGATACTGGCCATTATCACGAAATTCTTTTCTTTAATTCGGGCAGTGCCCCTTTTTGTTAACCAAATAAACCAAATGCTCACAGAAATTTGGCAAAACAACCAATATCTACTTAATCATGTGTATACCAAGTTATATATATATACACACACACATATATATGCATATATATATATATGTCAAAGATTCTCACATAGTCATACTATCCCAATATATTCACAACCTTAGAACCCTACTGCCGAAATTACTAACCCCCTAAAATTTCAAAAACCTTCGGCCAATCACAAATTTCAAAGAAACTCTGCATGTGAATACAAAATTTGTACATATAAATAATATTACATAAAATACTTCATCACATGTACATATACATATTTTTCTCATACAAATTCGTATGGCGATGGTTTCTCAAACCAATTCGGCCATCACCATCACACACACATATATGCACACACACATATATATTTATAACACGCACAAATATTATATACAATTTGTGTCACACATATACATATACACAAAGAATTCATACAACTATGCATTTAAAAATAATCATGCATGATCCGAATTTACAACGAGCATAACATATAGAATTTTCGCAAAACATAGCAAGTATAGGAAGATTACTTACCTGATTTATGTATAAATTACCGTATGATTGAATTTGACTTGGGGTTGGACAAGAATTATTTTTCTTTTTTTTCGTTAGTGTGCCTCGGCTGGAAGGCACAAACAAGTCTGCCTTATTTTTTTTCCTTCTCTTGTTGCGGCTGCTATGGCGGCAGAATTTATCTTCCGTGTGTGTACTAGTTTAGGTTATTGAGGATATATAGAGAGAGGTGATGGTAGTTTAATCAGTAAATTTCCAAATGGTTTTAGGATAAAGTTAATTAGTAGTTTCCTAGTAGTTTTAGGTTTAAGAATATCCTAATTGAGTAAGATTTAAATACTCTAGTTGATATAGGATTTACATTTAAATATATCCTACTTCAAATTCAAATTCCTAAGTGGTTTAGGATTGTTACTATATTATTTTATTTAATTTTCTTTTTCTTTTTATTTTGTTTACCCCCAAAGCACGGGTGTAACAGTCCTTCCCCCTTACAATAAGTTTCGTCCTCGAAACTTACATATTACGTGTTCAATGACTTAGTGTAGTTCTACTGGATCCTTTTAACTAGTATACATCACTAATACCATCATATCAACCTCACGTTTAGGTTGTTAAGCCTTCGATTTCACTTGTACCGCTTAACGCATAACATTCACTTATATAATTGTAATCTACAATCCAAATTCTTAAATTCATCATATATGATCCATCTCTTACATACATAATCAATCTAAATATCAATCGAGCATTCTAATTGCTAAATTTAACCCAACTAAATCTCACATGAATGCCACATGTACAAACTGGCCTGCGGTTTACTTTTTTTTTAAAAAAAAAGACAAATTTATACACGTGGCGTCGCGTGATTGTAGCCCTCATATTTTGCCTCATCGAAATCTCCTCTGATCTCAACCTTAAATATTCAGACTAAAGTAATCTTAGAACTTTCCGGCTATAACATATCTGCCCGACATAAGATGGAGATCAAAGAAAATTATGATATATAAAATGGTTCTAAGAACTAAATTTTAAGGTAGTTAATTTCAGACGAAAAAGTTTTCGATAATAATCTTTTTTTTTTCTTCGTTTAATACAAAAGGATTAATAAACATATTACATTGAAACATTATTTAGGTACTTTAATGAGAAGAACATATATGGTTTGTATCCAAAAAAACTTTTAAAGATATAAAATTCTATTTTTATATTTTATTTATGTTTAACTTACTCCTTCTGACAAGCAATCGGACATTAATTTTAGAAGGTTCTAATAAACACCTACACCCCTGTAAAAACGTATCAGTTATATTTATGTAAATAAACACGTAAGGATTTTCTAGGCCATCTTCTCTCATATTATTTGAGTCATTTCACGGAAATATATCTTCTATATTTAGTTATCCGGTAATTAATAGAAAGATCACTTAATTCATTTTTTTCATATCTTCTAACTAATCCAATGACATATCACGTGTATTTAGTTCTCCTTAATCAGGGATATGACTTCAACTGATGGGTTACAAGATGCTATGTGAAATGGATTTGAAGATTTTATCATAAATTAATAATATGACTAATTGGTCTTCAACCAATTAAACTACTATGTATATATGGTCGTTTATCATAATAACCAATCACCATTGCTTGTTGAAATGTATATCCTGATGTTACGCATTTAATTATGCCACTAGTTACTTCAATTTGAAAATATCATAAATTTTTTTACATAATTCTACTAGGGGAGATTTTCTACCAACATGTATCATGTCTTGTATCAAACTATCATCGTGACATGTACAGAAGATTCTCTCCGTAATCGTAAGTTGCAGGTCTGATTCTTATGTCAGCCGTAGTATATGTGTTTTATTGTTGTTTGAGCCAGATGTTTCAATCTAACGTGGGGGTAGATGTTAACCCAGTTTGGTGGATACTTGTAAATACTCATTGTTTGAGCCTCACAACTAAAAAGTTGCTAAATGATACTGATTTGCATTGTGTGAAGGAATACAAATTTTTAGAGTAAGAGATTTGATCCTTTATTTTAAGATTCTCTCCCTAATCCTATAGATATGACAGAATATAGGACATTTAATGAGACAGATAAATTCTAATATAATAAACAGATAATATTTGGACAATTAATAGTGTGGTGATATTTTGCCTGATATTAGACTTTTTCTCCTCTTTACGCCCTGTAGTGGCACCCTCTATTAAAGAATAACATCTACCAACCTCTTTTTTCCTCACTCCTATGACCGTCTGACACCCGCATCTAGTCTCATTATCTCCCGTGGCTGTCATGTGTCGCGCGGTCCTTTCTTACCGTCCATGTGAGCCGGTCGGGGATCCTATCTAAGGATGTCAAACGGATAAAACGAATACGGTAACACAGTATCCGTATTCGAATTCGTTTTTGTCTAACTATATCCGAATTCGTATCCGAATCCGGACGGATATTTAGGAAGTTATCCGAATTCGAATTTGTTCGGATTCGAATTCGGTGCCGGATATCCGAATCCGTATTATATCTATTTCAAATTTGTTCGAATATCCGAATCCAGATATCCGAATTCGAAATCAGCAAATTTACAACAGTGGTATAGCGGCCGTATACATATTTTCATATATATTTTTTTAAAATTTTAAAAATAAATATTTTTACAAATTTTTTATATATTATTATATATTTTTATTTAATTTTAAAAATATCTATTCGGATACGGATATTCGGATACGGTAATGACTATACCATATTCGTATTTGTTTTTCTAATACTATTCGGATATGAATTCGAATACGGTGAAACGAATGTACAGCTCTTACCATATTCGATTCGCACAGCCGAATTCGAATTCGGATGTCGGATATCTGGTAAGTTTTGACAGGCCTAATCCTATCCCCTCTATTAATATACACCGACCATATTGTTCCTTCTCCCACACCTGAAAAGAGAGACTTATTCCGTGAGGATATTTTCCACTTCCACCTTTTCATTCTGTCGTCTCTCTCCAAAAAGATCTCTCGGTATCTTCTCCATTAACCACGCTCTTTCTCCTCCTCTGATAGCTAACCACCGGTCTTGTCCTCTCTCTGCATTTAATTTCTTTTGGCGTAACCGCAGTTGATCAGCTTTTACTGTTGAACAATTTTGGCGGATTTGTTTCATTTACGAAAACTGTTCGAAAATTGTCAATTCAGGTTTTGGAGACGCATGAGGGGGTATTTGGTTAACAAGCTGGAGTGTTTTTCTTCTAATTCTAACCATTTCATTACTTCTTGTCTCCTTGTCTTTATTCTTCATTATTCTCCCCAGTTTCTCATCAATTTTAGTAATTTTGTTAGTAGCCACTTCGTCTCTATATTGTCTTTGTTGCTGTTGAGGTTCTCCAAATTAAGGTTATTGTCGGCGTTGTTTCGGCCTAGTAGTTTCGAATTTGATCAATTTTCTGGATTCAATCTCCGATCGTCGTTGTCTTACAATTATGGAGTCTAGTTCCAGGAGTAATCGTCAGTTAAAACCAGGTATGCTCTACGTCTTTATTATTTATTGTTGTTGTTGTTGTTATTGCTTCTTTTGGTGGTATTTTATAAGCTTGCGTTTCCATATTTTTGTCTGTCAATCGCTTTTCTGTTTTAATTGAATAATCGTTCTAACTATTAGTGTATTTAAAAAAAAAAAATTCATTGAAATGTTATTTTGCCTGCAAGGTCACTTTGAGTGGGTTGCAGTAGTGATCAGTTATTTCAAAATACTGAAAAAGGCCTAAAATTCAATTTTAATAATCTCTGCTGATAAGTAGTGAGTTCTTCTCTAGCTGTGATCCGCGAGCTGGAAAATCAAATGAATGGCTTCCTTTTTCTATGACCATCTATGTCAATTTATTCTTCTTACTGTGGTTTTCTGGTGAGAAAACAAGATGGTAAAGCCTCCAATTCTGACTCAATACTCTTTTCCGCACGTTGAGTTTGCTGCACGGGGCTACGTTGTCGCTCCGATTTTTGACAGATTTTCTAACCGATTTTTGACAGTTTTTCTACCCGTGAGAAGTTAATGAAATTATCTGCAGATGGGTATCGACATCAAGTTCTTCAGCTCCATTTGAAATAGGTGGAGTGGCGATTTCACCTTAAATATTATTATCCACAACATATCGATAGGCGTATTTACCTATATTTGGCGTCAAACCTTAATAAGGAAAATTTGGTGGCTATGAATTTTTTTCCCTTAAAAAATGAACTCATGAAACTTGTGGTCTCATCAGCTTTTCAAAGTTGAGAGCTAAGAGAAAAGAAAAAACCTCTCTTGTTGTCATATTACTGTTTCAAATGATTACTGCACGAGTCCATAATGATATTGATGGGTTTCTGACTTCCAGCCTTTAACTATTTGTACACAAAGTGCTATGTCCGTTTGTCTGGAAGCAGTTGTGAACAGTGTCTATTGAAATCCCATCTTCAGCATTTCATCGCACTAATGTGATGATAGTTGCAAGTTGGGATTCCGATGAGGTTCAACGCTATATTTCCAATCATCAGTTTCTTTATTTTTTTCATATTAGGTTATACTCTGGCTCTTTTCACAGAAAATACTTTCAGAAGCTTAGAAATGCTGAAAGTAAGTACTTCTGTTTGTCCTCTTCTCTTGCCGCAGTTATTAATTGGTTGTGAGCATGCCTTTTTCTTTCTTGTAGAAATCTGCTATTCGAAATCTCAAACGAGATCACCATCGGTAATTGTCATCGGAGGTGGAATTTCAGGCATTACTGCCGCACGGGCACTTCATGATGCTTCGTTTCAAGTATGAACATAGACAGTGTTTGGTGTTAAGGATTCCTTGTCTTTCTTTATGCTCATGCTAGTGCGTCTTTTATGTAGGTGGTTGTACTGGAATCAAGGAATAGGATTGGAGGTCGAATACACACTGATTCTTCTCTGGGTTTTCCTGTTGATTTAGGAGCATCATGGTAAATTGTTGTCTAACATGATTCTTCCATCTTCAACATCTTTTCATGTCATGGAAACTTAAACTTAATGATCTTGTTTCAGGTTGCATGGTGTCTGCGAAGAAAATCCATTGGCGCCTGTAATTAGCAGATTAGGATTACCTCTGTATCGAACAAGTGCTGACAACACGGTTTTGTATGACCATGATTTGGAGAGGTGTGTACGCTTCTCTATCCAACCTTCTATGTGTGGTAGACAATTTATCTTGAAGTTGCGAAAGAACTACGTGTTTGGTTTGGTGATTATAGTCATGAGGTTGTTACTATAGATAGTCATGTTTGGTTCAAATCATATTTGATTTCATTTGATCTAAATAATCTATCTGAAAAATTTGGCACACTAAATTATGAATACAGATAATATAAAATATTCAGTGTGATACTCATTTTAAACCGTGCACTGTTTAATATGATGCCATAGGATGCAATCAGTTTTTACAAATAAAAAAAAGTAGAAAAATTAAGTCAAAGGTTTTGTTGAAGAATGTCTATGATTATAGTCGAGACTATAATAATCAACCAAACACTAAATGATGGACTCAAGCCTGCTCGATCTGAAAAATTAATGTAGGTCGAATACGTTATTAATTTCTTACTTAATTGACCCTTTTCCGAGAGATGATATCGTGTTTAAGCTTAGGTGGCGTGGATAGAGTGGTTTGTGTAATTAAAGGTTTTTAGCTTGTAACTTGCTGGTTGATTAGCTAAGGACAGTGGAAGCATCCACGATCTTGAATGCTAGTTAGTAAAGCACTGAAAGCTCGCTCATGGTCTTGTGCATATGGAATTTAGGGCCTCTTGTTTCTTGCTTGTTCAGGAGGTGGGTTAAAGATGCAGTTTGCATAAGCTCACAGATGCTTTACGCTTTGTTTCTCTTACTTGATTTAGGGCTTATCTGTAATATTGCTTGATTCTGCATTACTCTCATCCGATCAATGCTCTAGCTTCTTTTGTCTTCCTTTCTTCTCTATTTCTCATCCCGCTCTACTGGTTTCTGTTCCCCCTTCTACTAGCGCCAAATCTCAATTTGCACTATTTTTTTTGGGTAAAACATATTATTATCATATTATTTTATTCTTAAAATTTATTTTTGAAAATTACTGAAGTTTAGAACATCCAAAATAGTGAATCGGACTGCATTAAACACATACCAGTCCATTGGTACTGCATTTGTTTATCCTGTCATATTTTTACCAGAATGCTCTTCTATTAGCTTGCAGTACCATTCGATTGGTCTTGCTGCATCGTTTATCCTCCATGTTCAATCATGCGGTGGGATGCATGGTTGGATCTCTTTGTTGAGTCCTCCAGATATACCCTGCTTGTTCCTTCCCGTATTCTCTCACCAGCAGTCTTCAAACTTAGTTGCAACCGTAATTAATCATTTCAGTATGGGAAGTATCGGCACATTATTCAGTTAGTATTCATGCCAAAAGTGACCTATTTATGGGCTTTTATAAGTTTTTGTCCTCTTCCTCTATAACCACTGCTTTCTGTCAGCTCTTTCTTTCTTTCCTGTATGTGTATTTGTTACCCTCTCCTTGTGTGTATGTACCTGTCATCTCTTCTTCCTACACTGGGATTGCAGATTTAATGGAAGATCTGTTGCACTACTACATAAGTATCTAATCACGATTACTTTATGCATTATACAATTTTCTGAACTGTGAATATGGTAATATGCCAAGTAATGCTATTATGTCTCTAATCATGATTACTTTATGCGTTAGTCCTTGTATTTTTGAATCCGTCTTTCTGTTCTATTCTCCTTGCTTTTAAGTCCCCCCCGGCTCGCCCACACTCTTGTGACTTAGCATGCATCACTCTAATGAAGCTTTTTGGTTTTCAGATTCATAATCTTTTAGTAACTTGCTTGACCTTCTGTTGTTTGCAAGATTGAGCAAAGAATATTTCTTGGATGACAAATTCTTTTGGAAACCAACAAAGTTATTTTTTTTGTGACACTGGTTTGGTTTAAAGGACATCTGTGACTAGCTTAAGAATTTTCTTTCTCTGGATGATGTAAATACTAATACGATTTATTTTAAATGAGAAGAATGCAGATATTATTCTTGATGCCCATCTATTTTGAACTATAACAAAGTCAACTATGATAATATTTTTGAGACGGAGGGAGCATAGAATACTTGCACAGGGTCCATGTTTTGGTGTATTTTCCTTTCAGATAATCATTGAATCTTTAGGCGTTCTCTTCTGATTAATTTTGTACATATATATGCCGCCTCAGCTATGCCCTCTTTGATATGGATGGCAATCAAGTATCTCCGGAATTGGTGGCGAAGATTGGAATACTATTTGAAAACATTTTGAAAGAGGTACTTTTGCGCTTATTTTTTTTGTAAGTCCACTTTCATAGATATATGAAAATTTACAAAGAAGTAGCCATTATAATAGGCAATACCAGGAAATTATTGTTCATTATACAATAGAGAGTAACAGGAAATGACTAATCCAATTGACAAAATAGCTCCTTTCCGGGGAGCTTGAGTTTCAGATAATGCAAAGGTATAAACGGTTATAGCAAAGGAAAAGAAGACTAAGCCTTTTGAAATTTGGACATCCATGTGCTTTTCTGCAGCCAATCCAATATAGCATCCCAGAAGAAATAGTGGTCCTGACAGTGGAGCTGTTGGAGAACACCTTTCCACACCAATTTAGAATAGCATCATTACATAAATAGTTGGTGATGATCCTCTGGAGCCCTGTTACATAGAACAAAAGAGTTAGTATCAATGATATCCCAATCAAGAACTGTCTTGTGTATACTCTTCCAACACAACCATAGAATGACAACAAATATTCGAAGATGATGATTATACTAGACAATTTTTTCCTAGTTTATACTGGTATATGTCCCTGTTTTGGCCTTAACAACACTTTTAACCTTGAAATTTTAATCAGGGATCCAATGATGGTATTGTGGGCATTATTGAAATCATGACTTTGAAAATCCCAGCCTCTCCCAAAAGAAATCCTCTAGGAATTTCCTATTAGCACTTCCTCAACATTTGCCTCCATCCTGATGTTTAGCTTCCTTTTTAGTTTTGGGTAGCTTAGGTCCATTGGATCCCAAGGATGGATTCCTCCAGAAAGATGTGGAACCCCCATTCTCAATGGACGTTTTGATGAATTGTGAATGTTGGTCCCTGATCCGAAAAGTTCTTTTCCACATTTAAGAGTCCAGTTGTTTTGGTTGGACTTTTCACATTGATTTACCTTTAGTATGGTTGTATGCATCTATTTTACCGAAAGACTCCTTTTTCTAGCAAATGTTCCAAATATTCTTCATGATGTATGCATTGTGTAGTCTTTTGCTCTTTTATGTTACTCGCAGAACACATTAATTAGTCTTGTTAATTGTTCGGGTGGGAGCTATAATTCTCCTGCACTTTTTGATGATGTTGTCTTAGTTCTTCTGGTGTTAGTGTCGTTATCATCATTGATGTTGTTACTACTACTTATTTTTGTTTGATTTAATTCTTGTTTTGTCACATTATGGGATAACATTAAACGCTCGTGACCGTTTCTTCTGCAGACAGATTTAATTAGGAGAGAATTTAATGAAGATATGTCAATACAACGTGCGATAGCCCTTGCTCTTGAAAGACGCCCAGATTTAAGGTTTATGGTTGAGCATCTTATATTGCGCCAAAGTGAATTTTGTCCTTAAGGTAATGCCTTAATGCATGACGATGGCCTGTTTGTACAGGTTGGAGGGGCTTCCTAATAAGGTTTTGCAGTGGTACCTCTGCAGAATGGAGGGTTGGTTTGCGGCCGATGCTGACACCATATCTCTGAAAAGCTGGGACCAGGTGTTTATATATTAAAAAAACTCGGAAATGTCATGATTAAATTTTGATAGTTGCAAAATATATGAAGTAGGCAATTGCATTGAAAAACTGAAGAAAATTTATTACTATTATTATTTGAGAAAGAACTTGCAAAAAGCCCTTGATGGATCCTGAAATCAGTATAGCGACATTGATGCTAAAGAGCTTTCGTACGCAACATTAGTTATAATGATTTTTAGTTATCAAGCTGCAAGTTATTTCTGATTCTTGATCTCTCTCTTAAGAGTTGCAAAATCAAGTTTCTCATTTGAGTTGGCCATTTATAACATAATTGGGTGAATTTAGAGTAGTCTTTGTTGGCTTTATTAGCTGAATTGGCGTCTATCAATGCACCAAAACTGCAAGTTGGTGTAGGACCTGTTTTGTGGCTTTTCAGTTTTGTTTCGTTCAATTATGTTAGGTCTATGCTCTCTTCACTATATTAACATTGTTTTGTGTTGGGTTTATGAATTGTGCAGGAGGTACTGCTACCTGGCGGGCATGGGCTTATGGTTAGGGGTTATCTTCCTGTTATAAACACACTTGCTAAAGGTCTTGATATTCGTTTAGGCAGCAGGTAAAAGGTGCGCCTCATTCTCTTTCTAATCTTTATACTGCTCCTTTCTAACTTATTAGCCTGTTTTTTCCCCCCACTTAACAGGGTTACAAAGATAGACAGACGCTATCATGGTGTAAAGGTAACTGTCGAAGATGGGAGAACCTTTGTTGCAGATGCTGCAATTGTCACTGTCCCTCTTGGTGTACTTAAATCTAATTTCATCAAATTTGAGCCAAGATTACCTGGATGGAAGGAAGAAGCCATTAAAGAGCTTGGATTAGGACTTGAAAACAAGATAATTATGCACTTTGAGAAAGTATTTTGGCCAAATGTAGAGTTCCTGGGAGTTGTTGCCGAGACTACATATGAATGCAGTTACTTCCTTAACCTTCACAAGGCGACAGGTCATCCTGTCCTTGTTTACATGCCTGCAGGGCAGTTGGCCCGTGATATTGAGAAAATGTCAGACGAGGAAGCTGCCAATTTTGCTTTTCTGCAGCTAAAAAAGATCCTTCCTAATGCGTCTTCACCGGTAATTTTGAACTTATGTTTCTCTTATTTACCTGGAAAAAATAAACTTATGTCTCTCTTCTAACGTGGTATGTTACCCTCTAATATGTTGCTCCTTTTACTGTTAGTCTAAACTTATTGGAATGAGTGGCTTTCTTGGTGCATACCTGTGCACACTTTCCTCTTGCTTATGCTTTTTATAACATGCTTCTGTATTATGTTACTTAAAGATAGACCAGCAAAGGGGATACTCATTTTTCCCTGCAACTCATGCATCCTCCTTGTCATTGTGCCTTTAGCAGCTGTTTGTTATTCTTTAGTAAGTGGCAAGGAGTTGCTTTTCAAAGCTTGGGCAATGTGAACCATATTCTGTATTTTTTGGTTGTATCGCCCTAACACTTAGCATCTATAATTTTTGAGGGGTACAACATACTCATCAGCAAAAGTTCAGGGTTTTGAGTGGAAAACGTACTCATGGACATAACCCATCTTTTGAAATGATACACCTTGAATTAAAGTTGGTGTTACTTGTGCATGCAGATACAATATCTTGTATCTCATTGGGGCTCTGAAAAGGACAGTGTGGGCTCTTACAGCTACGACATGGTTGGTAAGCCTCATGACCTGTATGAGAAGTTGAGGATTCCAGTCGATAACTTGTTCTTTGCTGGGGAAGCAACAAGTTCAGTTTACCCTGGTGCCGTACATGGTGCATATTCAACTGGACTAATGGCAGCTGAGGACTGCAGGATGCGAGTTTTAGAGCGATATGGGGAGTTGGATCTATTTCAACCTGTAATGGGTGAAGAGCTTCCAGTGTCTGTCCCTCTGTTGATATCCAGAATGTAGTCTATATCTGCTGGGATACTATTTACATGTACTACCATGTAAATTATTAAATAATGTACCCCACTGCTTTGCAGACATTTATTATGATGAAACATATTTTGTTTTAGTGAAAGAACTGCTTCCTTTTTCCTTCTCCTACGTGTGTTCTTCATTATCTTTCCAACGTGTGTAGCTAATATATTATTGGATAGGCCTCCACAGATATGGATGGTTTGTGGTTGCGTGTTATCTTTGTTTTTCTGTTATATTATTTCATTCATGTGCTTGTTGATATATTGGTATATTAGTCCTCCTGAGGGAGGATGTTTTCAATGAACTCATGTTCTGTTCCTGCGTACCAGCAACTTGTCCTTCAGTAGTGTGTAACTTGGGATTGAGGTAGGGCTATGTTGAGTTAATTGCTTAGGCTTGGAATGCGGTATTGCGGTTGACGGGTCGCTGTTTGCTACTCAACCTTGTAGTATCAGCTAAGAACAAATCATGCCCCAAGGCATAACTCAGTTAGTATTCAGGTTGGGATTCCACTGCTGCTAGGCCGAATGCCTGATTTGCAGGGGAACACCTTGTGTGAGTTACTGCGTAAGTTTTCGTCCAACCTAGGAGGCCGCTGGACTCCTGATTTGCATCATCTACCATGCTCTTTGGAGCTAGAAGCGTGGAATGGCCTTTTGCTCCAAGCTAAGAACAAATCATTGGTTGAAAAAAATGATGGCCTCACATGTTGTACAGTTTTAGTAAAGATGACCTATTTGTGTTAGTTGTTAAGGGATCACGTGGTTTCTGGATCAGTCCATGATTGCAAAATCACAAGCAGACGTATTTCTTGCGTAGGTGAGAACCCCATTTATAAGCATCAAAAAAATGCTAAATACAGTAGCTCTTTGGTTAGTGGAAGTTGAGTGTGACGATGTTATGTTTTATTTATGGATCCAAAACCGTAAATGACAGCACAAGCAATTGTGTACTTTGTCACTCAATGCAGAGACCAAAAAGAGCAACTTACTCCCCCCCCCCCCCCCCCCCCCTTTTTTTTTTCTTCCTCCATTAGTGGGCCAATTGCCTTTTCTTTAAATCTCTTGGCCAGCTTACTCCACGTCTCGGGTCAGGATCGCCTGACCGCCTAATCCCTCACCCCCTCCGCGACCGCCCGACACGTGGCGGCAGGAGGGGTTGTGAGGCTGGGTGGGGGTCACCTGCATCCAGCCTCACCACCTCACCCCGCTGCCACGTGTCGGGCGGTCACGTGGACGGTCACGGGGAGGGGGGTCAGGTGATCTCATTCGCCACGTCTCTGCTTATAAAGTCAGTTAGCTTGATAAAAAGTAACCCACCCACCAATGGGATGAGATCTCTTCACCCTTAAAATATTCATCTTTATTCCCACCGCCCTACACGTGGCAGACACCCTCCTCATACATCTCTTTCTCCCCATTTTTTCACTAGCCTCGCCATTCTTCTGCTGCTACGTGACGGGCGGATAAAAATGTGGATGAGAGTTTTGGGAATGGGAAGATCACATCTCCTTACAAATTTATTAGCTCAGAAATCCGTCCACATTGTTATTGGGAAATGACATCATGGTTACCTCAATACTTCCACCACTTCCTCTCTGATATTTTATTGTTATTATCATTATCATTATTATTTTTTTTTAACACGCATGCGTCCTGGTTCAGTTCATACCAGAAAATGTAATTTCTTCCGTTGCCGTTTGTTTGTCTAGATCAAACTTACACATAGTTTAAGAAGAATTAGTTGAAAAACTATTTAATGTCTTGATGCGTATCAGGGATCCTATCATAATGTCACCGAACCTATAACAAAAAGCAAAGCTAAATAACTTGATCTTGATGTTGCAAGCTTTTTGTTTAGGCATGTGCAAGATGAACCAAACGAACATTGGGTTCATTTACTTGAAACCAAAGACGTTTAGCCAATCTTGTATATGCGTGTGTGCGTTTTGTTTAGTGTGTGTTTCCTATGTTTGTTTCTCATTTTCATAACTTTGCACTACCAATAATTTTTGTCTTCATGACTTTGTCTTGTAGGAGACATGATGGTGTGAAAAGGATGATGTTGTCTTGAAGAGAATGTTCAAGAGAATGTTCAAGAGAATGTTGTCCTGAAGAGAATATTTGTCTTGAAGAATCTTTGTCTTGAAAGATGTTTGTCCTAAGGAATATTTGTCCCAAGGAATATTTGTCCTAGGGAATGTTTGTCCCAAAGAATGTTTGTTCTAATCCCTTCCCCAACAACTACATGGCAATTTAAGGATCAACTTTACAACAAGATGAGCACAAACATATCTCCACAACAAGTCAAAGGGGGGAGGGGTGTGCACAACAAGTCAAAGGGGGTGGCCAACAGCAAGATAAAGATGAAGCAAAAATTGAAATCAAATTCAATACCATTCAAGATTAAAATTCAGCCAATTTTTGAAGACTTATCTCAAGCTTATCACAACTTCAAAAGTCAATCACAAAACTAACAAAGGGTGGAAAAATCGGCTGCAGAAGGAATACAAGATGACCACCAAATTTGAAGACAAGATACTTAGCTTTTACAAATTTAACTTTAGTTTAAATTGTAATTTTTTTTTCAAACTTTTGATAGGTTTTTAAGATAGAGTTTTAAGGCATATAGGACTCTTAATTAGATAGGAAATTTCAGCATAAGAAGGCCTTATGGCCGATTTCAAGAAACAATTCAATCAAATTATTAAATGTTTCTTTATTCTCCCAAAATTGTGAGACTTTGTTTTCTTGCTTTTGCATCAAAAATCAAGGTTAATAACTCTCAAAATTGAACAATTTGAGAGTGTGTTGCCAAGGCTAACAGTGCCGTCTAGGAGAACCTATTGAAGGTTTGTCTATCAACGTACGCTTGAGGTTTTCGGTGTTTGCTCAAGCTATCACTTTCTACACAACGAAAACAAGGAGAAAATCACTTCTTTGTGTCTAAACCTTTGTGAGAGGGACGTTGGAAGTGGTAGAGTGGATCCGTCCATCACGTACTTACATCATGTCTATACTTTCTACTTAAAGCACCCGTTACTTTAACAAAAAAAAAAAAAAACACACAACTAATGAAGATAATCTAGTCATTTAACAAATTTTCTCTTATCATTTATAGAACGTCGACGAACATTTTGAGACATCTCAAAATTCCGAGGTGGCGGTTTTTTTTGAGAGGGAGGGAGTAACTTTTAACCATTAGATTCATATCAAATCCGTCTTTCTGAGGGTAAATATCTTGTTCAACCATATGTACCTATTGTTGTACCATCATTCTTATCCATGCAATGAGACTGTAGAAATTCTTATGGAATTTTTACTGCACGTCATTAAATCTCTGATTCCCAGACAGAGAAGTTTGAGTAAAAAAAATGATAATTGTGACAACCTATAAATCTTATAGGGTATAAGTTCTCAATATAAGGAACTATCTGATCTGCTGCTTTTGCTCATTCATTTAGTCATCCATTATGCAGAAGCACTGCTGTCTCTTTAACATTCAGCTTCCAAGCATTTGCATACTAATCTATTCCACTGAGGCTCAATAAGGACATTTGTGACAAACTGATCACCAAATAATCACTATTCATTATTTAAAGAGAAGAAATGTAATCTAATATATGAAGAAAAGGTGTGTTTAGGGTCCCAAAGAAAAAGATTCCATGAGGCATAGACTGCTAGATCAAGAGAGAATGGTCCAGAAATCTTGTTATGAAATGCTCTGTCAAAGATGATGTGCTTCTTCACTGGCCGAATTGTTTATCCTCTCAGCAGCTTTTGCAACCTGGAATTACATAAAAGAAAAGCTTCCTTCACTGAGAATGAACCTACTACACAACAACAACATTATCCCATTCCCACCTATGATAGGATATGAGAGGGTCGGATGTACGCAACAATACCCATGTGTTAGAAATACAGAGGTTGTTTCCCAATGACCCGCAACGAAAATTGCATCAACCTGTGTCGGTCAACTGCTACTTCACAATATAAGAAGCGCAACCAATTTAGTGAGTCATTTTGCTTTATTCTATCATATTCTAAAGTCAAAAAAGTGTGTCTTTGACTCTATTGGAAACGGAAACGAATGAACCTACTCAACCTTATAACTAAATGACAAATCATTTACCTCTGTATTCCAGTTGGTTTTTGCAGTCAGAACGATCAGCGTCAACGTTTGCATGGACACCCCAGCTACGAAACCCCACCAAATTCCCTACATTAATGTGTCACAAACATCTCAGTTTTCTTGAATACGAGTTTCTTATTCACAGAAAAAGAAAAGTGCAAAGACGAATGAAACTTACGACTACTCCTAGTGAGGTTTTAAAGCCAAGAACACATCCAATTGGTAGACCAACAACATAGCAAGTAGCCAAGTTAACGTATGCAATCATAGCTTGCCTTCCGCTTCCAATGGCGACTCCTAAAACATCATGCTAATCAGTGCTGTCTTGTTTTTGAGCCCTTGTAGTACATGGTTTCAGTTTATGTACTTGATCCACAAAATCTGTGTGACAACGATTTCTTACCGGACAGAATGGGTTGAATGCCATTTAAGAAAACCGAAACGGCAAGCAATGGTGTCAAATTGGAGACAGCTGCAATGACTTGAGAGTCAGTTGTGAAGAGTTCACTCAATCCAACACGAAATATCAGTACAATTGCACTGAATATGGTGCTAATCGCAATGCTCGTGCTGTTCACTACTATAACTGAGAACTTTGCAACCCTTGGATGGCCAGCCCCAAGTTCATTAGCAATTCGAACGCTGCAGTAACAAGGAAGATAAAGAAGCCCATTAAGCGGATACCAACCACGGAGGCCAACAATGCTGAGGTTGGCCTAAAGCAGCAACAACAACAACATTACTCTGTTGCCTTAAAAGGCTCCCGCCTATGGCAGAGTATGAGAGGTCGGATGTATGCAACCATACTCATATGTTAGAAACACTGTTTCCCGATGACCCATAATGATGCGTGTCGATCAACTGCTACTTCACAATATACGAAGCGCGGTCAATTTAGTGGGTCATTTGCTTTATTCCATCATATCCAAAATCAAAGAAGAGTGTGTCCTTAGACTCCATTCGAATATACATAACCAAGGTTGGCCTAAAGCATTTCCGCCATATCAAGTCATCATGCCAACTGATAGTAACTATTCATTTCTGTTTTTACCATGGTAGTATGTTGCATCATTACATACCTTGTCCCTTCTGCCAGGCCTAGCATAAATTTCATGTGCCAGTTCAAGTAGTTCATGCTGTTTTTGCACTTGATATGTTAGTACTTGGAAGAGTTCATGCTGTTACAGCTACTAAATGGCCATGGTTTTGAACTTACCAAATCGATATAGAGTCCAGGGAAATGGTGGGATTTGAGAGGAGACCTGAAATAAGTACAAGGCCTTGGGAATACCATATCTCTAGGCTACACAACGTAACATTCTTAGTGAAAATTGAGAAGAAACAAAAACAACTAACAACATTACCCTTGCCTTAGAGGCTCCCGCCTATGGTGATGTATAGAAGGGTCGGATGTACACAACCATACCCATGTGTTAGAAACACATAGAGTTTGTTTCCCGATGACCCATTAATGAAAATTGCGCGTCGATCAACTGCTATTTCACAATATAAGAAGCGCAACCAATTTAGTGAGTCATTTTGCTTTATTCTATCATATTCCAAAGTCAAGGAAGAGTGTGTCCTATAGAAAGGTGAGAAGAAACAAAAAGAGAAAGAAAAATTGTAACTTTTATATTATTACCATAACATAACTGCAGAAGCAACAGTTGACTTGAAATAAGGCCAAATGCCTTCGAAAGCTCTTAAGGAGAAGCCAGTCCAGGTTTCTTTGCAAGATGGAGTGAAAAGTATATAAAGTCCTTGAATTAAGACCAGCATCCACCAAGATAAGCCAAGTGTTAGAGAAGCTCCCAAAAGCCGGAAACTAAAGACATCAACTGCCAGCCAGGTGAGAAGAATGTGCAAAAGGAACACCCCTATGGCTATATAGGCCAGAGGGTTCACTATGTTCTGAGACTGAAGAAACCTCTGCTGTGGGCAACTTACTGCAAATGCATAAAGTTGTGGAATCATCCCTCGGGCGAAAATTTGGCCTTGTTCAGCTATACTCTCTGTTTGTCTTATTGCTTTGAGGACTGAACCTGAGTACCAATACAGAAAAGTTAGAAAAATAGCTGCACCAATGTCCAGAATAATTGCCCTCTGGCAGATCACCCCCATTGCTCCATACTGTTTTGCTCTGTAAGCTTGACCGCAAACAGTCTGCACGCCGCTTGCCATTCCCAACTGCAAGAGCAAATAGAAATCTTAATAACCTTTCCCATTTCTACACTTTAAGCAACTCCAAATCTAGGATGGACACAGAGTTTGGAAGTTGCTGACTACTTGCAATTGTTTTACGTAATGCTGCTTACATTTCAAGCAAATGTAGAAAAAAGTAGAAGCTGATACTCTACTCGGTACAACATATCCGATCTATAAGCATAATGCCATAGTTTCCTTTCGATCCCTCGATTCCCTTTGACTTGTTTACATGTTTCATTCATCAAAGGTGCGATGCACTTGGCTTCAAATAGTGCATTTGATAGTTACTAACAAGCGTGGCATAAACTTGCTGATGAGGCCGAGATCCTCACCGGATGGATCAGAGATGATCCTTGTAGTTTGTCGTTAGCTCTCCGTCTAAATCCGTCAATGGAACCTGAGAAGGAAGAGAAACATTAGAGGCCCAGGGCGTTGTCCTGGGAAAACCCTCCGACGCTTAAGTCAGTTATGGGTGTTTTAGTAGGCAGTTTATGCTGGAATAAAGGTTTAGAATGGAACTGTCAGATGTTCTCAGGAAAAATAGATCTGTTTTGGGTCTCGACTGAGATACCGTTTTGAAGAAGGAGTTCTTTCCTTAGAAGAAGGCTCCGATAGTTGTAGTTGAAGTTGGGTTCAAATTCTAGATCCCCCTTTCGTCTGGAAAGAGGTATATTTATACACAAGGTTAAGGAGGTCTGACCCTCTGTCCAATGATGGGATTGTGGCGTGTCTGAAATGGCTATCTTGTCTACTGCAGGTGCGCAGTCTGATGGGACAAGTGCCTATGACTGCAGCTGTGTCAGTGGCTGACTCTACGATGTGTAGGTCGGCCAGCAGTGATGTCTTTGTACTTAACCAAGTGATGACTTACACCTGGAAAGTACTCTGCAGAATTGTCTTGGTGGGTCCCATATGGCAATTGATAATATCTTCTCTGATCTTATCCGAGATATTCTGAGCATCAACCTTTGTGAGAGCAAGGCCGAGGCTAGAGCTCGGTGATAATAAGAAGCTGAGGCCGAATTGTTCTGAGGCTGAGCTGAATACGCTTCCTTTAGAAGTTGTGCACTGTTGATTCCTTTTATTTGATGAGGTTGACTAGAAGCGGTTGCTTTGACTGTTTCAGTAATGAGCCGATGTGCAATATGCCGAGCTGAGGTGCCTCATGGGCAATTAGATATAAGATGTAGTTGGGCATAATAGCCAGAACTGTTTTGGCCTTTGAATATAAGGATGGCCGAGCCGACCTGATTCAGGTCTGTGGCTGAGCTGATTAAGAGTTATGCTTGTTTGATGAGTTCGCCTTAACCATTGATGATAGTAGCCGAACCTGAGGCCTTCTGACCGAGGATGACTAGTCAAGTAGCTGAACCTGAACTACGTTGACTGTTTGACTAACTGATAATTTTTTGTCTTTTATGAGCAGATCAGATTTTGGATCATCTCTTTGCCCCCAGATCAGTCTGGCTGAGCTGATCAGGAAGGGCAGGCTAATCTTTTTCATAACTTTAATGCGTTGTCCTTTCAAGTATGACGTGTCTGCCTCTGATTGGGCCATACTACGCATTTACTGTTTGCGTAGAGTATGAGGCGTCAGTTACGCACCTTTTCATATCCGGCGGTTGCAGGAATTGAGGGCGAAACATTCGAGGTGTCGCTTGGGATGGCCAATCTGCGGCTATAAATAGGAATTGCAGGGGAAGGATTCATTTCTTCTTCCTGATTTCGTCTTCATCCTATTTCATTTCGTTCTTTTCTTCTCCGGCAGCCCTTACTCCACCTTCTCCGGTGCTTTTCAACCAAGATCTTTAAGTGATCTCAGCCTTCCTTCGGTCATCTTCCTTCTTTTTTCTCAGTCTCATTTCACTGTAAGTCTTCTTCTTGCTTCCGTTATGTCTGCTTCTTCCCGTGATTCTCAAAATGTCTCTGAAGGCGCTTCTTACGTCGGCGGCGGTGGAGGAAGCTCTAATTCTCCATCTCCGTCTGGTAGGATGGTTTCTGATGACCGTTCGATTGTTAGACTGCGCAGGACCACTGTTGGCGCTGCTCAGTCCAGCAGAGCCATTACTGTGGTTGACTCTTTGCCGGAGCGAGGAGAGATTGCTCCTGCTCCGGTTTCTGTAAACCCCCAGCTCTGCAAAAGGCCCCATCCCTGTTCACGGGGATACTTGATAGAGGTCTACCTTCTTCTTTTGTCTAATAGCCGTTCTGTACCTCATCTGAAGCCGAGCTGAACTGGATATGTAAGACGTATAGAATCGATCGGGATCGGTTCGGCCCAGTTCTGCCTCTGCCAGGTTAGACTGCTTATGATCCTCCAAAGGATTATGATGCAATCTACGAAGATTACTTCAAGTCGGGGTTCAACCTTCCCATTCTTGAACCCCTTGTCCGAATTCTGCGTGCTTATAATCTCAGAATTCCCCAAATCAAGCCAAATGGTCTAAAACTCATCCTTTGTTATCTTCTCTTTCTTAGAATAGCTGAGTCTCCTTTCAATACAAACGTGTTTAGAGCTCTTTTTTCTTGTCGGGTCTCACATAGCTAGTATTATTTCAGCAAACGAGCTCCCAATAGCGATTTCAATCTCGCTATCAACATCCCTACCTTTACCAAGAACTGGAAAGGTAAATTTTTCTATGTTAAGAAAGGCTGAGCTGCCAAAATGGAACATCTGGAAGTCTGGCAAGACGGACAACCTGAGGCCGAGCTCAGAATACTGCGACGAAGCAACCAGACTTCGGAGTCTGCCCATTGTAATTAACTGGCAGAAGGTGGACTCCACCATTTTGGAGGCGGCTGACCTGAGCCATTTGGCTGTGGATCAGAACTATTTGCCCATTTCTCCTGAAAACTTGATCATTGTTAGAGGTTGGTCTCAATATGCCTTAACTTTTGTACTTTTCTTACTTTCAGTGGATAACTGTTTCTTGCATGATGCAGGCTCAATGGCTTCTGGTAATAATGATTACACCAGCAGGATGGCTGAGGCGGCAGCAAGAAAAAGAGCTCGTCAAGCCAGACGAGTTGCTGCACTTGCTTCTGCTGGGGGCCCCTCTACTTCAGCCTTTCCCCCAGCTATTCCTACGACTGAGCCTATGCAAGAAGAGCCCGGGCCAGGTATTTGACTTTCCTTCAACTCAAATCTTTCATAAGGTTGAGATCTGGTTCTAACTCATTTGATATGTTCTCTGCAGCTTTGCCAATAGTTGAAATCCAAGATGATGGAGCTGAGACCTTCCAACCTCAAGCATCAGCTGATCTTGAACCGCTGGTAGAAGTTGGCGAGGGCTCAAGCCTTCGCTGAAGGAAGAGACAAAGGGGCGAAGGTTCATCCAGTGGCAGAGATGCAGGTCCTTCTCTGCCCTCAGAAGTGACTCCACCTCAGTCAGCTGAGGAAATCCTGCCTCAGCCAGCTGGGGTGCGAGACCCAATCCTTATTGGGTTTGCTGATAAGGATTCTGCTGTAGACTCGGCCACATCCAGACGCCTGAATAAAGTGACGGTTCTGCCCCTAGACCAGCAGAAATTTGAGGCGGCTTCCTGGGAGAATCTGAAGGAAGTCTTCCACTCTAACATTCTCTGGTAAGTGTATCAAATTTTTTCTAAGTGTTAGTTTGACACTTTGTCTTTTTCTCACTTTGTTGCCCTGACAGATCCGAGCCCAAGAATTGGATGTTCTGGACAGAGGAGAAAAGTTTAACAAAGCTCTTCAAGCTAAGTCAAGGGAGCTTGAAGAAGCTAATCAACAGAGAGCTGGGCTGACCCAGCGAAACAATTATTTGCAAGCCGAAGTCTCCAATTTCCAACATAGGGCAGAAGAGGCTGAGATGAGGTTGGCCACTTCCAACTTTAAAGTTGACGAGTTGGAACATAAAGTGGCTGACCTGAAGTCTACTTCCAATCAAGCTTTGGCCGACAACGAGTCATTGTAGAAAGACAAGGCCGAGCTTTTGCAGCAGAGAAACACTTTTGAAGAACAGTTGGCTCATTTGCGTCAACAATTGGCCGAGGCTGAAGCTAAAGCAGTTGCTGATTTCAGGAGATCTCAACTATTTGAAGAGTTAATAATACTGCAGAGCTCGGCTATGGAAGTGGGCCAAACGAAGGCCATAGATGTCTGCTCATAGATTTATCCTGATTTGAACAAGGAAGATCCCCGACTGGCTAATCTTTACAGCTCAACTGCTGCCCAAGAATTCAACACTCAATTCCAGCAATTCTTGGATGGAGCTGACTTGAGAGAAGACGAGGACTAGTCTTAGAATCTTTCTTTGTAATATTGCTGAGCAGACATCAGTGTATTCTGTACTTGAACATTTTTATCAATGAAAAATTCTAAGTGTTTTGTAACTTGTAGCTTTTCCTTCTGTTCTGCTCTTCTATTTCAGAATTTCTGTTAACTTTTCAAACTTATTGTGGCCAATATCCAATATCGGCCTTGCTCTTGGAGAACTCATAACTTTGCAACTAGTTTAACTAAAAACAAACTAAGTTACCAAGCTTTAAGATATAAAAAATAAACCTGTTATTCTGCCGAGCTGAGCCAAGAGTTGGCTAAGAATGAAACTTGCTTGAGCTAATAGACTTGATCTGATTTAGCTGAGATTCAAGCTGAAAGATTCTTAGAAATATTCTGTCTTTAATCAGGCCTAGCCGTGGCACTTAGGCTGAGATAAAATTGTATGGCCCATGTTTCCCTTGTAGCGGCCGTGATAAGATTAAATGGCCCAGGTTTCCCTTGTAGCGGCTGAGATTGTTCAGCAATTTTTTTGAACTGAACTTTTATAAGACCGATCTGGACTCCAGGATCTGTCTTGTATCGGCCCAGGTTGCCCTTGTAACGTCCGAGATAAGATTATTATTCAGCAACTTCCTGAACTGAACAACTTTTATAGGACCGATCTGGACTCCAGGATCTGTCCTGCTGAATATTTCTTGGAATCTTCCAAGCATCGACTGATGAGTCATTTTCTTTTATAGGACCGATCTGGACTCTAGGATCTGCCTTATATTGTATGACCCAGGTTTCCCTTGTAACGGTCGAGATAACTCTGTTCAACAATTCTTTGAACTGAACAACTTTCATAGGACCGATCTGGACTCTAGAATCTGCCATGCTGAATATTTTTTGGAATCTTTTAAGCATTGACTAATGAGTCATTCACTTTTATGAGACCGATTTGGACTCCAGGATCTGCCCTGCCGAAGTGTGAAACTTGCCACAGTCAAGGTTCCTTTAAGATCATTCTGCAGATAACAAATAGTTGAACCCTCAACATAAGAGGACATTTTGTCTGAGCTGAGACCTTGTCAAGCCATAAGGTCGAGGCCTGGAGGAAATCAAGGTAAACCCCTGATAAACCTTAATACCGAGGCCCATCGCAAGGTGGACATACACGCCGGAGTGGACCCCTGAAAAGCCTTAAGATCGAGGTGAACCTTTGCCGTGATTGAGAGGATAGTATATCTCTTCCTTGACCTGATGAGCCATAAGAGAGAAGTCACCGAGGTGGAAAAGCTTGTGTCCCGAGTCCCTTTATGAGCCATAAGACAGAGATCGGCTAAACACGAATCCTGTCGGGCTCCAATTCTGTTACAACTCATAAAGGAAACGTCAGGTAGGCACAGAAATTTTCTTACGCCTGGATGAATCCCTCAGTATGAACCATAAGGTGAAGGAGTAATAATTATGCCCCCAACCCGGGCTAAATGTATGAGAATGTCAGGTCAAGCTGACATCAGTATGATGATTGATGCACCAATATCCAATGGCTGAACTGATCTGGGCCAGATATTTGTGCAGGATAGGCAGGTAAAGTTCTTCATATTCCAGGATCTGGACAGACATATCGCCGAACAAAAGAATGTGCTAGGCTGAACCGGTTGAAGAACTTGATTAAGATGATGGGCACTTAAGTCCCATATATCGAGAAAAAGCACTGCTTAATATCTGGACAACTCTTTTGCAAATAGCAAATTTATAATAAACATTGAACATCAATGTATTTAAAGCACATATATGTACATGAGGATTTTGGGTACATGCTAGAAAGGTGAAATAATTCTTTTGTGGGCTTATGCTTTTAGGTCAGCCGTATACTTTCGGGGACCCGGAATCTCTGCCCATCCGAATCTGAATCCTCATCTTTTGGCGACCTGTGGTGATGTCTAGGTTGACAACTTTCATCTTGAGGAGACTTGCCAAAATCCATCCTATCGTGCAACCTTGACGTCAGATTGTAGAACCGTTGTAGGTGGCCGATCTCGATCAGACGCCCAATTTCCTGTGTGAGCTGCTTGCAGTCCTTTGTATCATGTCCGATATCATGATGATAGAGGCAGTACAGTTGATGATTTCTTTTATGGATAGGTCCTGTAAGGGGCCGAGGATCTCTTGCTAGATTCTTCTTCCTCATGTAGGAAAGAACATGAGCCTTTGATGCCAGCAGAGAGTTTCTTTGTTTTCCCTAGACTCCCAACCGAATCTGGACAGAGCGCCTTTCTAGTGGTGGGGCTCTGCCTTTATTGTCAACTTCTCTACCATGTTTGAGTGGCAGCAGTGCTTTCTACGCATTTCAAGTGCTAGGGGCTAGAACTTTGTCCTGAGTGTCTAGCCTCGGCCATGAATCCACTCTGAATAATAGGATAATACTCTGGCCGGGTTGGAGAGTATTCTTGAAGTTCCTTTTGCGGAGGAGAATCACTGGGAGGGAACCCGCTAGGTCTCGCCACAGGGGCTTTTCCCTTCATCTATTTCACCATAACTTGGAATATACTAGGATTCTGAGCCACATATCGAATGACCCTTATATGTTCCTCATAGGTGAAGGCAGCAACAGGAGCAGAAGATTCTGCTAGTTCCGGGGAACTCTGTTCCGTTTGTAGATGAGGAGGTCTTCGATGTCTCTTGGGGCTTCCCTTCTTTTTAATCCATTCTTCCAATAATGGATGGGTAAGCAAATTGCCAAGAAAGCCCTTGAAAGGCTGTTTTTAAGGAATACGGAGGTAAAGACGCTCCTTCTAGCGCCAAATGATGAGGCCGAGATCCTCACCGGGTGGATCAGAGATGATCCTTGTGGTTTGTCGTTAGCTCTCCGTCTAAATCCGTCAATGGAATCTGAGAAAGAAGAGAAACATTAGAGGCCCAGGGCACTGTCCTGGGAAAACCCTCCGACGCTTATGCTGGAATAAAGGTTTAGAATGGACCTGTCAGATGTTCTCAGGAAAAATAGATCTGTTTTGGGTCTCGGCTGAGATGCTGTTTTGAAGAAGGAGTTCTTTCCTTAGAAGAAGGCTCCGATAGTTGTAGTTGAAGTTGGGTTCAAATTCTGGATCCCCCCTTTCGCCTGGAAAGAGGTATATTTATGCACAAGGTTAAGGAGGTCTGACCCTCTGCTCAATGATGGGATTGTGGCGTGTCTGAAATGGCTATCTTGTCTGTTGTAGGTGCGCAGTCTGATGGGACAAGTGCCTGTGACTGCAGCTGTGTCAGTGGCTGACTCTACGACGTGTAGGTCGGCCAGCAGTGATGTCTTTGTACTTAACCAAGTGATGACTGACACCTGGAAAGTACTCTGCAGAATTATCTTGGTGGGTCCCAGATGGCAGTTGATAATATCTTCTCTGATCTCATCCGAGATATTCTGAGCATCAGCCTTTGTGAGAGCATGGCCGAGGCTAGAGCTCGGTGCTAATAAGAAGCTGAGGCCGAAGCTGTTCTGAGGCCGAGCTGAATACGCTTCCTTTAGAAGTTGTGCACTGTTGATTCCTTTTATTTGCTGAGGTTAACTAGAAGCGGTTGCTTTAACTATTGCAGTAATGAGCCGAGGTACAATATGCCGAGCTGAGGTGCCTCATGGGCAATTAGATATAAGATGTAGTTGGGCATAATAGCCAAAAATGTTTTGGCCTTTGAATATAAGGACGGCCGAGCCGACCTGATTCAGGTCTGTGGCTGAGCTGATTAAGAGTTATGCTTGTTTGATGAGTTTGCCTTAACCATTGATGATAGTAGCCGAACCTGAGGCCTTCTGACCGAGACTGACTAGTCAAGTAGCTGAACCTGAACTACGTTGACTGTTTGACTAACTGATAATTTTTGTCTTTTATGAACAGATCAGATTTTGGCTCATCACTTGCTGAGTTAAACGTAAATCAAGACATGATAAAAAAGTGAGAACCCTTTTATGGGCATTAGGTTTCTGTTGTATGGTAAAAGTGATAAAAGTTAACGTCAATATAGAGCCACTTTTTAGCATGCCACCAAGTAATAGGTGATCTCCTATCTCATTCTAACCTACCTAGTAGGATAATGAGTATTCAATGTTAAGAAAATGAAAACAAAAGTAGAGTAGAATGAGTAGAAGATTGATTGCTTGAGGCGTCTAGTCACAATTTCTGTAAGAAATATTTACCTCCACTAGTTGATGCAGGGTTGTAGACAAATTTTCTCATAGGATACAAGAACCAACTAGTTTTTAACCTCAACAATAATGAGAGAAACCAAATGAACTTTCGAAAAATGAGAATTTATAGTGAAGGAAGAAGAATTTCAAATGCAAGAATGAACTTGAGCTTAACATATCTTGAAATACGTTGCAATTGCCTATGTATAGGATCTTGAACTTCATATCAGACATTTTTAGCCGTCGATAAGTGATTGAATATGTCCCTTGGTGCATAAGTTACAACTTTAGATGAAAAGACACATCTGTTGAGCACATCGATTGATCGATGTCATCGACCGATGTCTCACAATGAGCTCCAAATTTTCATCCAAGGCACATCGATAAATCAAAGTATCGATTGATGTCTCACAGTGTGCTTCAGTTTTTCAACCAAACTACTTCGATCGATCGAAGTCACATCGATCGATCCATATGATCGATCTATGTTGAACAGTGTACTCAAACTTTGAACCCAGGCCACATCGATCGATCGATGTATCAATAGATATCACATCGATCGATAGATGTCCAACAGAATCCTCACCTTCATGTTCAACCACTTGGATCGATCCAAGTCACTTCGATCAATCACATCGATTGATCGAAGTCTTGCGCCAAGTTATTCTTGTTTTAGTTAAGCTCCAATTCACCCTCAATCTTCTTTTCATTGCTTTTACAAACTAATATAACATTGAACTCTTTCCAAACTAATATGTTCGGCGAAGATCCCACTTAGTGAGCTAGAAGATATACACCAACACGATAGGAGATCCTTCTAGAGTATATCTGCCTACCATGACTCCATAAGCGAGGCCCTGAATTCCCACGCAGGCAACGGAGGCACCGGCTAGCTCAAGCGTGCTTAAATGACCGGTGAAAGTGAGGGTGACAAATGTGAGCATGTAGGTGAAAACTGAAACTATAATTGAGGCACCAGACAAGAGCCAGAGGATCCTGGATTCCCATGCAAACAACTTGGGGTACCACCGTAAAGGAGCCGTCTGGTGCTCCAAGAACTCCTCTACTGCATCAGATGATAAGTCCTTTAGCTGAACACGAGAGTGAAATCCCAGAATCAAGGGCTCACGATGCTCTGGCGATTCCATTTTCTGCTTCTAATGGTCTTTGCTAAAGGAAACAGGTCATATACGTAAAGAGCAATCCAACCAACCATTCCACTAGGGATTCTGGAGTCCCGAAATATCATGGCTGAAGTGGTTAAATATTGATTTTGAATCTGTAGAGCTTAAGGAGAACTTCAGATGACTGTGTGTTCACCAAACCGCCATGCACGTGATTTCACCAAATGCGCAGATACAAAACACACATTTATGTTTCTCTGACTAGTTTATTCGTATAAGTCGCATTAACTGAATAATTGTTACTAAAACTGTTCATATAATACTATACAAGATCCCCACCATCACTTGTCTGAACGATCTAAACGGAATAAACTGTTGGGATTGGTGGAACTGAAGTCAGCGGAGCTGAAGACGCTGAGCTGAAAAGGCCGAGCTCAAGGACTTAGAGTTGGGAGCTGATGCCAGAGATGGAAGTGTGCCGAACTAGACTGATGGCCGAGCAGAGCTGCAGGGCGGCCATATCTGCTGGTCGGCCATATATCAGAAAATCACGGGAATGGATATCTCTTGATTAGAGACTTGATTAATACCAAATCCTGTTCTGGATAGAAATTTCTATGTATATCTTTCCATAAGGAATATCCATTAAAGTCCCATTTATGACATGACTCGATATTTAAGGCATATCCCTTTTGTGGCCGATCCCCTTGCTATAAATTCCCGGTTTAGATGCAGTGAATTGTAACCGAAATCTGAGTTGGTGATAGTGAATTTTTAGCTTGCCGCCGCCGTGGGTTTTTCTTCCTCTTGAGGGTTTTCCCACGTTAAATCTTGTGTTCTTCGTTTTAGTCTTTTCTTTGTTAATTATTTATTACTTTTGTGTGTTCTTGTAATCATCGTTGTGGTTGTTCTTCACTAATTCCGTGTTGAGTTCCCCAACAACTGGTATCAGAGCCGAGAATTTCTCTATTTGAGCGGGAGCAATGGCCGATGATAACAAGTCAAGGATTGAGAGATTTGATGGATAAACTTCGGTTTCTGGAAGACGCAGGTTGAAGACTATCTATACCAGAGAGATCTATATCTACCTCTTGAAGGAAAAGAGGTGAAACCTACTGACATGACGGATCGAGAATGGGAGATTCTGGATCGGAAAGCACTTGGTGCCATTAGGTTATCTCTAACCCAAACCGTTGCATTTAATATCTCAAAGGAGAAGACCACAAAGGATGTAATGAATGCGCTGACAAGAATGTATGAGAAGCCCTCTGCCTCAAACAAGGTGCATCTGATGAAGAGGCTATTCAACATGAAAAAGACCGAAAATAAAACGATGCAGGAACACTTGGGTGAATTCAACACGATCACTAGTCAACTTGAGTCGGTTGGGATCGTCTTTGACGATGAAGTTCTGGCCTTGGTGATACTGTCAAGTCTGCCTGACAGTTGGGATGGAGTTGTTATGGCTGTGAGCAACTCATCTAGAGAAGGTACATTGAAGTTTGACAATGTGGTAGATGTGCTACTTGATGAAGATTCAAGGAGGAGAAACAGTGGCACCCCTGAAAATTCTAGAGCCGCGCTGAACACAGAAGAGCGTGGTAGATCTGCCAAGAGAGGTAATGATAGAGGTGGGAGATCGCAGTCCAGAAAGAGCAAGTCAAATGGCTCAAATCTGACCTGCTGGAATTGCAAAAAGAAGGGTCACCTTAAACGCGATTGCAGAGTCAAGAAGAAGGCTGATCAGACGGACAAGTATGGAGATGAGATACACGTTTCGCAAGTTTCCGGGTCTGATAGTGACGGTCTGATTCTGAGCTGTGAGAGCCGAGCCGATGACCTCTGGATCTTTGATACTGGTGCCTCTTTTCATGCCACATCCAACAGAGGATACTTTACAAACTATAAAAGTGGAAACTTTGGTAAAGTTTATCTCGGCGATGATGACTCTTGTGATATAATTGGCAAAGGGGATATCACTTTAACTCTGCCAGATGGAAGACAACTAAAACTGCTTCAAGCAAGACATGTACCTCGGCTGACCAAGAACTTGATATGAATTACACAGCTGGCTAATGATTCTGATTTTGAAGGAAGGTCCAGCAAGACACACTGGAAGTTAGTCAAAGGGTCCTTAATTGTAGCACAGGGCTTGAGAGAAGGAACTCTCTATAAGTTCTCAAGTAAGAGCTCGGCGAACGTGGTCAGCTCGACAAGTGATGCCGAGCTGTGGCATCAGAGACTCGGACACATGAGTGTCAAGGGGATGAAAATAATGGCGTCTAAAGGGAAGCTGGAAGGTCTATCCAATGTTGATATACCATTGTGCGAATCTTGTGTAATAGGGAAACAAAAAGCAGTTAGCTTTACAACGCACAAGAGAAGTCCCAGAGCTGAAAAGTTGGAACTTGTTCACACAGATGTTTGGGGGCCTTTAGATCTGCCTTCTCTGAATGGTTCACGTTATTATGTCACTTTCATCGACGATTCAACGAGGAAGCTGTGGGTGTACTTTCTGAAACATAAGTCTGACATATTTTATATCTTTAAAAGATGGAGAAGCCTCGTTGAGAATGAAACAGGGCTGAAGCTGAAATGCTTGAGGTCAGACAACGGTGGAGAGTAATGCAGCAAAGAGTTTGAGGACTATTGTGCCGAGAACGGAATAAGGAGAGAAAAGACGGTGCCCAATACACCTCAACATAACGGTGTTGCTGAAAGAATGAACAGAACGATCTGTGAAAGGGCAAGGAGTATGAGGATACATGTCGACCTGCCGAAGTCTTTCTCGGCTGAGGCGGTGAATACCACTGTCTATTTGATTAACCGAGGACCATCTGTTGCCATTGACTGTAAACTTCCTAAAGAAGAGTGGACTGGAAAGAATATCTATCTTGCCCATGTCAGAATATTTGGGTGCATTGCCTATGCATTGTTGAAGCCAGACGAAAGATCAAAACTTGATTCCAAGTCCAAGGTATGTTCTCTAATTGGCTATGGAGGTGATAGTTTTGGATATAGCATGTGGGATCATGTAGGGAAGAAAGTGATCAGGAGTAAAGATGTGATTTTCAATGAAAACATACTTTACAAGGACAGAGTAAAAAAGGAGAAGCAGCCCAAGGAGCCTAACTACTTTGAGCAAAGTGACGTTGGTCAGGTCGAGCCGAGCAGACCTGTTGATCAGACTGCCGAGGTGCCGACCTCGGATCATGAAACTTATGAAGACCAAGTCACACCACCCATTGCTGTTCGGAGAGAGAGGAGAACCATTACTGCACCTACCAGGTTCTCACCTTCACTTTACTACTTGCTTCTTACTGATTCTGATGAGCCAAGTTGTTATGATGAAGCAATGAGTTCTGACAAAAGTGATGACTGGAGGTCAGATATGGAAGATGAGATGAACTCTCTGCAGAGCAATCTGACCTGGGATCTCGTAAAGATGCCACCAGGGAAAAAGGATATTCAGAACAAGTGGGTGTACAGGTTGAAACAAGAAGCTGACGACACTCAAAGGTATAAGGCAAGGCTTGTTGTGAAAGGGTTTCAACAGAAAGCTGGGGTTGACTTCACTGAGATTTTTTCACTTGTGGTCAAGCTGTCTACTATCAGAACTGTTTTGAGTATTACAGCCGCAGAGGATCTGCATCTAGAATAGCTTGATGTGAAAACTGCCTTTCTTCACGGAGATCTTGATGAAGATATCTACATGATACAACAACAAGGCTATGAGATACCCGGCAAAGAAGACCTGGTATATAAGTTACAAAAGAGCTTGTACAGACTGAAGCAAGCTCCAAGGCAGTGGTATAAAAAGTTTGACAACTTTATGGCAGAGGTCGGCTACAAGCGCTGCCATGGGGATCACTGCTGTTACTTCAAAAGATTTGAAAGTTCGTACATCATCCTCCTACTATATGTTGATGACATGTTAATAGCAGGTGGAAGCACTAATGAGATCAAGAAGTTGAAGGAATAATTAGCCAAGAAATTTTCTATGAAGGATCTCGGCCCGGCAAAGAAGATACTGGGGCTCAACATTGACAGAGACAAGAAGAAACAGGTGCTGAGGCTGAGACAAAGAGATTACATCTCCAAGATATTAAAGAGATTCAATATGGAAAATGCAAAGTCGGTGACTACACCTTTAGCAGGACAGTTCAAGAATTTGTCAAAGCAGCAATGTCCTAAGACGAAGGATGAACTTGAACGAATGAAGAAGATACCCTATGCCTCAGCCGTGGGTAGCCTGATGTATGCTATAGTGTGCATCAGACCAGACATAGCCCATGCAGTGGGAGTTGTGAGCAGATTCATGTCAAATCCTGGTCCAGATCATTGGGCTGCAGTGAAGTGGATACTAAGGTATTTAGTGGGAACGCAAGACTTGACACTGTAGTTCGGCAACGATGATCTGGACCTACTCGGCTTTGTAGACTCTGATATGGCTGGAGACGTTGATTAGTGCAAGAGTACTACAGGGTATGTTTTCAAGCTAGGCAGTGCTGCAATCACTTGGGTATCAAGATTGCAGAAAATTGTGTCATTGTCAACAACTGAAGCTGAGTATGTGGCAGCAGTTGAAGCTACCAAGGAACTGGTATGGTTGAAGAGTTTGCTGAATGAACTAAAGCACCCTCAGCTCGGCTTCAAGTTATTCAGTGATAGTCAGAGTGCGATACACTTGGCTAGAAACTCTGCCTATTATGCAAGAACTAAGCATATTGACATCAGGTATCACTACATAAGAGATATGCTTGAGGCAAAACAGTTTGACTTGGTGAAAATTCATACAAGCTAAAAACCAGCCGACATGATGACTAAGATTGTTCCGAAAGAGAAGCTTGAACTCTGCAAGACTTCTCTTGGCCTTGTTGCTTGATGAAAGTGCTGAAGTGGCGGCAGTCTGAAGAAGAAGAAAATTCATGATGCGTCCAAGTCAGTTAGTTCCAAGTGGGAGATTTTGTTGGGATTGGTGGAACTGAAGTCAGCCGAGCTGAAGAGGCTGAGCTGAAAAGGCCGAGCTCAGGAGGCCGAGCTCGAGGACTTAGAGTTGGAAGCTGATGCCAGAGATAGAAGTGTGCCGAACTGGACTGATGGCTGAGCAGAGCTGCAGGGCGGCCATATCTGCTGGTCGGCCATATATCATAAAATCACGGGAATGGATATCTCTTGATTAGAGACTTGATTAATACCAAATCCTGTTCTGGATAGAAATTTCTATGTATATCTTTCCATAAGGAATATCCATTAAAGTCCCACTTATGACATGACTCGATATATAAGGCATATCCCTTTTGTGGCCGATCCCCTTGCTATAAATTCCCGGTTTAGATGCAGTGAATTGTAACCGAAATCTGAGTTGGTGATAGTGAATTTTTGGCTTGCCGCCGCCGTGGGTTTTTCTTCTCCTTGAGGGTTTTCCCACGTTAAATCTTGTGTTTTTCGTTTTAGTCTTTTCTTTGTCAATTATTCATTACTTTTGTGTGTTCTTGTAATCGTCGTCGTGGTTGTTCTTCACTAATTCCGTGTTGAGTTCCCCAACATAAACCCTGTGAATAGTCACTAGAATCGTTGAGTATAACAATACTATAAAGCGAGATAAGTAAAAGTGATCCGATTTAACAATACATAGGAAAGATCACAATGACCTCCTAGAAAGTATTATCAACAACAACAACACATACCCAACATATCCCAACAATAACAAAAGCTATCACTAGCGTCTGGAGAGAGTGAGAGGCAGGCAAACAATACCTCCATCCCAAAGGATAGAGAGTTCGCTTCCAGCGAGATCTTCGATTCTATGTATGTGCATATAAACGTAATGAACGAACAAATAATGAAATACAAAGACAAACATAAAAAAATACAAAGTCAACCTAACGTTGAGAGAGTATCTAAGCCCCTTTATATACTTTAAGCTGCCTCTATATTCAGCCTAAACCTCGCTAACCTTAATCCTCCGTCTCCATGAGCTAATATCCTGAACCATGTCCTCAGAGAGGTGCAAATCTACTAGGCCATGTCTAATATATTTTTCCCAAGTCAGTTTGAGCATGCCTTTACTTCTTTTCCCCTCTACAATGAGGCTTTCAACTGCTCTAACGGACGCCGTTATCTGTTTCCGCTTGACATGCCCAAACCATCTTAGTCTCTCCTCTCTTATCTTATCTGCTATATTAGCCACCCCTAGCCTTTCCCTAAATACCTCATTTTTGAGCCTGTCTATCCTTGTATGCCCACACATCCACCTCAGCATCCTCATCTCTTCCATCTTCAGCGACTGTGTCCTCTTCATGGCCCAGCAATCTGTCCCATATAACATTGCCGGTCGCACTGCCACCCTATGAAATTTTCTTTTTAATTTAGTTGAAAAATTTCTGTCACACATCACCCCTGAGGCCGCTCTCCACCTACACCAGCCTGTTTAAACTCGGCGCACTACATCACTATCTATGTCCCTAACCTGCTGTACAAACGGTCCTAGATACTTGAAATTACTTACCTGTGGGACCATTTGACTCTCGATGTTGAGCTGGCTATTCTCACCGTCGGTTGTGCCGTTGAAGTCGCGTTGCAGATATTCGGTCTTAGACCGACTAATCTTTAGGTCTTCTCTCTCTAAAGCCCCTGTACACTGCTCTAGTCTCATACTCAGTGTATGTCTACGCTCAACGACTAATACAATATCGTTTGCAAAAAGCATGCACCACAGAACTGCCACCTGGATCGTTTTTGACAACTCATCGAGGACAACTGCAAAAAAAATGGGCTCAAAGCAGACCCTTGATGGAGGCTTGCCTACACAAGAAAGAAGTTCGTATTTCCCACAGGCATATTATCAATCCACGTAAAATCTCAAGTTTGGCCGGAAGGATCACACATGGCCCCACTTTAAACTCAACTTCTTTAGACATAAATTACGTACACGGTGTATTTATCACAACTTCACTGTAAATGATATAAAAAATAAGAAAACAAGATTTACGTGGAAAACCCTCTCTTTATAGAGAAAAAACCACGGCCAATGAGAACAACTTCCACTATTCAAAATAATAAGAATACAAGAGATAATTCAATTTTAAACTTAAATTTGAGAAATAAAAGTGAAGTGAAACACTCAATATTTTCTTATACCGGACTGGTATAACCTCACAGCTCTCTTTTTATCCCTCTATCTTCTTTCACTAACTTCTCTCTCAAGGAGCTTTTGAATTGCTTCTTGCTTTTGGTGTCCGTATTCCTTTCCATGAATCATGCTTATTTAAAAAAAGTAAAATAGAAGAAAAACATATGCTTTAATATTTATATTATGGCTACTTTGTACTTGTCAAAGTTGGTGTGCGAACAACCAAAGAAATTTAAAGATTGCCTACTGTTTGCACCCTTCAAATCTCTCCCTCCAAACTAGCGACATAGTCCAACTCTCACTGAGAGTCCATTTTAGCTTGCTTGGTACACCAGTTAAACTTCTCATTTGTAATGACTTTTGTCATCATATTAGCAGGGTTATTGTTTGTGTGGATCTTTTTGGTTTTGAATTGTTCCTCCATAGTGGCATCCTGAATTCAATGATATCGTACATCGATATGTTTTGCTCTCGTATGATACATCGTATTTTTCCTCAAGTCAACAGCACTTTGACTATCGTAATTTACTATATATTATTGTTGTTTGAACCCAACTCCTATAAAAACCGTTTCATCTAAAGCATCTCCTTGTCAGCTTCCGTAGTTGCAATGTACCCTGCTTTGGTAGTTGATAATGATACACACTTTTGAAGTTTTGTCTGCCAAGATATAACTCCCTCTGCAAATGAAACAAATAACTAGAAGTAGATTTCTACCATCTAGATCTCTATCCATATCTGAATCAATGTATCTATCAAGAGTTGATCCGAAACCTCCAAAACTTAAGCATAATTTTGAAGTTCCTCTGAGGCATCGAAAGATCCGTTTCACTGCTCCTCACTCGCAACTCCTACTGTATGAGCAATGTCTTGCTTTGTATAGATCATAGCATACACAAAGCTTCAGACTACAAAAGAATATGGAATCAATGGCATTTCGTCTTCCTCCTTCTTTGTTGAAGGACATACTCTCTTGCTTAGCTTGAAACAATCAGCAACTGGAGTTGAAACTGTCTTAGCCTTGTCCATATTGAACCGTTGAAGCACTCGTTCGATATATTCCTCCTGTGATAACTAAATCTTTCCTATTGCTCAATCTCGAACGATATCCATTCAAAAGATACATTTTGCAACACCTAAATCTTTTATGTTAAAAGTCTCTGATAGTTTCTTTAACTTAAAAACACACAGAGGTTGTTTTTCGGCGACCCATAATGAAAATTACGTCAAGCTGCGTCGATCAACTTCTACTTCACAATATAAGAAGCGCATTCAATTTAGTGAGTTATTTTGCTTTATTCCATCATATTCTAAAGTAAAAGAAGAGTGTGTCATTGACTCCATTGGAAATGGAAGGATCATCATTAATATAAATATCTAGGAAAATCTAATTCGATATAATTGTCAAACGTAGATAATAAATGCTAAGTCTCCAAAGTACATAAACTTCGAATATCAAAACAACTGTCTCTACTAAATCCTCAACGAGTCTCATTGGAATATCCTCAAACCTTAATATCTTTATTCGGTCTCATCTTCTACGTATTCAAAATCATATACGTGAATCTCTACAAAACATTAACAGAGTATAGTACAAGAGACATACATGCTTAGTAAGTAGCCTCACTGTACTTACTATGAGACCATACACGTGTAAACAAGTGTTAGAAATAAATGAGGATATATATAAAGTAGCATGTTTTCATTCGCAAATAAAATTACGATTATACCCTTATACAATTAAACAACTAATCAACTAAGTCAACAAATCCCATCACCAAGTCAAACGAATCGATAACTAATCAAATGTTAGTCCAAGTCAAAATCAATGATGCAATTTCCAAATCGATGTGATGAAAAGTCAAAGTCAAAGTTCGATACCAAACTTCTAAATTTTCCAAGTTTTGAAATTTCCAATACCAAATCTGATTCTAAATTGGTCCAAAACCAAATGTCCAAATCCAAGTCTAACTCGGTACCAAATTCAAATATCCAAAACGATTTTCGATGCAATGGGTATAACACTTTCCTTACGAGTGACTTATACCGCAAGACTTACGAATTGATTCCCCCAATAACCAAATATACTATAGACACCCTGTTCTAGACTAGGTCGTTACATCTATAGCGCCAAATATATACCTTTGCACCCTGTTCCAGACTATGCAGTTACGCTCAGGCCCAAATATGCATACAGAAGCCACGTTCCAGACGTATCTGCAGCGTCGATAACAAATAGGCATATAAAAAGCCTATCCCTGACGAGATAGTTACATCTATAACGCTTGATAACAAATAAGAATTAACCCGGCTTACCGATATATTTTTCTTGTAAGGGTGAATTTCCAATATATGCGATGCATGATTTCCAAAACGATTTCAAATGTTCGATGTTCCAAATATTTTTCAAACAATTAATTTCGATCAAGTCAAATATCAATCAATTCCAATCACATCCAAATACAAATAACTGATGCCAAATACGTCCAAATATTAATTCTGATTTTCGATGTCCTAATAACCACCACTCACATGTATGTATATACACATATATGTCGACACCTGTACATGTGCATATACATGTATATATATACACGCACCTTACTCGACCTATTTTTCTCCCACCCTGCTACCTAACTCACCTCACTCGTCACCCCAACACCTACGGCCCACACTGGCCAGACCCACCAGAGACCCCACTCCGTCAGTCTAGCCCCCTTCACTCCCTAAAATCCTAATTCAACTCAACCCACTTCCCACCCTTCATTCTCCCTCCAAAACACACACCACCCGCATTTTCTTACATCTAACACCTCAGGCAGCAATCATAATTTATGCCTAACACACTACCTCAAAAGTCAAGGTCATATGCACCTCCACGCGTCGCCACTCGCCGGTGCATGTAGCTCACGCGCTGCCGCTGCCCACCGGCGTCGACCACCAGAAACCTCCTTTTTCAATTTCCAACCTATTCCCTCATCAAATCATATAAAATCTCCTCTTAGACCACTATCAAATTTATCCTAAATCGATATCGATGCACTAATTTATTTCATATAAAATCATAACTTATATTTCATATTATCTTTAAATTATGCATCATTTATGTCCAAAATTATTGACCAAATACAACCTTGCACCATCACCATTTCTCTTGGCCTTTGCACACATTCCACACAAAATATACAATTACTATACACATACATATATATACGATCAAACATACGAATATTCTATTCTATACACATATCATATTCATATGTCGTATGGCAAAATACCCCAACTAGCCGAGCATATTCAAATATTTGCAAATAAATATTCGGCCATTACAAATAAACTTACACAATTCGATATCCATATATACACATATACATACACTGCCAAACACATGTATATTCATTAATTTATGCAATCAAAAATGCTTATGTATGATCAATGATTTGATACGAAAATAATAATATGGATTTCACAAATTCATGATAAACGCAGGGAAGACACTTACATCGATTCGAATATACTATACCGTAATCACTAATTTAGGGTTTGTGGAAGCAACATCCTCCTCTCCTCCTCCTAAATATGCCTTGGCTGAATGGTTGAGGGGAAACAAAAGGCTGCGGGTTGGTATATGATTGGGGTGGGTGCAAGGTTTGGGTATATGTATGTGTGTGTATATGTATATACGTTTAGGGTTTTATTAGATTGTAATTTCTTCTTCTTTCCTTGAATGCAGCTGGCTGGAGGCCTATTGGGAAGAGCTGGCTGATTGGGGATATTATAGGGGGTAGAGTTCGATTTTTGTATTGCCTGGTACAGTTCACTATCCTTCTTTTAGGATAGTCTGCTTGCCTATTATATATCCTTCTACCTCATGTTAGAAATAAATCAAAAAATAAAGATAGCATCAGTTTCAAAGATGTGATTAGTTTGTGATAAGGTTAAGATTTAAAAAGGTTTCCTTGTACTTATCAGTTTCCATATAGATAGGCTGACGTAAAAACTATAAGTAGACCCCTTATTGTATTACTCTAAAATCAATGATATACAAGTTTTTTCATTCTAAATCCTTGACATGGTATCAGAGTAGTCTCTGATCCGTGGGACTCAGAAAACACAAATTGTTCTTCTTCATTGTCCATTCCACGATTACTGATCTAGACAAGAAAACCAAAATTTTTATTTCTTTTCTCTCGTTGGACTCAGACATTTAAAAAGTCATCACAGTCCAAAAATATACCTTTCTTGACCGTTTAAGCCACATAGATGACAGAACCTAGCCCCTCAGAAGTGAAGACAGATGATTTGGCTATCATGTTGGTCAATTTGTTAAGGAACAGTATTGGTCCAATGATTACCAATTCTCAAGATCTCTCATGGGGTTTAAGTTTAGTGGTGATAATTACCCACTGTGGGCTACATTAATCAAGAAGGCCATATGTGGTTGGGGGCAGACTCAACACCTCACGGGGGTCCCTCACCACCACCTACCACAGATCCATCCTACCAACAGTGGGAGCAGACTGACCAGCTTGTATTCACCTGGATGGTTCAAAACATTGAGCCACGCCTGGTGAATAATGTGTCTCAATATCCAACTACAAAAACTCTCTGGGATGGACTGGCCATCACTTATGGGTCAGGAGAAGATACATTACAAGTATTCGATATCCACCAAAAAGAAAATACCATCAAGCAAGGTGGAGGCCCTCTGGAGGATTGCTGGACTCGCCTCCAAGGGGTTTGGATGGCTATTGATGGGAGGGATCCCAACCCTATGTAGGATCCAACAGATATTGCTATATATAGTAAAAAAATACAAGAGCATAGGTTGTTTCAATTGATCGCTACTCTGGATGACAAATTTGAGGGGGGTAAAGAGAGACCTCCTTAATAGAGAACCACTCCCAATAGTGGAAATGACGTATGCTACTGTACATAGGGAAGTGGCTTGGATAGGCATCCTCAAGGGGGTCCTTTCAGACAATGAATCATCATAAGGGATAGGTGTTGGACTGAAAGTCCAAGGAAAAAAATCGGGACAGACAGCTCCTCCACGCTCCCAATTGTCATCGCGTGGAGGAGACAAAGAGAAATACAAGCTTTGATGTTCTCACCGTGGTATGAAAAAACATACCCGAGAAACCTACTTTCAACTAATTGGATGTCCAGAATGGTGGGAAGCCACAGCCCGAAAGAAACAGCAAGGAGGAAGAGGACCAGGCCATGGAAACAGGCCAAGACAAGAAGCACTAGAAGCACCATTGATGGAGGCAGTGCTAGCATCACAGCCGAAGCAGGAGACCAGCCAGGTAAGTCTCCATAACTTACTTGAAGAAGACAAGAAACAGAGGGGGGGAGAGAGGCTACTGCGGCTGCCTCCACCGAAGGAAGTGAAAGAATGAGGGTTGGGGCTTCAAATTTAAAGCCTACCCCCTCCACCAACAATTGTGGTTATGGCACCGGCATCTGGGCCACCCTTCTCTTGGTTATCTCAAAACTTTATTCCCTAGTCTTTTCCTAAATAATGATGCTACTTTATCCTGTGAAACTTGCATCAAGGCTAAACAGCATAAAAGCACGTTTAGACATAATAATACTGCGTTGATCGTTGTTTTTCTCTTATTCATTATGATGTGTGGGGACCATCTCCGATACCAACCCCACAGGGTGTTCAGTATTTTGTTACCTATGTGGATGATTTTTCTCGCATGATCTGCTTATATTTCTTAAAACATAAATCCGAGGTCACTACTAAATTTCATGCTTTCAATCAAATGATCCGTTCATAGTATGACACCACCATTAAAATCCTCCAATCTGACAATGGAGGTGAATACATGTCCCACACACTCCAGAAATTTCTACAAAAAAATGGCATCATACATTGGACCTTATGCCCTAATACTCCCCAACAGAATGGTGTCGCCGAACGAAACAACCAGCTCCTACTTGAAACGACCCAAGCCATGCTTCTCGACTCTCAGGTACCAACTTATTTCTGTCCTGAAGCCAAAGCTATGGCTGCCTACCTTATTAATCCCTTACCAACAAAAACCCTGGGTCTACACACACCATTACAAACCCTGTCCACCCAAGTACCCATTCCATCTCTCCTCACACTTTCACCTAAGGTATTTAGGTGCTCCGTCTGTATCCATACCCCAAAAGAAAACCGAACTAAGTTTGACCCCTGCTCTCAGAAATGTGTCTTTGTGGGGGTATATAACACATCAAAAAGTGTACCGCTGATATAATCCAATTACCCATGGAATTCATGTTACTATGGACTGTATGTTTCTTGAAACCGAATTTTTCTACCATGCCCAGTTTTCTACCTAGGGGGAGATGTTATATGAGGGTGTGTCGCTCAACTGGTTACATAACTACAAGGTGCCAGAGACTGTCTAACAAGGTCAAGTAAATGGGGCCACCGAGTAAACCATCGACAATGTAGAAGAGACTAACGTGCCAGGGACACCTCATGAACCTTCTTCGGCGAGTGCTCCATATGAGGTAAATAACGTGGAATCTGATTTGTACACTAATTCTGTTTTACCTAATGTCCCGCCTAAGCCACAGGTCCGCAGGTTGCCACCAAGAGAAAACAGAGGCATACCACCTTGTAGAACTCACTTGAATGAGTCACATGAACTTCGAGGTATCCAGTAAGTTCAATCCAGGGGGAGGAGACCAGAAGTTTGCTCACCAATCTATATCACGACTCTATACCAAAGACTGTTGAGGCAGCAAGTAAAATACCGGTGTTGGCAAGATGCAATGAGTACAGAAATGGCAGTGCTAGAGAAAAATGAAACATGAGAGAAATGTGTTTTGCCCCAAGGGAAGAAGCCATTAGGGTGCCGATGGGTGTTCACAGTCAAACATAAAGCAGATGGCACGATTGAGCGATATAAGGCACGGTTGGTGGCGAAAGGGTATACGCAGTGTTGAGAAATATGTTTGGATAATTTTCAAAGTCATGATTTTAAGTGGTGAATACTTAAAAATGTCACACATGGTGTTATATGTGATTAAAAGTTGAAAAAAATTGAAAAAGTTGAAATCGATCTCTAAACTTGAGACACATCGATCGATCGATGTACACATCGATGTACATCGAACCCTCACTTCGATCGATCGATGTCTAGGGTTTTTATAAATAATTTTCTAAAATGTGTTAAAATGATTGTTTTCATTTGTACATGATTTATACGTGTTCATTATGTGCTTATTATGTGTTTTTGGTGATTATTATTGTCTTGTGACTAACATGCCTTGGAAGTTTCTACAACTTACCAAAAAGGGCAAAATTGGTATTTTGAGTTTTGTAGGAACATGATATGGTGGAAATATTTCAAGAGCATATTCTTATACTATTTATCATGACAAAGTTGATATCATGATTATTTATGACCATCCGGGACATTTCTGGAGTTTTCTCACACCAGGGGTATTTTGGTCATTTTACCCCCAAGGGTATTTTTGGTATTTTCACTCAAGGAATCTCTTGAGTATATTATTATCTTCATTCTGGAGCTGTGTTATTATTATTTTGAAGATAATATGGTGATCTTATATCTTATTCTCTCAACCGATGATATTATTGACTATAGCTGGATATGTGACGATTTGAGATGTCACATTCTATTTTTTCTTGAAGACCCTCTTATATATATTATAAGAGAACATTTATCATCATTATTCAGAGATATTAAAGGTGTCAAAGGTGTGGAAATGATCTCAACATATAAGAAGAAATATTGGGGAATTTCGGTATTACACGTTGACATAATATTGTCAACTGTTATCTATTTATTTCTTCTTCAAAAATCTGAGTTGATACACATATATATATGGTCAAAAACGTGTATTTACAGTTGGAGGTGATACATTATTCATTTTATGAGTTGGAGACAAGTGGACCAACCAAAAAGGAGCTAGTTGGCAAAATTGCCAACTTGGAATTTACTAAAAATAGCCAACGGCTATATTGTTTTATTGGTGAAATTTCAGCAGATTTTTGAAGTCAAATGAAGACTTCACATGTCCTATTATGATACTTGAAGTTGGGGATAATTTGGTGGTATTATCTTTCCTTATTTTAATTAAAAAAACAAAATTATTTTGGAAAAACCAAAAGTAGCCAACGGCTACTTCATCTCAAATTGGAGCTGAATTTTGTTTTTGAAATAGTCTTCTCCCACATGCCTATTTTCAAGACTAGAAGTTGAGGTATTCTTGTGGCATTATCCTTCTTATTATCTACATTTTACAAAGGATAATTATGACTTGCCAAGGTGGAAAATTTCGGCCAACATGACATTGCCAAGGTGGACCAATCATTGTGTTTTATTTTGCCAAGTGTACAAAGCCAACCAATGAAGATAAGACATTTGGAGTTGATGATGAAGATGATGACACATTGGCATTCTTATCTTCAAGTCTCAAATCACACTATAAATAGAGGCATTGGTGAAGAAGATGAAACACACTTGAAGCTCACAAGCATTCTATAGCTTTCATATTCATCTTCTTATTCTTGTTGTTGTATTTTGTTGTAGCAAAGTTGTTCTTAATATTTTGGTGAGCTACAAGCCTCTTGAGCTTCATTTGTAAGATTGATTAGCCATCTTTATAAGGCTACATCAATAGGTGTTGGAGGTATTGCAACTAAGTGTTGCTTAGAAGGTGATTATCCAAGTCTTGAGTAGGGTTGGTGTATAACCCAAGGATCAAGCTTGGCTCTTGTTGTAAGGTGTTCATATCATAGTGAAATCCAAGGAAAGGTGTTCCTTGGGACTGGAGTAGGTCACATTGACCGAACCAGGATAAATCCTCGGTGTTCTTCTCTTGTTTCTTTATTTCTGATTTCTGCCCGTTTTTGACTGCAGTTTTCACCCAACTTCACACAATTTGAAAAAATAGCTAAAAATTTTCAAAATTCGTGATTTTTGGTGGAGTTATACTTCAGACTGTTAGCTTTCATTTGCAACAAGAATAACTTGATTTGAGCAAGTAAAAGTTAGTCTTTCAGTCTTTGCAAGATAACTGCTCCAATCTGGCTGCAATCTGAACAGTTTTGAGAAAAGTTAAATTCTGTATTTTTCAAGAATTGTTTGAGGTCAGGGCCTTTTGGAAACTTCATCTACACATCCTAAGGAGTGTTTTGATATAAAGATCAACCTTTTTGGTTGAGTATTCAAAGAGAAACACTATTTTCAAAATCAGCAACATTCTGTCCAATTCTGTCCAGATTGACCATCTAAATATTTTAATTTGTTTGAAGGGTCAAACGATCTTATTTTTGTCTGATTTTTGGACAGAGTCTTGTTAACGTATTGAAGTTTAATTCTGGAAAGTTTCATAATTTTTGGAGTTGTGTACAATTATTTGTGAATTTTTGAAAAACGGGTTCTGAATCTGAGTTGGTCTCAGATTCTGTTTTCAAGGGGATTTTAACAAAGGGTTGTAGTGTAATTTCCGCTAACCACTATTCACCCCCCCTCTAGTGGTGTTCATTGCAGGTGCACGGTCCAACATTTGGTATCAGAGCCAGACCAACACCACTCAAAAGAAGCAAGATTCAATACCGTACGAACATTACAAGGCCAAGAAACAACAATTCATAATATACTGCTTGTCTCAAATCAAAGGTACATACTATGGCTATTGTTTCTCACAAAGGTGAGTTGGAAGGTATGTCCACACAACGCCCTCCTCTTTTTGATGGCAATAATTTTGTTCATTGGAAACTAAGAATGAGGCTATTCTTAATGGCTATAGACATCGATTTATGGTCTATAGTTGAAGATGGGCCGTACATTCCAATGAAAGTTGTACAAGTTAGTGGAGTAACTCAAGAGGTTGAAAAATATAAAAGTGAATGGTCATCAGATGATAAAAAGAAAATGTCCATGAATGCTAAAGCTATGCAATTACTTTTGAATGGACTTACAACTTCTGAAGCAGGATATGTGTCAAATTGCACAAGTGCACACGACATGTGGAAATCACTTGTATTAAAGCATGAAGGTACTAGTGGTGTTAAAGAGTCAAAAATAAACATGCTTCTGACTGAATTAGAGACTTTCAAAATGTTGCCAAACGAATCCATAACATCTATGGATTTGAGGATTACTAATATTTTCAATGCCCTTGAAGCTTTAGGGAAGTCATTTTCGAACAATGAAAAGGTTCAAAAGGTGCTACGAAGTCTCCCTGCTGAATGGGATCCAAAGGTGACTGCAATCGAGGAGACAAAGTCAATCACCAAGATGGATGAATTGATCGGGTCTCTTAAAGTCTATGAGGTAAAACTGAACCAACGAAAGTCTGAATCGTCTAAGTCATCCAGTAAGTCAATAGCCTTCAAAACAACTGAAACACATGCTAATAACGATGATAGTAATAGTGATACTGAATTAGACGATGACTTGATATTGATTGCTAGAAAACTTAGAAAGTTTTTCAAACGCCCAAATAGGAATAGACAACATAATTCTTCTTCTTCTTCTTCTTTTTCTCAATCTAAGAAAAATAACACAAACAAATGGTATAATAAAGAATTAAAGTGTTATGAATGCGGTCAAAAAGGACATATTTCATACGATTGTCCAACAAAGAAAAATAATAATAAAAACAACAATAATAAACAAGCCAAGGACAAGGAAGCTCAAACGTAAAAGACAAAGGAGTCTAAGGCAAGAAAAGGGAAACGAGCAATGAAGGTGAGCACATGGAGCGACTCATCCGACTCAGAATCCGAAACTGAGGAAGCTCAAGTGTGCTTCGTATCCAACGAGGTATGTTCTTCTTCTGATAGTGATTCTGATAGTGACATGACATTTGATGAAATGTATGAAGAATTCCTACGAATGCATGCTCACTGTAAGAGGCTCTCTAAAGAAAAGAAGAAACTAGTTGAAGAAAATGACAAGTTGAAGACGTCCAACTTTGGAATTTTCCGATCAACTAGAATCTCTTAAACAAGAGTCTACTAATACTCTTGATTCTTTAGAGAACAAAATTGAATCATATAGGAAAGATGAACAAAAGTTACAAATGGAAAATAAAATGTTGAAATCCAAGTTAGAAAGTTGTGAAAATGAAATAGTGCAACTTAAGTCTTCTAAATTTACCTTAGAAAAAATGATAGAACAATTTAAATCGGGTGCAAATATGTTAGATACACTTATCTCATCACAAAAGTATGGCAATGATAAAACCGGCCTAGGCTATAAAGAAGAAAACGAAAAAGTAAATGAAAAGACTAAGTTTGTTTCATCTAGTACAAAGTTGCCATATAATACAAAATCAACTTTGCCTGCTACATCTTCTTCTACACCTTCTTCTACTCATATCAAGGCAAAAATACAACACAAACCCACCAATATGCACACGCATAAACATACATCTAGGCCAAATTTTGCATCTAGACAACCTAGAAATCATGCCTACATGTATACAAATGCAACTAGACCAAATAAAATGCATCCAACTTTTTATGAACCTAAGCATAAGAAACTCTCATACAAGTCTTATAGAAATACACATGAATATACATATAGAGCACCATATAAGAAACAAAATTGCATGCCTTATACACATTATAAGATTCGGTCATCCTATAATGATTATCAACCATGGCGCAACATGTATAACAATGCATCCTCACTTATGTGGAATAATCATCTATATGCTTATCCTTCTTACTTTAACCATGCTAAAAATGTGCCTAGAAAGTATATTCAAGTTTGGATACCTAAGGGTTATCTAAACAAGAATAATGCCCCTAACATTCAAGGACCCAAATAAAGGGTACCTAAAACTTTGTCTCCATTGTAGGAAAAATGCAAGGAATGCAAGAAAGAGGCAAAGTCAAAGAATCTAAAAACCAAATGGTTTTTAGATAGTGGATGTTCGAGGCATATGACGGACAACCCCAATCTATTCACCGAACTTGAACATATTGATGGTGGAAAGGTAACATTCGGTGACAACAACAAAGGAAAAGTTGTTGGAAAAGGAACAATCGGGGACCCAAACACATTTCAAATACGAAATGTGTTGCTAGTAAGCAATCTCTCTTATAATTTACTTAGTATTTCTCAACTTATAGATTGTGGTTATAATGTCTCCTTTCTTCCCAATTCTTGTGATATAATAAATGAAAAAGGAGAAACGGTTTTAAAAGGAAATAGAGATGGAAATATTTATACCCTTAACTTAGATAACATGTTGAATGCTAAGGTTAAGTGTCTAATATCACATGACTTAGATGTGAATTTATGGCATAGAAGATTAGGCCATATAGGAATTTCAACCATTAGGAAATTATCTAAAAAGAATTTAATTAGAGGTATGCCTAAGTTAGACTTAGATAATTTTCAAATGTGTGAAACATGTATTAAGGGAAAACACATTAAAGAAACCTTAAAACCGAAACATGAAGTGAGTACTAGTCATGTACTAGAATTGCTTCACTTAGACTTATTTGGTCCAAGTAGGACAAGAAGTCTAGGTGGACACTACTATGTGTGTGTCATAGTAGACGATTACTCACGCTACACATGGACATTGTTCTTAACACACAAAGATGATGCTCCATTAGAAATCGAAACCCTTATCAAGCAACTTGAAAACATTTACGAAGAAAATGTCAAAAGAATTAGAAGTGATAGAGGTGGAGAATTTAAAAATAAAGACGTAATCAAATTTTGTGAACTTTGTGGAATAAAACATTAATTCTCACCACCTAGAACACCACAACTCAATGGAGTTGTTGAACGTAAAAATAGAACGATTCAAGAAGTTGCAAGGACAATGCTGTGTGAAAATAAATTACCTAAGTATTTATGGCTGAAGCTGTTAACTGTGCATGTTATATTATAAATAGGCTCACTATTAGAAAGAAATTAAATAAAACGCCTTATGAATTGCTAAACAATAGACAACCTAAAATAGATTATCTTAAAGTATTTGGATGTAAATGTTTTGTGCTAAACACTAAGGATAATCTAGATAAATTTGAACAAAAGTCTATTGAATGCATATTTGTTGGATATTCAACTAACTCAAGAGCATATAGGTGTTATAATCCTGCATCTAGAAAAATAATTGAATCCATACATGTGAAATTCAATGAAAATGCATGCTTTGAAGTTAGTGATAAACATCAACATAAACAAGAAACAAATGTTGAAAATATGTTTGATGATGATGTATTACTTGAGCCTGTACTTGATCATCTAGAACCAACTCCCCCTGAACAAGACATGCATGAACCCTTAGATGAAATAAATCAAGAAAATTTGCAATTGGAAGATGATAAAACTAATGATCCAATTACATATGATAAAATTCACACTAATGAAACATTTGAACAAGATGAGGGTGAACCTAGTCGATCTAGGAATTGGTGGCACCCTAGAGAATTAATCATTGGGGATCCAAGCGTTGGGGTTAGAACATGTAGAAATATAAGTCAACTTGAAGGACATAGCTTAATCTCACAATTAGAACCTAAGAATGTAAAGGAAGCCTTAGGTGACATAACATGGATAGAAGCTATGCATGAGGAATTGAACCAATTCACAAGGAACAATGTGTGGGACTTAGTACCAAAACCTGAAGATAAGTCTATCATAGGAACTAAATGAATGTTTAGGAATAAGATGGACGAACAAGGAAACATTACAAGAAATAAAGCTAGACTAGTCGCACAAGGATATAATCAACAAGAAGGTATAGATTATGAAGAAACCTTTGCACCCGTTGCACGACTAGAAGCAATTAGATTGTTACTTGCAATTGCAAGTCTAAGCAATATTAAGCTCTTCCAAATGGATGTCAAGAGTGCTTTCTTGAATGGATACATCCAAGAAGAAGTGTTTATCAAACAACCCCCTGGATTTGAAGATCCAAAGAATCCTAACCATGTTTACAAGCTTAAGAAAGCTTTATATGGTTTGAAACAAGCTCCAAGAGCTTGGTATGATAGATTTGCAAACTTTCTTATTGCGAATAATTATGAAAGGGGAACCATAGACAACACATTATTCCTAAGAAGAAAAGGTAATGATTTGTTAATAGTTCAAATATACGTAGACGATATTATCTTTGGTTCAACTAACCCTACCTTAGTAAAAGACTTCGAAGAATGTATGAAGTCAGAGTTTGAAATGTCAATGGTAGGAGAGTTGAATTATTTCTTAGGACTCCAAATCAAACAAACCCCTCAAGGAATTCACATTAGCCAACTTAAGTATGTCAATGATATGATTAAGAAGTTTGGCTTTGAAGATTTGAAACCTACAACTATCCCCATGAGTGTTAGTACCAAACTCGATAAGGATGAAAATGGTAAACCTTTTGATGACACACTCTATAGGTCTATGATTGGCTCATTGTTATACTTAACTGCATCAAGACCTGATATCATGTTTAGTGTGTGTATGTGTGCTAGGTTTCAATCTTGTCCTAAGGTATCACATTACAATGCAGTGAAAAAGATATTTAGATATCTTAAGCATACACCTCACTTAGGACTATGGTATGATAGAAATGCTAAGTTGGAATTACACGCATATAGTGATGCTGATTATGGTGGTTGCAAGTTAGATAGAAAATCCACTAGCGGCACATGTCAATTCATAGGAACCAATTTGATCTCTTGGTTTTCTAAAAAGCAAGCTAGTGTAGCTCTTTCTACCACTGAAGCCGAGTATATTGCTTTGAGTTTATGTACTACCCAAATACTTTGGCTTAAACAGCAACTTAGTGATTTTGGCATTAAAATGAAAAAGATTCCAATTTTCTGCGATAGCACAAGTGCAATCAATCTTTCCCGGAATCCGGTGCTTCATTCTAAGGCCAAACACATTGAGGTGCGATACCACTTTCTTCGCGATCATGTTCAAAATGAGGACATAGTGATAAACCATATAAGAACTAATCACCAAATCGTCGATATCTTTACCAAACCCCTTAATCAAGCCACGTTTGAAAACTTACGAGCCAAGTTAGGTATGATGACTTACGATACCATTGTATAGTTCTATCTTTTGCATGATTTGCAAAATAAAGGGGGAGATAACATAAGCACATGATTTTAGATTTTAGTTGCTAAGTCATCATTTGGTATGAAATGATAAGTTTCAAATATAAGTTAAGAGTTAAGTATAGGTTAAGGGGGAGAGTATGAGTTGAGGGGGAGCAACATACTATTTAAAAGTTGAAAACATTTGGTTAAATTTTTGGTTATAAGTTGTGACATTAAAATCATGTTAGGTTATTTTGAAAATCATCCAAAAGGGGGAGAATGTTGAGAAATATGTTTGGATAATTTTCAAAGTCATGATTTTAAGTGGTGAATACTTAAAAATGTCACACATGGTGTTATATGTGATTAAAAGTTGAAAAAAATTGAAAAAGTTGAAATCGATCTCTAAACTTGAGACACATCGATCGATCGATGTACACATCGATGTACATCGAACCCTCACTTCGATCGATCGATGTCTAGGGTTTTTATAAATAATTTTCTAAAATGTGTTAAAATGATTGTTTTCATTTGTACATGATTTATACGTGTTCATTATGTGCTTATTATGTGTTTTTGGTGATTATTATTGTCTTGTGACTAACATGCCTTGGAAGTTTCTACAACTTACCAAAAAGGGCAAAATTGGTATTTTGAGTTTTGTAGGAACATGATATGGTGGAAATATTTCAAGAGCATATTCTTATACTATTTATCATGACAAAGTTGATATCATGATTATTTATGACCATCCGGGACATTTCTGGAGTTTTCTCACACCAGGGGTATTTTGGTCATTTTACCCCCAAGGGTATTTTTGGTATTTTCACTCAAGGAATCTCTTGAGTATATTATTATCTTCATTATGGAGCTGTGTTATTATTATTTTGAAGATAATATGGTGATCTTATATCTTATTCTCTCAACCGATGATATTATTGACTATAGCTGGATATGTGACGATTTGAGATGTCACATTCTATTTTTTCTTGAAGACCCTCTTATATATATTATAAGAGAACATTTATCATCATTATTCAGAGATATTAAAGGTGTCAAAGGTGTGGAAATGATCTCAACATATAAGAAGAAATATTGGGGAATTTCGGTATTACACGTTGACATAATATTGTCAACTGTTATCTATTTATTTCTTCTTCAAAAATCTGAGTTGATACACATATATATATGGTCAAAAACGTGTATTTACAGTTGGAGGTGATACATTATTCATTTTATGAGTTGGAGACAAGTGGACCAACCAAAAAGGAGCTAGTTGGCAAAATTGCCAACTTTGAATTTACTAAAAATAGCCAACGGCTATATTGTTTTATTGGTGAAATTTCAGCAGATTTTTGAAGTCAAATGAAGACTTCACATGTCCTATTATGATACTTGAAGTTGGGGATAATTTGGTGGTATTATCTTTCCTTATTTTAATTAAAAAAAACAAAATTATTTTGGAAAAACCAAAAGTAGCCAACGGCTACTTCATCTCAAATTGGAGCTGAATTTTGTTTTTGAAATAGTCTTCTCCCACATGCCTATTTTCAAGACTAGAAGTTGAGGTATTCTTGTGGCATTATCCTTCTTATTATCTACATTTTACAAAGGATAATTATGACTTGCCAAGGTAGAAAATTTCGGCCAACATGACATTGCCAAGGTGGACCAATCATTGTGTTTTATTTTGCCAAGTGTACAAAGCCAACCAATGAAGATAAGACATTTGGAGTTGATGATGAAGATGATGACACATTGGCATTCTTATCTTCAAGTCTCAAATCACACTATAAATAGAGGCATTGGTGAAGAAGATGAAACACACTTGAAGCTCACAAGCATTCTATAGCTTTCATATTCATCTTCTTATTCTTGTTGTTGTATTTTGTTGTAGCAAAGTTGTTCTTAATATTTTGGTGAGCTACAAGCCTCTTGAGCTTCATTTGTAAGATTGATTAGCCATCTTTATAAGGCTACATCAATAGGTGTTGGAGGTATTGCAACTAAGTGTTGCTTAGAAGGTGATTATCCAAGTCTTGAGTAGGGTTGGTGTATAACCCAAGGATCAAGCTTGGCTCTTGTTGTAAGGTGTTCATATCATAGTGAAATCCAAGGAAAGGTGTTCCTTGGGACTGGAGTAGGTCACATTGACCGAACCAGGATAAATCCTCGGTGTTCTTCTCTTGTTTCTTTATTTCTGATTTCTGCCCGTTTTTGACTGCAGTTTTCACCCAACTTCACACAATTTGAAAAAATAGCTAAACATTTTCAAAATTCATGATTTTTGGTGGAGTTATACTTCAGACTGTTAGCTTTCATTTTCAACAAGAATCACTTGATTTGAGCAAGTAAAAGTTAGTCTTTCAGTCTTTGCAAGATAACTGCTCCAATCTGGCTGCAATCTGACCAGTTTTGAGAAAAGTTAAATTCTGTATTTTTCAAGAATTGTTTGAGGTCAGGGCCTTTTGGAAACTTCATCTACACATCCTAAGGAGTGTTTTGATATAAAGATCAACCTTTTTGGTTGAGTATTCAAAGAGAAACACTATTTTCAAAATCAGCAACATTCTGTCCAATTCTGTCCAGATTGACCATCTAAATCTTTTAATTTGTTTGAAGGGTCAAACGATCTTATTTTTGTCTGAGTTTTGGACAGAGTCTTGTTAACTCATGGAAGTTTAATTCTGGAAAGTTTCATAATTTTTGGAGTTGTGTACAATTATTTGTGAATTTTTGAAAAACGGGTTCTGAATCTGAGTTGGTCTCAGATTCTGTTTTCAAGGGGATTTTAACAAAGGGTTGTAGTGTAATTTCCGCTAACCACTATTCACCCCCCCTCTAGTGGTGTTCATTGCAGGTGCACGGTCCAACATGCAGACATATGGAATCGACTACTCAAAAACCTTCTCACCAATCGTGAAGATTGATACTATCATGCTATTATTCTCTATAGCCGCAAATCAAGAATGGCCGTTGAATCAATTTGATGTAAAGAATGCTTTTCTACATGGAAAACTGAAAAAAGAGGTATATATGGAAGCTCCTCCAGGATTCTCAAGTGACTTTCAAGAAACAAAATTTGTCGACTAAGGAAAGCACTGTATGGACTAAAACATTCTTCGCAAGTATAGTTTGGCAGATTTACAGCCGTCATGAAGAAAAGTGGGTATAAACAGAGTAACGCGAACCATACCCTGTTCTACAAATGAAGAGAAAAGTTGATAACCTGTCTTATTATATATATGGATGATATGGTGATTACCGGAAGTGATCGAGAAGAGATCTCAGAACTTCAGAAAAGATTGTTTGATGATTTTGAAATAAAGGACCTAGGACCTTTAAAGTACTTTCATGGAATAGAGGTACTTCGATCCAATGAAGGTATCTTTATTTCTTAAAGAAAGTATGTGCTGGAATTGTTAGCTGAAGTGGGGATGCTTGATTTCAAGCCGAGTCATGTTTCGATGATAGCAAATCTCAAATTAAAGGTCGATGACAATGGGACCATTGGTTGATAAAGAAAAATATCAGAAGTTAGTAGGGAAGCTGATTTACTTGTCACACACACGGCTAGATATTGCGTATGTTGTAGGAGTGGTAAGTCAGTTTATGCATAAACCTCAAGAAGAACATTGGAAGGTAGTATTACGTATTGTGAGATATCTTAAAGGAACGACAGGACGAGGAATCTATTTTAGAAAGCATGGGCATTTAAACATTGAGGTATACATGGATGCTGATTGGGCAGGGAGTCCAAGTGATCGGAGGTCTGCATCAGGGTACTTCGCACTGGTCGGAGGAAATTTGGCTACGTGGCAGAGTAAGAAACAAAAGGTAGTTGCATTGTCAAGTGCTGAAGCTGAGTTTAGAGGGATAGTCAAGGGTATCATGGAAGTCCTATGGCTAAGGAAACTACTAAGTGAGTTGGGTTTCCATCAGAGGTATCCAGCAAGGCTAAAATGCGACAACAAGGCTGCGATAAGCATCTCAGAGAATCATGTACAACAGGACCGAACGAAACATGTTGAGATTGATAGACACTTCATCAAAGAAAAGCTTGAGAGTGGCGTGGTGAAAATTCGATTTGTACACATAGAAGATCAGTTAGCCGACATACTCACTAAAGTTGTCACGTGAAGTGTATTTGAGCTTACACTAGGCCAGTTAAACATTGGAGATCTAGCTGTTCAACTTGAGGGGGAGTGTTGGAAATAAATCAAAAAAATAAAGATAGGATCAGTTTCAAAGATGTGATTAGATTGTGATAAGGTTAAGATTTAAAAAGGTTTCCTTGTACTTATCAGTTTCTATATAGATACACTGATGTAAAGACTATAAGTAGACCTCTATTGTATCACTCTACCATCAATGAAATACAAGTTTTTTCATTCTAAATCCTTGACACCTCATTCCTCTTTAGTCTTTTAGTATCATCTTTAGCTGGTAGCATTTCCAAGTCTTTGATTCCGTCTTGGTTTTTAGCTTTTTGGCATACCTTTCATACGTAAGTGACTTATATCTTATAGCCATCCAGTAACCGGAAAAATGCAGAATACTAAAAATCTTAATTCAGCACGAAAGCTATGCAATTCCCTTCTATTTTGCAAATATTTGTTGACGTTTATATATATGTTACTTTTTTTGCAACTTACATGAATTTGGCTAAGAGTAAGGGTTGTTGGATTTAATTTAAGAAACCCCTGAATAGGACCGTTTAATCGAATCAATAGACAAAGTAACAAAATGCGAAAAATATACCTTGCTCCATTGCTGTTGTTAATCTGAACACGTGCGTTGTAATTGCTCCAGCTGATGATGAATATGTCGTGATCTAAGGATTTACGACGTTCCACCAATTGCCGATACCCCCTTGAACGGAATCAACAATCCTACCCGATGGAGAGGCTAGACGGTGTGGGCTTTATAGAACAAGTTTGGCACACCCTCCCCCTTTTCCTCTCTATGGCGGATTTCTTCTTGATGCTGTTATGAGGAGGTAAAGGCCTCCTCCTTTATATAGAGGGAGAATAGGGGAATCATGATTGGCATATTCCTTTATGGATAGAGATTTCTTTATCCCAGATACTTGGAATATAATTGATACTATAATCAAGTTACCTTTATCCATTATCAAATATTATCCAATAGGAATCCTGATGGGCGTATTCCTTTATGGATAGAGATTCCTTTATCCCGGATACCTGAAATATACTTGATGCTAACATCAAGTTTATCTTTATCCATTATCAAATATTATCTAATATTTAATAACAAAATATTACTATTAAAGATTATTTAATATTTAATTATTGTACCAACAATTATCTACTAGCCACACGTGGGTTGTCGCCCCTCATGGAGCAGACGTCGTACACTTTATGGTGTAGGATCTGCAAGGCACCACTAGAAGGAGGGGGGGTTTGAATAGGTGGTGCGGAAAGTGTGGTTCTTAAAATTTGTTTAGACCTAAATAACTCAACTTCTGAAAACAGATTCTGTTTTCAGGACCAGTTTTAAAACGTTTTTAAAACCAGGTTATAGGTCTCCAAAAATTCTGAAATTTTGACAGAACTTAGCGTCAAATGTTGTGAGGGTACCCTAAAAATTTTAAATTAAAATTCAATCTTTAACCCCTTCAAAAACCGTTGGTAATCAGATTACGCGAATCTGCCAGAAACGGTAGACGGTTTTGAAAAATTTATTCCTATTTGTGTGTAAGTCCAAATGCTTTGAAATTTTAACCACTAACTCCTTATATACTATATTTAAGTGGGTTGAAACAGTTTTGCAAAATTCTTTTGGGAAGTAGGTCAATTACAATCAAAGTCTCAACCTTTATAAGTCTGAAAATCAGACTGCACTAGTCTCAGAACTTTTGATGTTTGATCGACTTATACTTATCCAAAAGGGTTAAAACTTGTGCCAAATTAACCCTAGAACGTGTGGATATGTTTCTGAAAATTTTTGTGATTTTTGAAAGTCGTTTACTATTTTTACAAACACCAACAATAAAGAATAAACTGTGCAGTAACAGAAAGTAAATGGCACCAAGAATTTTATACTGGTTCGGTTATAAACAACCTACTCTAGTCTTCAAGGAACACCTTCCTTGGTTCACACTAGTCACACACACGTAATACACCTTACCACAGGGTTGATAGAGTTACACACTAACTCCAACCCTTTACAAACCTTGTACGATGAATACAATTCGCACGAACACCACCGCCTCGCAAGAATGAAGATTGATCACACCTTGATCAATCTTTTACAAAGATATGGAATATGTGGTGGTCTATAACAAGCCTATTCAAGATTGAAAATATGAATACAATAGGCTTTCAAGAAGAAGAAAGAAAGATAGAGTAGAAGAAGAGAGGCTAGCGTTTTTGATCACTTGATTTTGCAATGCGTGTGCTTGTCTTGTTTTTGCTCCTCTTCTTTCCTTTTATGCTCATATGGACGTCCCCCTAGGTATCCTCCCCCTCTTGAAAATTATCTTCTAAGTCCTTGGGAGAATGTAAGACATCATTGTGACATGGTCTTGCTTACTTGTCACCTGCTCATTGGATGATCATTTAAGCTTTGCTTACTTGTCACTTCATGATAGGTTGGATGTTGTCATCATTGATGACTTGAAAAAATCTGAATATATCACTCAAAACATGTGCCAAAATCAACATAGAATAATTTCCATAATATACAATATTGTCACATAAATTTTGCAAGACAAAATTTCTCACAAAAGGAGGAAAGAATTCGGCCATTATGGAGGTATTAACATGCTGAAATTTCAGCATGTGTTACTTAGTGAGATAATTCAAATAACTTCCATTTTTCTTTGATTTTTCTTTTTAAAATATATCATCAATTGATGGCACATATTCTTATCAAATTGGAAATGAATTTGGACACACTTATGACCATGAATTCGGCCATGACAAATCACACACATGCTAAAAAATTTCAGCATGTGGGATATATAAAATATCACACTTTATGGCTTTGAAAATTATTCAAATTACTTCCATTTCTTCTTCCAATTAATCTCATAATTCAAGACACAAAATATATGCCTTTTAATGTGAGAATTTCGGCCAGCCTTATTTCAACATGCTGAAATTTTCAACATGTGTTTCAAATGAGACAAAGTTTGAAACCTTACCATTTGTAGCTTCTTTCTTTAATTCACCAACATTGCATGATTGATTCTTGACCAATCAATATGCCAACAAGGCTCCACATAGGCTCCATCTCAGCTGTAGGTGGCGTGGATGATGTATATGCATGTGTTGAAATTTATTTTTGCTAACTTTGTAAAATAGTGCACATTTAATAATACACACATGTTATATTCCAATCATCCCTTAATTTAATTTTCTAGAACACTTTAAGATGTATGACATATGTAAAAAGTGTCTAGATACGTGTCGTATGATGTGCCAAAAATGTTCCATGCATTGTGTACGTAGAAAATCGAATTTTTGATATATATCGATTACCCAATTTTTCACTAATTAAATTCCAAATTTTTGCACATGTTATATATATTATGTTACACATAATATATATAATATATACTTTAAATCTCAGCACTTGGCTGGTCTAAAGTGACGCCATTAACATGTGACAAAATTAAAATTGGAATCTTCACATTTTGGCCTTAATGTGGGGTGATTTGTGTGTGCCAACATGGAAAGAATTTTTAGCTGAAAATATTACCCTAGGCACGAAATTTTTGATGATTTTTGAAGTATAGGGGATGGCCATTTATTTATGGCAAGTACATGACACGTTGGCGAAGTTTCGGTATTCGCCTGATACGACCATTTTCGGTTTAGAACCTTTTAACGTGTCGCATTTAATTTGTCTTCATCATGACTTATATCATATGATATAAGACCTGAATATACTCATAAATATGAGTTAAGTATAGTGGTGTGACGTTAACGTATGTATGTAAATTATATAACGTGTCGGTAGTACGTTGGAATACATGTGTATGTGTTTTTTTAAAAAAATCTGAAAATATATACTTATATATGTGTATATGGCCTGTATATTAATGAGGGGGGAGTAGAAAACTTTCCTTCCTTAGTCTTGTTGCCTTTGTGCCTTTTCCAAATGTGGCTTCCTTTAATGAACTACTTAGTTTAATTAACTAAGTACTTCATTTAATGAACTAGTTTAGTTCATTAATGGTGGCACCTGAAAATAGTGTAAACACAACAAATGTTTGCCATATGATGTAAGATTTAACGCTTCATGGCTCGTTAGTACGGCAACATTATATATGAGCTAAATAAGGCAAGTAATAAGCAATGTATCATGCATACATGTATATCATGCACACGTTTTACCTCATTCATTTAAATCACATATTTTGAAATCACTCAAACCCCTTTTTCTCTACGTATGGTCGTAACACTTTGAGCCCATCTATCACGGTCTCTGACCATATGATTGTCTACATATTCGGGGTTTCTATTTTGACCACACTATACATCCACGAACATACCCGATGATCACTTAACGTGTGGATGTTTTACGTAATAATTAATATTATTACGTGACATATATGCTATATAATATTATCATACATAATGTCCACCTTATGATTAATTCATATAGACTTTATCAACGTGCTGCGCATTATACGTATCTCGAATTAATCCCAACAATCTCCCACTTGGACTACGTATGTATCTTGAAGATTATATGTCACCCTTTTGAGCTCATATACCGTATGTCCCTTAGTGTGTATTTCCTTTTCCGATCCATCAGCAAATGTTAGCAAAAGACTTAAGAAGCACGCCGCCACATTGAATTAGTGACTTGTCCCTCTTAAATCATGATGCTAACATGTTGGACCGTGCACTTGCAATAAACACTACTAGAGGGGGTGAATAGTGGTTAGCAGAAATACACTACAACCCTTTGTAAAAATCCCATTTGAAAACAGAATCAGAGACCACCTTAGATTCAGAACCCGTTTTTGAAAAATTCAAAAATAAATGTACACAACTCCAAAAACTATGAAACTTTTCATAATTTAAGTTCAATATGTTAAAAAGACTCTGTCCAAAAATCCGACAAAAATAAGATCGTTGGCCCTTCAAACAAATAAACATATTCAGATGGTCAATCTGAACATAATTGGACAGAATGTTACTGATTTTCAAAAACGTGTTTCTCTTTGAATACTTAACCAAAAAGGTTGATCTTTATATCAAAACACTCCTTAGGATGTGTAGATGATGTTTCCAAAATGCCCTGACCTCAAACAATTCTTGATAAATACAGAATTTAAGTTTTCTCAAAACGGGTCAGATTGCAATCAGATTGGAGCAGTTATCTTCCAAAGACTGAAAGACTAACTTTCCCTTGCTCCAATCAAGTTATTCTTGTTGCAAATAAAAGATAACAGTTTGAAGTATAACTCCAACAAAAATCAAGAATTTTGAAAGTGTTTAGCTACTTTTTCAAATTCTGAGAAGTTGTGTGAAAACTGCAGTAAAACGGGCAGAAAACAGAAATGAAGAAACAAGACAAGAACACCGAGAATTTATCCTGGTTCGGTCAATGTGACCTACTCCATTCCCAAGGAACACCTTTCCTTGGACTTCACTATGAAATGAATCACCTTACAACAAGAACCAAACTTGGTCTTTGGGTTATACATCAACCCTACTCAAGACTTGGATAATCACCTTCTATGCAACGCTTAGTTGCAACACCTCTACAACCTATTGATATAGCCTTATAAAAAAGCTAATCAATATTACAAATGAAGCTCAAGAGGCTTTTAGCTCAACAAAAACAACAAGAACACATTTGCTACAAAGAACAGAACAAGAACAACAATAAGAAGATCATAGCTAGGCAAATCAACAATGCTTTTCAAGTGAGCTTCAAGTGTGTTTCATCTTCTTCACCATTGCCTCCTATTTATAGTGTGAATTGAGCCTTGGAGATAAGATTTCACATGTGTCACCATCTTCATCATCAAGTCCAAATGTCTTCTCATCATTGGTTGGCCTTGTACACTTGGCAAAATGAGACAACATAATTGGTCCACCTTGGAAACACCTTGTTGGTCGATTTTTAGCTCCATAAATGACTTGGAATTATCTTGAAAATGTGAAGATAATATGACCATAACAGCTCCATCATCTTCTCATCTCTTTGGCAAGGTAATAGGCATGTGGGCATTTGACAAATTCAAAGAAAAATCGGCTCCAACAACAAGTAGCCGTTGGCTACTTCAAATTTTCACTTAAAAATATCCTTAATAATCCTTTGTAAATTGAAGATAATAAGAGAGGATAATACCATCAAAATATACTCAAGTTCAAGCACAAGAATAGGGCATATGAAGACTTTAATTTGACTCAAAAATTCTGCTGAAAATAACCATGTAGCCGTTGGCTACATTTGAAATATCCTAGTTGGCAATTTTTGCCAACTAGCTCCTTTTTGATTGGTCCACTTGTCACCAACCCATAAAATGAATTCAACATAATATCCAACTGCATATGCATGTCTTTCAACATATATATATATATATATGTGTGTGTGTGTGTGTGTGTGTGTGTGTATCAACTCAGATTTTTGAAGAAAAATTTAGTATGTAATAGTTGACAAGATTATGTCAACGTGTAACACCGAAAATCCCAATATTTCTTCTTATATGTCGTGATCATTTTCATACCTTTAACACCTTGACAACCTCTGAAAAATGATGAATGATAACCTACAACAATACATAAAATAGAGTATCAAGATAGAAATAGAATGTGACATCTCAAATCGTCACATATCCAGCTATAGTCAATAATATCATCATGTGAGAGAATAAAATAAAGAATTACCATATTATCTTCAAATTAACAATAAATCAGCTCCATAATAAAGATATTAATATGATCACGAGATTCCTTGAGTGAAAATACCAAAAATACCCTCGGGGGTGAAATTACCAAAATGCCCCTGATATAAGAAAACTCCAGAAATCACCCGGATGGTCAGAACTAATCATGATATAACCTTTGTCATAATAAATAATATAAGAATACACCCTTGGAATATTTTTACCATGTGATGTTCCTACAAAACTCAAAATACCAATTTTGTCCTTTTTGGTAAGTTGTAGAAACTTCCAAGTCACGTTAGTCACAAGACAATTATAATCATCAAAAACACATGATAATCACATAACAAACATGTATAAATCATATACAAATGAAAACAACCAATTTATCACATTTTAGAAAAATATTTCTAAAAACCCTAGACATCGATCGATCGAAGTGCCTCAGCTTCAGAGATCGATGTCTCACAGAAAGGTTCAAAATCTGTCTCTAGCCTACATCGATTGATCGAAGTGAGGGTTCGATGTACATCGATGGATCGATGTGTCTCAGGTTTAGAGATCGGTGTCTCAGGTTTAGAGATCGATGTCTCACTGTAAGGTCTTGAACTTTCACTGCTTTACATAGATCGATCGATGTGAGGAATCTATGTACATAGATTGATTGATGTGCAACAACCTGAGAGATCTATGTCAACTTTTCAACTTTTAATCACATATAACACCATACGTGACATTTTTAAGTATTCACCATCTAAAATCATGACTTTGAAAATTATCCAAACATATTTCTCAACATTCTCCCCCTTTTGGATGATTTTCAAAATAACCTAACATGATTTTAATGTCACAACTTATAACCAATTGTTTATCATAAATCTATTAATTGTTTCACCAAAATTTGTATCAATTGTTTTAGAAACTAATCTCCAACCTATTACCAATTGGTTTCACATTGTTTTTAAATTTTCAACTCTCATGTATTCATGTGCTCATGTACTCCCCCTCAAATTATAATCTCCCCCTTAACCTATGCTCAACTTACACCAATTTAAACTTAGCGTACACCAATTGAAACTTAGCATATTATTCAACCAACTAAAATCATGTTCTTATTCTATCTCTCCCTTTGTTTTGCAAATCATGCAAAAGATAGAACTATGCAATGGTATCGTAAGTCATCATGCCTAACTTGGCTCGTAAGTTTTCAAAAGTGGCTTGATTAAGGGGTTTGGTAAAGATATCAGCTATTTTGTGATTAGTTCTTATATGGTTTATAACTATATCCTCATTTTGAACATGATCTCGAAGGAAGTGGTATCTCACCTCAATGTGTTTGGCCTTAGAATGAAGCACCGGATTCCGTGAAAGATTGATTGCACTTGTGCTATCGCAGAAAATCGGAATCTTTTTCATTTTAATGCCAAAGTCACTAAGTTGTTGTTTAAGCCAAAGTATTTGGGTAGTACATAAACTTAAAGTTGTATACTCGGCTTCGGTGGTAGAAAGAGATCAAGTTGGTTCCTATGAATTGACATGTACCGCTAGTGGATTTTCTACCTAACTTGCAACCACCATAATCAGCATCACTATATGCGTGTATGTCTAACTTAGCATTTCTATCATACCACAGTCATAAGTGAGGTGTGTGTTTAAGATATCTAAAGATTTTTTTCACCGCATTGTAATGTGATGCCTTGGGACAAGATTGAAACCTGACACACATACACACACTAAACATGATGTCAGGTCTTGATGCAGTTAAGTATAACAATGAGCTAATCATAGACCTATAAAGTGTGTCATCAAAAGGTTTACCATTTTCATCCTTATCTAGTTTGGTGCTAACACTCATGGGGGTAGTTGTAGGTTTCAACTCTTCAAAGCCAAACTTCTTAATCATATCATTGACATACTTAAGTTGGCTAATGTGAATTCCTTGAGGGGTTTGTTTGATTTGAAGCTCTAAGAAGTAGTCCAATTCCCCTACCATTGACATTTCAAATTCTGACTTCATGCACTCTTCGAAGTCTTTTACTAAGGTAGGGTTGGTTGAACCAAAGATTATATCATCTACGTATATTTGAACTATTAATAAATCATTATCTTTTCTTCTTAGGAATAATGTGTTGTCTATTGTTCCCCTTTGATAATTATTTGCAATGAGAAAGTTTGCAAATCTATCATACCAAGCTCTTGGAGCTTGTTTCAAACCATATAAAGCTTTCTTAAGCTTGTAAACATGGTTAGGATTCTTTGGATCTTCGAATCCAGGGGGTTGTTTGACAAAAACCTCTTCTTGGATGTATCCATTCAAGAACACACTCTTGACATCCATTTGGAAGAGTTTGATGTTGTTTAGACTTGCAATCGCAAGTAACAATCAAATTGCTTCTAGTCATGCAACGGGTGCAAAAGTTTCTTCATAATCTATTCCTTCTTGTAAACGATAACCTTGTGCAGCTAGTCTAGCTTATTTCTTGTAATTTTTTCTTGTTCATCTATTTTATTCCTAAACACCCATTTTATTCCTATTATAGACTTGTTTTCAGGTTTATGTACTAAGTCACACACGTTGTTCCTTGTGAATTGATTTAATTCCTCATGCATAACATCTATCCAAGATACATCACCTAAGGCTTCCTTTATATTCTTAGGTTCTAAGTGTGAGATTAAACTATGTCCTTCAAGTTGACTTATGTTTCTACGTGTTCTAACCCCTACACTTGGATCCCCAATGATTAATTCTCTAAGATGCCACCAATTCCTAGATTGACTAGGTTCACCCTCATCTTGTTCAATTGTTTCATTAGTGTGAACATTGTCGTATGTAATTGGATCATTACTAGTATTATCTTCTAATTGCAAAGTTTCTTCATTTATTTCATCTAAGGGTTCATGCATGTCTTGTTCATGGGGAGTTGGTTCTAGATGATCAAGTACATGCTCAAGTAATATATCATCATCAAACATATGTTCAACATTATTCTCATGTTTATGTTGAGTTTTATCACTATCTTCAAAGCATACATTTTCATTGAATTTCACATGTGTGGATTCAATTATTTTTCTAGATGCATGACTATAACACCTATATGCTCTAGAATTAGTTGAATAACCAAAAAATATACATTCAATAGACTTTGGTTCAAATTTGTCTAGATTATCGTTAGTGTTCAACACAAAACATTTACATCCAAATACTCTAAGACAATCTATTTTAGCTTGTCTATTGTTTAACAACTCATAAGGTGTTTTATTTAATTTCTTTCTAATACAAAGCCTATTTATAATATAGCATGCACAACTAATAGCTTCAGCCCATAAATATTTAGGTAATTTATTTTCACATAGCATAGTTCTAGCAACTTCTTGAATTGTTCTATTTTTGCGTTCAACAACTCCATTGAGTTGTGGTGTTCTTGGTGGTGAGTATTCATGTTTTATTCCATGTAATTCACAAAACTTGATTGCATCTTTTTTTTAAATTCTCCACCTCTATCACTTCTAATTCTTTTGACATTTTCTTCGTATATATTTTCAAGTTGCTTGATAAGAGTTTTGATTGCCAATGGAGCATCGTCTTTGTGTGTTAAGAACAATGTCCATGTGTAGCGTGAGAAATTATCTACTATGACACACACATAGTAGTGTCCACCTAGACTTCTTGTCCTACTTGGACCAAATAAGTCTAAGTGAAGCAATTCTAGTACATGACTAGTACTCACTTCATGTTTCGGTTTTAATGTTTCTTTAATGTGTTTTCCTTTAATACATGTTTCACACATTTGAAAATTATCTAAGTCTAACTTAGGCATACCTCTAATTAAATTCTCTTTAGATAATTTCTTAATGGTTGAAATTCCTATATGGCCTAATCTTCTATGCCATAAATTTACATCTAAGTCATGTGATATTAAGCACTTAACCTTAGCATCCAACATGTTATTTAAGGTAAGAGTATAAATTTTACCATCCCTATTTCCTTTTAATACTATTTCTCCTTTTTCATTTATTATATCACATGAATGGGAAGAAAAGAGACATTATAACCGCAATCTATAAGCTAAGAAATACTTAGTAAATTATAAGAGAGATTGCTTACTAACAACACATTTCGTATTTGAAATGTGTTAGGATCCCCAATTGTTCCTTTTCCAACAACTTTTCCTTTGTTGTTGTCACCGAATGTCACCTTCCCACCATCAATATGTTCATGTTCGGTGAATAGTTTGGGGTTTCCCGTCATATTCCTCGAACATCCACTATCTAAAAACCATTTGGTTTTTAGATTATTTGACTTTGCCTCCTTCTTGCATTCCTTGCATTTGTCATCATTTGATACGAAGCATACTTGAGCTTCCTCAGTGTCGGATTTTGAGTCGGATGAGTTGCTCCATGTGCTCACCTTCATTGCTCGTTTGCCTTTCTTTGACTTGGAGTCCTTTGACTTAGTTGCTTTTGCCTCTTTGTCCTTGGCTTGTTTATTATTGTTATTTTCATAATTTTTCTTTGTTGGGCAATCATATGAGATATGTCCCTTTTTACCGCATTCATAGCACTTTAACTCTTTATTATACCATTTGTTGTTAGAGTCCTTTTTCTTATATTGAGAAGAAGAAGAAGAAAGTTGTCTATTCCTATTTGGACGTTTGAAAAACTTTCTAAGTTTTCTAGCTATCAATATCAAGTCATCGTCTAATTCAGTATCACTATTACTATCATCATTACTAGCATGTGTTTCAGTTGTTTTGAAAGCTCTTGACTTACCGGATGACTTATACGATTCATACTTTCGTTGGTTTAATTTTAACTTGTATACTCTGAGTGAGCCTATCAATTCGTCCATTTTTGTGATCAATTTCGTCTATTTAATTGCCGTGACCTTTGGATCTCATTCAGCAGGAAGGCTTCGTAGTACCTTTTGCACCTTTTCATTGTTCATGAATGATTTGCCTAAAGCTTCAAGATCATTGAAAATGTTAGTAATTCTCAAATCCATAGATGTTATGGATTCGTTCGGCAACATTTTGAATGATTCTAACTCAGTCATAAGCATGTTTATTTTTGATTCTTTTACACCGCTTGTACCTTCATGCTTTAATTCAAATGACTTCCACATGTCATGTGCACTTGTGCAATTTGATACATATCCTGCTTCAGAATTCGTAAGTCCATTTAAAAGCAATTGCAGGGCTTTAGCATTCATAGACATTTTCTTTTTATCTTCAGAAGACCATTCACTTTTACATTTTTCTACTTCCTGTGTGACTCCACTAACTTGTATAATCTTCATTGGAATGTACGACCTATCTTCAACTATAGACCATAAATCGATGTCTATAGCCATTAAGAATAGTCTCATTCTTAGTTTTCAATGAACAAAATTATTGCCATAAAAAAGAGGAGGACGTTGTGTGGACATACCGTCCAACTCACCTTTGTGAGAAACTATGGCCATTGCATGTACCTTTGTTTTGAGATTAGCAGACTACAAAGAGTAATTGTATCTTAGCCTTGTATTGCTTGTATGGTGTTGAATCTTGCTTCTTTGAGTGGTGTAGACCTGGCTCTGATACCAATTGTTGGACCAAGCACATGCAATAAACACCACTAGAGGGAGGGTGAATAGTGGTTCGCAGAAATTACACTACAACCCTTTGTAAAAATCTCCTTTGAAAACAGAATCTGAGACCACTTCAGATTCAGAACCCGTTTTTAAAAAATTCAAAAATAAATTTACGCAACTCCAAAAATTATGAAACTTTCCAGAATTTAACTTCAATATGTTAACAAGACTCTATCCAAAATTCATACAAAAATAAGATCGATTGTCCCTTCAAACAAATAAAAAGATTCAGATGGTCAATCTAAACAGAATTGGACAAAATGTTGCTGATTTTGAAAAACGTGTTTCTCTTTGAATACTCAACCAAAAAGGTTGATGTTTACATCAAAACACTCTTTAGGAAGTGTAGATGATGTTTCCAAAAGGCCCTGACCTTAACAATTCTTTATAAATACAGAATTTAAGTTTTCTCAAAACTGGTCAGATTGCAACTAGATTGGAGCAGTTATCTTGCAAAGACTGAAATACTAACTTTCCCTTGCTCAAATCAAGTTATTCTTGTTGCAAATGAAAGATAACAGTCTGAAGTATAACTCCACCAAAAATCAATAATTTTGAAAGTGTTTAGCTATTTTTCAAATTGTGAGAAGTTGTGTGAAAACTGCAGTAAAAACGGGCAGAAAACAGAAATGAAGAAATAAGACAAGAACACCGAGAATTTATCCTGGTTCGGTCAATGTGACCTACTCCATTCCCAAGGAACACCTTTCCTTGGATTTCACTATGAAATGAATCACCTTACAACAAGAACCAAGCTTGATCTTTGGGTTATACATCAATCCTACTCAAGACTTGGATAAACACCTTCTATGCAACGCTTAGTTGCAACACCTTTACAACCTATTGATATAGCCTTATAGAAATGGCTAATCAATATTAAAAATGAAGCTCAAGAGGCTTTTAGCTCAACAAAAACAACAATAACACCTTTGCTACAAAGAATAGAACAAGAACAATAACAAGAAGATGATAGCTAGACAAATCAACAATGCTTTTCAAGTGAGCTTCAAGTGTGTTTCATCTTATTCACCATTGCCTCCTATTTATAGTGTGAATTGAGCCTTGAAGATAAGACTGCACATGTGTCACCATCTTCATCATCAAGTCCAAATGTCTTCTCATCATTGGTTGGCCTTGTACACTTGGCCAAATGAGACAACATAATTGGTCCACCTTGGAAACACCTTGTTGGCCGATTTTTAGCTCCATAAATGACTTGGAATTATCTTGAAAATGTGAAGATAATATGACCATAACAACTCCATCATCTTCTCAACTCTTTGGCAAGATAATAGGCATGTGGGCATTTGACAAATTCAAAGAAAAATCAGCTCCAACAACAAGTAGCCGTTGGCTACTTCAAATTTTCACTTAAAAATATCCTTAATAATCCTTTATAAATTGAAGATAATAAGAGAGGATAATACCACCAAAATACCCTCAACTTCAAGCACAAGAATAGGGCATGTGAAGTTTTCAATTTGACTCAAAAATTCTGCTGAAAATAACCATGTAGCCGTTGGCTACATTTGAAATATCATAGTTTGCAATTTTTGCCAACTAGCTCCTTTTTGATTGGTCCACTTGTCACCAACCCATAAAATGAATTCAACATAATATCCAACTGCATATGCATGTCTTTCAACATATATATATATATATATATCTGTGTGTGTGTGTGTGTGTGTGTGTATCAACTCAAATTTTTGAAGAAAAATTTAGTATGTAATAGTTGACAAGATTATGTCAACGCGTAACACCGAAATTCCCAATATTTCTTCTTATATGTCGTGATCATTTCCACACATTTACCACCTTGACAACCTCTGAAAAATGATGAATAATAACCTCCAACAACATATAAAATAGAGTCTTCAAGATAGAAATAGAATGTGACATCTCAAATCATCACATATCCAGCTATAGTCAATAATATCATCATGTGAGAGAATAAAATAAAGAATCACCATATTATCTTCAAATTAATAATAACTCAGCTCCATAATGAAGATAATAATATGATCAAGAGATTCCTTGGGTGAAAATACCAAAAATACCCTCGGGGTAGAAATGACCAAAATGCCCCTGATATAAGAAAACTCCAGAAATGACCCGGATGGTCAGAACTAATCATGATATAACCTTTGTCATGATAAATAATATAAGAATACACCCTTAAAATATTTTCACCATGTGATGTTCTTACAAAACTCCAAATACCAATTTTGCCCTTTTTGGTAAGTTGTAGAAACTTCCAAGGCACGTTAGTCACAAGACAATTGTAATCATCAAAAACACATGATAATCACATAATAAACATTTATAAATCATATATAAATGAAAACAACCAATTTATCACATTTTAGAAAAATATTTCTAAAAAACTCTAGACATCGATCGATCGAAGTGCCTCAGCTTCAGAGATCGATGTCTCACAGAAAGGTTCAGAATCTGTCCTTGGCCTACACCGATCGATCGAAGTGAGGGTTCGATGAACATCAATCAATCGATGTGTCTCAGGTTTAGAGATTGATGTCTCACAGTAAGGTCTTGAACTTTCACTGCCTTACATAGATTGATCGATGTGAGGGATCTATGTACATAGATCGATCGATGTGCAACAACCTGAGAGATCTATGTCAACTTTTTCAACTTTCAATCACATATAACACCATGTGTGACTTTTTTAAGTATTCATTATTTAAAATCATGACTTTGAAAATTATCCAAACATATTTCTTAACATAACATTCTACTGAATGACATGGATACTGAAATGGATATGTAGTGTGAAATTAATATGCTAGGTGATCGTACATATTAATTCCAACTTGGCCCTACTTTAGCGAGATTAATAGAATTCAGAATGTATACCGTAACTGCTTAATGTACATTAGTTCTACAGAATAACTTTAATATAACCGGAATGTACATTATACTGAAATAAACAACATTATTGAACACAAGAAAAACCTCACAGACTCCCACTAGGATAAAACACCCTCAACTTGACTAAGACTCATACGTCTAACATGCTTGTGAAACACAACCGGTTCCACGGCCTTAGTCAAAGGGTCGGCCACCATAGAGCCTTAACTGATATGCTTAATACTGATCAGACCATATTGTTTCTTTAACAGCCAGATACTTCATCTTTATATATTTTGCTTTAGATGAACTCCGATTATTATTTGAGTATAGCACAGCAGCTTTACTGTCACAGTAAATCCTCATTGGAGACGAGATAGTCTCCAATACCCGTAGCCCTGGGACAAAATTGCAAAGCCATATCGCTTGATTGGATGCGTGGAATGATGCTACGAATTCTGCCTCCATAGTGGAAGACGCAAATAAGGTCTGTTTCGTGTTTTTTCACGAGATCGCACCTCCGGCTAGAGTAAACACATAGCCTGAGGTCGATTCATGCTATCCTAGCATCCAGAAAAATCAGAATCTGTATATCTAGTGATCTCTAACTCATTAGATCTCCGATACGTCAGTTCGTGTTGCTTCATTCCTTGTAAGTATCTCAGCACCCTCTTTGTCGTGGTCCACTGATCCTTGCCCGGATCAGAGAGGTATCTGCCTAACATTCCCGTAATGAATGCCAAGTCTGGTCGTGTACATACTTGGGCATACATTATACTCCCTACTACCGAAGCATAGAGAGTATTCCTCATCTCTGAACTTTCGAACTCTGTTTAGGGACATTGTTTCAAACAAAACTTGTCTCCTCTTGCCACATGGGTATTAAGTGGTTTACACTTATCTATGCTATACCGCTTTAACACCTTTTCGATGTATGCCTGTTGTGAGAGACCTAACATACCTTGGGTACGATTCCTCCGTATCTCAAGTCCCAACACATATGAGGCTTCACCAAGGTCTTTCATCTCGAAATGTTTTCTCAGAAAGGCTTTGGTGTCGCTCAACATGTTTACATCGTTTGTTGCAAGCAGTATATCATGTACGTACAAGATCATGAATATGAACTTGCTCCCACTGAACTTGTGATACACACATTCGTCAATTTGGTTTGCCTGAAAACCAAAAGAGACAACCACTTTGGCGAATTTGAAGTACCACTGTCGAGACGCTTGATTGAGCCCATAGATGGATTTCTTTAGTCGACAAACCATGCTTTTTGGATCTCCCACCTCGAATCGAGGCGGTTGAACCACGTAAATGGTCTCGTCAAGTTCTCTGTTTAAAAACGTAGTCTTGACATCCATCTGATGTAGCTCAAGATTTAAGTGTGCCACTAAAGCCATGATTATCCGGAAGGAATCCTTCGTAGATACTGGAGAGAAGGTTTTTGTATAGTCTATGCCCACATTTTGGGTAGACCCTTTAGCAACAAGTTAAGCCTTATATCGTTCTACGTTGCCTTTTGAATCCCGTTTGGTTTTAAATATCCATTTACAACCAATGGGTTTCGAAACTTTAGGCAATGAGACGACCTCCCAAACTTTGTTGTCGTGCATAGACTTAATCTTTTCTTCCATGGCTTTTATCCACTTTTCTTTATTTCAACATTGTAATGCTTGTTGGATGTTTTCAGGGTCATCGTCCAACATGCCAACACCGAATTCGTGTTCTTGGAGATACACCACATAGTCGCTGGGTATGGAGTTTCTCCATTCACGAGTGGATCTCCTTAGAGGCACTTGTCCTTGGGATAATATAGGTTCCTGAACTGCATCAGCCAGCAATTCATCGGGTTCTTCAGTATCTTCCTCAGGAACATGAACTTGTTCCTGTGGAGCGTCACTACTAGGATGAGGTGCCTCAGGTGCGGGTATCATTGATGCTATCTCCACAAAAGATGGTTCGATTCGCATTTCTGACGCATCTGAGTGTGCCTCATCTAACTTGATGATATGCTGATGCAAATCACTCCCCCCGGAACCAAAGTATCCTCAAAGAACTTTACCGAATTTGTCTTGAAAAATACTTTACTTGTGGGATTGTAGAATTTATACCCTCATGATCTTTCCGAGTAACCAACAAAATAGCAACTAACTGTTTTGGTGTCCAGCTTTCTTCCATTTGGTTTGTAAGGCTTCGCCTCTGCTGGACAACCCCAAACCCTTATGTGGTTAAGGCTAGGCTTACGCTTAGTCCATAACTCATAAGGGTCCTTATCGTTGCTTTGGTTGGTACTCGATTGAGGATGTAAGCTGCGGCTTTAAGTCTTTTCCCCAGAGGAATAATGGTACCGTAGTTTGACTCATCATACTATGGATCATGTCCATAAGTGTATGGTTTCGTCTTTCAGCTATACCATTCATGCTTAGTGACACAGGCATGGTGTACTAAAGGACAATTTCGTTTTCTTCTAGGTATTTAGCAAATGGTCCTGGACACTGTTTTCTTGATCCATCATATCGACCGTAGTATTCACCCCCACAGTCCAATCAGACGGCTTTAATCCTTTTGTTGAGTTGTAACTCAACCTCAGCTTTACAGGATTTGAACATGTCTATTACTGGCCTTTTTCTTTAATCAAGAATATGTAGCCATATCGCGAATAGCCGGATGAAATGGGCCACTAATATCGGTCTGAAACAACTCTAATGGACTATTTGCATAATTTGCTTCATATCTTCGGACTTTCGCTTGTTTTTCTATAGCACAAAATACACACGACTCTAAGTCAATTAAGTCTAAAGGATTGAGAAATTCTTGTTTTGACAAGACGTTCTATTCTGTTTTTGGACACGTGTCCTTAATGTCGATGCCAAAGTGATCATGAATTCTCATGAGTCAATTTTGCTTTAACATTTAGCGTTACAACATGCAAGGTTTCTTGATTTGAAGAGATATTTATTGAATAAAGTTTATCAATTTCAGACATTATACCGTGACCAATCAATCTAGAAGCATGATAAAGTTGGAAATTTCCATTTCCAAAATAACAATAATATCCACTTTTATCCAATCGATAAAACGAAATAAGATCTCGTTTAAACGATGGTACCACAAACGTATCATGCAAATTTAGATACAAATCGGATGTCAACAGCAATCTTAAATGTCCGATGACTTCAACCTTTATGCCGCTGCCATTTCCCCAATAGACGCATCTTTCATCGTCTCTTGGTTTTCTATGGCTTAGGCAACCTTGCATAGTCACAGATAGGTGAGTCGTGGCTCCCGTATCGACCCACCAAGTGGCTATATCTGAAACAAAATTAACTTCAGAACAAACTAAGAATGCACTTTTTTTCTTGAGCCAAGAAATATAACTGGTACAGTTCTTTTTTAAATGTCCTTCCTTATTGCAAAAGAAACAAGTCATGCTTTTGGGTACGTCAGTAGCAGGCACCCCCTTTTCCTTTGGACTTATCTTTTGCACAGTAACCTTTTTCACAGCTTTGTGTTTCTTACCATCGAACTTGGTGGCGACAACATTCATAACTTCATGCCCCCTTATGCTGCCGTTTCTACGGTATTGTTTCAAGCAAAGTTTCTTTAAGAGATTGCCTGTCTCGGCTTTCTTATTATTTACATATCTTTGCTCGAGATCGGCTAAAAATTCTTTAGCTGTCGTGGACTCAGAAACGTGTCCCCTGAAGCATTTGGGGATAGTCTTTTGCATGATCATAAGACACATGCGATTTGATCGTAGCCAGCGTGCCATGTGAGATTTTTCCTCACTGGTACTTTCGTCTGTTAGCACAGCTGGACGATCTATCTGCAACACAGTGTCTAGATCAGCAATCCCCAGAAAGATCTCGAGTTGATCTTTCTATTGCTTATAGCTTGAACCATTGAATGTAGGAATATCCTTAATGTTAGACATTATTGCTGAAAAGCAAACAAGAAACGGACGTAAATACACAACACGTGTAATCTTTAAACTGCATAAAATCCGAATATCAAAATAGAACCTTAATTCCAGCTACTAATTGTCTTTCAGCATTAGGGCTCTTTGGAGTCATTCCAATACCTTCCAACAATTGGGTGTAGTGGTCAATATGACAGCTCTCCAAGCACGGGTTAACCACCTTCCTTTGGGCCGATGAGTTAACCTATGCATTTAAAGCTTCACCGCCGGGCCCATTTTGGATCCACTACCATGTCCATATGTGTTTTCGACAATCACACCTTCCTTTGGGCCGATCAATGATTGCCTCAAACACATACGTGTCCTTCATGATCATAACAAATATAGTGGTGATGATATGATTGCCTCACCTTAAGGGGATCATATTAAAGCCCTACATTTGCTAAGTCGCATAACTTTATGGTTCTAAATGATCCGCAGTTTCCTGACTGACCCTTTTGCACGTACCGTGCATACTTAACCCCAACATCCGTTTTATTTTACTTAAACCAATTCGAACCAGCTTGATTCCCTTTAAGGCTCAAACAAGAACCACCTTGATCCAAGCTCGGTTCTCTTACGGATTAAGAAAACAATATCTTTATCAATCAATTTAACAGGTGATATAACCTTATGATGGGTCACATTGAGTGTATAATGAACAGATTCAGTAATACTCACTTGCCATAAAGGTGTATTACCATTCCACATAATTTCTAGGCCACCGGTGGAGTCATAATGGTCTCGCTTAAGAACCTGCTTTCTTAGACAAAACTATGTGTACGGTGTTTTTATCACAACTCAATGAGTCATCTATCACGAGTATAAACCGTATTGATTGACAAGTGTTGGTTAATTCAGTCAACTTAACCCATCGAATTAACTTGATTGAACTCGATCAAACCGGGTCAAACAAGATTCGGATCCTTATTGGGTTAAGTTCATTAAATTTATTTTTTTATTTATTAACATGCATAAACATAAGGCATAAATAAATAAATAAATAAACACATAACTACATGCATTTAAACAAAATGTAATAACCGAAAATTAAACTTAACACTTGATTATTATTATTTTGGATTTCTTTAAAATACTAATAATAACAATAAGAATTTATTATTATTATTACTATTTTCCTTAATAACATTTAAATAATAACAATAATAATGCAATTATTATAATTATTTACTTTATTTTCTTTTAAAAGAAACTTTAAAATAATAATAATAATAATTACTTATTATTATTACTATTTTCTTTTAATAATAATAACAATAATAATTAAATTATCATCATCATTATTATTATTTTCTTTAAAAGAAAACTTTAAAATAATAATAATAATAATAATTTATTATTATTACTATTTTCCTTAAAAGAAAATTTAAATAATAATAATAATAATAATTATTATTATTATTATTTACTTTATCCAAAATAATAATAATATATAAATAAATAACAAAACTAAATTAAAAATAAAGGGGATGGGGGCGGGTCGAGGCGGGTTAGTACCCGCCCACCGAAATTAAATACCAGATTCTTCCCCTTCTTTTGAGACTGAAATTGGGCCGAAGCCCTTTTACTGAACCGGATTAGGGCCAAATCTGAAAGTCCACCTGAAACCTTTTTTTATTAAACTAATTTGGGTCGAAGCCCTGTTAATGGAATAGGGCAGACCGGGTCAAACGGGATTCTGGCAACCCAAACCCGCCAGGAGTCGCCAACTGTCAGGAGCCAAAAATACTCCCGTATTTCGGACAGCTCCAGGATCAAACTAGAGACCTTCTGATTTCTACCCTGCTAACTGCCGTCAAGACAACAGGCCTTTTGGTCAGACTTAGGGGTAGTTTCAATTTATATTAACCTGAAAACTGCCAGAAAAAAAGACCGAAATTTTCGCAAAAATGGATTGAACCTCAAACCTCTGAAGCCTTGGAGCACGCTTCTCCCACTAATCCAAGAGGACTTTTGGTCATTAAATGGGTCTCCTTAATTTTATATTAAATATGTAAAAGAAATTCCAGATATTCAAAAATACCTGAAATTTCGGCGGCAGGTTTTGAACCTGTAACTATCCAAACGCTGGAAGAGTCGCCAGCGCCAGTTTATGTCAGAAACGGAGAGGAGTTTTTATTTAACTCGAAAAACAGAAGCTTTTCCTTAACTAAAAAATCGTTACGGAAAAACGTTTTGACCCAAAAAGTTCCAGTTTTTCAACATGAATAGATTAACAATAATGATTTGATTAGGTCTACTCTGATACCACTTGTTGGATTTAATGTAAGAAACCCATGAATAGGACCGTTTAATTGAATCAATGGACAAAGTAACAAAATGCGGAAAATATACCTTGCTCCATTGCTGTTGTTAATCTAAACACGTGCGCTGCAATTGCTCCGGCTGATGATGAATCTGGTGTGATCCAAGGATTCACGACCTCCCACCAATTGTTAATACACCCCTTGAACGGAATCAACAATTCACTGCTTTACCCGATGGAGAGGCTAGGCAGTGTGGGCTTTATAGAACAAGGTTGGCACACCCTCCCACTTTTTCTCTCTATGGACGATTTCTTCTTGATGCTGTTATGAGGAGATGAAGGCCTCCTCCTTTATAGAGGGAGAATAGGGGAATCCTGATTGACATATTCCTTTATGGATAGAGATTCCTTTATCCTAGATATCTGGAATATACTTGATATTATAATCAAGTTACCTTTATCCATTATAAAATATTATCCAATAGGAATCCTGATGGACATGTTGTTAGGGCCGAAACACACTCTAGAGAGGGGTGAATAGAGTGTTTGGAACTTTTTGCGGAATTTTCTTGTTTGGCTCAACTCATAAGAAATTCAAAATCAAAGCAAGAATGGAAGATGAGAAGCAATGAATGTGTACACCGGATATAAAGTGGCTCGAATCGTAAATGATTCTACTCCACTACCACTTTGTTGCCAAAGTGGATTTTCAACAGCTACTCTTCTTATTAAAGCAATAAGAACAACCACAGCAACACTTACACTAACAACTTAATGTAAGCAACAACAACAGCAACTTCTTGCACAAACCAAACTTGTGCAACTACAGCAACTACTGCTCTTTAGCAAGAACAACTTCTTGCTACCTCACAACTTCAACAAAGTTCCCTCAAGAACTTCTCACGGTAGGTTGAAGAAATATAGTAAGGTTCACACTTTCTCACCAGTCTAAGCACAAGCAAGAGATCAAATATTTATGGTTCCTCTTGTGTTTGACTCTCTATCTCTCAATATACAACAATGAAGAGCAAAGAAAAGCTTAACAAGCTTTAAGCAAATTTACAAGTATGAGAGAACTATACAACAATGAAAAATGAAGCTAGATGATGTTGAAAGTGTGTATTTGTCTCATCCAAACCTCTTCTATTTATAGATGAAGTTGACCACGTTTTTAAGGCTCTCCACCATGTCTTGAACTACTTCAAATGTCAAGATAATGCCCAAATAGTCTTTAGCCACCCTATGGAGTGATTTGACCTTCAATAGCCACACTAGAGAATCTTAGACGTGGTTAAAATAGACAAGGAAGCATGTAGTATGTTGGGTTAAAGTCCACAAGAAATTTGAGCAAGATTGGAGAGAAAAAACATCATTGATTTCCCTTGGATTTTGTTCCAACGTTCAAAAAATTTTGAATTCTGGGGACGTCGATCGATCTACGTGCCAGTGCTGAGAGATCGACGTCTCCCAGAACCTTGGTGTTAAGCCATGCTATTTTGAGCATAACCCATGAAGATTCCTTCATCCGCTTTGAAATCGAGTTTATCCAAGTTATCTTTAGTGTTAAGTATAAAGCACTTACAACCAAAAACCCTGAAATAACCAATATTTGGTACTCTACCTTTTCAAAGCTCATAAGGAGTCTTTTTGAGAGATGGTCTCAAATAAACTTTATTGATCACATGACAAGCGGTGTTTACCGCTTCGGCCCAAAAATACTTAGGTAGCTCAAATTCATTTAACATAGCTCTACTCATTTCTGGAAGTGTTCTATTTTTCCTTTCCGCAACTCTGTTTTGTTGAGGAGTTCTTAGAGCCGAGAAATTCTATCCATACCCTTTGGATACACAAAATTCTTGAAATTCTCCATCAAACTCACCACCTCTATCACTTCTAATTTCCTTAAATGTGTCTTCTCTTTGATTTTCTATTCTCCTACAAAGCTTTATAAATTCTTGGCATGCATCATTCTTTTTAGCTAAGAACATTACCCAAGTGTACCTAGAGAAGTCATCTACCACCACAAAGGTGTAATTTTTTCCACTTAGACTTGTCGTACCAATATTCCCGTACAAATCTATATGAAGTAATTGTAGAGGTTTGATGGTGAAGATGTCACTTTTGGGATTGAAGCTTGTTTTAACAAGCTTTGCCTTTTGACAAGTGTCACATAAGCCATGGTTTTCAAAATTTAATTTTGGAAGACCTTAGACTTTTTTATTTTTGCAAATCTCTTTGAAATTTTTAAAACTAATGTGTCTAAGTCGTCTATGCCATAGTTGAGTAAAATCATTTTTGGCAACTACGCAAGAAACATTTTGTGATATCAAATCATGTGTGCTAAATTTGTAAAAATCATTTTTACGTATAGCCTCAAAAACAATCTTATTGTTCTTTTCACAACACATTTTCTTTTTACAAATTCAATTTGAAAATTAGCATCACATAGTTGGCTAACACTTATCAAATTATACTTAAGCCCTTCTACATATAGTACATTATTAATAGTGAAAGAGGAATTACATATTTCTCCATGTCCAAGGATTTTGGCCCTCCCATTACCAAAATGCACCGTTCCACCATCTTGGAGCTTAAGCTTGGTGAACAACGTTTTGTCTCCGGTCATGTGCGTTGAACATCCGCTGTCCATAAGCCATTTGGTTCCTTCTTCTTTGGCTACTCTATTTATCTTGAGAGCCTACAAAACCAAAAGATTTATGTATTGGTACCCTTTGATGGTTGGGTCCTTTAGGGTTAGTTTGTCGACCCTTAGGCTTCCAAACATACATGCTTCCAAATCTAGCTCTACATTCATTCTTCACATGTCCTACTTTGTTGCAATGAAAACAAGTGGGTACATGCCTTGGTTTAGAAGGTGATGAATTTTGTTGTGTTTTTCTATTGTTTGTCTTTTTCTTTAAGGACTTAGGTTTAATGGAGGAATGTGATGAATTAAATCCTAAACAGGATTTATCATTTCCAATTCTTTGATTTCCAAGTAGTATGTCTAAATTATTTTTACCATTTGTTAGTCTTTGCAAGTCTAACCTTAGTTTCTCACATTCTTTTCTAATTTCTACATTTTCAAGAGCTACGGTTTTATGCATGGTGAGTATGATGTCATGCTCTTGAAATATCAAAATGTTCTTGTCATGCAAGCTCTTATTTTCTAAGATGCATTTCTTGAACTCTTCATCAAATGCTTATATTTTAAATTCAATTTCTCAAAGTCATCTTGCAAATCTCCTATTTCATCATGCAAATTTGAAGGATTAGAATTTACCTGAAGATCATCTTCAATTGCCATAAGACAAGTATGTTGAATCTTTGGATTGTCAACTATTGCAACAAGTTCAACACCTTGATCTTCACTCTCTTCTCCTTCCGATTCCGAAAGGAGATCATCCCACGTGGTTACCTCCGCATTGAGGGCTTTCTTCTTTTGAGGAAAGACCTTCTTCTCTTGCTTTTGCGGCTCTTTTACGTGGCAATCGGCAATGAAATGACCGGGTCGACCACATCTATAGCAGTTTTCACTTGCTTCCTTTTCTTTAGATGTTCTTTTGAAAAATTCTTACTTGAGCTTTGTTTCTTGTTGTCATTCTTCTAAATTTTCTTACTAGAAGGGCAACTTCCTCATCCGATTCATCAGACTCTACCACCAATCCTTTGTGTGATGTTTGTGTGGGCTTGACAGAGTTCATCCTATTTTGTTCATCAATAAGAATTTCATGAGTAAGAAGATTACCGGATAGCTCATCAAGGGTAAGAGTCATGAGATTCTTTGATTCGGTGATGGCGGTGACTTTAGGTGTCCATTCTCTTGGCAAGGAGTTGAGGATTTTTGAAACAAGGTCTTCATTTGCCAAACACACTCTAGAGGGGGGGGGGGGTGAATAGAGTGTTTGGCACTTTTTGCGGAATTTTCTTGTTTGGTTCAACTCAAAAGAAATTCAAAATCAAAGCAAGAATGGAAGATGAGAAGCAATGAATGTGTACACCGGATATAAAGTGGTTCGAATCGTAAATGATTCTACTCCACTACCACTTTGTTGCCAAAGTGGATTTTCAACAGCTTCTCTTCTTATTAATGCAATAAGAACAACCACAGCAACACTTACACTAACACTTTAGTGTAAGCAACAACAACAACAACTTCTTGCACAAACCAAACTTGTGCAACTACAGCAACTACAGCTCTTTAGCAAGAACAACTTCTTGCTACCTCACAACTTCAACAAAGTTCCCTCAAGAACTTCTCACAGTAGGTTGAAGAAATATAGTAAGGTTTACACTTTCTCACCAGTCTAAGCACAAGCAAGAGATCAAATATTTATGGTTCCTCTTGTGCTTGACTCTCTATCTCTCAATATACAACAATGAAGAGCAAAGAAAAGCTTAACAAGCTTTAAAAAAATTCACAAGTATGAGAGAACTATACAACAATGAAAAATGAAGCTAGATGATGTTGAAAGTGTGTATTTGTCTCATCCAAGCCTCTTCTATTTATAGATGAAGTTGACCACGTTTTTGAGGCTCTCCACCATGTCTTGAACTACTTCAAATATCAAGATAATGCCCAAATAGTCTTTAGCCACCCTATGGAGTGATTTGACCTTCAATAGCCACCCTAGAGAATCTTAGACGTTAAAATAGACAAGGAAGCATGTAGTATGTTGGGTTAAAGTCCACAAGAAATTTGAGCAAGATTGGAGAGAAAAAACATCATTGATTTCCCTTGGATTTTGTTCCAACGTTCAAAAAATTTTGAATTCTGGGGACGTCGATCGATCCACGTGCCAGTGCTGAGTGATCGATGTCTCCCAGAATGACGTCGATCGATCCAAGTCTCTTGGCTGAGAGATCCACGTGACGTCGATCGATCGACGTACCTTTAATTGAGAGATCGACGTAGATTTGAGAGCTTCAAACTTTTACAACCTTCACATGGATCGATCCATGTGCCTCCCTGAGGGGCTGATGTATACGTCAATCGATCCATGTGAGAGATTTACGTCTCACAATGTGTTTTTCTAAATTTGCTTCAAACTCAAAGTGTAAAATTCCATTTTAGCCCTTTTAAAACATCTTTTGACATCATCAAAACATTTTATAATCTAACAATCTCTCCTTTTTTGATGATTTTAAAACCAAGATTTTAAAAGATATTTTTGCTTCATTTTAATTGGATGTTTCAAATTTGAAAAGTCTCAATCTCCCCCTAAGTATATGCATTTTATATAATCAATGTGAACATAATTTTACAACTCCAATGAATATATCAAAATGCTTCCATTTTATAATTATGCATTAAAAGCTCCCCTTCAACCAAACATGCATCAATTTTCTAAACTTTTTTAACTCAAGTATTCAACATACATCAATTACTCAACACATAACATGAATCACTATCTCAACATTTCATCAATTACCCAACACATAATATACATCAATTTCTCTCCCTCAACCAAGCATATGTAAATCATCAAGCATCAAGCAATTTAGCTCATAAGCAATAGCCATCAAATTAATAAGATTACTAACTTTCTCCCCCTTTTTGAAAGCATAAAAAAATTGATAATATAAAGCCAAACTACTTCATTAATCACCAAGAAATAACCAATTTTAGAAAGTACATAAACGATAAGCTAGCAAAATAAAAGCTAAAAAAGCGAGCTAGAACATCCTAGTCTTCATCGGAAGAGAATGTGATGCCGGGGATGCACGCTTTCATCTTTGCCTTGAGCTTGGCAAATCTTGACTCATGCATGGACACTTTGCCTCTAAGCTCAGCAACCTCCTGTTGAAGACAAGTAACTTGAGCCTGAAGTTCAGGGACATTTGTGCTCAACCCACTAGTTTCTTCTCGAGTATCGGGTTCAGGAATAGGTGCCTCGTTCGGAACACCTTCGTCTTCTTCCGCTTCTTCCGGTTGGTCTCGACCTCTCATTGCTTCTTTTCTAGCTTTGAGTATTTGTTGGATGTTGACCTTATCATAAAAATCTTTGTGCGTGATTTCGTCAATATCCGTGTCATCCACACGAATATCCGACTTTACAAGCATCCTATAGATAAGGTTACTATAGGGTAGGACTTTGTTTTGTTTGGTGGCAGCTTCAATAACATTGGCCATAAAAATCTCCTCAAAGTTAACCTTCTCACGGTTGGCTATTCGGTATGCTATGTAAAAGTCTAGGTTACTTGGCCCTTTGGCGGATTTACCATTGATACAAAAGGTAATAATGGCAAGAACAGTACGATAAACTAAGGGCATATCATTGGTATTCTTAGTGGGATGATAGCCTAAGAATGACTTCACTTCATCCTCAGTGACTCTCCACCGAGCAACATCCCACTTCCATGCATCAAACTCAAAGTACCCCTGGTTGGGTACACCAATCAATTCACAAATTTTTTTCAACCTTCCATTTAATGTGATGATCATCAACAATAGAATGCAAGGCCAAAGGAAGACCATTTATGTATTGAACCCATAAATTTGCATAAAAACGTCTAGTGTACTTAGTGGACATTTTATACATCTCTCTCATTCCAAATACTCCTCCATTCTTGAATAGCTAACCACTCAATGATAGGACTTAATTCATTATTGATTAGAATATCATTTATTCTAAGCAATTTGAGTGGGATGGTGGCTCTCTCATCATCTTTCCATTTATCATATAATATTTGAGAATGTCTAGTGATAAACCTTACATGTCCGGGTGGTAAGGGTTCTGTCAAAGCATCCTTGGCTTCTTTAGTTTTGATCCAAAGAAAGTTGGAGAGAGTTAACCCGCTTCGAATCTTGGCTAGAACTTGTCCTTGGCTCTCATCCATAGATTGTTTTCTTCTCGGTTGAGAGGTTTGTCCTTGAGAAGGGTTGCTTGACCCTTCTCCTCCACTCCTAGAGGATCTCGGCCTCTTGGTTGTGTTTTTGCTTCTTGAAGACATTTTTGAGAGATTTGGGGCTTGAGAGATTGAAAATTTAGGTTGAAATAGAGAAATTCAAGAGAGGAAATCAAGAATTAAGAGTAGAGATGATTTAAATCTTGATTTAGAGATGAAATTGAGGAGAGGGATGTTTTTGGAGAGGGAGGCGCAGAGATTCTTAGGGTTTCAATCGATTGTTGAAGGTGGAAATGAGAAAGGGTTGCGTTTTTGGAAGTTTTTAAAGGGGCAGAAATCAATGACGTCGATCGATCGACGTCAGAGATCGACGTACGTCGATCGATCGACGTCAAAGATCGACGTACATAGATCTCTCATTTTGATACATGGATCGATCCATGTATGCTGATTTTTGAAATTTTCAATTTTAACCCTCTAAACATTGTTTATCATCCCTAATCTTGTTCTAATGGACTCAAATGTCTCAGTAGGAAGGGATTTGGTGAATATATCCGCTAGTTGGTCATTTGTTGGAACAAATTCAACGCATACCAATCCTTTTTGAATGCAATCTCTTATAAAGTGATGTCTCACTTCTATATGTTTGGTCCTACTATGATGTACCGGGGTTTGCGCTATACTTATGGCTGAGGTGTTGTCACATAGGATAGGAACTTTATCAAACTTAACATTATAATCATTTAAGGTATTGATCATCCAAAGTAGTTGTGCACAACACGAAGCGATTGATACATATTCGGATTCCACCGTTGAAAGTGACACACTATTTTGTTTCTTGGAGAAACAAGAAACTAAGCAATCTCCAAGGAATTGGCATGTCCCGGAGGTGCTTTTCCTATCAACAAGATTTTTGGCATAGTCGGAGTCACTATACCCTCTTAAATCAAAACATCCATTTTTGGGATAAAACAACCTAAAGTTCAAAGTTCCTTTCAAATACCTAAAGATACGTTTAATTGCAACTAGATGCGATTCCTTAAGCATACTTTGAAATCTAGCACATAAGCACACAACATGCAAAATATCTGGTCTACTAGCGATTAAATAAAGTAAACTACCCATCATACCCCTATATTTGGTTACCTCAACCGGCTTACCTTTTTCGTCTTTGTCAAGCTTTGTACTTGTGCTCATTGGTGTGCTTACACTTCTTCCATCCTCAAACTTGTATTTTTTGAGCAAATCTTTTGTATACTTTGTTTGAGATATATACACTCCATCTTGAGTTTGCTTGATTTGAAGACCAAGAAAATAGTTGAGTTCACCCATCATGCTCATTTCAAATTCTCCTTCCATCAATTTTGCAAAATGCTCATAAAGAGAATCATTAATAGCACCAAATATAATATCATCCACATAAATTTGAACAAGTAATTGATGGTTTTCTTGTTCTTTAATAAAAAGAATAGTGTCGACTTTTCCTCTTGAAAACTCATTTTCAAGTAGGAAGTTACTTAACTTATCATACCAAGCTCTAGGACCTTGTTTAAGTCCATAAAGGGCCTTTTTGAGTTTAAAAACATGATTTGGATATTCATGATTTTCAAACCCCAGAGGTTGAGCTACATACACCTCTTCTTGAATTATTCCATTCAATAATGCGGATTTCACATCCATTTGATATAGTTTGAAATCCTTATAGCATGCATATGCTAATAGCATCCTAATAGCTTCTAACCTAGCTACGGGGGCAAAGGTCTCATCATAGTCTGTGCTTTCCTCTTGCCTATATCATTGAGTTATAACCTAGCTTTGTTTCCAGCGATGTTTCCTTTATCATTCATTTTGTTTCTAAATACCCATTTAGTGCCAATTACGGGATGATCATTAGGTTTAGCAAGTAATTCCCAAACATCACTCCTTTCAAATTGATTTAGTTCTTCTTGCATGGCTAATACCCAATCTTCATCATTTATTGTCTCTTTTATATTTATAGGCTCAACTTGTGAAATAAAGGCATTTTCATTGAATTTCCTCCTAGTCATTACGCCTTGGCTAGTTTCACCTAATATTAACTCTTTAGTGTGATCTTTCCTATACTTATATGAATCCGGTAAATTTGATGTATCTCCTCCTACTTCTTCATCTTCAACCTTAGGTTGAAGGGGATCAATCCTAAGGTCAATAACAATATTACCTTTTGGATTCTCAAATTTCCCTGTATGGCTTACTTTAATTATTTCATCATCATCATCATCATTAATGTTTGATTTATCCTCAATGAGTTAACTAAGCTTGACATGAATTGAATCTTCAACTCTCATGCTCCTTTTATTATATACTCTAAATGCCTTGCTATTTTGAGCATAACCCATGAAGATTCCTTCATCCGCTTTGAAATCGAGTTTATCCAAGTTATCTTTGGTGTTAAGTATAAAGCACTTACAACCAAAAACCTTGAAATAACCAATATTTGGTACTCTACCTTTCCAAAGCTCATAAGGAGTCTTTTTGAGAGATGGTCTCAAATAAACTTTACTGATCACATGACAAGCGGTGTTTACCGCTTCGGCCCAAAAATACTTAGGTAGCTCAAATTCATTTAACATAGCTCTACTCATTTCTGGAAGTGTTCTATTTTTCCTTTCCGCAACTCTGTTTTGTTGAGGAGTTCTTGGAGCCGAGAAATTCTGTCCATACCCTTTGGATACACAAAATTCTTGAAATTCTCCATCAAACTCACCACCTCTATCACTTCTAATTTCCTTAATTGTGTCTTCTCTTTGATTTTCTATTCTCCTACAAAGCTTTATAAATTCTTGGCATGCATCATTCTTTTTAGCTAAGAACATTACCCAAGTGTACCTAGAGAAGTCATCTACCACCACAAAGGTGTAATGTTTTCCACTTAGACTTGTCGTACCAATATTCCTGTACAAATCCATATGAAGTAATTGTAGAGGTTTGATGGTGAAGATGTCACTTTTGGGATTGAAGCTTGTTTTAACAAGCTTTGCCTTTTGACAAGTGTCACATAAGCCATGGTTTTCGAAATTTAATTTTGGAAGACCTTAGACTTTTTTTTATTTTTGCAAATCTCTTTGAAATTTTTAAAACTAATGTGTCTAAGTCGTCTATGCCATAGTTGAGTAAAATCATTTTTGGCAACTACGCAAGAAACATTTTGTGATATCAAATCATGTGTGCTAAATTTGTAAAAATCATTTTTACGTATAGCCTCAAAAACAATCTTATTGTTCTTTTCACAACACATTTTCTTTTTACAAATTCAATTTGAAAACTAGCATCACATAGTTGGCTAACACTTATCAAATTATACTTAAGCTCTTCTACATATAGTACATTATTAATAGTGAAAGAGGAATTACATATTTCTCCATGTCCAAGGATTTTGGCCCTCCCATTACCAAAATGCACCGTTCCACCATCTTGGAGCTTAAGCTTGGTGAACAACGTTTTGTCTACGATCATGTGCGTTGAACATCCGCTGTCCATAAGCCATTTGGTTCCTTCTTCTTTGGCTACTCTATTTATCTTGAGAGCCTACAAAACCAAAAGATTTATGTATTGGTACCCTTTGATGGTTGGGTCCTTTAGGGTTAGTTTGTCGACCCTTAGGCTTCCAAACATACATGCTTCCAAATCTAGCTCTACATTCATTCTTCACATGTCCTACTTTGTTGCAATGAAAACAAGTGGGTACATGCCTTGGTTTAGAAGGTGATGAATTTTGTTGTGTTTTTCTATTGTTTGTCTTTTTCTTTAAGGACTTAGGTTTAATGGAGGGATGTGATGAATTAAATCCTAAACTGGATTTATCATTTCCAATTCTTTGATTTCCAAGTAGTATGTCTAAATTATTTTTACCATTTGTTAGTCTTTGCAAGTCTAACATTAGTTTCTCACATTCTTTTCTAATTTCTACATTTTCAAGAGCAACGGTTTTATGCATGGTGAGTATGATGTCATGCTCTTGAAATATCAAAATGCTCTTGTCATGCAAGCTCTTATTTTCTAAGATGCATTTCTTGAACTCTTCATCAAATGCTTATAATTTAAATTCAATTTCTCAAAGTCATCTTGCAAATCTCCTATTTCATCATGCAAATTTGAAGGATTAGAATTTACCTCAAGATCATCTTCAATTGCCATGAGACAAGTATATTGAATATTTGGATTGTCAACTATTGCAACAAGTCCAACACCTTGATCTTCACTCTCTTCTGCTTCCGATTCCGAAAGGAGATCATCCCACGTGGTTACCTCCGCATTGAGGGCTTTCTTCTTTTGAGGAAAGACCTTCTTCTCTTGCTTTTGCGGCTCTTTTACGTGGCAATCGGCAATCAAATGAACGGGTCGACCACATCTATAGCTGTTTTCACTTGCTTCCTTTTCTTTAGATTGTCTTTTTAAAACTTTCTTGCTTGAGCTTTGTTTCTAGTTGCCATTCTTCTAAATTTTCTTACTAGAAGGGCAACTTCCTCATTCGATTCATCGGACTCCACCACCAATCCTTTGTGTGATTTTGTGTGGGCTTTATAGGGTTCATCCTATTTTGTTCATCAATAAGAATTTCATGAGTAAGAAGATTACAGGATAGCTCATTAAGGGTAAGAGTCTTGAGATTCTTTGATTCGGTGATGGCGGTGACTTTAGGTGTCCATTCTCTTGGCAAGGAGTTGAGGATTTTTGAAACAAGGTCTTCATTTGAGATTTTCTTGTCCACCATGGAGAGTTGATTCACTATTCGTGTGAATCGATCAATTGTCTCCTCAATCTTCTCACCGCTTTTCATTCCGAACATCTCATACTCCTTCATGAGC
>AP025074.1:21049372-21060566 GCA_036186865.1 Eustoma russellianum | reverse complement strand
GTTACCTCCGCATTGAGGGCTTTCTTCTTTTGAGGAAAGACCTTCTTCTCTTGCTTTTGCGGCTCTTTTACGTGGCAATCGGCAATCAAATGAACGGGTCGACCACATCTATAGCTGTTTTCACTTGCTTCCTTTTCTTTAGATTGTCTTTTTAAAAACTTTCTTGCTTGAGCTTTGTTTCTAGTTGCCATTCTTCTAAATTTTCTTACTAGAAGGGCAACTTCCTCATTCGATTCATCGGACTCCACCACCAATCCTTTGTGTGATTTTGTGTGGGCTTTATAGGGTTCATCCTATTTTGTTCATCAATAAGAATTTCATGAGTAAGAAGATTACAGGATAGCTCATTAAGGGTAAGAGTCTTGAGATTCTTTGATTCGGTGATGGCGGTGACTTTAGGTGTCATTCTCTTGGCAAGGAGTTGAGGATTTTTGAAACAAGGTCTTCATTTGAGATTTTCTTGTCCACCATGGAGAGTTGATTCACTATTCGTGTGAATCGATCAATTGTCTCCTCAATCTTCTCACCGCTTTTCATTCCGAACATCTCATACTCCTTCATGAGCATGAGTCTTTTGGCCATTCTTACTTGCTCATTTCCTTCATGTATCATTTCAAGCCTTTTCCATGTCTCATGAGCTATTTCAAGACCTTGAAGTCTTATGAGCTCGGTGGTGGTAAGAGAACTTGAGAGAATATCGAATGCTTTGCCATTTATGGCAAATTTTTATCTTCTCTTCGTCGGTGTAGTCATCCTTATCTTTGAACATTGATTCTTCTTTTGAGTTGGTAATCATAGGAACTTCAATTCCTTTGACAACGGCTCTCCATATATCAAATCCACAGCCTTTCAAATGATTGATCATTCGAAATTTCCACAAAGAATAATTTTGAGCATCAAACATAGGTGCTTTAGTGTTTGACCTGGAAAATAGTGCAGTAGGCTTAGGAGATGAAGTGTGGGATGAAGAGGTTGAGGTTGAGGTTGTCATTGCCATGATCTTTAACCTTTCTACTTGCAAAGATAGGCCAAGCAATCAAGGTTAGGCTCTGATACCAATTGTTAGGTCCGAAACACACTCTAGAGGGGGTGAATAGAGTGTTTGGTACTTTTTGTGGAATTTTGTTGTTTGGTTCAACTCAAAAGAAATTCAAAATCAAAGCAAGAATGGAAGATGAGAAGCAATGAATGTGTACACCGGATATAAAGTGGTTCGAATCGTAAATGATTCTATTCCACTACCACTTTGTTGCCAAAGTGGATTTTCAACAGCTACTCTTCTTATTAATGCAATAAGAACAAACACAGCAATATTTACACTAATGCCTTAGTGTAAGCAACAACAACAGCAACAACTTGCACAAACAAAACTTGTACAACTACAGCAACTACAGCTCTTTAGCAAGAACAACTTCTTGCTACCTCACAACTTCAACAAAGTTCCCTCAAGAACTTCTCACAGTAGGTTGAAGAAATATAGTAAGGTTTACACTTTCTTACCAGTCTAAGCACAAGCAAGAGATCAAATATTTATGTTCCTCTTGTGCTTGACTCTCTATCTCTCAATATACAACAATGAAGAGCAAAGAAAAGCTTAACAAGCTTTAAGCAAATTTACAAGTATGAGAGAACTATACAACAATGAAAAATGAAGATAGATGATGTTGAAAGTGTGTATTTGTCTTATCCAAGCCTCTTCTATTTATAGATGAAGTTGACCACATTTTTGAGGCTCTCCACCATGTCTTGAACTACTCCAAATGTCAAGATAATGCCCAAATAGTCTTTAGCCACCCTATGGAGTGATTTGACCTTCAATAGCCACCCTAGAGAATCTTAGACGTGGTTAAAATAGTCAAGGAAGCATGTAGTATGTTGGGTTAAAGTCCACAAAAAATTTGAGCAAGATTGGAGAGAAAAAACATTTTAGATCTCCCTTGGATTTTGTTCCAACGTTCAAAAAATTTTGAATTCTGGGGACATCGATCGATCCACGTGCCAGTGCTGAGAGATCGACGTCTCCCAGAATGACGTCGATCGATCCACGTCTCTTGGCTGAGAGATCCACGTGACGTCGATCGATCGACGTACCTTTAATTGAGAGATCGACGTAGATCTGAGAGATTCAAACTTTTACAACCTTCACATGGATCGATCCATGTGCCTTCCTGAGGGGCTGATGTATACGTCAATCGATCCCATGTGAGAGATTTACGTCTCACAATGTGTTTTTCCTCAATTTGCTTCAAACTCAAAGTGTAAAATTCTATTTTAGCCCTTTTAAAACATCTTTTAACATCATCAAAACATTTTATAATCCAACACATCTTTCTTTATGGATAGAGATTCCTTTATCCCAGATACCTTGAATATACTTGATGCTAACATCAAGTTTATCTTTTATCATCAAATATTATCTAATATTTAATAATAAATATTATTATTAAATATTATTTAATATTTAATTACTGTACCAACACTTATCTACTAGTCACACGTAGGTTGTCGCGCCTCGGGGACCTGACGTCGTGCACTTTATGGTCGTACCTTTGAGCCCATCCATCCCGGTCTCTGACCATATGACTGTCTACATATTTGTGGTTTCCATTTTGACCACACTATACATCCACGAACATGCCCAATGATCACTTAACGTGTGGATGTTTTACGTAATAATTAATATTATTACGTGACATATGTGACATATAATGTTATCATACATAATGTCCACCTTATTATTAATTCGTATAGACTTTATCAACGTGCTGCGTATTACACGTATCTCGAATTAATCCCAACAAGAGTAGTTAAATTCGAAAATGTTTTTGGACATGTTTGTTTGGGCAGTCGGGCCGCAGGCTGCCCCTTGTTCCCCTCATCTCTTTTCCCTGAACTTAATGCCCTTGAATTATCATGCTCTAATATTAACTTGGCTTCGCTTGGTACCTTTAGCGATTTGCTCTTTAAACAGCAAATAATTTGCCTTTTGTGGGCATTCTATGCTATACCAAAATGTCAATCAAATTGGTAGAAATGTTTATGGGTTTTGCTGTCCCTAGTGTTCTGAAAATAGTAGGACTTGTCGTAGTATTAGAATGATTGCATGTTAAAGATTGAAACTTTAGTGATATATATTATAATTGATTGAGGAAAGTTAGTAACTTTGGTATCTGAGATTGTTCTTGATATTACTTGATTTCAGTTACTTTGTTGTTTAGCCAGCTGTAGTTGCTAAAGATCTCAAGTTTATTTGCCATGGATCTCCTAAATATTGGAGATTATAGTGCTACTGAGTCTAGTTTTTGTGAGAAAGATTGCTTATCTGCATAAACACTGTTTTGTCAGTTGGGTTTCATTTGGTGTGCACGAACATGCATCATATTTCAACAGAAGTCAAAGTAATATGATCCATCTATTAGTTAACATTTAAATATTAGTTGCACTATCACTATCCTATGTGTAGATCTTAGATATCCCTCTACTCAATTGATAATTAATTAAAATTTATGTCATAGAATTCTCACCAATAACAATTAATTATATATACCATTCTTAGCATAATAAATAAAATTATAAACACTTCTTATAAACACTTCTTTAAACACGATGGTGTTAATTGAGTAACTATCATATCACTAAAAGACATCTCATGAACGGATTGTCAAAATTCGTATGGAATTCAAAAACTAACGATCAAATACATCAATGTATAAGAGTAATTCCAAGAAGAGAACAAAAGCGCATTAAGGCGTCAAAATTAAAAGCCTCAGCTCAAGGAAGAAGAAGGAGAAGTATAAACTGAATTTTTTTGTAATGTTCATTCACCTTCTTGAGCTACAAACAACATACGTATTTATACTAGTCTAGGGAACAATCTAGAAACATAAGCTAGCTTGTGGGAGAAGATTCCGTCTAGTATTGAAGCCGAGGTACACGCAGCAGAGCTACCAGACACATCAGCATGCAACACCCGTGTCAAATCTAACATGTAACCAACGTGCCACCGTGCCAAGCGTGCCATCGTGCCAAGCGTGCCACCGTGCCAAACGTGCCATCGTGCCAACCACGCTAATCATCCCAAGCACGCCAAGCCTACATGCACCATTGTATGCCAACCGTGCCAATGCGTGCCGGGACTCACGCACCATCCTTACCATGCCATCCAAGCCATGACCATGCCAAGACAAATTATAACATAGGCCTTTTCTTCTTCTTATCTTCAACTATATCTTTAACACCCCCCCTCAATTCTGACTTCTTATAAATATTGCAGATCCCTAAAGCAGAAGTCAGAAATTGTAATCTCTGTGAATTCAATGCCTTAGTAAACAAATCAGCTACTTGGAACTCAGTCTTTACTGGCATTGGCTTAATCACTCCTTCTTGATATTTATCTCTAACTACATGACAATCCACTTCTATATGCTTTGTCCTTTCATGAAACACCGGATTTTCCACTATGTATATGGCACTCTTATTATCACAGAACAGCTCCACAGGTTCTTTCTGCTCTACCCCCAGGTCTTTTTAACAGATACAGCAACCATTGTACTTCACAAGCAGCTGCAGCAAGTGACCTGTACTCAGCCTCTGAAGAGGATCTAGATACTGTAGTCTGTTTCTTTGCTTTCCAAGATACCATAGCATCACCAAAGAACATACAATATCCTGTGACAGATCTTCTGGTTTCAGTGCAACCAGCCCAGTCTGAGTCTGCATATGCCTTAAGCGATTTCGAACCTGTGCTGGGAAACAACAGTCCCTGACCAGGATTACCTTTCAAATATCTAAGCAACCTATGAACTGCCTTCATATGCATTTCTGTGGGACAATCTAAAAACTAGGCTTAACTGTTGACAGCATATGAGATATCAGGCCTTGTAATGGTAAGATACAGTAACTTGCCAATAATCCTCCTGTAACAAGACACATCTGAAAATAAAGGTGCATCATTGTGCTCCAGTTTCAAATTTTGTTCCATAGGTGTTAGACAGGTTTGGCTGCCAAAAAACCTGTCTCTCTAATAATTCAATGCATATTTTCTCTGGCAAATCATAATCCCCCCCTAAGACCTTGCCACTTCAAGCCCCAAAAAGTATCTGAGAACACCTAAATCTTTGATTTGAAACGTAGAATGTAAATGTTCCTTCAGATGCTGAATATGAGACAAAGAGTCACTAGCCACAATAATGTCATCAACATAAATGAGTAAAGCTATAAAAGATTCTGAAGTTCTTTTAGTGAACAGAGTGTAATCATTTCTAGATTGCTTATATCCCTGAGACAACAATACAAAGTAAGCTTTTCATTCCATTGTCTACTGGCTTGTTAAAGCCCATAAAGAGATTTCTGAAGCTTGCAAACTGCATTAGGAATTGATGACTGAACACCTTGAGGCAACTCCATATAAATCTCCTGATATAGATCACCATGAAGAAAAGGCATTATTGATATCTAATTGATGCACATGCCAATGATTCACAGATGCCAAAGCCAAAAGTAGACGCACAGAAGTCATTTTGGCCACAGGGGAAAAAAGTATCAACATAATCTATACCTGGTTGCTGGGTGTACCCCTTAGCCACAAGCCTGGCTTTGTATCTCTCAATGGAGCCATCTGCCTTGCGTTTGACCTTGTATACCCACTTACACCCAATAGGCTGCTTACCCAGTGGCAAAGGAACAATATCCCATGTATGTGTAGCCTCTAAGGCAGCTAATTCCATCTGCATAGCTGCTGCCAAGCTGCTATCCAGCAGCCTTGCTGATATGTCACAGGTTCTTGTTCAGTATGATATTAAGGATATATGATCTGTATTCAGGAGCCAGAGCCTCAAGTGAATGATAAGCTGTATGGATATGGCACTGAGGCAAGGGATTCAGCAGTGTCAGAAGATTGACTAAGATTGCAATAGTAATCCTGTAAGTAGGATGGTGCATGCCTTGGTCTAGCACATCTGTGATCAGAGCCTGATACTGGAGGCAAATGAACTTCAGCTGAGTCACAGGTATCTGATCATTTGAGGGGGATCCTATGTCTGAGAAGAAGTAGGAGAAGATGACGCTGAACGTACAGATGACCTTGAGGGAGACACAGCATCATTCGAATGATGAATATCAGGACATGATGACAATTTCCTGTAAGGGATGCAGCTGAGCTGGAGGCGAACAGGATGTCAAAGGAACATCCCCACACAGCATGATGCACTAGGGCTGACATTGCTGGTACAGAAGACACATTGGAGAATGGAAAGGAATTCTCATGAAACAGAACGTCTCTTGACACAATGACAGACTTGTCTTCCAATCTTTGGAGGATATACCCCCTTTGTATTCATAGGAAACCCAAGAAAAACACAAGGTACAGACCTGGGTTCAAATTTTGCCTTGTGAGGAGTGACATCACAAGCAAACGCTAGACACCCAAACACCCTAAGATGAGTATAGACAGACTGACTTTGATGTAAAATCTCATAGGGAGTCTTATTCTGATGTATAGGTGAGGGCATCAAGTTTATCAAATAGGTGGCATGCTGAAGGCAGAACCCCCAATACTCAATAGGCAGTGAAGCATGAAACTTAAGGGCTCTAGCCACAACCAACAGGTGCTGGTGCTTTCTTCAACCACCTCATTCTGTTGGGAGTAGAGTTACAGGTTGTCTGATGAACCACCCCATGGCTGCATATAGAACTCAGACATTTTGAACTCAAGTCCATTATCACTCCTAACAACCTTGGCATGAACACCAAACTGAGTAAATACATAATGAAAGAAAACTCTGCAAAATTTGTCTGACCTCAGACGTTGCTTTAAGGAGATATATCCAAGTATACCTCGAACAATCATAACTAGAGTCAGAAAGTACCTTTGATTGTACATTGTAGGGTGCCTATAAGGGCCCCAAATATCAACATGAATGACATCAAAAGGAAGCTTAGAACCGTAACAGAATTAGGAAACGGTGACCTTTGAGTTTAGCAAAGGACACACTGTACAAACATTATTTTGAACTAAAAGAAGGTATGTCTGGATACTGTCTATGCAACTCTTGTATTCTAGCTGATGAGGCATGCCCAAGTCTGGCATGCCAAAGATACGCATCAGAGTCAAGACTAGTAGAAGACAAAGCAGAAGGAAAGAAACATGTACTGGACACTTCACACTGCAAAGCTAAACTGGAATCATGTATGTAATAAAGTCCATGATGCTTCCTAGCTGAACCAATCATCCTCCTGGATAACTGATCCTGAATCAAGCAACCAGAGTCATGAAAATGAAACAAGCAAATGTGGAGAGTCAGTAAGCTTGCTGAGGGAAACAAGATGAAAGAAAACGAAGGAACGTACAACACATCCTTCAAACCAGACCACTATGGCAAAACAACAACTCCTTTGTGAGTGGATTCAACTGTGACATTGTTAGGAAGTTTAATAGAGACATGATCAACAGGATTATAGACTGGAACAGTGACAAAGAGCATGAAATGTGATCAGTGGCTCCGAATCCAAGATCCACACACTCTCAGTACTAACAGATTGCTTACCTGTGGATGGTACCAGTTTGTGCAGTCATAACTGCTCCCTTGCACCTCCTTGTTTCCATTGCTCCCTGAAACAACATCATCAATATCCAACAATTTCAGAAGTTTATTAAACTGTTTCTGAGTAAGAGACTGAGCAGACGGGGGGAATGAAACAGACGCAGATAACTCAGCAATCACAGTTCTGATAAACTTTCTTCAAACACTTCAGCTGCATTAACTTGGTTTTAAACTTGAATCCGGGGGGGAAAACCGTGTTTCCTATAGCATCTGTCCTTGTATGTCCAATCATACCCACAATGATTGCACTGCAATCGTTTATTTCCTTCTTGAATAAACCTTCCATTTCCTCTTCTGTATGACTGACCGTGCTTCTTATTGGTCATACGCATTTGGCCACAAAACCTTCCTGATCATCACAGTTTTGCAGCCAAAGCCGAGGTGCATTGCTAAAACCAGCTGATGCACCATTACTGGTAATTTTCTCTCAAACTTCAATGCCATTGCAAAACACAGTTTTAATATCCGGCAACGGAGTCATCACAAATACTTGTGACCTCAACCGGATCAAACTCATCATTTAGTCCTTTAACAAATTTTATAACATAATCACTTTCAATGATTGATTTATCTTCTTGTTATGTCACACACACATCGAAGACAATCACACTTCGGTATGGATCTTAAGGAGGCCAGTTCTTCCCATAATACTTTCAGTTTCGTAAAATAATCATTTAGCTGAGGTTATCCTGCTTTAACCGCATAAAAATTCACATAGTAATCTGATAATCTGAATGGATCACCACTTCCATACCTCATAACTAGATCGTTTCCATACATCTAACGCATTAATCATACCAACATTATACTTTGTGCAATTGAAGGAGAAACACAGTTCATGATCCAAGACTGGATCATGGTGTTTACCTGCCTCCATTGCTGAAATTGAGGATCATTCTGTGCAGGCTTGGTCATGGATCCATCAATGAAACAGCTCTTGTTCTTTACCAACAACGCCATTTGAAATGTCCTGCTCCACGAGTGAAAATTGTGTGGATTGAGTGGAGGTTGAACCAGAACAATTGCTGGACTGTCATTCGGATGCAAGTAGTACGACTACTTGTTGGATTTTCATTGTTCACATGATTATTTCGAGAGCTAGATGAAGCAGCACTTGCATTCGCCATATTCACACTTCAGTCAAAATGATTTACGAAAAGAAAGAATGAGGTGATGTAGAATTCGATGAAGATCAATCAATGATTCAATAGCGAAATGTCATGGCTCTGATACCATGTCAAAATTCGTATGGAATTCAAAAACTAACGATCAAATACATCAATGTATAAGAGTAATTCCAAGAAGAGAACAAAAGCGCATTAAGGCGTCAAAATTAAAAGCCTCAGCTCAAGGAAGAAGAAGGAGAAGTATAAACTGAATTTTTTTGTAATGTTCATTCACCTTCTTGAGCTACAAACAACATACGTATTTATACTAGTCTAGGGGAACAATCTAGAAACATAAGCTAGCTTGTGGGAGAAGATTCCGTCTAGTATTGAAGCCGAGGTACACGCAGCAGAGCTACCAGACACATCAGCATGCAACAACCCGTGCCAAATCTAACATGTAACCAACGTGCCACCGTGCCAAGCGTGCCATCGTGCCAAGCGTGCCACCGTGCCAAACGTGCCATCGTGCCAACCACGCTAATCATCCCAAGCACGCCAAGCCTACATGCACCATTGTATGCCAACCGTGCCAATGCGTGCCGGGACTCACGCACCATCCTTACCATGCCATCCAAGCCATGACCATGCCAAGACAAATTATAACATAGGCCTTTTCTTCTTCTTATCTTCAACTATATCTTTAACACGGATTTTCGAAATCTAAAAGCTTAACCGAACGCCTGATGGCAAGATATTTGGTACTTTTACAGTTGACTGATGTAATCTTGTCCTATATTGGCCGCCGGTGCTGAACGCTACATAGTCGTTCTCTGCGCTGCTGATTTCTTAAATTTTTATTGTAGCTCTCTAACTGGTAACCTTCTAATGTCTGATTGATTTCTTCGTTTTTTGTAGCGTTTTAGCTGGTAACCTTCTAATGTCTGATTGATTTCTTCGTTTTTTGTAGCGTTTTAGCTGGTAACATTCTAATATCTGATTTTATCTTGATTCGTATTGATTATTTAAATATTCCTATTTCAATTGGATCTTTAAATATTCATTTTTCAATTCAAAGCGCATCGGAAAATTATTCTGATAGACATGATAACTCTGAAGATGACTTGCTGCAGGAGTTGCTTTATGAAAAAATTGAGCTACAATATCACCTAGCTTTTGATAAGCTGTTGACCTTAAATTATCCCAATGATGTAGCTGCAGAGTCAATCTTGATGAATGGCTCTGTATTTGGTACCTTAAATATTGTTGGCAACATAGTGGCAAATGCCATTTCTTGCATTCATGATGACCCTTTGATCCATGATGGCTCAGAAAATGAACCTATGTTCGAACACATGAGTCAGCGGATAGAGTTTTCGATGAGATCGTTAATCAAACGGGTTGCTTTGGAACATCCTAGCATGGAACTTTCTGATGCAATGCTGTATCTTCTGACTAGTGACTCGCTTTTTGAGAACGAGAGTGTTGGATGCAGTCGCTCTAAAGAGGAAGGGGATGCTAGTTCGAGTAGGGGTACAAATAGTGAAGGTAAAAGTGAAATTGAGAGAATATTGGAGGAAAAGGTCAACGTTATGGGAAGGATGAACATCTTCTCGGCACCAACATCTGTTGATCTTCTCGAAACGGATTTCACTTCATTGTTGTGAGCTCTTGATTCAACAGTCCACCATCTTGTTACACAACTTCTTCACGCATGAGTTAGATAGGCACAAGATCTTCTAACTCGTCTTTCATATTGGCTTCCAAGTTGCTAAGTCGAATCTCATCATATATGTTAATAATGTTTTAGCAAACTAACACACATGTTATAATCTTGTATAAGATGTTAGAAGATTAGAGAGAAAGAGAGTTAAACATCTTTTATGATGACACGGTCTTAAATATCTCCATATAAAGATCTCTTAGCCTATTATTTCTCATCTTCTAACTGGTTTAATAGTATCAAGCCACATAAATCAACTAGGGATAAATTTAATACAGGCGACATGTTCCTATAAAAAAGAATAGAAGATAATATATGTCAAAGATAATCAAAATTTCATATCCATATATTGCAATGTCATTGTGATTTTTATCCATATGTTTTGTAATTACAACGATTACCCATATGTCTAAAGGTTTTTTTTTACAGTGATTATCTATATCTTTTTTATTTACAAAAATTACATCTTTGTTACAAAATAGCAACTTTTGGCGTAATAATCCGCGTTAACTCATTTAATTTGTTCTCAACAAAATTGCAAACGAATAATCATTGAAAATAAAAAGGTTAAGGATAATTGTTGTAGAAATTCTGTAAAGTTTTGTATAACCATTGCAAATACAAAAGATATGAATAAATATCACAACGAAGTTATAAGATATAGATATGAAATATGATTAACTTATATATGCCACTAATCTCTCACAATAAAAACTCTCTACCTTTTCTCACTTTCACTAGCATCATCCACCTCAAATGAAAAA
>AP025074.1:21018206-21047764 GCA_036186865.1 Eustoma russellianum | reverse complement strand
ACTTCATCAAAATAGTAACAATGTTGGCAAAATGTAAGGTCTTTGAAACTTTCCGTAGTGCCGCCATCATGATTTCCACAAGAATCCATGCAAAGTTAAGCTGGGTCTCATGTTTGATACGATAAGTAACGTAGAAATCCATGTTTCTTGGATTTCTAGTACACTCACCGTTGATGCAGTAGATGACCACAGCCAAAAAAATACGATCCACTAGGGACATATTCTGAGTCTTCTTTGTGGGAAGATATCCCACATCAAACTTGATGTTCCACTCCCGAACTTCATATTTGCTGCTCTAGTCAAATACAGAGAAATCAGCCAACCCCTCATTTCTGACTCCAAGAACATCACATATTTCTTAGATAGAGAAACTGAGGGGTGTACCAGCAACAACGGTGTTCAGAGTGAATTGTTGGGACTCAGATTGTGGAGTGATCCACATATTTGCGTAAAACAGCATTGTGTGATCTCGGGAGAGTTCCATCATATCTTGTCTGGACCAGAGAGCCATCCAGCCTTGATGATCAAGGAGAGTGATGACTTGATTGGTGTTGTGTTCCTCTGTAAAGTCACTAACCCGGATGAGTTTGAGAGGCACCACTGGTCTTTTGTTGCTAATCCACCCTTGAAATAAGAGATGGGAGTAGCAAGATAGATGGGCACCTTTGGCCACATGAGGAGGTGGTTTGGTAGCGTCCAAGGAAAATTTTCCTTAGATAGCCCTTCGCGAATAGAGATGAGTTCTTGAGGTTCAACAATGCCAACGGTTTGCTTGCGTTTGTATCCCTCTGTGTTTGTCTTGAAGGTCCTGCGGAAGCCATTTGTGAGTATATGATTGAAGATTTGAGATTATGAATGAAGATATTGTTTGAAGATTGTGAGAGAAGTGGAGGAGACGGATAGAATCTAAAAGAGAGGAAGGGAAAAGGAAGAGTTAGGAGCGGTTGAGGAGGCAATAGCATTGAATGCAGAGTTAGTGGGAAAGTAGGAGAGTGGGGAAGATGAAGAGGTGGAAGATTAAAGTGAAGAAGATGAAAAGGTAGAAGAGTTATGGGGAGGTGTGATTTTGTCGTGGGAAAGAGGAAGAAAACGTTGGGAAGAGGAATGGTTGCGCAGTCAAATCCTTCAATTCCCGTAAAAAGATGAGGGACGCTTAGAATGACATTGAATTTTTAGGGTTTAGTCACCTTATGTCACTTCGAACGACTTCATACAACCAGATGAAGCGCCTGAAGTGACTTTGAACGGTTGTGGGTAAGTGGATTAAACGCTTAATGTCACTTCGAACAAGTGAACCACTTTGAATAAAGCGTTTAAAGCCACTTCGAACGCGTGTATTAAGAAACATAAAGCGCCTGATGTCACTTCGAACGAGTGACATCCTTAGCATCAGGCGCTTAATGTGACATTGAACTCCTTAACTAATAGTGATGAAGCGCCTTATGTGTACCGACTTTGAAATTTTGAAAATTGTTCTTGCTCAACTTAAAATGAGTTATTACTAGTCCATGTTAAGCAACCGCAACCTACTTCTTATTAATGCAAATATTTCACTAGGCAAGGGTTTTGTAAATATGTCTGCAAATTGATCACGTGTAGGAACAAATTCCACACTAACCAAGTTCTTTTGTACACAATCACGATGAAATGATATCTCACTTCAATGTGCTTAGTTCGACTATGTTTGACGGGATTTTGTGCAATGTTGATAGCAGATGTGTTATCACACAAATGGGCACTTTAGAGAAGTGAATGTTATAATCATTTAAAGTGTTTGTCATCCATAACAATTGTGCACAATAAGAGGCAGCCGATACATATTCGGATTCTGCCGTAGAAAGAGAACAATGTTTTGTTTCTTGGAGAACCAAGAAATAAGACAATCTCCGAGAAATTGACAAGTTCGGGATGTACTCTTTCTATCAACAAGACTCCCGCATAATCGGAGTCACAATATCCCCTTAAATCAAAACATGCATTTTTAGGATAAAATAGCCCAAATTTCAAAGTACATCTAAGGTATCTAAGAATACGTTTTACCGCAATTAGATGCATTTCCCTAGGATCACTTTGAAATCTAGCACATAAGCATACTGCATGTAAAATATCGTGTCTACTCGCAGTTAAATAAAGTACTACCTATAATGCCACGATACAAGGTTACCACGACATGCTTTCCTTTTCATCCTTGTCAAGCTTGGCACTTGTGCTCATTTGTGTGTTTACTTCTTCTTCCTTCAACAAAATTGTACTTCTTGAGCAAGTCCTTTGTGTATTTGGTTTGAGAAATATACACGCCTTCTTCGGTTTGCTTGATTTGTAGTCTAAGGAAGTAATTTATCTCTCCAATCATGCTCATCTCGAATTCACCTTGCATTAAACTAGCAAATTGCTCACAAAGACAATTGTTAGTAGCACCAAAAATAATATCATCAACATATACTTGAACAATTAATTGATTTCTACCTTGTTCTTTTATAAACAAAGTAGTGTCAATATTACCTCTTGAGAATCCATTATTAAGAAGAAATGTATTTAACCTCTCGTACCAAGCTCTTGCAGCTTGTTTAAGGCCATAAAGAACCTTTTTAAGTTTGAAAACATGATGTGGTGATTCATGACATTCAAACCCGGGAGGTTGTGCAACATACACTTCTTCTTGAATAATGACATTCAAGAAGGCGGATTTAACATCCATTTGGTAAAGTTTAAAATCTCTATAGCAAGCATATGCTAATAACATTCTAATGTCTTCAAGCCATGCTACGGGTGCAAATGTCTCATCAAAATCAATACCTTCTTGTTGACGGTATCCTTGAGCAATTAATCTAGCTTTGTTTCTAGTGACATTTCCTTGATCATCCATCTTGCTACGAAATACCCATTTCGTACCAATAATGGGATGATCAAGTGGTTTAGGAACCAACTCCCAAACATTACTTCTTTCAAATTGGTTTAACTCTTCTTGCATAGCCAAGATCCAATTTTCATCAAGAAGCGCATCTTTGACGTTTTTAGGCTCTATGAGAGAAACGAATGCGTTCTCTCTATATTGCCTTCGTATGGTGATACCCCTATTCAAATCACATATGACCAACTCGTGTGGGTGAGAACTCTTATGATTGAATGATCTAGGAAGATTGGAGACATCTCCTCCAACTTCCTCATGATCACTTTCCGGAAGTGACGAAACTTCATCATTTTGATGATTCTCATTTTCCGGAACGTACGATGCATTTTCTACATTTTGTGTATTAACGATATGAGTATGAGAAATATTTCTATTTGACTCACTAAGTCCATGCACACTAGGTGGAGGAGTACTTTCAATAGGTTCTACTCTCAAGTCAATGAAGATGTTCCCATTTGGAGGCTTATCAACAATCTCTTATTGATGAACAACCGTCGGAATGTCCTCAAGAATTTCTTCTCGAGGAGTCACATCTTCATTTTCTTCACAATCCTCATTAAGTTTAGGTTCGTAATTAAATGACTCATTAAACTTAACATGGATTGTTTCTTCCACCTTTTGACTCCTTTTGTTGAAAACACAAAATGCTTTATTATTTGAGGCATAACCTAAAAAGATACCTTCATCCGCTCTGAGGTCAAGTTTGTCCAAAGTGTCATTGGTGTTAAGTATGAAACACTTGCAACCAAACACTTGGAAACACCCAATGTTGGGAACTTTACCATTCCAAAGCTCATAAGGTGTCACATTTAGATATGGTCTCAAATATACACAATTAATCACATGGCAAGCGGCATTTACCGCTTCAGCCCAAAGTACTTGGGCAAACCGAACTCATTTAATATTGCTATACACATTTCTTGTAGAGTTCTATTCTTTCGTTCGGCTACACCATTTTGTTATGGAGTTTTAGGTGCCGAAAGATCATGTGAGTATCCTTTGGATTCACAAAACCTTTCAAACTCACCATCAAACTCACCACCACACGATCACTACAGATGGTTTTAATGGTGTCACCCATATGATTCTCTAAACTTCTACTCAAATTCATAAACTCACTACATGCATCATTTTCTTAGCAAGAACCATCACCATGTATAATGAGTATAGTCATCTACTACCACGAAGGTATAATGTTTACCACCCAAACTCTTTGTTCCAACATCCCCATGCAAATCCATGTGTAGTAGTTGTAGGGGTTTGGAGGTGGATATATTTGTTTTTGGTTTAAAGCTTGTTTTCACAAGCTTTGCCTTTTGACAGGTGTCACATAAGTCATGGTTTTCGAAACTCATTTTCGGAAGGCCTCAGACTTTATTGTTTTCGCAAATAAATTTAAACGTTTTGAAACAAACATGTCTGAGACGTCTATGTCATATTTGCGTCAAATCGTTTTTAGCAACTAGGCAAGATACATTTTGAGAAACCAAATTATTAATGCTAAGTTTGTGAATGTTTTTGAAACGCAAAGCCTCAAATAAGATAGTATTATCCTTTTTCACAACACACTTTGTTTTCAAAAACGAAACTTCATAATTAGCGTCACATAGTTGACTGACACTTATCAAGTTAAACTTTAATTCTACTACATATAAAACATCACTAAGAGAGAAAGAATTGTTACCCACAATACCATGTCCTTTGATTTGGCCTTTGCTACCTCCAAAGTGGGCAACTCCTCCATCTTGCATAGTGAGTCTATGGAAGAGACTTTGTCTCCCGTCATATGGTTGGTACACCCACTGTCCACGACCCATTTGACCTTCTTGTCATCGCTTTCTCCATTGAGTGCTAGGGCCTACAAATGAACCATATGGTATTGGTACCCTTTTTATTTTGGGTCCTTGAAGGATAGTTACCTTCACTTTGCCTTTCGACAACAACACAAGATTCTTATTATTTTTGGCTCTACATACTCTTTCTACATGAACTTTTCTATTGCAATGAAAACATGTAGGAGTATGTTTGTGTGAAAGTGTATGCTTGTGCGCTGGCACATTCCGTGATTCCTTTTTAGGGACAACCTTCTTTGGAATCAAAGAGGGTTTTTGTTTTGCGGATTCAACCAAAGGCTTTGACACCTTTGGTGCATTTGCCTTTCCTTTAGGCATGTGCCGTTATTTCTTCAAGGAGGTTTTAGACTCCTTGACAACTTGTGCTTATTCCTTTTGTTTTCTCTTCTTGAATGCATACATGGCACTAGGTTTGATTTTATTTTTGGGCAATGTGTTTGCATCCTTTTTAGCACTATCCTTTTGAAGGACTTTCTTCTTCAAAAGGCTTTGAGAAGATGAACTTGATTTCATCAAGTTATGCTTCTCTTCTAGTGCAATCACATGCACGGTCAATAAAATATCATGCTCTAATTGTAATGCAATGTGATTTTCTAACGTGTCATTGTATTCATTTAAGCATGCTCTAAAGTCATTTTTGACACGTTTATACTTCAAATCTAAAAAATTATTTTCTTGCACTAAATCATCTTCTTCATCAATTAATCTATGGTGAGATGAAATATTGCATACCTCCATGACGTCATCTATGACCATTAGAGAATAGAATTTTTTCCTAGCCATTCTTTCCCTCTTCTGAGCGGATCTTAGGGCCTTCTCATCTTGTGATGTTTTCAGCTTGATAGCAGCCATCTCTGCTTTAATGGCAAGATTCTCAGCCTCAAGTCTACTCTTGGCTTCCTCAAGATCAAGTTGTTGGAATATGTTAGAGTTTTGATGATTTGCACAATTGATACTTCAAACGCTTGATTAGGCGCCTAATGTGAAGTGTTTGAAGGTCAGTATACTTCGAACACCTTCGTAAGACGCCTCATGTAAAGACTTTGAAAACCAGTACACTTCGAACGCCTACATAAGGCGCTTCATATGTTGTGGTTGTATTCCACTACACTTCGAACGCCTTCATTAAGCGCTTCATGTGTTGTGGCTGAATTCCAGTACACTTTGAACGCCTACATTAGGCGCTTCATGTGTACCACAGAGTCAAAAGTACTTTTCCCCCTAAAATGGGCACGTACATCAAGTAACTTTCTGATAAAAGTCAGAACCACTTCGAACAAGTATGAAGGCTAAGATTAGGCGCTTCATGTGACTTCGAACGCTTTCAGTTACCCACAAGGCGCTTTATGTTACATTGAACGCCTGTTCATTTTCATATAAAGCGCTCCATGTCACATTTAACGCCTGTTCATTAAACAGATTAGGCGCTTCATGTGACCAACGTTACAAATGTCTTATGCTATACTTTCTAACGTTACTTGGCATTTTGTATCCTCCCTTTTTAGTGCTATTTTCACAGGTTCTCTCTCATCATCTCCAATGATGAGGACATGCTATCACAAGAAGACAAAAACCATTATTGGCTCTGCAGATATTTCAAACGGTCATGCAATTCAAAGTGAGATAAAATAAGGGTTTCATCTCATTCTTCTCCAACTTTCTATCATTCAAGCTCTCAAGTTTCTCTCCAGTTTCCAAGCTCTCAAAATAGTTGTAATCTTGTATATTTTACTTTATTGTTGAGAGTTGTGTTGTAAAGGAAGAAGAAGGGTCTTCTTCTTAGTGAGTGAATATTGTGAGAGGCTGTGTAGATTGTTGGTCAACAAGCTAGGGTGCTTCTTGTTTGAGAAATCTAAACCTTGGAGGGTTAGTTGATAGTGTGGTGGTGCACTATACCCCCTACAAGAATTCTTTGAGGGCAAAGAAGTTCTTTGGAGGCTAGACTTCGAGGGATTAGTTTTCTTGGTTGTGGTCTAGGCATGTGGCCTAGTTTTTCCATTGTTGTGGATTTTGTTTTGATTGTCGTTTCCCCCATAGAAATAACAATCTCCCATTCAAAATCCTTCTTGTGAAATATCAAGAAGGTAGAGGAGTAGAGTCATTTGACTTGAACCTCTATACATCTTTGTGTTCTTTACGCTTCCGCAAAGTTTTATTCTTTTCAAGAACACATCCAAACATTGAGTGCACTCAAAAACAAAAATTATTCAAGAAAATATCCATACTTGGTGAACACACTATTCAACCCCCCCTTCTAGTGTGTTATAAGAGACCTAACAATTGGTATCAGAGCGAAATCTTGAGTATTTGAGTTCAAATAGCAAGATTTGATCTTCAAAGTATGGATCCCTTTAGTTATGATGATGCTAGTTCCCCTAGTGGTGACGTCTCAAGAAGAAGGAGGCAAGAAACACTACTCCTTTCCATTTCTAGTGTCCATGTCAAGGTTCCTATGTTTGATCCTCTCAACTACCCACTATGGAAGTCAAACATGGAAACATATCTACGTTCTTGTGGGTACCGCATATGGAGAGAGGTATCAAAAGGTTCCACCATTTCTTTTGATGTTGATGATCCCACTCCGGAGGAGGAGTTACATTTTGCAATAAATAGCAAAGCTCTTGCTATTTTGAATAGCTCTCTTTCACCAAATGAGAGAGCTCAAATCCAAGGTGTCCGATCCGCACACGAAGCTTGGACAAAGCTAGAGATGATCTATGAAGGAACATCTCAAGTGAGGAAGGCCAAGATGAGACAATTGATCAAACAATTTTATAACTTTAATGTCCCCAAGGGTGAAAAGATCGAAAAGTCCATTCAAAGATTCACCAAACTTGTCAACCTTCTCACGACGGTTGGCAAAAAGATAGAATAAGAGGATCTCAACCATTGCTTCTTAAATATTTTAGGAAGAGAATGGAACGCAAAGGTGACGGCCATCGAGGAGTCCAAAGATCTTGAAAATATTACTTTGGATGAGCTTTATGGAAATCTTATCACGTATGAGATTCATCTTGAAGCTCAAGAGAAGAATGATCCTATCCGGAGCTCATCAAAAGCACTTGCATGCGAGTCGGAAGATTCGGATGACGAAGTCGGACTTCTTGTCTGGAGGTTTAGGCGCTTTGCAAAGAAAAATGAGGATGAAGCAAAAAGATTCATCAAGGAAAAGTTCTCCAAGGACAAGGTGAAGGACCAAGAGAATAAATACTATAAGTGTGGGAAGTTTGGTCACTTCATGAAGGATTGTTGGGTGAAGGAGCTGCAACTCAAAGACAATAAGGACATCGACCAAAGAAAGAAGGCCTTACAAGCGGAAGTAACCCATTGGGAGCACCCTATCCGGATCCGAAAGTGACAATGGCGATAATGATGACCTTGCCCTCGTGGGGGTCATCAATGACAATCTTGATAAGTTATATATGTTATGGGAGCATATTTATCATCATTATTCAGAGATATCAAAGGTGTTAAAGGTATGGAAATGATCACGACATATAAGAAAAAAATATTGGGAATTTTGGTGTTACACGTTGGCAAAATCTTGTCAACTATTATCTATTGATTTCTTCTTCGAAAATCTGAGTTGATATGCATATATACAGCCTTAAAAACGTGATTTATTAGGTGGATATGATGTGGTATTCATTTTATGGCTTGGTGATAAGTGGACCAATCAAAAAGGAACTAGTTGGCAAAAATTGCCAACTTGAATTTTTCAAATGTAGCCAACGACTACTTGGTGTTCATGGCTGTTTTTTTTCAGATTTTTTGAAGTCAAATGGAGACTTCACATGCTCTATTCTTGTGCTTGGAGTTGAGGCTATTTTTGGGGTATTATCCTTCCTTATTATCTCAAAGTTACAAAGGATAATTAAGGTTAATTTTTTGAAAAATATGAATTAGTAGCCAAAGGCTACTACCCTATTTTTGAGGATGATTTTAATTTGAAATGTTCAAAGCCTCACACGCCTATGTTTATGCCAAGAAGTTGAGGTATTATCTGCTTCATATTATCTACATTTTGCAAAGGATAAATGAGACATTCCAAGGTGGAATTTTCGACCAACAAGGTGTTTCCAAGGTGGACCAATTATGTTGTCTCATTTTGCCAAGTGTACAAAGGCCAACCAATGATGAGAAGACATTTGGACTTGATGATAAATATGGTGACACATGTGCAATCTTATCTCCAAGGCTCACTGCACACTATAAATAGGAGGTAATGGTGAAGAAGATGAAACACACTTGAAGCTCACAAGCACTTGTTGAATTGTCTAGCTATCATCTTCTTGTTGTTGTTCTTGTTCCATTCTTTGTAGCAAAGGTGTTCTTGTTGTTTTTGTTGAGCTACAAGACTCTTGAGCTTCATTTGTAATATTGATTATCCATTTCTATAAGGCTATATCAATAGGCTATAGAAGTGTTGCAACTAAGTGTTGCATAGAAGGTGATTATCCAAGTCATGAATAGGGTTGGTGTATAACCCAAGGATCAAGCTTGGTTCTTGTTGTAAGGTGATTCATTTCATAGTGAAATCCAAGGAAAAGTGTTCCTTGGGACTGGAGTAGGTCACATTGACCGAACTAGGATAAATCCTCGGTGTTCTTGTCTTGTTTCTTCATTTATGTTTTCTGCCCGTTTTTACTGCAGTTTTCACACAACTTCTCACGAATTGAAAAAATAGCTAAACACTTTCGAAATTCGTGATGTTTGGTAGAGTTATACTTCAGACTGTTAGCTTTCATTTGCAACAAGAATCACTTGATTTGAGCAAGGAAAAGTTAGATCTTTCAGTCTTTGCAAGATAACTGCTCCAATCTGCCTGCAATCTGACCAGTTTTGAGAAAACTTAAATTCTGTATTTATCAAGAATTGTTTAAGGTCAGGGCCTTCTAGAAACATCATCTAAACATCCTAAGGAGTGTTTTGATATAAACATCAACCTTTTTGGTTGAATATTCAAAGAGAAACACGTTTTTCAAAATCAGCAACATTTTGTCCCATTCTGTCCAGATTGACCATCTGAATGTTTTTATTTGTTTAAGGGGTCAAACGATCTTATTTTTGTCTGATTTTTAAACAGAGTCTTGTTAACATATTGAAGTTAAATTCTGGAAAGTTTCATAATTTGTGGAGTTGTATACAATTGTTTTTGAATTTTTCAAAACGGGTTCTGAATCTGAGATGGCCTCAGATCCTGTTTTCAAAGGGGATTTTTACAAAGGGTTGTAGTGTAATTTCCGCTAACCACTATTCACCCTCCTCTAGTGGTGTTTATTGTAGGTGCACGGTCCAACACAAACATTTGTTGTCTTTGAACTATTTTCAGGTGCCACTATTAATGAACTAAACTAGTTAATTAAGTGAAGTACTTAAGTTAATGAACTTACTAGTTCATTAAATGGAGATATATTTGGAGAAGGCTTGATGACAAAAAATTAAAAAATGGAAAGTCTCCCTATTCCTACAAGATACACGCCTACATATATATATTATATATATTTCAGATTTTGTTTTAAAAAGGCACAATACACATACATTCCGACGTACTACCGACACGTTACATATATTACAAACGTACGTCAACGTCACACACACTATATACACCTTATATTTATGAGTATATTCAGGTCTTATATCATATGATATAAGTCATGGTGATGACAAAATTATAATGACACGTTACAAAGTTATAAACCGAAAATTGTCGTATCGGGTGACTACTGAAACTTCGCCAACGTATCACGTACTTGCCATATAAAGATGGCCAGTCCGTATACTTTAAAAATGTCCAAAAATTTTGTGACATATGTTCAAATCAGTCATAAAATCGTTCCATGTTTGCACACACACAATCACCCACAATTTAGGCCAAATTGTGGAGATTTCAAATTTTAATTTTTAAGGCACATGGGGCGCCTCTTTAAGTCAGCCACTAGAGCTGAATATCTAATTTATTTTGTGTATATTATGTGTGACATAATATATAACATGTGCAAAAAGTTTGAACTTAATTGGAGAAAAATCGCGTAATCGACGAAAGTCGAAAATTCGATTTTCTACGAACATAACACATGGAACGTTTTGGCATGACTTGAAACATGTATCTAGACACTTTTTACACATTCAGGACATGTTAGAGTGTTTTAGAAAATTCAAATTAGGGCTGATTGGAATTTACCATATATGTGTAATTATTGTGCATTATTTTACAAAGATTACCAAAACGAAATTCAGCATATGTGCAAGACTTATTACACGCCATTCTCAGCCATGATGGAGCCTATGTGGAGCTTAGTTGGCATCTCAATTGGTGGAGAATATGCCATACAAGGTTAGTGACATAAAAGAGGGAGCTACACAAGGTAACAATTCAAAAATTTTGAAAATGTAACACATGCTGAAAATTCAGCATATGCTACTACGTGCTGGCCGATTTTCTTGTCTTGATGGTGGCTAATTGGCGTCCCAAAATTGAAGGGATTAAATGATGATTATTTGGAATCATTTTGAACTCTTTTTGGCACATGTTTTATGAGTTATTTTCGTATTTTACAGCTCATTAAATGGTTACATGTTGGACCAATCATCAAGTGCCAAGTAAGCAAAGACAAGTCATCCATTCAATTCAAAATATGCCAAGTGAAAGGGGAAGAGAAAGTTAGGGAGCTGATGAAACAGCTTGAAATAGAGAAGCAAAGCATTTTTGAGGAAGAAGCACGACTAGCCGATTTACTCCAGGCTGAAAAGCAAGCTGAGGTGCCTTGCTATTATCTCATATTTCTCTTGCTTTTCTATAATATATTCTTTAAGCTAGCAACCCTTCGGAACCATATCATAGCCACGAGTTTAAATCATGTTATATTCATTTGATTTAAATTATCTGCTTAATAAATTAGATACAACAATCTATTTTATCGATAATATAAAATATTCAATTAATAAAAGTATTAGGGTTTTGCAAATATGAAATCATTTATTTATATGGTGGAAAATCATAATGAGGAAAAGGCGAGTTAAAACTTTAGTAAGAAGTTTTGTAGAATTAGGAACCATCATTGTAACATTGTTTCCAAATGGTAGCTTTAACTATGTAATATAACAGGCATTACTTTAATAACTATGTAGCTTATCTGAATGCAGACATTCGTAGTATAACAGACATTACTTTCGTTCTCAAATGATATATAGTAATTGTATTCCGATATATATGTGGACCTACAAATATTGTATGAGTCGCATTCTTTTGATGCATTGATTTTTCAGATTAATATTAACATTTTAACCAAAAAATTATTTTCCTTTACTTAATTAATATGAAGTATAGAAGAAGCAGAGGATCAGTTTTGGCCTATTTGCTCACAAAATCCATTTCCAAGGAAAAGATAATAATGAAAAATGTATTTTGTAGCTGAGACTGAAGCAAGAGGCAGAGGAAAAGGAAAAGGCTCGGCTGCTCCTTCTGGAGGAAGAAAGAAATACAAAGAAGTCGAGGAAGAAACAAATAAAAGGCTGGAAGATGTGCGACAAGAACTGGAAGCAGAAAAGCAGCGGCATATGGATGAGATTCGCGACTCGAACAAGAACTGGCTCAGATGTGTACATCTGAACTGACACCAACCCGTTATGGTGATTCTTCACAATCAGCCCGCGCGAGCTCCAGCAAGAGGCGCCTGTGTTTAATATGCCACGTGAAACAAGTGACACCAGAAAAAGAATTTCATTTACCGACGAAAAACTCACCGACGAACCACAGTTCGTCGGTGTTGCGTCGGTACTTTGCGACGCATTTGCGATAAACTCATTTTCGTCGTTAATTGCGACGAAAATACGATGAAAAGCATTGTCGCTAACAAAAAAAATAGTCAGGTTAATATGTTCGTCGGTGTTTTGTCGGTGGTTCGTCGCTATTCTGTGTGTTTTATTCGTCGCTATGTAGTTTGTAACGTTACGTCGTTATATCGTCGCTATTTTGTCGCTAAAATTCCAGAACACGGATAAAATAAATTCGTCGGTGAGTAGGTTCTTGGCGTTGTGTATCGTCGGTTTTTTGTCGATGAAACCCGCGTGTCGCAAATGTTTTGTTTTACTTTTCGTTCGTATTCCGATTTGTCGTTGTGTCGTCGCAGATTCGTCAAGGATTAAACACGTGTATTAATTAAGGAAAAAGAAAGCGGTGATTGGAAAATTTTTTTATTAATTTAATAAAAAATTTACATTATGAAACGAAAAATTAAAAAAAGAAATCTAAAAGAGAGGCGCAGAGGGGCCGTTCACTCTTCGTCATCGGAAGAAAGAGTGGCCGCCACATTATCTGCGAACTCTCCGAGGAGGCGCTTCAGCTTGTAATATCTGAATTTCAACTTCCGCAGCCTTCTAGTCATGCTGTGCAGTTGCCTCGGCTGCTGCTGCATGTTTGCTATCAGCATACGGTAGTCGATATCCTGTTCCGGCATTTGTTCTTGAGCATCCTCTCGCGCGGTAGTGGGCCATACACAGATATGGAACCCTCCCGCTCAACCGATGGTGGTTGGGGAGGAGGCCCTTGTGGCGGGGCACTGTTTGCCCCTCCACCACGCCTTGGGGTTCTTCTAAAACGACGCGGCATATTTTGATGTTTTATAACTTTGTATGTGTGTATATATATGTGCGGATGTTTGGGGTATAAATAGGTAAATTTAGCGACGATATAGCGACGAACTTGTGACGAATTTTTCGACCGTTAACCAAGATGGGAATATGTGCGGGTGTGACGCTTCGTGCGATTATTAGCGACGAATTAGCGACGAAATGTGTGCGGACGTGACGGTTCGTTCGAATTAGCGACGCGTTTAGCGACGAATTAGCGACGTAAACACGTTCTAACCGTTGGGTACTGAACGGACACTGCGGAATAGCGACGCATTAGCGACGCCGTAGCGACGAAACGCGTCGAATGGTGTGAAGAGACGTCGTGCGTCGCTAGTTCGTCGGTAAAGCGTCGCTAAATTCGTTGATAATATCAGCTCAGCTAATGAAGATAATATTGTAATATCGTACGTTGTAACCGTTGGGAACTGAACGGAATAGCGACGCATTAGCGACGCCGTAGCGACGAAACGCGTCGAATGGTGTGAAGAGCGTCGTGCGTCGCTAGTTCGTCGGTAAAGCGTCGCTAAATTCATTCGCGCATAATAGGTTCTCGTCGTTGTATTAAGTTTCGTCGATATGGTTAGTAGGTTCTCGTCGTTGTATTAAGTTTCGTCGGTATATAGTCGGTGAATTAGTCGTCTCAAATTTTTCTGAGCCACATTTCGTTTGTATTTTAGTGTCGTCAAGATTCGTAAGAGATTAAACACGTGTTTAAATTAAGAAAACGAAAGCGATGATTAGAAAAATAAAACTTCATTAATATAGAATTATAAATTACAAAATATATTAGGACAATAATGAAAAAACAATCTAAATGAATAGCGGAGAGGAGCCATTCACTGTTCGTCATCCGAACAGAGAGTAGCAACACTCTCCGCGCACGCCTTCAGGAGGCGTCTCAGCTGTGCAGCTTTGGATTTAATCCGCATCTGCCTTGTGTCCAGGTATTGGAGACGCTCATCCTGGTACATAATATGCTCCCTCAGGTCATCCACTGTTTTCCACAGTTCTTGTATTTCTTTATGGAGATCGCCAATTTGGCGATCCCGACGTGGCCCAAAAAGACTGGGTTCAGAGGACTCAGCCTGTGGGGGTGATTCTTGTGGTGGAGGAACTGCTGAAGAAAAGGGTTGTTGAATAGGCCGTATTGCCGCTGAATGGCCACTACCACGTCGCGCTTGCGTTTTAGTACGAACCATTTCGTCGCTTTTCGTCGCTAGAGCATATAGCGACGAAATGGCGACGATTTTTGTCTGTCGCTATAACTCTTTTTTTTTGTGGTGTGAACAATGTTTTTCTGCCTTGTGCACACGAAGTTACATGTGCTGATTGTAACAATGAGGCTCCACACACCAAGGAAGATCGTTGCCTGCAACGCCATGATTGAAAGACGAATCCAGATTAAAGGCCCAACATGCAACTGATCCACTGTGCTAAATGTCATCTCATAGCTGAATAGCCATTTTAGTATTACGGTTTTGCATTCTAATATTTGAGTCTTAGCGTTTGTGTGATCTCTATAGCTCATTTCTTTGGAGAGGAAGAAAAGGGCTGACTTTTTATTGTCTGTTAAATTCAGAAATTTGTGGATTGTTCGTTTATTCTGGATTGGTTGACAACAAAGCTAGAAAATGCATAACTGTCTATGGCAACCTGTTTATTTGCTGACAGGATCTACTGTCTCACTATTGTTGGAAAGAATAAAATCATTCCATAAATAAAAGATAGTGTCTTGAATAGCAAATATTGTCATTTATCATATCATGTATAGAGTGAAAGTTTCCGTAACCAATAGTGTTAGAGCTACTATAGATAAGGCTGGATGTATTCAACAAATCTCAATAAAATAAACCTTTTCAGTCCAAACTACATGGTATCAGAACAGGTTTAATACCTGCGGACTCAAAACACAAGCTCATCATAGCCCAAATCCCCTTCTCAGATTGAACCTTCGCTTCTAATCCTCCCAGAAGAAAAACAAATTTTTTTTTTGAAACCAACAATCCACCAAGAAACGAACGTTTTTTTTGAAACTCAAAACATAAATTCATCACTATTCCAGAATTACCTTTCTCATCCAGAAAGCCAGAAGATCAGCATAGTTTACCTGCAAAAACCACTAAAGAAAAATGTGAGACAGAGAACCCAAAATCTACAACAGTGAATTAGACATCCAATTGGTTAATTTGCTCCGTAATAGCCTCAACGTTCAAGTACCCACCACTCTGATAACCTCTCACTTGGGATCAAATTAAGTGGCGATAATTATCAATTATGAGTTGCACTAATGAAGAAAGCAGTAGGAGGTCGGGGCTGGAGCCAACACCTCAGAGGTGTCCCTCCACCACTGGCAGCCACAAAACAAACCTTCACACAGTGGGAGATCAATGATCATTGTGTGTTTACCTGGCTCATTCAAAACATTGAGCCTAAGCTTCTAAACAACGTGTCACAATATCCCATGGCAAAACCATGTGGGATGGACTTGCAGTAACTTATGACACAGAGACGGATTTATTGCAGGTCAAAAGCTGTAGTGCCCCGCTCCCGAACCCTAGCATCGGGAACAGTGCACCCACCGTATCTCGCTGAGGAGAATACAAGGCGTCGAATCAATCTCTTACACGTCAGAAATAACGTAGAAATTTTTCTCGCGGAAACGTAAATTATAACTTAAATTAAACTCCATTAATCGTCATTACATTACTGAATAAAACTCTGACCACAAAGTACTAAAGAAGTCTGAGAAAATCCCCAAAAGATAACTACGAAAAATCAGCTGCAGAGTTCCCCTCGTATCCTAGCTGCAGATATCAACCAGCCCACTCAGCTATGTCCGTCCCGTCCTCAACAAAGATGTGCTCGTAGTCCTCATCCGGCTCACCTGGGAGTAGGGGTGAGTGACAGAAATCACCCAGTAGATGCCCGCCTCAAACAAATACAAAACGTACATACCGAAATGATATAGCCACATAGCACATAAACATGATATAACATATAGCACATACATATAAAATAACATGCACAAGATAAAGTAAAAGCAGTAAATAAAGCACTCCATGTAAAATGCGCAAGTACGTGATGCATGCTCAATCAACGTGTCACACGCAACAAAGTCATGTCACACAGAATGCCGATATCTATACCGTGCAATGCATGAACCCGGGTCCTACTGAGTGGCTGCAGGTCGTACACCCCACAGTCACCATACTGAGTGTGCGTGGCCGCGCCACACACACCATCCTGAGTGTCGTGGCCCCGCCACGTACACCATCCTGAGCGCCCGTGACCCGTACATCACGACCCGCCATCATGCAATGCACGTGCCATGAATGCAAGAACACAATCGCCTGAGGCCCCTGGCCCATCCTCACCATCCTCCGGCACTCAATATTTGGTTTCATAAATTTTACGAATATTGGAAAGTTGTTACTTATCACCACCCTTATTTTTTTCCTTATCTTGTATTAATTTACTAGAATTTTCTACTAATTTCCCTATGTTTCCCTTATTTAATTCTATTTATTACTATTATTTTTTTAATTACTTAAATTTACCCAACTTCAGAAATTAAGTAGAAATAATTTAAATTTAACCTTTTATATTTTCTAGAATTTATTTGGATTTGATTGGTATTTAATTATATTTTCTGGCCTGATCCGTCAGACCCAATACTTTTTTTTTGATGTTAATGGACCGCCTTCGGTCCGCCCGCTGGCCAGTCGACCCGGTCCGTTGGCTAGCCTGTTCTCTGCCTTAATTTAATTAATTATTTATTTATTTATTTAATTGGATGTTCCACCAGTGGCAACGCGGTGTTGTGTTTTTTCGATCCCAACCCATTTTCTCCTATTTCCAGTCTATAGGAACCTATTCTAAGGCCAAAACACAAGTTTTTAAAGGCTCCTATTGTAAAAATTCCCCTTTTGTTTTCCCAATTCTTTAAGGGTATTTTGTTTTCGATTCAATCATACCTCCAATTTCACACACATACACGCACATAGCAGCCATAAACAATATATCTCATGCTTTCCAACATATACAAAATTTACAACTTAAACAAATAAAAACAACGAAACAAAATTTATAACTTAAACAAATAAAACAACAAAACACATTAGTATACCATCAAAGCATGCATGAATCATACCCGTTTGAGGGGGAAGAGGCACCTACCTTTTTGACGAATTAACTTCCTTCTCCTCTAGGCTCGAATCTAAACAATTGTAGTATAAACATCAATACCTAATAATAAAGTTAATTTGGCTTACTTAAAATAATTAGTTCATAGCTTTATTATTCTATGCTCGAACGTGAAGAAAGTTATTATAGAAGTCTCTACTTCTACATGTCCAACATATCCCTCGAATCTTCAAAATTTGAACCTGTAAGTTAATTCTTTGTTTGTTAACTTGTCTCTACAAATTCACCTTTGAACCAAAAACTTCTTTATCTTTCGAATTACTCTTATTCTTTCACCACAATTATCCGACCACTTAATATGATACTCTTTTCCCTAAATCCGAAAATACTATAAATATAACTCCTACCCAAAAATAATTCATATATCTACATATATTCGTAACTCCGAAAACATGCTCTATATATATATACCCGAGACCCATAAAAGAGTTTATTTTCATAAATTTCATACTAACTTCGAAAATCGAAAGATATTGAGATGTGTACCATATTTAATGAAGAGAGAATCTATACATTTAAAATGCGGAATTTCTAGGAAAATAGAGCTTACATGTACATGATAATAGTTTTGGAAATTTTTAACCGATTGTATAATTAGTTTTATACAAGTCCCAGTGGCAAAATTTATATATATGAAAACCAAACCCAAAATAAAGCATATACCTATAGATATGAAATTGTTTTTTGACCGCGACTATACATATGTGCACAAAACCTGAAAATAATATATGAACACATAAATGTAACTTTCAGAAATACACACATGTATACATAATTAATTAAAAGAAACAGTTTAATATATATGCATACAAATATATATATGTTTGTGTACTCTCAAATCCACCCGTATATACCTACTTAATAGTAGTTTTTTTTTTCAAAAACTAAAGACATGTTTACATGTCCTTCCAAAAACTATAACCGAATATAATTAACATAAAAAAATCAAAAGTTTTCGTATGACAGCGAAAATTGTTTTTCCTTTTTTTTTCTTTTTCCACTTACACATATCTATATATTTATATTTCTCCAGAACCTGTACTATGCAAATGTCTAAATCTGAAATTCACAGTATCCATTATATATTTATATACTCATAGTGCACCATACGCACATTCATATACCTATCAACCCACAAGCATTTAATTCACAATTTATTCATGAAACCCATATAATGACTTCATAAAATTTGTGGTAGAAATTCTAAATAGAGGGAATGAATACTTACTTATTCCGATTGTATAATACCGTAGATTGAACTTGGGTTGGATTGAAAACAAGAAGACCACTCTTTTCCCTCCTGGAGTGTTCGGCAGACTGTGGGTTGGGAGGGTTGGTATAATATTTCTTTTCCCTTTCTCTTGTTGAGGGCGGCAGCAGTAAGGGAGGCTAGGGTTTGGAACTCTCTTTTTTTTTTGTTATGTAAACTATAGGTATGTATAAATAGATAATGTAAGGTAATTTGGTTTAGAAAACTTCTAGTTGGTTAGGATATAAATCTTTAGGAATATCCTAATTCAAATCAATTTCAATTAGTTTAGGATAACTCCTATCTTAAGATTTGTATTTTCGTTCTTTATTTTACTAGCTTTTGTGTATATATTATTTTATATGTGTTTTCTTTTTCTCCTGCCGTTTGCCCTCACATAGCTATGGCACGTATATGTATTATGTTAAATGAAATTTGAGACAAAAATGTTAACTTTTATTTTTTTTTTCACTCATTTCATGTTTTACTTTATTTATTTATATTTATTCTCTTACCTTATGCCTAGGCGACGGGGCATAACATTCCTTCCCTTTTACAATAAGTTTCGTCCTCGAAACTTGCGTATTACGTAATCAATGACTTAGTATGGTTATACTTAAGCCATTCACCTAGATAATAGACCGAGCTAAATACCATTACGTATGTTGATATGTTAACATTACATCTCCTCGACATAGGACTAATCCTTCAAAATCATTTCTTGTGTACTGACAAGGTAATTTATAAGTCAATTGTTCTCTACTTTTAAAATCATAACCTACTCTTCTTATAAATCTAAGATCAAACTTAGGGGTATTGTCATCATATACTGGGGTTCCATAACACAACCGTCATTTGATATCGTACTTATATCTGCGGTCATATGCAACCCCTAAACTCAGTTCTTGTGTACTACAATCTTTAACTTAATTCTCCAGAATTACAACCTATAAACTTTCATTTATACCACTTGATGTGTATCATTCCACTTATGTACCTGTAATTTACAATTCTGAATTCTTAAACTCATCATATATGATTCTTCTAGTTACATGACCATCCGAAATATCCATTGGTCCTCTAATACACTAATCAACACCCTCTATTATCATAGAATCAAATTATCGAAACCGATTCTTATTCCTACGAACTAGTTCTACGATCATGCTCTTACTTTTCAGAGGTATTATTAACAACCCAGCGTACGAAGTATATGCCTGAACATATTTTCCTTTGAATTTAAAGAAAAGTAGTTTACATAGCTATAATTTGAACTATAGCTTTAATTTTTTTCTTTAAATAGTATACCTTCTAATTTTTGTAAATATAAAACCCAAGGTATTATATTTTTTTTGTAACGCTGTGTCACAAACAGCTAATTATAAAACATGGGTATAACTGGTTTGAAGAAGTATTACGGTTAAAACCACTTCAAAACAATTGAGACACAACAATCATAAAATTCCTTTTTACAAAACGATTTGAACGAACGCGTCTTTTTTTTCCAAAGAAATATATTTTGAAAGACATGTTTTGTTTCGCAAAATACAACAATCAAAAGATCAACAAATGTAAAGCTTTGTAAAACAATTTTTTGAATACGGTACCTCTCTTTCCGAAACGAAATATATATATTTGAAATTATCTCTGGTTCACAAAATTAGATAAGTCCATCGCAAGCAGATAAATAACTTTAAAAGCATTTAATGGTTAAAATAATTGCGATGTCGGTAGTTGAAAAATAAAATTATTTTAGCAAAATAGATATAACTAAACAAAAATTTGAGAAATAGTAAGAACTGTATAACCATATCGTTGTTCGAAAAGATCATTGTTTTAAAATATATCAGTTTTGTCATGGGTAGTTGAAATTCCATTTTGTTGCTATACGAATCTGGAAAGAAATATAGACTTGTAAAGTAGCATACTATATAAAAGAAACTAGTTGAAATATTTATTATCAAAGATCTTTGCAATACCTTTGAAATAAAAATATTTTGGGTATACGTGTTTATAAGAAAACGTTTAACTACTTGAAAATTAATAGTCTAATACTTCGTATAATTGATTTTTTTCTAAGTCACCCATTAACGTCAAATGAAAATCTGCCTATGTACCGTTTCTTATAAATCTTTAACTTGAGTTATCCAATCCTAGCATGACACACTAGATATTGATATTCTAGTTCACCATGCTTCCGTGCGCCACACTGATCCACCGTACTTCTAAACTTAGTTGTTTCAACCGCTAATTCTAATTAGTTAGATCTCACCTGGAAAGCACCTAGTACTTGTTCGTGCTTACTCTATTTCGATTCAAGCCTATTTGACGCATCGGTACTTATGTGTTCCTAGGAACCAACACTTAACCCAAATTTGTAATGATTCGTCATTCCACTGTACTCATTTTGTAATGCTCGTTTATCACTTACAATCAATATCCCTAATAAGACTAATGTCTTCGGCTTATGTGATACTCTAAAATTCAACATCTTAATCACAACTATAAACCCCTTTGTACGGTGTTCTTTGCTAAACTCTACTGATCATAACGCTAATAAATCGTTACTTAGTCATTATCATTTTACTGCAAATCATCTCTTAAGAACTACGATCCCCACTTAGACCTAGTCGCGTTTCGACACTAATGTCGATGTAGAGGTGTGAACTTGCTTTATTTATCATAATGGTACCAGTTTACAAGGGTCACATCTAAGGAATTATACAGATGATTATAATCAGCACTTAGGTAAGACAAATAATTCAGAGTCTAATGAAGTGCCCTAGGTATACGTGGGCATATCCCTTATCTGATCATCACTTAAGTCTAATGTGATGACTTATTTCCAGAATCGATACTTGGTATCATCATTTCTTCCATCTAAGATTATTTCTTATTTCAATGCTTAGAATATAATCACAACTTATGACTAAGATCAGTGTTTATTTTCAAATCATCACCTCATGTTCAGATCACCACTTAATTTCTAAAGCTGATATTTCATATTGTCCCTTAAGTCTAAAATCGCAACTCGCGGTCAAGGTCATCACTTAACATCCAAAATCACATTTTATTTCAAATCATACTTGGTATATCTCAATGTTTATGTCTAAAGTTAATGCTTAAGTCGAAGATCAGCTCTTAATCAAGATTGTCGCTTATGTCTAAAATCGTGACTTACGAGTAGGATCATCACTTAATTTCTAAGGTCACGTTTTAATTCCAATTACATGCCCAATATTTAATCATTTCTTGCGACCAAAATTGATACTTATTTCTAAGGTTGTAACTTAAAGGCAAAATCGTAGCTTAATTTCTAAGATCATAGCCTAAATTTAGGCTTCCGCCGTGGATCTAGAGCCATGCTCTGATAGATCGCACTGTCGAACACGTAGTACTTCTTAAACTCATTTCGGAATTAGATCCAAGTGATCGGCGGTGTCAGTTGTGCTGCGCCATCACTCTTCTGCATCTCCTCGTCGAAGAATCTCACGTCCAAGTGCAGTGGTGGTGGAGGCGATGCATGCTAGTTCAGCAGCTAGTGCTATTGTGCTAAGGTGTTGGTTATGGTGACTGTCGCATCTTCAAGTGCTTGGGGGTGATCCCCTGATTCTGGTGGTTCTCACTACCATTTCCAGCTGGCTTACGTCGGGAGACATTTCTGTAATTCCAGTTCATGAAAAGAAATCAGATTAGTCAATACGGGTTAAAAGGGTAGGACACAGGGTAAAACGGTAATTAGACAGAGAAAGGTCACCATCGGCGCACACCTCCCATAACCCGATCATAGCCTAAGTATAAAATCATCTCTTAAGTCTACATTGTTTATTAGGGGTAAAATCGTCATTTTACAAAGATCGTAGCTTATGTCTAAGTGAGCTAGTTATGATCCTGCGTTTCCGAGGCGGATCTGAAGCCTCGGCTCTGATACCACCTGTAGCGCCCCGCTCCCGAACCCTAGCATCGGAACAGTGCACCCACCGTATCTCGCTGAGGAGAATACAAGGCGTCGAATCAATCTCTTACACGTCAGAAATAACGTAGAAATTTTTCTCGCGGAAACGTAAATTATAACTTAAATTAAACTCCATTAATCGTCATTACATTACTGAATAAAACTCTGACCACAAAGTACTAAAGAAGTCTGAGAAAATCCCCAAAAGATAACTACGAAAAATCAGCTGCAGAGTTCCCCTCGTATCCTAGCTGCAGATATCAACCAGCCCACTCAGCTATGTCTGTCCCGTCCTCAACAAAGATGTGCTCGTAGTCCTCATCCGGCTCACCTGGGAAGTAGGGGTGAGTGACAGAAATCACCCAGTAGATGCCCGCCTCAAACAAATACAAAACGTACATACCGAAATGATATAGCCATAGCACATAAACATGATATAACATATAGCACATACATATAAAATAACATGCACAAGATAAAGTAAATGCAGTAAATAAAGCACTCCATGTAAAATGCGCAAGTACGTGATGCATGCTCAATCAACGTGTCACACGCAACAAAGTCATGTCACACAGAATGCCGATATCTATACCGTGCAATGCATGAACCCGGGTCCTACTGAGTGGCAGGTCGTACACCCCACAGTCACCATACTGAGTGTGCGTGGCCGCGCCACTGCACACCATCCTGAGTGTCGTGGCCCCGCCACCGTACACCATCCTGAGCGCCCGTGACCCGTACGTCACGACCCTCCATCATGCAATGCACGTGCCATGAATGCAAGAACCAATCGCCTGAGGCCCCTGGCCCATCCTCACCATCCTCCGGCACTCAATATTTGGTTTCATAAATTTTACGAATATTGGAAAGTTGTTACTTATCACCACCCTTATTTTTTTTCCTTATCTTGTATTAATTTACTAGAATTTTCTACTAATTTCCCCTATGTTTCCCTTATTTAATTCTATTTATTACTATTATTTTTTTTAATTACTTAAATTTACCCAACTTCAGAAATTAAGTAGAAATAATTTAAATTTAACCTTTTATATTTTCTAGAATTTATTTGGATTTGATTGGTATTTAATTATATTTTCCTGGCCTGATCCGTCAGACCCAATACTTTTTTTTTGATGTTAATGGACCGCCTTCGGTCCGGCCCGCTGGCCAGTCGACCCGGTCCGTTGGCTAGCCTGTTCTCTGCCTTAATTTAATTAATTATTTATTTATTTATTTATTTATTTAATTGGATGTTCCACCAGTGGCAACGCGCGCTGTGATTTGTTTTTCGATCCCAACCCCCATTTTCTCCTATTTCCAGTCTATAGGAACCTATTCTAAGGCCAAAACACAAGTTTTTAAAGGCTCCTATTGTAAAAATTCCCCTTTTGTTTTCCCAATTCTTTAAGGGTATTTTGTTTTCGATTCAATCATACCTCCAATTTCACACACATACACGCACATAGCAGCCATAAACAATATATCTCATGCTTTCCAACATATACAAAATTTACAACTTAAACAAATAAAAACAACGAAACAAAATTTATAACTTAAACAAATAAAACAACAAAACACATTAGTATACCATCAAAGCATGCATGAATCATACCCGTTTGAGGGGAAAGAGGCACCTACCTTTTTGACGAATTAACTTCCTTCTCCTCTAGGCTCGAATCTAAACAATTGTAGTATAAACATCAATACCTAATAATAAAGTTAATTTGGCTTACTTAAAATAATTAGTTCATAGCTTTATTATTCTATGCTCGAACGTGAAGAAAGTTATATAGAAGTCTCTACTTCTACATGTCCAACATATCCTCTCGAATCTTCAAAATTTGAACCTGTAAGTTAATTCTTTGTTTGTTAACTTGTCTCTACAAATTCACCTTTGAACCAAAAACTTCTTTATCTTTCGAATTACTCTTATTCTTTCACCACAATTATCCGACCACTTAATATGATACTCTTTTCCCTAAATCCGAAAATACTATAAATATATAACTCCTACCCAAAAATAATTCATATATCTACATATATTCGTAACTCCGAAAACATGCTCTATATATATATACCCGAGACCCAAAAGAGTTTATTTTCATAAATTTCATACTAACTTCGAAAATCGAAAGATATTGAGATGTGTACCATATTTAATGAAGAGAGAATCTATACATTTAAAATGCGGAATTTCTAGGAAAATAGAGCTTACATGTACATGATAATAGTTTTGGAAATTTTTAACCGATTCTATAATTAGTTTTATACAATTCCCAGTGGCAAAATTTATATATATGAAAACCAAACCCAAAATAAAGCATATACCTATAGATATGAAATTGTTTTTGACCGCGACTATACATATGTGCACAAAACCTGAAAATAATATATGAACACATAAATGTAACTTTCAGAAATACACACATGTATACATAATTAATTAAAGAAACAAGACTTTAATATATATGCATACAAATATATATATGTTTGTGTACTCTCAAATCCACCCGTATATACCTACTTAATAGTAGTTTTTTTTTCAAAAACTAAAGACATGTTTACATGTCCTTCCAAAAACTATAACCGAATATATATTAACATAAAAAAAATCAAAAGTTTTGTATGACAGCGAAAATTGTTGTTTTCCTTTTTTTTTCTTTTTCCACTTACACACATATCTATATATTTATATTTCTCCAGAACCTGTACTATGCAAATGTCTAAATCTGAAATTCACAGTATCCATTATTATATATACTCATAGTGCACCATACGCACATTCATATACCTATCAACCCACAAGCATTTAATTCACAATTTATTCATGAAACCCATATAATGACTTCATAAAATTTGTGGTAAAAATTCTAAATAGAGGGAATGAATACTTACTTATTCCGATTGTATAATACCGTAGATTGAACTTGGGTTGGATTGAAAGCAAGAAGACCACTCTTTTCCCTCCTGGAGTGTTCGGCAGACTGTGGGTTGGGAGGGTTGGTATAATATTTCTTTTCCCTTTCTCTTGTTGAGGGCGGCAGTAGTAAGGGAGGCTAGGGTTTGGAACTCTCTTTTTTTGTTATGTAAACTATAGGTATGTATAAATAGATAATGTAAGGTAATTTGGTTTAGAAAACTTCTTAGTTGGTTAGGATATAAATCTTTAGGAAGTATCCTAATTCAAATCAATTTCAATTAGTTTAGGATAACTCCTATCTTAAGATTTGTATTTTCGTTCTTTATTTTACTAGCTTTTGTGTATATATTATTTTATATGTGTTTTCTTTTTCTCCTGCCGTTTGCCCTCACATAGCTATGGCACGTATATGTATTATGTTAAATGAAATTTGAGACATAAAATGTTAACTTTTATTTGTTTTTTTCACTCATTTCATGTTTTACTTTATTTATTTATATTATTCTCTTACCTTATGCCTAGGCGACGGGGCATAACAAAAGCGGGCAAATTTCATCAGACAAGCAGGGAGTACATTGGAAGGGTTATGGAATAGGCTATACAGAATTTTGGTAGAATTAGACAAACGTGAACCCAATCCAATGAAGGATCTCGAGGATATTTCAGTATACAACATCAAGATTCAGGAGTAGCTCCTGTATCAATTGCTAATGGCAGTAAATGACAGGTTTGAAGCCATCAAGATGGAACTTTTGAAAAAGGAGCCATTACCACTGTCTGAGGTAGCCTACGCCGCCATCAGACAAGAGGAGGCCATGATGGCCATTTTAAAAGGCAGCCCCTTAGAATACGCTGATTCATCATCGGAGATTGTGTCAAGGCTACGGACTCGCGGGAGAACAGACGGAAGACAAACAGACCATCCCTGCTCATCTCAGATCTCATCGCGAGGGGGTGAAAAGGAGGATAAACAGAAACTGTTTTGCACACACTACAGGAAGCGAAAGCACACAAAAAAAGAGTGTGTTGAGCTCGTCGGATACCCTGACTGGTGGGGAGGAAATTCATAAGGGACAGCGAGGCAAGGGGAGCGCAGGGGAGCAGAACTGCCAAGAAAAGCAGCGGTGGCAGTGGACACCAAAGATGGCGCCAGCACTAGCCCATAGAAGGTGGAAATTACAGACAGTGGCAACAGGTGCCAGAGAGAGGTAGAAGAAGAGGCAGCGAAGGAAGGAGGCACCGGCAGCAATTGTGTTAACGAAATAGGGTTGAGTCTTTATATCCAACTCTACACATGTTATTCTGAATTTTCCCTCCTCACTTAGCCAAATCTGTGAATTAAACCCCTACACCATATTACCAGAATACCCCTCCAGATTTAGAAAATTATCAAAATAACCCTTCTATTTCCCACATTGACCTTATTGCAGCAAATAAGATTGTTGTCGCCACCGGACACCAACACAAACCGATTCCTCCGTCCTACCCATCTAGACATTCCCAATGGATCCTTGACTGTGGTGCCACTGATACTATGACCTATGATTTACAAGATTTTACGGACCTCTCCACCTCTACTAGTCAAAAAACCCACATTGAATGTGCCAGTGGCGAACTCATCCCAGTCCAAGGAAGTGGCCTGATTAAAATATCTTCGCACCTTCAATAACATCATTGTCTTTATGTTCCAACCCTTTCATCTAAATTACTTTCTCTAAGTCAGGTTACGAAATTGATTAATTGTGTTGTGCTTATATATCCCGACTTCTGTCTCTTGTAGGATATTCACTCAAAGGAGATCATTGGGCATGGCATTGAGCGTAGAGGACTATATTATGTGGAGGAGGCAGCTCAACAGGGTCAGTCTATGATTGCTCACGGGACTGGTCAACGACAATTGTGGTTGTGACACTGTCGACTAGGCCACCCATCGTTTGGTTACCTTCGTACTTTATTTCCTACTTTATTTACCCATTCTGATATTCTTGCAAATTGTGATACATGTATTCTTGCTAAACATCATCGAAGCACATATCGTCCGAATACTACCCGCGTTGATAACTGTTTTTCCTTAGTCTATACTGATGTCTAAGGAGCAGCACCCTCTACTACATCTCAAGGGTTTCAATATTTTGTCTTGTTTGTAGATGACTACTCTCGTATGATGTGGGTCTATTTTCTCAAACGTAAGTCATAAGTCCACACTAAATTTGTTGAGTTCTTTCACTTAGTTCAAACTCAATTCCATCAAAACATTAAAATCATTCGCTCAGATAATGGAGGAGAATATATGTCTCATCATCTTCAAAGCTTCTTCCAAACTCATGGGGTTATCCATCAAACATCATGTCCGAATACTCCACAACAAAACGGAGTTGCCTAGCCAAAAAATCGCCTAATTCTCGAGATGACTACGGCTATGATGTTAGATGCATGTGTCCCCAAAACTTTCTGGCCTAAGGCAATTGCTACCGCAACATATCCTCTAAATCGCCTTCCCTTTCACACACTTGACCGAAAGACCCCCATCCAAACTTTCGCCTTCCGAGTCTCCATACCCTCAATCATGACTCTTCCGCCCAAAATATTCAGGTGCACTGTATATACTCATGTTCCCAAACAGGACCGCACCAAACTTGACCCATGTGCTGAAAAATATGTCTTTGTAGGTTATGCTACCCACCAGAAGAGCTATCGGTGCTATAATCCTCGTACTCGCCGTATTCATGTCACCCTCGACTCTGTATTTCTCGAAACATAATATTTCTTCAAACACCATACTCAGGTTTAGAGGGAGCCATCTAGTGAACCTTTCGACTCGGAACCTTTTGACTGGGTCAACAAACACAAAGAGTCAGAGGTTGGCCAACAAGGGCAAGCAGATGGTGCAACTGAGCCATCCAAATCCACTACAGACAATGCCAAAGGTGAAGTGCCTCTACCCACTGAATCTCCTTATGTGAATACTCCTCAAGAGGTAAGTGAGTTAATCCCATATAATAATTCCAGTCCATCCACTACACTTACCATTGAACCTGCTTATCCTTTAAATGAGCAACAGGTACGATGCCTTCCCCGTAAAGAAACAGAGGGGTGCCACCAGATAGATACTCTTCTAAACATACAACCCGGGTCTCCCGATACCCAGTAAACTTGACGGTGTCAGAAAGGTCGTATGTAATGTTTGCCTTTATGTACAGAGTATATTCCACGAAAAACCGACAAAGCAGTCAGGAGAACAGAATGGAAGACAACAATTGAGGTAGAAATGGACGCGTTGAAGAAAAACAACACTTGGGAGAAGTGTGTGCTACCTAATGGAAAAAAACTAGTAGGGTGTGAGTGGGTGTTCACAGTCAAATACAAAATAAATTGGTATGATCGAGTGATATAAGGCCAAGTTAGTAGCAAAAGGGTATGCATAGACATATCGAATTGATTACTCTGAAACTTTCTCGCTAGTGGCAAAAATTGATACAATCCTGATATTGTTCTCTATTGCGGTAAATAAAAATTAGCCGCTGTATCAGTTCGACGTTAATAATGCCTTTCTACACAGAGAACTGAAGGAGGAGGTCTATATGGAAGTGCCACCAGGTTTCTCAAATGAGTTCTAAGAAAATGAAGTCTGCAGACTCAATCGAGCCTTTTATGGTTTAAAACAATCTCCTCGGGTGTGGTTCGGAAGATTCGCACTTGCTATGAAATGAAATGGGTACAAGTAGATTAATGCAGACTATACTTTATTCCTCAAACAAAGAGGTAAGTTGATTACATGTCTGATTATATATGTGGAATAGTAATCACATGCAGTGATGAAGAAGAAATAGTCT
>AP025074.1:20953435-21013299 GCA_036186865.1 Eustoma russellianum | reverse complement strand
TACTTGGACCAAATAAGTCTAAGTGAAGCAATTCTAGTACATGACTAGTACTCACTTCATGTTTCGGTTTTAAGGTTTCTTTAATGTGTTTTCCCTTAATACATGTTTCACACATTTGAAAATTATCTAAGTCTAACTTAGGCATACCTCTAATTAAATTCTTTTTAGATAATTTCCTAATGGTTGAAATTCCTATATGGCCTAATCTTCTATGCCATAAATTCACATCTAAGTCATGTGATATTAGACACTTAACCTTAGCATTAACATGTTATCTAAGGTAAGGGTATAAATATTTCCATCTCTATTTCCTTTTAAAACCGTTTCTCCTTTTTTCAATTTATTATATCACAAGAATTGGGGAAGAAAGGAGACATTATAACCACAATCTATAAGTTGAGAAATACTAAGTAAATTATAAGAGAGATTGCTTACTAGCAACACATTTCGTATTTGAAATGTGTTTTGGGTCCCCGATTGTCCTTTTTCCAACAACTTTTCCTTTGTGTTGTCACCGAATGTTACCTTTCCACCATCAATATGTTCAAGTCGGTGAATAGATGGGTTGCCCCGTCATATGCCTCGAACATCCACTATCTAAAAACCATTGGTTTTTAGATTCTTTGACTTTGCCTCTTTCTTGCATTCCTTGCATTTTCCTACAATGGAGACAAAGTTTTAGGTACCCTTTATTTGGGTCCTTGAATGTTAGGGACATTATTCTTGTTTAGATAACCCTTAGGTATCCAAACTTGAAATTATACTTTCTAGGCACATTTTTAGCATGGTTTTAAAGTAAGAAGGAAAGCATATAGATGATTATCTCCACATAAGTGAGGATGCATTGTTTATACATGTTGCGCCATGGTTGATTAATCATTATAGGATGACCGAATCTTATAATGTGTATAAGGCATGCGATTTTGTTTCTTATATGGTGCTATATGTATATTCATGTGTATTTCTATAAGACTTGCTATGAGAGTTGCTTATGCTTAGGTTCATAATAAGTTGTATGCATTTTATTCGGTCTAGATGCATTTTAATACATGTAGGCATAGTTTCTAGGTTGTTCTAGATGCAAAGTTTGGTCTAGATGTATAGTTATGCGTTGTGTGTTTTTATGGGTGTATGCTTGCATCTTTATCTTGAGTAAATAGAAGGAGTAGAAGAAGATTTAGCAGAAAAATTTGTTTTTATAACTTTATAAGGTTGTTTCGTAGTTGATGATACAAACTTTGTCTTTTTATCTGATTTGCCATCTTCTTCTTTATATCCCAATCCAGTTTTATCATTTCCATACTTTTGTGCTGATATAAGTGTATCTAACATATTTGCACCAGATTTAAATTGTTCTATCATTTTTCTAAGGTAAATTTAGAAGACTCAAGTTGCACTATTTCATTTTCACAACTTTCTAAACTTAGATTTTAACATGTTATTTTCCATTTGTAACTTTGTTCATCTTTCCTATATGATTCAATTTTATTCTCTAAAGAATCAAGAGTATTAGTAGACTCTTGTTTAAGAGATTCTAGTTGATCAGAAAATTCCAAGTTGGACGTCTTCAACTTGTCATTTTCTTCAACTAGTTTCTTCTTTTCTTTAGAGAGCCTCTTACAGTGAGCATGCATTCTTAGGAATTCTTCATACATTTCATCAAATGTCATGTCACTATCAGAATCACTATCAGAAGAAGAACATACCTCGTTGGATACGAAGCAGACTTGAGCTTTCTCAGTTTCGGATTCCGTAGTCGGATGAGTCGCTCCATATGCTCACCATCATTGCTCGTTTCTCATTTTTTCTGCCTTAGACTCCTTTGTCTTTGTCGTTTGAGCCTCCTTGTCCTTGGCTTGTTTATTATTGTTGTGGTTATTATTATTTTTCTTCGTAGGACAGTCGTATGACATATGTCCTTTTTGACCGCATTCTAACACTTTAATTCTTTATTATACCATTTGTTTGTGTTATTCTTCCTAGGTTGAGAAGAAGAAGAAGAATTACGTTGTCTATTCCTGTTTGGATGTTTGAAAAACTTTCTAAGTTTTCTAGCGATCAATATCAAGTCATCGTCTAATTCAGTATCACTATTGCTATCATCGTTACTGGCATGTGTTTCGGTTGTTTTTTGAAAGCTATTGACTTACCAGATGACTTAGACGATTCAGACTTTCGTTGGTTCAGTTTTACCTCATAGACTTTAAGAGACCCGATCAATTCATCCATCTTGGTGATTGACTTTGTCTCCTCGATTGCAGTCACCTTTGGATCCCATTCAGCAGGGAGGACTTCGTAGCACCTTTTGAACCTTTTCACTTGTTTGAAAATGACTTCCCTAAAGCTTCAAGGGCATTGAAAATATTAGTAATCCTCAAATCCATAGATGTTATGGATTCGTTTGGCAACATTTTGAAAGTCTCTAATTCAGTCATAAGCATGTTTATTTTTTGACTCTTTAACACCACTAGTACCTTCATGCTTTAGTACAAGTGATTTCCACATGTCGTGTGCACTTGTGCAATTGACACATATCCTGCTTCAGAAGTTGTAAGTCCATTCAAAAGTAATTGCATAGCTTTAGCATTCATGGACATTTTCTTTTTATCATCTGATGACCATTCACTTTGTATTTTTTCAACCTCTTGAGTTACTCCACTAACTTGTACAACTTTCATTGGAATGTACGGCTCATCTTCAACTATAGACCATAAATCGATGTCTATAGCCATTAAGAATAGCCTCATTCTTAGTTTCCAATGAACAAAATTATTGCCATCAAAAAGAGGAGGGCGTTGTGTGGACATACCTTCCAACTCACCTTTGTGAGAACAATAGCCATAGTATGTACCTTTGATTTGAGACAAGCAGTATATTATGAATTGTTGTTTCTTGGCCTTGTATTGTTCGTACGGTGTTGAATCTTGCTTCTTTTGAGTGGTGTTGGTCTGGCCTGATACCAAATGTTGGACCGTGCACCTGCCAATATACACCACTAGAGGGGGGGGGGGTGTGAATAGTGGTTAGCGGAAAATTACACTACCACCCTTTGTTAAAATCTCCTTTGAAAACAGAATCTGAGACCACCTCAGATTCAGAACCCGTTTTTTCAAAAATTCACAAATAATTGTACACAACTCCAAAAATTATGAACTTTCCAGAATTGAACTTCAATGAGTTAACAAGACTCTGTCCAAATATCAGACAAAAAGAAGATCGTTTGACCTCCCTTCAAACAAATAAAAAGATTCAGATGGTCCATCTGGACAAGAATTGGACAGAATGTTGCTGATTTTGCAAATAGTGTTTCTCTTTGAATACTCAACCAACAGGTTGATCTTTATATCAAAACACTCCTTAGGATGTGTAGATGAGTTTCCAAAAGGCCCTGACCTTAAACAATTCTTGAAAAATACAGAATTTAACGTTTCTCAAAACTGGTCAGATTGCAGCCAGATTGGAGCAGTTATCTTTCAAAGACTGAAAGACTAACTTTACTTGCTCAAATCAAGTGATTCTTGTTGCAAATGAAAGCTAACCGTCTGAAGTATAACTCCACCAAAAATCACGAATTTTGAAAATTGTTTAGCTATTTTTTCAAATTGTGTGAAGTTGGGTGAAAACTGCAGTCAAAAACGGGCAGAAAACAGAAATAAAGAAACAAGAGAAGAACACCGAGGATTTATCCTGGTTCGGTCAATGTGACCTACTCCAGTCCCAAGGAACACCTTTCCTTGGATTTCACTATGAAATGAGCACCTTACAACAAGAGCCAAGCTTGATCCTTGGGTTATACACCAACCCTACTCAAGACTTGGATAATCACCTTCTAAGCAACACTTAGTTGCAATACCTCCAACACCTATTGATGTAGCCTTATAAAGATGGCTAATCAATCTTACAAATGAAGCTCAAGAGGCTTGTAGCTCACCAAAATATTAAGAACAACTTTGCTACAACAAATACAACAACAAGAACAAGAAGATGAATATGAAGCTATAGAATGCTTGTGAGCTTCAAGTGTGTTTCATCTTCGTCACCAATGCCTCTATTTTATAGTGTGATTGAGCCTTGAAGATAAGAATGCCAATGTGTCATCATCTTCATCATCAAATCCAAATGTCTTCTCATCATTGGTTGGCCTTTGTACACTTGGCAAAATAAAACACAATGATTGGTCCACCTTGGCAATGTCATGTTGGCCGATTTTTTCCACCTAGGATAGTCTCATTTATCCTTTGCAAAATGTAGATAATAAGAAGAAGATAATGCACCAAAATACCTCAACTTCTAGCTTGAGAATAGGCATGTGGACTTGAACATTTCAAAACATCAAAATTCAGCCTCAAATTTGAAGTGTAGCCGTTGGTTTACACTTAGTTTTCCAAAAGATATATTTGATTTTCTTAAATAAATAAGGAAGGATAATACCACCAAATTATCCCCAACTTAAGCATCATAATAGGACATGTGAGAGCTCCATTTGGAATTCCAAAAATATACTCCAAAATAATCCAAGAAGCCATATAGCCGTTGGCTATTTTTAGTAAACTCCAAGTTGGCAATTTTGCCAACTTGCTCCTTTTTGGTGGTCCACTTGTCTCCAACTCATAAAATGAACTCCACATCATATCCACCTTAACAATCACGTTTTTCCACATATATATAAGTGTAGCAACTCAGATTTTTGAAGAAGAAATAATAGATAACACTTGACAAGATTATGTCAACGTGTAACACCCGAAATTCTCCAATATTTCTTCTTATATGTTGAGATCATTTCCCCACCTTTGACACCTTTAATATCTCTGAATAATGATGATAAATGTTCTCTTATAACATATATAAGAGTGTCTTCAAGAAAAAAATAGAATGTGACATCTCAAATCGTCACTATCCAGCTATAGTCAATAATATCATCGGTTGAGAGAATAGATATAAGATCACCATATAATCTTCAAACTAACAATAACACAGCTCCAGAATGAAGATAATAATATGCTCAAGAGATTCCTTGAGTGAAAATACCAAAATACCCTCGGGGTAAAATTACCAAAATACCCCTGGTGTGAGAAAACTCCAGAAATGATCCCGATGGTCAGAAATAATCATGATACCAACTTAGTCATGATAAATAGTATAAGAATGTGCTCTTGAAATATTTTCCACCATATCATGTTCCTACAAAACTCAAAATACCAATTTTGCCCTTTTTGGTAAGTTGTAGAAACTTCCAAGGCATGTAGTCACAAGACAATAATAATCACCAAAAACACATAATAAGCACATAATGAACATGTATAAATCATGTACAAATGAAAACAATCATTTTAACACATTTTAGAAAATTATTCTAAAAACCCTAGACATCGATCGATGTGCAACAACCTGAGAGACCGATGTCAACTTTTTCAAATTTTAATCACATATAACACCATGTATGACATTTTTAAGTATTCACCACTTAAAATCATGACTTTGAAAATTATCCAAACATATTTCTCAACACCTAAGATACCATATTTACCTGTTAGAGACTAAATGTTACAGCTCAGCTTCAGCTTTGCTGCCTAACTAGTTGTGTCTTCACTTCGTCACATTGGTTGTACACACTCATCTTCTCTGCTATTCTCCACCTCCACCATTTATAGTTCTATGCTCCCTCTTCGCTTCGGCTCTTTCTTTCTTCGCCTTGTTCACCTCAACACGGTAGTATCCCTCATCTGTCATCATAGCTTCACCTCAGAAAATTATCTTTTTTTTACTTTTCCACCATGGCCACTATTATAATCAGCTCAACATAACTCGGATGAGCTCGGCTGTGCTTATATTTCTACACTTCTGCTCTAGCTTAGTTGTATATATTTATACAACTAAGCTTGGACATGTACTGGAAAACATTTGCTGAAACTGGTTTTCTTAAAAGGTCAGCGACTTGATCTTTGGTGGAGATATATTCGAGTCTAATCTTATTCCCTTTAATTTTTTCTTGGATAAAATGCCTGTCGACTTCGACATGTTTTGATTTGCCGTGATGAACTGGGTTTGTGGCTATACTTATAGTGATACATTAACACAGAATACTTTGATGGGTAATAGTTCTTTTACACCAACATCTTCAAGCACTTTTCTGATCTAGATGCCTTCGCATATGACTAATGCAAGCGTCCTTAATTTTCTTTTGCTCTGCTCCTTGATACAACTGGTTGCTTCTTGCTTTGCCAAGTAACTAGATTTTCAGACATGTAGGTTCTATAACCAATTGTTGATCTCATATCAACCTTAAATCCAACCCAATCAGCATCTATGAACACTCTAATACTTTGGTCTACATTCTTCTTGAAACATGAAGCATGTTATGGTGAATTTGTAATGTACTTGAGGATTCTCAAAGCAGCTTGAAGATGTTCATCAGTAGGATCATACATAAATTGAGACACAAAGCTCATAGGATAAAAAATATCAAGCCTAGTGTGTGATAAATAGATCAATTTACCAACTAGTTTCTTATAACTAAGTTTATTAGTAGGTGTAATATCTCACTATTCCTTAGGCTTATGTTTAGGTTCTACATGAGTTTTTGCTAGCCTACATCCGAGCATTCCAGTTTCTTTTAGAAGATCCAAGATGTATTTTTTGTGTGCTAAATACATTCCTTCTTTGTTTCTAACAATTTCCATTCCTAAGAAATACCTTAGCTTTCCTAGATCATTCACTTTGAATTATTTTGAAATGTGTGTCTTAATACTTTCTATCCCACGATTATCATTTCATGTTATTATTAGTAGTCGACATATACTATTAGAATGGTGAGCTCCCCCTTAGGTGACATATTGGTGAACAATGTAAGATCACTATGGCTTTGAGTAAACTTAAGGTCTTCCACAGTTTTATTGAATGTTTTAAACCAAGCTCTTGGTGATTGCTTTAGTCTGTATAGAGATTTCTTTAGCCTACATACATTATTCTGATTGGTTATGTCACTGAATCCTTGTGTATGCAAATGTCAACTTCTTCTATTAAATCTCCAGTTAGTAATGCATTTTTAATGTCTAACTGATATAATTCCTAGTCAGGGTTAAAACCTCTAGAGAAAATAATTATAATGGTATTAAGTTTGGCAGCTTGGCAAAGTTTTCTAAATAATCAATGTCATATGTTTGGGCAAATCCCTTTGCTACCAATCTAGCTTTGTACTTATTCATAGTTCTGTCATTGTTGTATTTAATTTTGAATACCTATTTGCATCCAACAGGTTTCATAGTTGCCGGTCTAGGTATTAACTCCCAAGTTTGATTCTTCTCTAAAACATTCATTTCTTCATGCAAAGCGTTCTTCCATTCAAGTCGGCTTAGAGCTTCTTGTATATTTTTAGGCAAGACTTATTATCAAGTGAACATATAAATGTCTTAAAGTTAGTATTCAACTATTACAAGATACAAAGTCTTCTATAGGATATTTAGTACAGAATGGATTTTTATTGCAACCTCTTATTCTTTTCCTTAAAGCTATTGGTCTATCATATGCCTGAGGTCCAGTTTTGTATTCATCCTGAGTTTTCTCTAATGAACATACTTCTCTCGATGTGGGTTGTGTTTTGTTTAATGTACTCAGATGTACCAGGCGGTTTATCTTATCCAAAGGTTTCCTAATCGTCATAGTTCATAAGACAATAAATTCTGAGCTGAGAATTTGTGACACAGAGCTACAATATCAAGTTGTCGAGCTGCGTGAGCTAGGCTTAGTTTTTGAGCTTGACTGAACTTACGGTACTGAGCTTGGCTGAGTTTGCTTACAATGCCAATTATATTTGAATATTCAATATGCTTTAAGTCTTTTTTTAGCTGAGAAATCGTAGAAGGCATGTTTTGGTCAAATGTAACATCAAGTGTGATAAACATCTTCCTATTACTAGGTCAATAACACTTAAAATATCCTTGAAAATGCAATTATTTGATCAAAGATCTAATGTTTACTTAGGTTGTGCTAGATGTGTACATATCCTACACGTCCGAACAGTTTGGACAGTAATTTTGAAAGTAGTTTAGTGTATAGGAAGTGGCAGACAAGCATGTCTCTTAGAGTTTTAAACGATAAAGTTCTAGATGCATACTATTTATTAAGTATGTGGCTGTTAGCAAGGCTTCTTCCTATATATCAAAGTGAACAAAATTAAAAGGTGCGGATGACTTGGATACTTTAGCAGGATAACTCTATTTTTGTTTGTTTAGCTAACTGACAAGTTTCATATGTAATACTTTTAAGGTCAATAGTGCTAAACAATTTTGGCATTAATCGTTTACGGTATACAAAATTAGGATGTCTGAGTCTGTTATGACATAGCAAAATATCATGTATACAAGATTTTCTAGGGTACATAATACTATGGTATTCTGATCATCTGGCTGCTCTGTTATGCTTATTAAGGCTCTATTTTTAGATTCTAGTATGAACAAACATGCTATATTCTTAGTGCTGCTAATCATGCCCTTCATTTTGTTTTCCGAAAATTAACATTCCGAGGATGAGAAGAAGGCTATATAATTACTGTCCCTAGTTAGTTTACTTACTGATAATAGATTAAAGCTTAAGCTAGGGATATGTAAAACATCTTTTAGCAACATCCTATCATTTATCGTAGTAGAGCCTATTCAAATAACTTATGCGGAAGTACTATTAGCTATTTTAACTTTCTTAGGGACAAGGAACAGGGAGTAGGAGTTCAGAAGGTTACCAATACTTGTCATGTGGTCTGTAGTTCCTGATTCTACGATCCATGAACTATTCGTGCACGGCTGGACTAACATGCCATTGTAGCTTGAATAGATTCAGCTCGGCTACATTTTTTGCGCAATTCGATTACTGTTGTAATATGACCCTTCATACGAATCTCAGTTTCGACTATCTGAGCTACGCCAAGTTGCATTATATTGCTGACCTGATGTGTAGCACTTTGTGCAGCAGCGAAAGATTTTAAATGTGGTCTCCAAAGAGTACTGCTCTACTTTAGTGGTGTCTTACCTTCACGCACTAGTTTGTCTTAGAGTTTCCAACAGTCATCGACTGTATGAACTTTCTTTTGTAGTATTTTCAAACCTTACTTTCTCTAGGTGTGAAATGACGTTTAACGGTGAAGATTGAAGCTTCTACTGGTTGCTCGTTGAGCAAGACAGAGGTCTCGGTATTTGGGCTTACTAACCAACATGACCTCTTTATGGATTTCCTAGTGTTTGATCTCGTCAAAGGCAACCTGTAAGCTCGGAAGCAGTTTAGTGCTAAGAATTCGACTTCTTTTCACTATCGAAATCTGGATTTAATCCAGTAAGAAACTGAAACACTAACTTCTACTCAGTAATTCCTTTATAGAGAGTTGAATCAGTGACACAAGACCACTGATGTGTTTCAAACGTATCTATTTGCTGCCATGCTTCAATTTTGTGAGGTTCTGGATGTTGTCTTGTTTGGAATACATCTTCTTTACTGTAGCCCAGATTTCTGCTGTAGTGTGTACATCATAATGTCATCAGAGATGTTAGGTTGCATAGAACATATCAGCCATGACATTATCATGTTATTTTTTAACTTCTGCAATCGATAATTTGCATCAGTTTATGCAGGAATAGTAACTGTTCCATATAAGTAATCTTTCTTGCTTTTAGAGCATTTCCATCCCTGGAGACCACTAGAGGTAGTATCCATTGATTTGTGGCTGGTAATGACAATGGAAGAGTCATCAGATATTTGAGGATCACAGACTACTCCTGATGCTTGATCAGAAGTAGAGGCGGCCTTAGTATATTCTGCTGGGCTGAAAGAAGTAGCCATTTAAAAATAGTTCAAGGTAGTGGAAAAAGATAGATTGTAGCTATTAAAAAGGAACCAGTTTAGTTCTGATGCCATATCGAGATTGAAAGAATATGAAATTTATTCAAGTTGAGTTTGAATTTACAAGGTGTTTCTCCTTTTATAGTAGTTTACATCGCCTATAAATGCTTTATTTCTTTCGTACGTAACTTCTTTTCTTCTAGAGTAACTTGATTTGATACCTAACAGCTATAAAGATAATGACTTGTTACATGCACTACTCGGACATAGTTAAGATCCTGAGCTACTATATTTACATGTAAGAGACTAAGTGTTACAGCTCGGCTTCAGCCTTGTTGTCTAACTGGTTGTGCCTTCACCTTGTCACTTCTGTAAAGTACACCTTTATTCTGACTTATCTGCTCAGTACAGCTTCACCTCAACAACTTGTTTTTCTTACTTCCCTAGCACAACCACTAGTACAATCAGCTCGGCATAGCTCGGCTGAGGTTATATTTCTACAAATTCCTCATAATTATCGCCTTTCAACTGTATTTGAATGATCAAGTTTCCAGGATTGTCACTCGGATGAAATTCATAAAGATATGGTTTTCTTTGTTTGAGATATGATTTCAGAACTAGTAGGAGTCGAGCTTCGCCCGTCGGCCATGATATGCAAAGACACTAAGAAAGTTTTCGTGCTTCGCTCTCAACGACAAACAGAAGGAAAATGTTGAACTTCCCATTGATACGTAGTGGGTATTTACAGTGGTACAACACGATAAGATCAAGAGAATTCAAAAAAGTAAAGCTGTCTATCTTATCTGTTAGGAAGTTAAATACAATCAAATAATGAAGAATATATACAAAGATAATACCTAAAAGATAATAACGTGATTATCTTAACACCACTGCAACTTCCTTTCAATCTGAAGATCGATAAGACAACAAAAATGGTACCTAAGACGACAAGTTCCGTAAAATTTTTGATGCACGAGGATCAACGTCACCTTCTCTCTACACTTGCTGTGTGTTCTTGGATTCTGAAAAGGAAGCAACGACGAACAACCACATCCATCACCACAAATAGACACCCAAAAAAGAGACATAGCGACAGACAAAACTCGTCGCAATTTCGTCGCTAAAGGCGTATAGCGACGAAATTGCGACGAATATGCAGGTCGTTATAACGGCTTGTCGCAAATGATTTTCGTACGGTGAAGCGTCGCTATATTGCGACGAGAAAAGGCTCGTCGGCGGTTCGTCGCACAATTGCGACGAAACTCTGTCAGGTCTGCGACCTGTTTATTTCCGTCGTCGTTTCGTCGGTATATCTTTGTCGTCGCTATTTTTAAATTTTGATTTTTTTATTTCCGGTCTGCGACATTTCTGTTTCGTCGCAGATTTTCGTCCGGTATATCTTTTGTCTGTCCGCTATTTTCAAAATATATTTTTTATTTCAGTCTGCGACTATTTTGTTTCGTCGCAGGTTCGTCTCTATCATTTAAATTAATATTAAATATTAATTTAATATTAATATTAAATATTAATATTTATAATTTATTATAATATCAATATATTATTAATTAAATAGTTTTTATTATTATTTAATTTTTATAATATATTTTATTTTGTATATTAAATCATTTGTACGAATATTATACAGAAATACGGTATTTGCGTATTGAAGTTCGTATAATTAAACAACACAAAAGAAATGGAATCCGTATAAATGTCTGATAAAATATAAAAGAACAAAGAATATGTCAATACAATAAATGAATAGTCTGTACAAAAAATCAAAAAATGAAATACTATGCAGAGGAAGATGGAGGGGGGATCATGCGGAGAAGAGTGACCATCAGGAGGGCGAGGCTGAGGCTGCGAGGAGCTGGAAATGAAAGAGATGATGAGATGCGATAGCTGCGAGATTTGTCTGGTTCGTCGCCTGCTGCACCTGCATCGTCATGCTGCTTCGCCTGCTGAAGCGCCTGCTGAACCGACTGCTGCAGCGCCTGCTGGGTCTGAGTCAGCTGCGACGCAGTGCCTGTACACTCTCCTCATGCTGCGCCCTGATGGTCTCCACCTCATGCTGCAGCGCCGCATGATCTGATTCCAGGCGCGAAATATCCTCTGGGGTCGCAGAAGGCGCGGAGGTGCTGGCCTCAGAGGAAGCACCTGGATGCAGAACTTCGGGGAAGAATCGCGGCGCTGCTGATCCAACCCCGTACACCTCCCTCTTCTTCTTATTCTGAGGGCCGACGGTCCGAACCGCATCCCAATAAGCGCGGTTCTTGTCGGCCTCTTCTCCCCTATGTGCGAGTAATCTGTTGTACTCGTCCTGAAATGAGAATAAGAATTGTTAGGGTTTAGGGTTTAGAAATAAAACAAACTAAGGAAAAAAACAAATGATATCGTAGTCTACTTACACTGATGTCGCGGGCCTTCGCACGTGATCCAGTCCTCCGTCCCGTCGGAGGCTTTCTTCCGATGCGTCTTGTAGAAGAGATCGTAGGAGGCTGGCCACTCCCCGTCTCCTCGTGCTGAAAGAATGAAATAAAATATGTTAGTGAAATCCAGAATTTTAAAAATTTCGGCATGACCTATTCGTTTATCGGAGGTATCCCGGCCTTAAAGGCCTCTCCCAAGTCAAATCAAAAATAAAAAGAAAAAGGCAAATGAACACATATACTACTTAAATTAACCATATACGAATACCAAAAAAACAACAGCGCAACATAAGAAATCAATGAATATAAATAATCCACTTAAGTCAATGAATGTAAATAATCCACTTAAGTCAATGAATCTAAATAATCCAATGAAATCAATGAATCTAAATAATCCAATATTAAAATACTTACCATAGAACGCATCGTGGTGGCGTGGGAAACCAAACCATCTGAGTGTGTGGCAGGTGCTGGGCCCTGTAGATTGCCGCTGCGCCGGTTCGCCGCGTTCCGGCGCTGCGGGCTTGGGTAGCAGGGTCGTCCACCCTTCTATCCACCCCGCCCAGGTGGCCTCGGATACGTAGGCAGGCCTGGCAGAAGTGGGGTCACGCTCCCACTTGGTCTTGTGCGAGTTGACGAAGTCCCTGTAGCGTTTGGCGGCCCTCTGCCGCCAGGCCTGCTCCACGTCGTGGGCGATGTCAGCTGTCCAGCTGTACGCCTTCTGCAATTATTATACGGAGGAAAAATAAAAATGTGGTTAGAAAAGTAATGATCGATTACGCATCAAAAAGTGAAATTCATCAAATTTGAATACCTGAAACTCATCCCAGTAGAACCTACGTGTCTGCGGGGTGACACGGGACCAGGCATATCCAGCTGGGTCCTGCTCAGGTGGAAGGACCGAGTGATGCAACCGGAAATCTGGCCCGAGTCCGGTGCAAACCTGAAAGAGGTGAAGTTGTTAGGAAAAAATAACGCGTGAAATATATTTGAAAACGTGTTAAAAAAATAAATCATTACTTACGTATGGGTATCATGTGACCAAGGGAGGGCACGACGCCCTGGTATGACACCCTCGTCCGATGCCGCATCAGACGCCGGATGAGGTGCTGAACCGGTGGGTGTGGGTGGCGGCGTAGATCTGGGGGGTGCGGACCTATCGGCAGACCCTAAAAGGTCGCGTCCGCAGCCAGAGCGGCGGTCGACACCGAACCAAGCAGGTCATGCTGAGAGACGAACAGATCGAAACTCTCCTGAGAGGGCCTGTGTAGCTGGTGGGTAGGTGGATCGAGTAGGTAAACCCTCACTAGCCATCAGATCTGAAAGGGTGAAAAATTTAAAAGGCACATTCAACGAGTTTAGGGTTGGTTGGCCAGACAAATAAGATGTCCAAAAAATGACAAGTGTTTACATACATTTAATGCAAGATATTAATAATTTTGAAAATTTCGGCATGACCTATTCGTTTATCGGAGGTTTTCCCGGCCTTAATGGCCTCTCCAAAGACAAATCCAAATCCAACAACATGACATGATTAACCAAACTACATAATCAAACTTCATCATCAATTACACTTCAAAGTATACATCACTTGAACTTGATACTTAAAGCATAAATATGCATCACCTCTAAACAAATTACACTTCAAATTATACATCACCTATACATCCTTATGATAGATAACTTGTAACATGAACTACAGCCCACCCTCGCCACAGCCATCCCCCCCCCGCCAACAACCACTCCCGCCCACAGCCACCCCCGCCCCGCCCACCCCGCCCACTCCCGCCCATAGCCCACTCCCGCCAACAGCCACCCCCGCCCCACCACCCCGCCCCACCCCACTCCCTCCCAGCCCACCCCCCCACCCACTCCCCCAACAGCCACCCCCCGCCCCACCCACTCCCTCCAACCCCACCCGCCACCCCCCCCCACCCCCCGTCCACACCCTCTCGCCAACCACCCTCGCCCCACCTAGTCCCCCCCGCCCCAACCCACAGCCAGGCGGTTCCACCCTCCGCATCCCTCCGCCATCCCCTCTAACACCCAGCCCCACACCGACCCACCCAGCCCGAATCCCTCCACCCCAGCACAATCTCTCCTCCCAAACCTACAATCAACATTATCTCATTCTAAACTGATTGCTCTCAAGTGCATAACCACACCAACACCCACAACAAACAATTCAATCTATAACTATTAAAATCATTAAAAAGAAATAGGAAGAAAAACTAACCGTGGATAGAGGGTCACGGAGAAACTTCGCGGGGGAGGGGGGAGATTTCGTGGGGGAGGGAGGGAATTTTTCGCCGGGGTGGGGGGGAGAATTCGTGGGGGAGGGAAATGGGGAAGAAGACGGGGGGATTTCAGTTTAAAGTACGAAATTTTGCGACGAATAGCGACGGGAGTCGTCGCTGTTTAATGTGTCGTCGCTATTCCTTGTGTCGTCCGTTATTTCAAATTTGCGACGACACTTGTCGTCGAAATCGTCCGGCGCTCTTCATATTGAAAAAAAATATATACAAAATATAAAGTACTTACAGACACATATTATGTATATACATGTGTATAAGTACATCAAGACATACACCACTTCACATAAAGAGGTACATAAAACTTTTGACTAATGTCATCTTCATTGTCATCCGCCATCCTCATACGCATCTCATTTTCATCTTCATCTACATGCTCGTCGTCCTCTTCATCCTCGTATTCGTCTCGACTACATCTTCAAATTGTCAGCCGGTTGTATGTTGAGATGAATTTCGATGATGAAACCGCCGTTGGGGTCATTTAGAGGGAGATGTGCAGTTCAAATGTGTCGTATCACAACGCGCGGGTTTTCTTCTTGAAATGCGGCATCCATGCCATCTCAAACCTGGCTGGATACTGACATCAAACTTGCTCGACTTCACTTTGCACACGGCTCGCAGTCTTTTGAGCTGCATTCATCCTCGTCGTCGGTATACGGTAGATAGTACACCTGGGACGCTTGACTAGCCAAACGAATGGATCGTACTTTCTGTACGTCGCCCTTGGTGTATTTCTACCAACTATATCGGTCGTGAACCTTTGTGCCAGCGCATAACCTCCCCGAGTTGGATCGTACCATTCGCATTTGAATTAGCACCACCTGCTTTATAGGCAATGCGGGGGATATTCGAGCTCAATGATGTCAGTAAGGTAGCCGTAGAAGTCATCCTCGGCCGGGCTAGTGTCATACCGCTTGACACACACTCCGCTGTTCTCCGACGATTTTCGGCTGGCATGGGAGACTGTGTGGAATCTATAACCGTTCACAAAACACCTGTCGTAGCGCGTGACTCTGCTCAATGGACCCTCGGCTACTGGTGTCAGAATGTAACCCGTACTCTTCGTCAGCCGGATGACCTTTGCTCGCCTGTAAAACGACAAGTATACATCAGCAGGCAATAAATGCGTATCACATGACGTACACGTAACCAGCAAATATATAAACTTACATGCCACATGAATCAATCAGCAAACTTGGCATCTAACTCATTGTTTATTGCATCGCTCGATATACCCGGTGAACGTTCTTGCAATAAATCAACGAACAAGCTGAAGCAAATTACGAATGAGTACCATGTATACCTTTGTAATATAATGGATATAGTAGCGCAAGGTATTTACAAATTAAAATTGGATATCGTTTATACCTCTGGAAACGGTCAACTTGACGGCAGTTGCGCAGAACATAAGAATGAGCAATCTTCAGATCGCTGTCCCCCAATATCATTTTCTTTCCCTGTCCGTGAAACCTGATCGGATGTGTGAATATCGGGAGGACACCGGATCTGGAAATGCCGTCGTCGTTCTGGGGAACATCTCTGCACCTCGATGGGACATCTTGCTGGAAAGTAATGAGACACGAATGTCGAGGCTTCCTCCGTCAGGTAGGCATTGCACATCGAGGCCTCGACTTTGGCCTTGTTCCTGATGTTCAGCTTCAAATGCCTGAGATATCTGTTCATATAGTGAATACTCCAACGTCACATGATGAAACAAATTGGTAAGCATGCTCGCGCTTAGACACATAAGAACGTCACGTAATAAATAAAAGTACCTCTCGAACAGATACATCCACCCTGTACTGAACAGGACCACCAACGCGTGCCTCGGTATGGTAGATGAACTGGCAGGTGTTCCATTGAATCAAAGAAGGCCGGAGGGAATACAGTTTCCAGCTTGCATAGGATCACTGGGATTTCGCCCTCCAGTCTTGACATATCATCGCCCTGAGTCTAGTAGATGTAAGACATCTGAAGAACAAGACTCATCTCGGTAAGTGCTTCCCATATCATTGGTTGGAAGCAGCTCGCGGAATGCAATGGGCATCAACCGTTGCATGAACACGTGACAGTCGTGGCTCTTCATCCCGTGCAAACCGCGTTTATTCACGTCGATGTTCTTCGACAGGTTCGAAACATGGCCGTCAGGAAATCTAGCCGTCCCCAGCCACGATTAACAACTGCACTGACCTGCTCCGCAGTCAGCGTGTACGAGGACTTCGGCATGTAGGATGTGCCAACGGGATGCAGCTCTGGTCGCATTTTGAGGTCGCGCATATCAAGTCGTGCCTTCAAATTGTCTTTTGTTTTTCCAGGCACATTCAGCACTGTATTGAAGATGTTGTCAAACACGTTCTTCTCAATGTGCATGACATCCAGGTTGTGTCGAATCATATTGCTCTTCCAGTACGGAAGCTCCCAGAATATGCTTCTCTTCTTCCACCCAATACAGTAACGGGCCAGGTCTGCGTTGTGGCTGCCGTCCGGATCATCAGCGACCCCCACGAATCCACAACTGTCTATCTCCTCCAACACCTCCGCACCGGTGAGAAGCTTGGGCTTCGTGTCCTTCTCGACGATGCCAGGCATGAACGTCGTCACGTTCTTTCTGTACAAATGACGTCTTGGCAGGAACTTCCTATGGCTGTCGAACCAGCAAATCTTACGTCCATGTTTCAAGGACATCGTCTTCGCTTGCTTCATGCAGTAAGGCAAGCGTATTTCGCCGCTTGTACTCCACCCCGACAACATATAATAAGCCGAAAGTCGCTGATCAGTCCACATCAGCACAGCGTGGAGCTGGAAGTTTTGTTTGGTGGATACATCAAACGTCTCCACGCCAAACTCCCACAACCACTTCAGCTCTTGTATCAATGGCTGCAGGTATAGGTCGATCTTTTGTTTCGGATTCCTAGGCCCCGGTGCGATCACAGTCAAGAACATGTACGGCTTCTTCATGCACATCTAAGGTGGTAGATTGTACGAAGTCACGATGACAGGCCACGACGAATACTGCTCTCCCCGACTGTCCTGAACGGGTTGAACCCGTCGGTGCATAACCCCAACCTAACGTTCCTTGTCTCTGACGAAAAACCCGGATGTGTCGCATCGAACGTCCTCCAAGATTCGCCGTCAGATGGATGGCACATCTCCACCGTCTTTCGTGTACAGTTGTACCATGTATGGTAATTGTGCACAGTTACAGTGAACAGTTGCATCTCAATCGGGTCCCCCTTCGAAGTGAACAGTTGCAGATGTAGACGCCCCCTCATATTCGCCGTGGCAGTACCATGTATGGTAATTGTGCACGAAACCTTGTTTCAATAAGTGAACCCTCACGTCACCCGGATCCATATATTTACGGTTCTTGCATTTCTTACACGGACATCTAATTCTGCGTTTCACTTTCATTACTCGTCGCAAAATCCACAAATTCTTTCACGACCTTCAACAAATCTAAAACTCCACTCCCCGTTGTTTACTCTCTCGTACATCCACTTTCTATCGCTCCTCATCGGATCCATTTTCTCGCTATACCTTCAAAATAACAGCAGCTATCTTTTTCTCGGTGTGGAAAACATAAAAATCCCAACACAATAAGACATCTTCCTTCTATATTTTCGTTGAAAAGTGATTATTTATGTGTTTGAAATGGGAGAAGAATGGTAGAAGAGTGGAAGAAGAAAGCTGCGTTTTATGGTTTCTCAACCTGCAATATTACCGACGTCTTAAGCGACGACCAAGAAACACAATTTTCCGTCGAATAAAAGGAAACAACACAATACCGACGCCTTAGCGACGCCAATAGCGACGAATTCATCGTATGGTGTGAGTGGATTAATGTATGCAATTCATTGCTTACCGACGCTTTACCGACGAAATAGCGACACACAACGCATCTTTACACGATACGATGCAATTCGTCGCTACTGGCGTCCCTAAGGCGTCGCTATCCAGTGACCGTACAGTGCCCCGATTGTTACAACTTCCGATGCATTACGTCGCTAAATCGTCGCTCTGTCGTCGCTGCAGTCCCATATAAACGCACAACGTATCTTCACATGATACGATGCGATTCGTCGTATTTGCGTCGCTAGGCTTCGCTATCCAGTGACCGTACAGTGCCCGATGTTACAACTTACGATGCATTACGTCGCTAAGTCGTCGCTTATGTCGTTGCTGAATTTCCTATATAAACAGCCTGCCGTGACCTCCGAGTACAAAAAAATCTCCTTTATAATCATATAAAAAAAGACAAATATGGTTCGTACTAAGGTCCAGGCACGACGTGGTAGTGGACGTACATACCCAAGACGGGGTCTTCAACCACCGGCACCTGCACCGGTTCCTCCACAACCACAAGCACCCCTGTCGGCTGACTCCTCCGAACCCACTGTGCAGGGGCCAAGGAGGCAAGAGGATCGCCAAATTGGCGATCCTCGTGTAGAAATACAGGAGCTGTGGAAAAACAGTGGAGAATATGAAGGAGGTGCTTAACTATCAGGATGAGCGTCTCCAGTACCTGCACACAAGGCAGATACGCATCAAAGCCAAAGCTGCGCAGCTGAGACGCCTCCTGAAGGCGTGCGCGGAGAGTGTTGCTACTCTCTGTTCGGATGACGAACAGTGAACGGCTCCTCTCCGCTATTCTTATAGATTTTTTTTCGTTTTTTTCCTTATGTATATTGTAATTTATAATTCTATGTTAATGAAATTTTTTTCACAATCATCGCTTTCGTTTTCTTAATTTAAACACGTGTTCAATCCCTTACGAATCTCGACGACGCTAAAATACAGAGGAAATGTGGTTCGAAAAAATTTGGGACGACTAATTCACCGACTAAACAGCGACTATATACCGACGAAACATAAAACGACGAGAACCTGGTAACCCGCAAATATGGCGTTTGAATTTAGCGACGCTTTTACCGACGAACTAGCGACGCAAGACGTCTCTTCATATCATTCGACGCGTTTCGTCGCTAATGCGTTGCTATTCGGCAGTGTCCGCACAGTGTCCGATTGTTACAACGTACGATTAATTTACGTCGCTAAGTCGTCGGTTAATGCGTCGCTAATTCGAACGAAGCGTCACGCCCGCACATATTCCCATCTTGATTAACGGTCGAAAAATTCGTCGCATGTTCGTCGCTAGGTCGTCGCTAAATTTACCTATTTATAAACCCCACATCCCATCCGTACATTACACAAACAAATTTATAAAAACTTCAAAGTATGTCGCGTCGTTATAAAAGAACCCCAAGACATGGAGGGGCAAACAGTGCACCTCCACAATGGCCTCCTCCTCAACCACAACCATCGGTTGAGCGGGAGGGTTCAATATCTGTGCATGGCCCAATGCCGCCAGAGGATCCTCACGAAGAAATGCCGGAAACGGATATCGACTATCGTATGCTTATAGCAAACATGCAGCAGCAGTCGAGGCAACTGCGCAGCGTGAATAGAAGGCTGCGCAAGTTGAAATCCAGATATTACAAGCTGAAGCGCCTCCTCAAGAGTTGGCAGAGAATGTGGCGGCCACTCTTTCTTCCGATGACGAAGAGTGAACGGCCCCTCTCCGCCTCTCTTTTAGATTTCTTTTTTAATTTTTCGTCTTCATAAGGTAATTTTTATTACTAAATGAATAAATTTTTTTACCAATCACCGCTTTCTTTTTTCTTAATTCATACCGTGTTATCCGTGTTTATGTTTCTGGAATTTTTGCGACACATTACCGACGATATAGCGACGAAAAGTTACAAACTAAATAGCGACAAACAAAAGACATAGAGTAGCGACAAACCACCGACAAAACACCGACGACATTTTAACGAAATGATTAACCTGACTGCTTTTTTGTTAGCGACAATGCATTTCATCGTAGTTTCGTCGCAATTAACGACGAAAATGCGTGTATCGCAATTTCGTCGCAAATTACCGACGAAACACCGACATACCTTGTTTCGTCGGTGACTTTTCGTCGCTAAACCAAATTCTTTTTGTGGTGAGAAAATCATGCAGTCGCTCAGAGAATGTGTAGCGACCCGTCCCGAGTCCTAACGAAATGACTTACCCGTCGTATTTTGCTACGAAAAAACAAGGCGTCGATACATTCAATTACATGTCAGCAAATAACGTAAATTCGATATCAGTAGAAGCCATTAAAACTAAAGCCTCGAAATAATCATCATTAATATCAATGTCTAGGCAAATTTAGCTCGGCAAATATCAAACGTAGATAAATCCTAAATTTTCAAATACATAAACCTCGAATATCGAAATAACTGCCTCAACTAAATCCTCGAAATTATCATCCGAATATCCTCAGTCTTGAAATCTTTAGTCCCAATCCTCCACGGTATACTAACTCCTTTGCCTGTCTATCTGCAAAACTGATTTGATAGAGGAGAGGTGAGCGACATACATCGCCCAACAAGTAATCTTACTATATTTACCATGTGATCATACACGGAGAAGCAATTGTAAATAAATAATAATATAATACAAAATAGCATGCTTCTCTTTACAATAATTTACCCTTTTCGCTCTCCTGACAATCAAGCAAGTAAAGCAACACACAACTTAGTCATCGCACACAAGAGTCCGTACAATCAAAATCGTGATGCAACTTTTCAAATTAATGAATGCAACGACTCGACAAACCATTTATCCTTTATTCAATTCCATCTCATATTCCATTTTCCATTTCTCATATTTCATTTTTCCATTTTCCGATATCATAGGCGACTACCCCTTGCAGTATCCCTATCAATATCCATTTCTGATATCCATATATGGTTACCCCTTACAGCATCCATATGCGATATCCATTTCTGATATGCATATGCTCTAGCGGCATCCATATGTGATATCCATTTCTGATACCCATATGTGGTACCCCTAGCGGCATCCATATGCGATTACCATTCCTGATACCCATATATCCATTTCTGATATCCCTATACGGTTATCCCTAGCGGCATCTATATGCGATATCTATTTCTGATACCATATGCGGTTATCCCTAGCGGCATCCATATGTGATTACCATTCCTGATACCCATATGCGGTTATCCCTAGTGGCATCTATATGCGATATCCATTTTACTTTTCTGTTTATCACTGCTTTTTTCTGTTTATCACTTTGTATACATATTTAATTCCAACTATCACCCACGTATAAGTATACCCACGTATATGCCCGCGTCCATACACGTGCATATACGCGCTTATACTTACGTGTAACACTTGAGCTCGCAACTCAGCCCATGCCCAGCCGCAGCCTTACCATGGCCCTGCCAGCCAGAGTCGTGGCCTTGCCACAACCCAGCCTATGGCCAACACACACGTATATTTCATCAAGTATAATTTTTATCTAATACTAATTTATACACATAATAACATATATTATTAGTACCTTATGTTATATTTATCATAATATTATAATAATTTTCCTTTGGATCCCCACGATTTCCATATATTCAAATTGTACATAGGCCATTACACCTTTCGATAACTCCTATTCTTCTTCCTTTTGAAAACTCATTCAAACAGGAGTAATTATCACATCACCCACTTACTGCTATGCACCCCACAAAAAAACAAAATCCCCACACAATCATTCAGCCACTGATATTCCCTATTGCCCCAATCTCAGTTTAATATATATATATATATAATATATATTTACCGACATGCACCCTCTCAGCCACACACAAAGACACATGACCACACATACTGTAACCATGAGCGGCATAGATATATATTTAAGCATACATATTATACATAATTATACTTCTTTGAAAACGATGAGCTCAATTCGGCCAGTGTTCCAAAAATCCAACAAATACAATCCCATGCCATTTACACATATAACACGGCACACATACACACACACATATATATATATTCGGCCCGAACGTGTACATACATTCATCTATGCAATCACAATTACTTATGTATGATTCTGTTTTACTACGAAAATAAAGCCATAAGTATACAAAATCATAGCAAATATAGTAAGGGTACTGTCTCGTGTCTCGATTATACGTACTATGCGAATAACGGATCAAAAATTTTGTCTTCCTGTGAGTGGCGGCAGCGGCTGGGATTTGGGAGAAAATAAGGAAGGCTGCTGTTTGTTTAAAATATGAAGATTGAAGAATTTAATTTATTATTTTTTTTTGGAGAATATGGGTGGCGGCAGAATTTTGCACTTTGGAGAATAATGAACAGCAGCAGCTTGGAGAAATAAGGATGGTGTTGGCTTTCTGTTGAAATATGTAGAATGCAGGAAATTGAATTTAGGGGAATATTGGTGGCTACTTCCTAATCGCTGGCGGCAGGATGCTGGGTATTTAGGATAATTTTTTGAGCCGGCAGTTTGGGGGAAATAAGGAGGGTTGGCCGGCTGTTCTTAAGGGAGGATCGGGTGTTTAATTTTGTATTATGTGTGTATAGATATATACAAAGATAGATAGAGTTCTAATGTATGTAGACTTTTAGGTTATAACAATTCTAGTGGGTTTAGGATTTGTATAGTCTATCTTTTCTTCTCCTAGTATACTTAGGATTCTAGGGTTTATTTTGTTTTATTTGTTTTCTTTTCTTTATGCCGAGTATGTGTAATATAATATATATATCTTTTGGGTGCCTGACGTGTGCTTGTATGTAATATATATTCATATATTTTGTATGTTGTTTTTGCCGTGTATGCATGCGTATGTAACTATAATATATATGTATATATTATTTATGTGTAGTCGACATGTGCATGTGTGCTGCATGTAATCTTTAGTTATTTTACGTAAAACGCTCGCAAGACATAACAGAATGCCACTGCGTTTAGGAGCGATACGAAACATACTCATCAACATCTATGATGCTTCATTAAAAAGTCTAACAAAATATGAAAAGATAACGGGCCAGATTAAAATTTGTCTACATGTTTTTGTTTGAAATTTTAAGTTGTAATTGAATCTGTGTAAAGCCTATTAAGGCCCGTGGTTGTGATGAGGTTCCAACATGAGTTTTTTTTTTTAATTATTTTACGTTATTTTTATTAGAAAATTTGGATATTAAATTCCTTTCCTTGTCTTCTAAGTTTTAGGAGTTTTGGAGCCTATAAATATACCTCTTTATACACTATTTTCATGATCTCTTTCATCACTAAAGTTAAGAAAAATCGAGATTTGCTCATCAGAATTTGCCTTTATGCATTTTTGAAGTTTTTTTTGTTCAAGATTTGACTTTTGAACTTAATCAATTGTTTGAGCAAGAATTGTGATATGAATTTATCCTCAAGTTGTTCAAGAAACTTTCTAAAGATCTACCAAGGTTCTCTGTCAGAAGTTCGTCGATCAAACAATGGTTGCTCAAACATAGATAAATAGCGGGTCTAACATGGTTCGTAGCAAAATTGTGTTCATGCAAAAGGTCTAACAAGTTTTTTTTGTTTCATCATTCTTCTTGATGTTTTTTATTTATTGTTCATGTTATTCGTTTATTTTTCGTGTTCTTTGAGAGTTCTTCATATTTTTTCGTAAGGTTTTGAGTTTTTGTTATCAAAAATCTTTTAAAAGGGTATGATTCTATTAAACACGTATCAACATGGTCTCAGGCCTCTCGATGTTTGCTATTTCTTTACTACAATTTTTTGTCACCACCTTTCAACAATCTGCTTGCATCGAAACAATTTTGCCCTTCTCATATACGGTGGGACAGGTATGACACCGCCACTCCGTCCAATCTTTTTCTGCCCTGGCCATTATTTGATGCCAACACGAAACACACACCTACCTTTGATTTCTTCTGGTGTGTTTTAATCTTGCATCTTCTTTTGATTTTTTTCCATGCAATTTATACTTGTATAAAATTAAGATTTATTCTTCATCTATAAAATTAGCAGTTTTGTTTTTTCTTTATAAAAGCGACATCTTTTGTCTAATTCTTGCTCCATCTAGACACATTAGATTGTTTGGCTATTGGTGCTTTTTAATTGTTGTTAAAGAATTTGGAGGTAATTTCTTGATTGGTGTTGACCATATTGATCATACTTCTGCCACCTTCAAAAAAGCCTTCAAGATTTTAAAGAAAATCCTTACCCTACTTTTTTCGATTATTGACCAACAAAAATCATAAAAGGCAAAATACGCACCGCCGTCCTATTGAAGGTAATTTCTTGGTTGTTGTTGACCATCTTGATCATACTTCTGCCACCTTCAAAAAAGCCTTCAAGATTTTAAAGAAAATCCTTACCCTACTTTTTTCGATTATTGACCAACAAAAATCATAAAAGGCAAAATACGCACCGCCGTCCTATTGAAGGTAATTTCTTGGTTGTTGTTGACCATCTTGATCATACTTCTGCCACCTTCAAAAAAGCCTTCAAGATTTTAAAGAAAATCCTTACCCTACTTTTTTCGATTATTGACCAACAAAAAACATAAAAGACAAAATAGGCACCGCCTTACTGCCCCACCTCTCATTGAAGTGATACTCTACAAAACCCAATATCGTCTTAAATGATCTGACCTGAAGGTTTAAACAGAAAGGCATCATGTGTCTTAAAGGCACTATAGTCTTCTTCCATGTGAAAGTCGATTTATTTTGTTGATAGGATTATATATGTAGGAACATTCAGTATGTGACATTAGTTTGCAATACATTTCTTGATTGTTTGATTCATGTTTACTGATTTTACTGTGAGTACACAACGCTACAATTCTGCGCTTGCTAGGAGTCTTTGACACAACATCGATTTACTCGGTTGACATTTTCATTTGGGCTGTTATTCTTCACATTCAACATCATAGAAGGGCTTGGCTGCACTCCTCTGGATTCTTTCTAGTAGGGGGTGGAAGTTTCAATTTGACCTATACTAAGGTGGCGTTTGGTTGGCACTTGGGAATCGAAATTAGAATCGGAATGGGTATGATAGGCAATGAGTTTGGAAGATATGGGTTTGTGGTTAAAAGTGATAGTTGTTTGGTATTAAAGTGGGAATGGGAATATTGACCGATCGGAATAGTGGCCGCCGGCGGCGGCTCCCCATTCCCCCATTCTCACATTTTGATAGATAAAGGGGCCTAATATATTAAAAAAACGATATCCATTATCAAATAGTTGGATATCAAAATGAAATTCATTCCCCCATTTACCCCAAGCAAACAGCCGGAATGAGTTTAGATTCTTCCAAACCCATTCCCTCATTCCCATTTCCTCCAACCAAACGCCACCTAAGTTTTCTATCAAATACCAAACAGTTTCGAATCAAACTTTGACTCCTTCTATCAAAACAATAAAGTCATTTCTTAATTTAACATATTCTTTTAAATTTCCGTCTTTTGGCCTTCCTGCTGTTATCTGTGGCTTTTATTAAACTAATTCACTTGGACTGCCACACCTAATCTAGTGTGATATAGCGCATTCACTCTATGGGCTTTAAGGGCTACTGTTTTTGTTGGTCCTCTCGTATTCTGCAATCATACACTTTTTATTTTGGTTTATTTTGTCCTATCAGTTGGCAGTTAGCCCTTGTTAGCCTTTCCCTTCGAATCTGTGAAAAGAACTGGTATCATGTTTCTTCTTGGTACTCTATCATTAAAAAAAACTCTCTTATTTATACAAATCTGTAGCTCTTCATGTTTTTCTGACCTTATCTTGTATGTGGAGGCATCTGAAAATTTCAAATGCTCATAATTTTGTTTTAAGTTAAATGTGTGTGATCAAATGTAACAAGAAGCCCCAAGTAAAGTCCTTTTGGTTGGTGCTTATTTGACTATTGAGGATTGAGATATTTTAGATTCAGGACTCTGGAAAAGGCTTTCACGATCTAGTGATGCTTACATAATTGGCTCCATTGTTTCTTTTAGGACGCGAGTGGCACATCTGACCCACGGCTTTTTTTTCAATTTTTGCAGTTTTTTTATATTATACAATAGGCACTATGCTATTTTTGTTTTGAGGGGTGGAATAGTATCAACCAACATAACCAGACCACCATTTTATGTATTTTACCTGAGAAATTTCTTGACATTTTACTCTTTTGAGCAGCTAGAGGCCATGAATTAGAAATATTTGAAGCATGTTTCTTCTTTCTAGAAAAGTTTCTTGGGTCCTTTATGAGAATTAGGTCATCGAAAGTTGATGACTGAGCATGGTTGGCAGAAGTCAGTCTCCAATCTTGTTTTTGATCCTTGCTCCCAGATCGAGGTTTTCTCATACCATAAATAGCACGGTGGGTGTGAAGAGCTATGACTTACCAGTGGAGTAGAGTTGTCACCGGGAATCACATGGAGTCGCCGGAAAATACTATCAACTATCGCCCTTTTGCCTAGGTCTGTTCACGATGGAAGAAAGAAGAAGAAGGAGAGAATTAGGGATGGTGGAGCTTGTCCTTACCAGTGGAGTAGAGTTGTCATCGGAATCAGATGGAGTCGGCGGGAAATAAAGATTTCACCATTTTTGCCTTTCTCTTTTCGCGATGGAAACAGCAGGAATTAGGGTAGAAATCGTTGCCTATTGTATAATATAAAAAAAACTGCGAAAATTGAAAAAAACAACGGTGGGTCAGATATGCCACGTGACGGCCATCCATTGGCCGCGTCATTTTGGCGTCAAAATCGGTAGCGTCATGGAATCCGCTCGCGCTAGAAAAGAATAATTCAGCGAGCGGATTCCATGACGCTACCGAGTGGCACATCTGACTCACTGCTTTTTTTTTTGCAATTTTCGCAGTTTTTTTATATTATACAATAAGCACTGCGCTATTTTTGTTTTGAGGGGTGGAATAGTATCAACCAACAGAACAACACCACCATTTTATGTATCTTACCTGAGAAATTTCTTGACCTTTTACTCTTTTGAGCAGCTAGAGGCCATGAATTAGAAATATTTGAAGCATGTTTCTTCTTTCTAGAAAAGTTTCTTAGGTCCTTTACGAGAATTAGGCCATCGAAAGTTGATGGCTGAGCATGGTTGGCAGAAGTCAGTCTCCAATCTTGTTTTTGATCCTTGTTCCTAGATCGAGGTTTTCTCATACCATAAGTAGCACGGTGGGTGTGAAGAGCTATGACTTACCAGTGGAGTAGAGTTGTCACCAGAATCACATGGAGTCGCCGGAAAATACTTCCAATTATCGCCCTTTTGCCTGGGTCTGTTCACGATGGAAGAAAAAAGGAGGAGGGAATTAGGGATGGTGGAGCTTGTCCTCACCAGTGGAGTAGAGTTGTCACCGAGATCGGATGGAGTCGCCAAAAAATAAAGATTTCGCCATTTTTGACCTTTCTCTTTTCGCGATGGAAGCAGCAGGAATTAGGGTAGAAATCGTTGTCTATTGTATAATATATAAAAACTGCAAAAATTGAAGGAAAAAAGCGGTGGGTCCGATGTGCCACGTGGATGGCCGCGTCATTTTGGCATCAAAATCGATAGCGTCATGGAATCCGCTAGTTTTTCTAGCCGGGCAAGCTTTTACTTGTTGGAGACGAGGAAGCATATGGTGATGGGAATGGGACAGATGCACTTTTTTCCCTTTTACTGCTTATGGTGTATCTTGGGAAAGAAAAGGAAGAGTATCCAATAATTTGGTTGGACTTTTTAGTTTTTGCTATGGCTGTATTTTTTCCCTTTATTTTTCCCTTTCGTTATGTGGGTTTCTTTTTCTTATCTTTTGGGCGGAGGATGTCAAGTGGCCAGAACAATTTATCATTATTCGGCTTCTACTGTTGGTCTTAGTTGTATGAACACATTTTGCTTGAAAAATTCGAAGGAATGTCTTTTTTGCTGCATATATGTTTTGATAATAGAGACGAGATGGTTTGTTGATATAAAGGTGTTTCTTGAATGTTGTCAAGCAAGTTGCCATAGTCTGAACCGTGCAAGGTTCAAGGACTTGGATATGTTTGTTTGATGATGCTGCTCTTTTTGCCTACTGTGACATAGCTTACTACTTTGCAAAAGTTTGAGGATAGTGGAACTGCTATCATATAGACCTACAACAACAACATTACGCCATTGCCGTAGAGGCTCTCGTCTATGGCGGAATATGGGAAGTCGGATGTACGCAACCATATTCATGTGTTAGAAACACACATGCTATTTCCCGATGACCCATATTGATGCGTCAAGCTATGTCGATCAACTGCTACTTCACAATATAAGAAGCGCGGCCAATTTAGTGAGTCATTTTGTTTCGTTCCATCATATTCCAAAGTCAAGAAAGAGTGTGTCCTTGCCTTCGTTGGAAATGGAAACTGCTATCATATAGACCTATGTACCCGATATGTTGCTTACCTAGTCTTCCTTCAAGACATACACACAGACTAACCGGTGGTACGGTGTTATGTCTGTAATCAGCACAATTGATGTACTCATGATATGATTATGTTATCTTTAAAATCTTCCAGTTCAACCAGCTATATTTTTGTTTAAAGCTGGCTCGAGAACATATTAAAGGAAAAAAAAAACTCGGGCTGAGACACATTTGGCTCGTTCCACAGGGATCCCTTTAGCTATAGCTTTCCTCCCTTTTTTTTCTCTCCTTAACTTTGTTATGCATTCCCTCTTTCAAACTAGGAGAATGGTTAGTGGAGGCGGGAGCCTCTAAAACAATGGAGTAATGTTGTTGTTGTTGAGATGCTGGCAGTTGTCAGCTCTCCATATTGCTTTATCATATGAGTGTGCAAGAATGTGCAAGAAAGATGTATCCTCAGAAACATCCACGGATATACAATATGTTTTTTTCCATTCTCTGTTTGTGGTGGGGAAAGGGGTAAGAATGGGGAAGGGAGAGAGTGCAGATTGAAGAAAGAGACATTTTTAGAAGTTTCAGAAAATAGCAGGTGACGTTTAAAAGGAAAGACAGTGCCACAATGCAAAAAAGACAAGCAGGATTTGCTTCTCCCTTCAAGACAATGTGGGTGTGACACTGGTATGACACATTATTACCCTTCTCTAAGTACTATTGTCACATTCAGAGTCTAATATTTTGTATGGAAGCCCATGTACAAATTATTACATTCTAGAGTGGAAGTATCTAGAAGGAATATTTGGATACCAGGGTTTTACATTGTCAAACACAAATTGTGTTGAGATGATCACTCAAGTTGCCAAATATTGTGCCTGTTTATAGTGTCCGTTTCTGCGAAGTTGTAGATTATGTACTTCCCAATTTAAAAACTGAAGTGATACCAATAATTGCGTGCCAAGCACAACCAGAATTGACTCATGGATCTGCTGTGTAATTGTCGTTTCTAATGCAACCGCCAAGCGAACCAAAGACGATTTACGACCTCGCCAACTACATGGTTAATTTATATATGATACTGATCTACTCTGATAAACTATACACACAAAAATTGTACAGAAAATAGATGTGCACCCGGACAATATATCATTAAAAAAAGACATGATGTCACTTGCAAATTGCAATAATTTAAAAGATGAGTTAATTGCACCTGGTATCCATTCCTTTCCACCAAGTTTTAAGTAGCATCTAATCTTTCATGAAACTCACTTACCATTCAGACTTATAGGGGAAATAGACATCTGGCATCCGGCAACCGGGAAATCACCTACTATAGGCGGTTTTTAGCATTTTTCCTTTTATTTTTAACATTTAAGTCATTTGGCGGCAAAGATTTTCCAACCATGGGTAAAGCCTAATTTCCTCCTTTATACTAACCGAATCCTCCCTCCAAAATAGACCTAAACCCAAATCTTCTTCCCCAATTCTTATACACACCTCCTGCCTGCAATCGAAGAAGAGTAGAAAGTAGAACTGAGGAATTCTCTCCATATTGTTCATTACTCTTCAGTACCAATTTTCTTCAACATTTATTCAAGCATTCTCAGTTATTACATTTCTTGATGATATCAGAGCTTGGTGCTCTCAAAACTGGAGACTGATTCAATCTATCTATTCCAGATTGCTCGAACTTTGTTTATCCAAAAATTCAACCAGCTATCAAAATTTTTTCAATCTCACAATCTCCAAAATAAGTGAGACTCTGTGCGAAGAAAAAAATAGTTCTGAACAAAGCACCAGAGTCAAGTGTTCGAAAATCAAAAGCAACAGAAGAAGAAGGGATAAGTGCAGAAAGCAGAGAGGTAGTGAAGTGACGAAGACGAAGGCGGCAAGTTGCAAGTCTCTTCTCCAGATCAGCCAAGTCCGAACTGCTAACGTTCTCTGTCTGCTTTCCACGGATTTTTCCTTTAGGAGCTGCTGATAGCTGAGAGGCAACATCAACACCAATTTCATCTAGCACCTGGTTTGTCAATTCTTCAGATTCATCTTCAGCCTCGTCATTGTCCAAAGCATCATCTATGGCGTCCGACATCATCTCAGTAATCATGTCCATTTGGGCAGACTGTCTTTGAAAATCTTGCATAATCTTTGCCTGTTTTGCGGGATCCATTTGCTTATTCATTGCTGACATAGCTTTAGCGGCGCCTTTTATGCCAACAGCAACAAAAGATTAGGCAGAGATTGACTGAGTATTTGAAGCTATACCCCTCATTTGCGCACGAGAACTCTACAACTTAGTTACTTGTTGTCTTAGCCTAACCAGCTGACGTGCTAAAATCTTGGTTGATGCCTTATTCCCTGTTTTTGCAGTTCTCTTTATTTCAGCTACAAGCTTCTTCTCCTCTAACCGCAAAGATGTTATTTCTCTCTCTCTTCCGCGAGTAGCATTCGCCATCTCTCTTTTACTCTCCCTGAGAATCTCTTTGGCGGTTGGCTTTTTGGAGAAGATATTCATGGTTTTCGGTCGCCGGAATCGACGGATAGTGGGAAGTGCCGGTGATTTTTCAGACGAAGGCGGCAAATTTCGTCACTTTGGTTCTGGGTTATTTTCGTTTTTTCAGACGCGTTTAAGGGGAAAATGAAGGTGGAAAGTTTTTGATTTTGTTTTCTCTTTAATATTGAAGGTAAAATAGTCAACCTTGGTTAAAGTCGGGTTAAAAGTATGGTTAAGTCCGGTCAAAGGTCGATTTCAGCGGTCAACGGTCGACTAGCAGGTCATCCGGATGCCATGTGTCTATTTCCCCTATAAGTCTGGATAGTAAGTGAGTTTCATGAAAGATTGGATGCTACTTAAAATTTGGTGGAAAAGAATGGATACCAGGTGCAATTAACCCTTTAAAAGATAATAGGAAAACACTGGAGATGTTCAATAGTTATCCCCTACTGAACTTTAACAATGCAACTATCTGGACAGCAAAATTTGATTTCCCAACAATGTCCACCTCAATGAGTAAGCAGTAGTTGATGAAGACAAACTGTGCTGGCATATCATGAGGCTGAATTCTCATGCAGCACCACATACTCCCGACTGTTAAAAACACTTCAGTCAGTACATGGAAAAAAACTGCATTCATCAACATTGATTTCCTAAACTTTTTTCATTCACAACATTAAGATATCTGAACTCTCAAACAATAGCCAGCTTCCGGAGTGTTGAAAATATCCATTTCTGATATCCATATACGGTTACCCCTTACGGCATCTATATGCGACATCCATTTCTGATATCCATATACGGTTACCCCTAGCGGCATCCATATGTGATATCCATTTCTGATACCCATATGTGGTTACCCCTAGCGGCATCCATATGCGATTACCATTCCTGATACCCATATATCCATTTCTGATATCCATATGTGGTTACCCCTAGCGGCATCTATATGCGATATCCATCTCTGATACCCATATGCGGTTACCCCTAGCGGCATCCATATGCGATTACTATTCCTGATACCCATATGCGGTTACCCCTAGTGGCATCTATATGCGATATCCATTTTACTTTTTCTGTTTATGACTTTGTATATATATTTAATTCCAACTTATCACCCACGTATAAGTATATCCACATATATGTCCGCACCCATACACGTACATATACGCGCTTATAGTTACGTATAACAATTGATCTCGCGACTCAGCCCATGCCCTGTTAGGTCCGTGAAACACACTAGAAGGGGGAGTTGAATAGTGTGTTTATACAAGTATGGTTCTTTTTCGAATCTTTCTGCAATGGAAGTGTTTAAACCAATACTTGATGTGTTCTTTGAAGGAAATAAATTGCGGAAATGAAAGAACACCAAATTTATAGAGGTTCAAGTCAAAGACTCTACTCCTCTACCTTCTTACTTTGAACAAGAAGGATTTTGAACAAGGGGATTGTTATTTCTCTTTTAGGGGGAAACAACAATCAAAGAAAATACAAGAACAAACTAGGTTTAACAAACCTAGCTCAAGAACAATGAAAACCCAACCTCTTTGAAGCCCAGCCTCCTTAAGATCTTCTTTGCACCAAAGAAACCTTCTATGGAGTATGATGTATCTCTTACACCATCAACTAGCTCTTGGAAGCTTGAGTTTCAACAATAAACACTCAACCTCCTAGAAGCCTAGCCTCCTTAAGATCTTCTCTTCACCAAAGAAACCTTCTATGGAGAATGATGTTGCCCCAACACCATCAACTAGCTCTTGGAAGCTTGAGTTTCGCCCAACAAGAAGCTCCCTTGTTTCTTGACCAACAATCTAGATCTTGTTCCTCACAATCCTCACTTAGAAGAAGACCTCTTCTCCTTTACAATCACACACTTCCAACAATAAAGTAATTTTACAATGATTTTGAGAGCAAAATACAAATGAAGACTTGAGAGCTTGAGGTAGAAAGTTGTCGTCAAAAATGGAGTCTTCCAACCCTTAAAGTGAAGGCTTCCAACCGTTGGAGAAGAAAGAGAGAGAGAGAAGATTGGAAGAAGACATCCAATAGTATGTTGACACCTCATCATTTTTGAAAAGTTTGTCTTGGGTGAAGTCAAAAGCTTCTTGAGGAAGTCTTGCATTTTAAGCAAAAATAGAAAGATATTCCCACCTACATTGGGTTTACAATTTGAAAAATAGCCACAAAAGTCATGATTACATGGGGAAGATAAAAAGTACTTTTTGTCAATCAAAAGTGCAAGAGAGAGAAAAAGTATACCAATTAAGACCTTCCATTCGTACATCAGATTTTATAGATGCAACGCTCGATAAAGCGTTCGAAACTCTCTGCATAAGACAGTCTTATTTCTCATACCTGGTAGAGCGCTACTTGGCGATGTTTGAAACTTTCGGCCCTCAAGGCTTAATATCAGAACTTATAGATGCAGCGCTCGATAAAGCGTTTGAAACTCTCTGCATAAGATAGTCTTATTTCTCTTACCTGATAGAGCGCTATTTGGCCATGTTTGAAACTTTCGGCCCTCAAGGCTTAATATCAGAACTTATAGATGCAGCGCTCTATAAAGCGTTTGATTGCTTAGTAAAGCACTTCTTTAGAAATATTTTCTAAAGAAGTAACATGTCTAATTTTCATGTGAGATTTCAAAAAAACTCTTTTTTTTAACTTTCTCTTTTTGTGCAAATCATCAAAACCAATCCTAACACTAACAATCTCTCTCTTTTTGATGATTTCACTATAAGCTCCCCCTCACTAAATGCATCTTATGCTTCCCCTTACTATATGCACTCCTCAGAGAATACTTTTATTTCATAACATCAAAAATGATTTATCTGAGGAAAAATATCATATATAACACTTCATTGCATATTTTAATCAAAGATATAACATAGCAAGTGATTTAGTGAAACAACTACCATCAAGTACTTCAATACCAGTCTTGACAAAACAGAGCATAATAACCTAGGAGGAAAACAGAGGACAGCACCATTATCACAAAAACACCAACATCCACCGGCAACGCCTCACACAACACAACACCACACACAGCACAATAACACATTTCTCCCCCTAAATCATCAAAAAAATATAAACCAAGGGAGGAGAATCAAGGCCAAGAGAACTGAACAATCTTAGGTTCATTCTCAAATGCTGTAACAACTTGAGCATGGAACAGTTTGGATTTCAAATATTTAAGACGTGCATCATTAAGGTTCTACAGCTGCACAAGATTAGCATGGAATAGAAATAAGCCCAATGCCACAGTGCAAAATCAATATATGAATACAATTTGAAAAAAGAAATATGGCTTTTGTTCTTTTGGTTAAATAGGTGGGGACTACAACTAGAAAGATCCACCTAAAAGTTAACTGCATGCTAGTCAAGATACAAAAAAGTAACACATAAATTCAGATTGTCTGGATCTCTAGTTGCTTTGCTATAACAATCCTTAGCACCACCCTGTTGACTAAAGGCATTTATTGGAGTTTCTTAGAAGAAGAGAAGCCTAATACTGTTTGAATTTCTTCCCCTATCAAGCCATAGGTTTCTTTATTCCAACCAAATACATCAAACTTACGTAACCCCTCATTTTTAATTTGAAATGCATCACAGTTTCAACTGTAGAAAGTTTTAGCCTTTCAAGTGTCTGATGCTATTAAGTGATAGAAGTAATCATTTGAAGTGCTTTAAGTTGACAACATTTAGTTTCAACTTTGCATTGGCATTGAACCCGTTGAAGTGCTTAATTTGACTATGAATGCGATTTCTAAGTAATATAAAGTGCTTGAAATCAAGACAACATTTATATTTTCATACCATTTGACCTTGATCAATGTTAAGTAATCCCAATCGACTTTTAATAGACTCAAATACTTCACAAGACAGTGGTTTTGTGAATATATCCGCTAGTTGGTTACTAGTAGAGACAAATTCAACACAAACCAACCCTTTCTGCACACAATCCCTAATGAAGTGATGTCTCACTTCGATATGTTTAGTTCGACTATGATGAACAGGATTTTGTGCAATATTAATAGCCGAAGTATTGTCACACAAGATATGTATCTTGGAAAAATGAACATTATAATCATTTAATGTGTGTGACATCCATAACAATTGTGCACAACATGATGCGGCCGAAACATATTCGGATTCTCGTAGAAAGAGCAACACTATTTTGTTTCTTGGAAAACCAAGATACAAGACAATCTCCAAGAAATTGACAAGTTCCGAATGTTCTCTTTCTATCAACAAGACTTCCGGCATAGTCGGAGTCACTATAACCTCTAAGATCAAAGCATACATTTTTAGGATAGAATAAATCAAACTTCAAAGTTCCTCTAAGGTAACGAAATATACGTTTTACCACAATGAGATGCATTTCTCTAGGATAACTTTGAAATTTAGCACATAAACATACGGCATGCAAAATGTCGGGTCTACTAGCAGTCAAATAAAGTAGACTACCAATTATGCCACGATACAAGATTACCTCAATTTGCTTTCCTTTTTCATCTTTGTCAAGTTTCAAACTTGTTCTCATAGGAGTGTTCACATTTCTACCTTCACCAAAGTTGTACTTTTTGAGCAAGTCTTTTGTATACTTGGTTTGAGAAATTTATACTCCATCTTGGGTTTGTTTGATTTGGAGTCCAAAGAAATAAGTGAGTTCTCCCATCATACTCATTTCAAATTCACCTTGCATCAAACTAGCAAATTGCTAACAAAGAAGATTGTTAGTAGCACCAAAAATAATATCATCAACATATACTTGAACAAGTAAATGATGTTTACCTTGTTCTTTGATAAACAAGGTAGTATCCACTTTACCTCTTGAAAAATCACTTATTTAGAAGAAATGTACTCAACCTATCATACCAAGCTCTAGGAGCTTGTTTAAGGCCATAGAGTGCCTTTTTAAGTCTATAAACATGATGTAAAGAATCATGACGTTCAAATCCGGGAGGTTGAGCCACATATACCTCTTCTTCAATAATTTCATTCAAGAAAACGGATTTAACATCCATTTGGTAAAGTTTGAAGTCCTTGTAACAAGCATATGCTAACAACATTCTTATATTCATCAAAATCAATGCCCTCTTCTTGACGATATCCTTGAGCAACTAATCTAGCCTTATTTCTTATGACATTGCCTTGATCATCCATTTTGTTACGAAATACCCATTTTGTGTCAATAATGGGATGATCATGAGGTTTGGGAACCAATTCCCAAACATCACTTCATTCAAATTGATTTAGCTATTCTTGCATAGCTAAAATCCAATCCTCATCAAGAAGTGCTTCCTTAATATTCTTAGGTTCTAAAAGTGACACAAATGCATTTTCTCTATATTATCTCCTAGTCGTGATACCACAATTTATATCACCCATAATTAATTCATGAGGATGTGAGCTTTTGTGCTTAAATGACCTAGGAAGATTGGATACATCTCCTCCAACTTCCTCATGATCACTTTCCGGAAGAGACAAATGATCATTTTCAACATGTTCATCATTTTCCGGAAAATGAGATGCATTAACCACATTTTGTGTATCATCAAAAGGAGCTTATGAAATATATCTATTTATTTCACTTTGATTTTGACACTAGGTGGATGAGTTCCTTCAATAAGATCAATTTTTTAAGTCAATGAAGATATTTCCTTTAGATGATTCATCAACAATCTCTTCTTGATGAACAACCCTTGGAACAATATCAAGATCTTCTTCTTGAGAAGATTTATCTTCAACATCTTCATGTTCCTCATTAAGCTTAGTTTCGCTAAGTGATTCACTAAAGTTGACATGAATAGATTCTTCCACCTTTTTTCTTCTTTTGTTAAATACACAAAATGATTTACTATTTGAGGCATAGCCCAAAAATATGCCCTCATCCGCTTTGAAATAAAGCTTGTCCAAAGTGTCTTTAGTGTTAAGTATAAAACACTTACAACCAAACACTTTGAAATACCCAATGTTGGGGACTTTGCCATTCCAAAGTTCATAAGGAGTCATATTTAAGTATGGTCTCAAATAGATACGATTAATTACATGACAAGCGGCATTAACCGCTTCGTCCCAAAAATACTTGGGCAAGCCGAACTCATTAAGCATTGTCCTACTCATTTCTTATAGAGTTCTATTCTTTCGTTCGGCCACACCATTTTGTTGTGGAGTTCTTAGAGCCGAAAAGTTATGTACATATCCTTTGGATACACAAAACCTTTGAAAATCTCCATCGAACTTTCCACCACGATCACTTCTAATTGTTTTAATGGTGTCACTCATGTAATTTTCCAATTGCCTACATAAATCGATGAACTCATGACATGCATCACTTTTCTTAGCAAGAAACATTACCCATGTATATCTAGTATAATCATCTACTACCACAAATGTGTAATGTTTGCCACCCAAGCCTTTTTGTACCAATATCCCCATACAAATCCATATGTAACATTTGTAGGGGTTTGGAGGTGGAAATATTTGTTTTGGGCCTAAAGCTTGTTTTCATAAGCTTTGCTTTTTGACAAGTGCTACAAAGTTCTTGGTTTTCAAAATTCATTTTGGGAAGCCCTCGAACTTTTTCATTTTCACAAATATATTTAAAAGTTTTAAAACAAACATGTCCTAGGCGTCTATGCCAAAGTTGTGCCAAATCATTTTTAGCTACTAAACATGAAACATTTTGTGAAACAAATCATTTATGCTAAGTTTGTAAACGTTTTTGTCCCTCAAGGCCTCAAACATAACAACCTCATCCTTTTTCACAATGCATTTTGTTTTCACAAATGTAACTTCATAATTTGTATCACACAATTGGCTTACACTTATCAAATTATGCTTAAGCCCATCCACATAAAGTACATCACGAAGAGAGAAGGAATCGTTACCCACTTTATCATGTCCTTTGTTTTGGCCTTTACTATCTCCGAAGTGGACAACTCCTCCATCTTGCATAGTGATCTTATGAATCAATCTTTTGTTTTCCGTCATATGGTTGGAACACCCAATGCCCATGACCCATTGGATGCCTTTGTCCTTGATTTCTCCATTTGACGCTATGACCTACAAAATCAACATATGACATTGGTACCCTTTTTGTTTTGGGTCCTTGAGGATTAGTAACTTTGGCACCCATACAAGATGTGTATTTCTCTTGGCTCTACAAACTCTTTCTACATGCTCTTTCTTGTTGCAATGAAAGCATGTAGGAATACGTTTGTGAGAGTAAGGATGATCATGATGCTTATGTGTAGGCGTAATTCGAGAGTAAGAATGATCATGATGCTTACGTGTAGGCATAATCCGTGATTCATGTTTATGCATGTTCTTCCTTGGTACTAAGGAAGAGGTTTTGGCAACGGGTTTAACCAAAGGTTTTGATACCTTGGGTGCTTTTGCCTTGCTATGAGGCATATGCCTTTGTTTCTTCAAAGATGGTTTTGATTCTTTGAAAGAGGGAGTGGATGCATTACTTGATTTGGTAAATTTAATCAAAGTCATAGTTGAAGGTTTCATGCTCACACTAGATGCATTATAGCCTAATCCGGTTTTATCAATACTTGCTCTTTGACTAATTATCATCTTATTTAAAGCATGCTTGCCCTCAAACATGTTTTCCATTGTGCTCAAATGAATCTCTCTTTAATATCTCAAACAACAATTCTCATTAGCAACTACTTTATGCATGGTCATAAGAATATCATATTCAAGTTGCAATGCAATGTTGTTTTCAAGTGTGACATTATACTCATTTATGCATTCCCTAAAATCTCGTTTAACACGTTTATATTTGAGACTTAGCAAATCATTCTTCTCAATCATCAAATTCATCTTGCAATCTATAATGAGAAGATCTAGTGCATACCTCCATATCATCTTCGATGGCCATGAAACAAGAGTATTCCCTTTCAAGATCATCATCACTTATGGCTATAAGAGCAAGATCCTGGTCATCATTATGGTCACCTTTGGAGTCGGATAGAAGACTATCCCAATGCGCTACCTCCGCTTGAAGAGCCTTCTTCTTTTGGTAGATAGCCCTCTTATCTTTTGGGTGCGGATCCTTCACTCTACAATCTTTCATAAAGTGACCATATTTTTCACATTTGAAGCATTTGTCATCTTGGTCCTTGGATAGAGTTCCTTTGATAAATCGTTTAGCCTCATCTCCATTTTCCTTGGCAAACCTTTTGAACCTCCTTACAAGAAGTTCAAACTCATCATCCGAATCATCCGTGTCACATACCAATGCCTTAGGTGATTGTTTGATAGGATCATTTTTCTCTTGTTCATCAAGTTGAATTTCATGAGTCATAAGATTTCCATATAACTCATCTAAAGTAAGAGTTTCAAGATCCTTTGATTCTTCAATGGCCGTCACCTTAGGATTCCATTCTCTTCTCAAGCTATTTAGAAGTCGATGGTTAAGATCTTCTTGTTCGATCTTCTTTCCCACCGCATTAAGTAGATTGACAAGTTTGGTGAACCTTTGAATAGTCTCTTCGATTTTTTCACCATCGGGGATGGAAAAATTATAAAATCGTTTCATCAACATCCTTTTCCTTGTCTTTCTAACTTGAGAAGTACCCTCATGGATCATTTCAAACTTTATCCAAGCCTCATGAGCGGATTGAACACCTTGAATCTTAGCTCTCTCATTTGGGGTTAGAGAACTATTCAAGATGTCAAGAGCCTTTCCATTTATAGCAAATAACAACTCTTCTTCCTGGGTTGGATTATCATAGTCAATAGGAACCTTTGAGCCCTTAGTGACTTCTTTCCAAATTCGGTATCCACAACCTCTAAGATGAGTCTCCATGTTGGATTTCCATAGAGAATAATTATTTGGATCAAACATAGGCACTTTGGTATGAATATTAGATACGGAAGGTATCAAATTTTCTTGTCTTCTTCTTCTTGTCCTAGAAGACTCACCACCCCAAGATTCTCAATCATAAGGTGTTTCCTCCATACTAGATAGGATCAAGCCTTGCTATTTGACAACCAAACAATCAAGGTTAGGCTCTGATACCAATTGTTAGGTCTGTGAAACACACTAGAAGGAGGGGTTGAATAGTGTGTTTATACAAGTATGGTTCTTTTTTGAATCTTTTTGCAATGGAAGTGTTTAAACCAATACTTGATGTGTTCTTTGAAGGAAATAAATTGCGGAAATGAAAGAACACCAAATTTATAGATGTTCAAGTCAAAGACTCTACTCCTCTACCTTCTTGCTTTGAACAAGAAGGATTTTGAACAAGGGGATTGTTATTTCTGTTTTGGGGGGAAACAACAATCAAAAAAATACAAGAACAAACTAGGTTTAACAAACCTAGCTCAAGAACAATGAAAACCCAATCTCTTTGAAGCCTAGCCTCCTTAAGATCTTCTTTGCACCAAAGAAACCTTCTATGGAGTATGATGTAGCTCTTACACCATCAACTTGCTCTTGGAAGCTTGAGTTTCAACAATGAACAATCAACCTCCTTGAAGCCTAGCCTTTTTAAGATCTTCTCTTCACCAAAGAAACCTTCTATGGAGAATGATGCTCCAACACCCTCAACTAGCTCTTGGAAGCTTGAGTTTCGCCCAACAAGAAGCTCCCTTGCTTCTTGACCAACAATCTAGATCTTGCTCCTCACAATCCTCACTTAGAAGAAGACCTCTTCTCCTTTACAATCACACACTCTCAACAATAAAGTAATTTTACAATGATTTTGAGAGCAAAATACAAATCAAGACTTGAGAGCTTGAGGTAGAAAGTTGTCTTCAAAAATGGAGTCTTCCAACCCTTAAAGTGAAGGCTTCCAACCGTTGGAGAAGAAAAAGAGAGAGAAGATTGGAAGAAGACATCCAATAGTATGTTGACACTTCATCATTTTTGAAAAGTTTGTCTTGAGTGAAGTCAAAATCTTCTTGAGGAAGTCTTGCATTTTAAGCAAAAATAGAAAGATATTCCCACCTACATTGGATTTACAATTTGAAAAATAGCCACAAAAGTCATGATTGCATGGGAAAGATAAAAAGTACTTTTTGTCAATCAAAAGTGCAAGAGAGAGAGAAAAAGTACATCAATTAAGACCTTCCATTCGTACATCAGATTTTATGGATGCAGCGCTCGATAAAGCGTTCGAAACTCTCTGCATAAGACAGTCTTATTTCTCATACCTGGTAGAGCTACTTGGCGATGTTTGAAACTTTCGGCCCTCAAGGCTTAATATCAGAACTTTTAGATGCAGCGCTCGATAAAGCGTTTGAAACTCTCTGCATAAGAGAGTATTATTTCTCTTACCTGATAGAGCGCTATTTGGCCATGTTTGAAACTTTCGGCCCTCAAGGCTTAATATCAGAACTTATAGATGCAGCGCTCTATAAAGCGTTTGATTGCTTAGTAAAGAACTTCTTTAGAAATATTTCCTAAGGAAGTAACATGTCTAATTTTCATGTGAGGTTTCAAAAAAACTCTTTTTTTTAAACTTTCTGTTTTTGTGCAAATCATCAAAACCAATCCTAACACCAACATGCCCTGCCGCAGCCTTACCATGGCCCTGCCAGCCAGAGTTGTGGCCTTGCCACAACCCAGCCTATGGCCAACACACACGTATATTTCATCAAGTATAATTTTTATCTAATACTAATTTATGCACATAATAATATATATTATTAATACCTTATGTTATATTTACCATAATATTATGATAATTTTCCTTTGGATCCCCAACGATTGCCATATATGCAAATTGTACATTGGCCACTACACCTTTCGATAACTCCTATTCTTCTTCCTTTCGAAAACTCATTCAAACAGGAGTAATTATCACATCATCCACTTACTGCTATGCACCACACAAACAAACAAAATCCCCACACAATCATTCAGCCACTGATATTCCCTATTGCCCCAATCTCAGTTTAATATATATTTTTACCTACATGCACCCTGTCAGCCATGTTGGAAAAATACATCAAAGTACCTTACCGTGTGCTACAAACTTTATATATGAGGTTGTTTGGGAGATTGATATGAAGTGTTGCAATGCTGGAGAGCTTCAGTTGGACGTGGATCTCTCACGTCAATCGATCGACGTGATTGATCCATGTTGATCTGAGCCTGTTCGATCTCTCACATTGAGAGATTGACGTACGTCGATCGATCGACGTGAGAGATCAACGTGCCAGCGGACAGAACGTTTCATTTTGGGTTGCAACTTTTGATCCAAGGATCATCTCCCTTCACCTATTAACGGTAATCAACTGCCATAACTGATAGAAAAACTGCTGAAATGAATTTCAAACATGGTTTTTAACACAATCCAAGGTCTATATATATGAGATCTTGCTATCTTCAAACATACACAACATTCTTGCAAAAATCTATAAAATTTCAGCATTCTTCTTCTATCTCTCTTCTTATCTTTCTCTTCTACATCATGTTCAATCTTCTTCTCCTAGAGCAAATGACAAGAAGAAAGCCGTTATATCTTGGGAAACATTAGTCTTGTTGTCTACCTTGCTCAATCGGTAGAGGCTAAATTGCTTTAAGGACAGAGTCATCTTGAGACTCGTCTCGGTTTTAGTTTGATCATCTTCTTTCTTGTTTGCTGCACTTTCCTAACAATCTTAAAGCAATTTACGATGGCATCTAATCAAGCTTTACCTGATATGTCTAAGATGGAGCCATTTGATGGCAAATTTTACAAGAGATGGGCAGCAAAAGTGTTGTTCTTCCTTGAAATGCTTTCGGTTTCATATGTGCTCAAGACGGACACACCGAAGGATGAAACCGAGGCACGTAAGTTTGATGCAGACGACACTACTTGGAGAGGACACATACTACATTTCCTGGCCAATTCTCTATTTGACATTTATGTCAAATTCAACTCTGCAAAAGAGATCTGGTCGGCACTGGAGAACAAATATGGTGCTGAAGATGTTGGCAAACGCAATTATGTGGTGAGTGAATTCTTGAAGTTCCAGATGGTTGATCATTCATCAATCAATGATCAAATCCATCAGTTCCAGCAGTTGGTGGATAATTTGGAACACGAAGGAATCAAGATTGATGAAACATTCCAGACAGCGGCGCTGTTGGAGAAACTTCCACCTTCTTGGAGTACATACAAGAAGAGGGAAAAACATGATGATGCCAAGTTGTCTCTAGATGCCGTAATTAAACACATACGCATCGAAGAGAACAACCGGATGGAAGACGAGCCTCACCGGGAGGAGGACGTCAAAGCCAACGTTGTAGAGCATGTTGCGAAGAAGCCCAAGTTCCACAACAATGGCAGCGGCGGCTACGACAGTGGAGGAAAAGGTAAGAGAGTTGTTGTGCAAGGTCAGAACAAGATGAAGGGAGTGTGCTGGGTGTGCGGGAAATCGGGACACCGAGCCGTCAACTGCAGGAAACAGAAGGGCCAACCAAGCAACCAAGCGAACCTTGTGGAGGCCAAAGGAGCAGCAGACGACGTCATCGCAGCAGTCGTCTTAATGGAGGTAAACCTTGTTGGTGGTACTACGGAATAGGTGGTAGACACGGGTGCTACCAGGCATATTGCTACCAGTAAAGACTTATTTTCCAAATACAAGGAAATAGGCAGTGATGAGCAAGTTTTCTTGGGAGATGCACATAGTACACAAGTCTTCGGAAAGGGTAAGGTGCTTCTCAAGTTGACATCTGGAAAGAAACTAGAATTAAGCAATGTGCTGCACGTTCCTGCCATGCGTAGGAACTTGATCTCCGGAGTGCTGCTGAACAAGGCTAATATTAAACTTGTTTTAGAGTTTGATAAACTTGTCTTGTCTAGAAATGGAGAGTTTATCGGTAAAGGTTTTTGTAGCGAAGGTCTTCTTGTACTTGACGCAATTTGTTGTAGTAATAAAGATGCATCTAGTTCCGTTTATTTTGTTGAGTCTATTGATATGTGGCATGCTAGACTTGGACATTCAAATATAGGAGCAATAAAGAAACTTAAAAACATGAATGCGATTTCTTATGATGATGACAACTTCAACAAGTGTGAACATTGTATTGAAGCAAAACATCATAAGAAACCATTTAAGAAAGTTAACAGAGTTTCAGAAAAACTTTGCTTGATTCATAGTGACTTAGGTGATTTTAAGAATCACATGAGTAAAAGTGGTAAAAAGGTATTATGTTACTTTTATCGACGATTACTCTAGATACGCAAAAGTGTATTTGTTAAGTCATAAGGATGAGACCGAGTCTAAGTTCATAAGTTATAAGAATGAGGTTGAGAATCAACTAGATTTAAAAATCAAAAGGCTTAGAACTGACAGAGGTGGTGAATATAACACAGACTCTTTACAAAAGTTTTGTGAAGAGAATGGTATTATTCATGAAGTTACACCCCCCTACACACCTCAGTCTAATGGAGTAGCAGAAAAGAAAAATAGAACGTTGAAAAATATGATGAATGCCATGTTGGTTAGTTCAGGATTGCCAGACAACTTGTGGGGGGAGGCAATCTTGACTGCTTGTCATATTCTGAACAGGTTACCTCATAAGAAGTTAGATAAAACTCTTTATGAGTTGTGGAAAGGATATGCTCCCAACTTAAGTTACTTGAAAGTGTGGGGGTGTCTAGCCAAAGTTGGGATTCCTGATTTTAAGAAAAGTAAAATCGGGTCTAAGACAAGAGATTGTGTATTCATCGGGTATGCTCAGAATAGTGCAGCATATAGATTCATGACTATAGATAACGGTGCTATATTGGAGTCTAAGGATGCTGAATTTTGTGAGCATATATTTCCTATGAACAAACAATCCGTTGATGTGTCTAAATTTGAGATAGGTGAGTCAAGTAAATCCGTAGTTGAGGAAGAGGTTGTTGAACCTAGAAGAAGTAAGAGACAAAGAACGGAGAAGTCATTTGGAAGTGACTTTATAATAGCCTTCATTTTAGAGGACGATCTCAAGACTTACGGAGAAGCGGTTAGATCAATAGATTCTAAGTTTTGGAAGGAAGACATAGATAGTGAACTTGAATCTATATTAAGTAACAATACTTGGGAGTTAGTGGACTTGCCTAGAGGGTGTAAACCTATCAGTTGTAAGTGAGTCTTTAGAAAAAAAACTAAAGGCGGATGGAACAATTGATAAGTTTATGGCTAGGCTTGTAGCAAAAGGGTTCACACAACAAGAAGGTATAAACTTCTTTGACACTTACTCACCGGTTGCTAGGATCACTACTATTAGAGTCCTAGTAGCACTTGCCTCCATTCACAAGCTTGTTATTCACCAAATGGTTGTGAAAACAGCATTTCTAAATGGAGACTTAGAGGAGGAGATTTATATGAAGCAACCGGAGGGTATGATAGTTAAAGGTCAAGAACACAAAGTGTGTAGGCTTAAGAAGTCCTTGTATGGTCTTAAGCAAGCACCTAAACAATGGCACGAGAAATTTGATACCGCGTTAGTTTCTAATGGTTATATTGTAAATGAGAGTGACCGTTGTGTGTATAGTAAATTCAGTGGTTGTGATGGTGTCATTATTTGCCTTTATGTTGATGATATGTTAATATTTGGAACCAACATAAATGTTGTTAATGATACAAAATCATTGTTGTCTTCTTTGTTTGATATGAAAGACATGGGGAAGGCTGACTTAATACTTGGTCTTTAAGTTAATAGAGAAATGTGGGGGTTATTTACTTTCTCAAGCACATTATGTGGAGAAAATGTTGAGAAAGTTTAATCATTTTTATGTAAATCCTGTAAGTACGCCTTATGACTCGCATGTTACTTTGACTAAAAACAAATTTGAGAGTGTGTCACAATGTGAATATGCTAGGATAATTGGTAGTGTAATGTATTTCATGAATTGCACTAGGCCTGACATTGCATATTCTGTGAATAGACTTGCACGATACACTCATAATCCGAATGAGAGTCATTGGTGTGCATTAAGACGTTTATTGAAGTATCTTAGAGGAACAATGAATTTAGGACTCATGTTTACAGGGCCACCTGCTGTTTTAGAAGGCTATTGTGATGCTAACTCGGTGAATGATAATGATGAAATAAACTCCACGAGTGGATATGTTTTCACATTGGGTGGTGGAGCTATTTGTTGGAAATTATGTAAACAAACTTGTAGTGCTAAATCTACAATGGAGTCTGAATTTATTGCCTTAGAACTTGCTAGTACAGAAGCCGAGTGGTTAAGGAATTTACTTGTTGATATTCCTTTATGGTCTAAACCTATGCCTTCTGTGTCTATTCATTGTGATTCTCAGGGTGCGATCGCACGTGCAAGGAACAAAATATACAATGGGAAAAGCCGGCACATACGTTTGAGGCACAACATTGTGCGTGAATTGATTAGTTTAGGGGTGGTAAACTTGGAATTTGTAAGAACCAAGTTTAACCTTGCAGACCCCTTAACTAAAGGACTAAACAAGAAGTTAGTCTATGAAACATCGAAGGGGATGTGACTTATTCCATCTGTAGAGAATTCTTCATGATGGGAACCCAACCCACTATTAGTAGAGATCCTACGTACGGGGTTCAATGTGGTAAGAACAAGTCATGAAAGAATTCTATGTTGCGCTATCTAAGTGTCTCTCCCTATGGTGTTGTTGTTGATAGTGCTCACTGTAATGACTTGAAGGTGAGATTTTAAGAATCTCTTAATGAAAAATTCATAGCCATAATGTTTGGTGGTGTGAACAGTGCACACTTGATGAATTTCACCTATATAAGCTTGGAAGTGGTGTCGCTTCCTGTGAGAGCCTGGAAAACTCTCTAGAGAGCTTATGAATCCTGAGATAAGTGCATGGCCGATATCGCACCAAAACCGCAAAATTGAAGAAGTAGATAATGATATGTCTTCTTGTTGTTCATATAAACAATAGTGGAGTAAGATTCAAGACGAAGTTCATCTTACTTCCATTTATATAACTCAAGTTGTACTACAGGCGATTCAAGACCACAAGTCATTGTATCCGTTATGTGTCATTATCTTCGATTGATAATGGAGAGGTAAGTTGTTTAACATTCTGAAGTTGTTTTTATATAAGTTTGGATCATGTGGGGGATTGTTGGAAAAGTACATCAAAGTACCTTACTGTGTGCTCTAAACTTTATGTATGAGGTTGTTCGGGAGATTGATATGAAGTGTTGCAATGCTGGAGAGCTTCAGTTGGACGTGGATCTCTCACGTCAATCGATCGACGTACGTCGATCGATCGACGTGATCGATCCATGTTGATCTGAGGCTGTCCGATCTCTCACATTGAGAGATCGACGTACGTCATCGATCGACGTGATCGATCCATGTTGATCTGAGGCTGTCCGATCTCTCACGTTGAGAGATCGACGTACGTCGATCGATCGACGTGCCAGCGGACAGAACTTTCATTTTGGGTTGCAACTTTTGATCCAAGGATCATCTCCCTTCACCTATGAACGGTAATCAACTGCCATAACTGATAGAAAAACTGCTGAAATGAGTTTCACACAATCCAAGGTCTATCTTGCTATCTTCAAACATACACAACATTCTTGCAAAAATCTATAGAATTTCAGCATTCTTCTTCTATCTCTCTTTATTATCTTTCTCTTCTACATCAAGTTCAATCTTCTTCTCCTAGAGCAAAGGACAAGAAGAAAGCCGTTATATCTTGGGAAGCATTAGTCTTGTTGTCTACCTTGCTCAATCGGTAGAGGCTAAATTGCTTTAAGGACATAGTCATCTTGAGACTCGTCTCGGCTTTAGTTTGATCATCTTTTTGCTTGTTTGCTGCACTTTCCTAACAAGCCACACCCAAAGACACATGACCACATATACTGTAACCATGAGCGGCATAGATATATATTTAAGCATACATATTATACATAATTATACTTCTTTGAACACGATGAGCTCAATTCGGCCAGTGTTCCAAAAAAAATCCAACAAATACAATCTCATGCCATTTACACATATAACACGGCGCATATATATATATCTATATATATATATATATATATATATATATATATATATATATATATATATATATATATATATATATATATATATTCGGCCGAACGTGTATATACATTCATCTATACAATCACAATTACTTATGTATGATTCTGTTTTACTACGAAAATAAAGCCATAAGTTATACAAAATCATAGCAAATATAGTAAGAATACTGCCTCGTGTCTCGATTATACGTACTACGCGAAGAACAGACCAAAAATTTTGCTTCCTCTGTGTGGCGGCAGCGGCTGGGATTTGGGAGAAAATAAGGAAGGCTGCTGGTTGTTTAAATATGAAGATTGAAGAATTGATTTTTTTTTTTTGGAGAATATGGGTGGCGGCAGAATTTTGCACTTTGGAGAATAATGAACAGCAGCAGCTTGGGAGAAATAAGGATGGTGCTGGCTTTCTGTTGAAATATGTAGAATGCAGGAAATCTTCATTTGGGATATTTTTTTGAGCCGGCAGTTTGGGGGAAATAAGGCTGGCCGGCTGTTCTTAAGGAAGAATCGGGTGTTTAATTTGTGTATTATGTGTGTATAGATATAGGCAAAGATAGATAGAGTTCTAATGTATGTAGACTTTTAGGTTATAACAATTCTAGTGAGTTTAGGAGTTGTATCATGCATAAGAGTCTATCTTTTCTTCTCCTAGTATACTTAGGATTCTAGGGTTTATTTTGTTTTATTTGTTTTCTTTTCTTTATGCCTAGTATGTGTAAATATAATATATATATCTTTTGTGTGCCTGACGTGTGCTTGTATGTAATATATATTCATATATTTTGTATGTTGTTTTTGCCGTGTATGCATGCGTATGTAAGGTTTTCTGTCTGAGGTTCGTTCATCAAACAATGGTTGCTCAACATAGATAAATAGTGGGTCTAACATGGTTCGTAGCAAAACTGTGTTCATACAAAAGGTATAACAAGTTTTTTTTGTTTCATCATTCTTCTTGGTGTTTTTCATTTATTATTCATGTTATTCATTTTATTTTCGTGTTCTTTGAGTGTTCTTCATATATTTTCTTGAGGTTTTAAGTTTTCGTTGTCAAAAATCTTTTAGAAACGTATGATTCTACTAAACACGTATCAACGTGGTATCAGATCCATTGGCCTCTCGATGTTTGCTATTTCTTTACTACAATTTTTTGTCACCACCTTTCAACAATCTGCTTGCATCGAAACAATTTTGCCCTTCTCATATACGGTGGGACAGGTATGACACCGCCACTCCGTCCAATCTTTTTCTGCCCTGGCCATTATTTGATGCCAACACGAAACACACACCTTCCTTTGATTTCTTCTTGTGTGTTTTAATCTTGCATCTTCTTTTGGTTTTTTCCCATGCAATTTAAACTTGTATAAAATTAAGATTTATTCTTCAACTATAAAATTAGCAGTTTTGTTTTTTCTTTATAAAAGCGACATCTTTTGTCTAATTCTTGCTCCATCTAGACACATTAGATTGTTTGGCTATTGGTGTTTTTTAATTGTTGTTAAAGTATTTGGAGGTAATTTCTTGATTGTTGTTGACAATCTTGATCATACTTCTGCCACCTTCAAAAAAGCCTTCAAGATTTTAAAGAAAATCCTTACCCTACTTTTTTCGATTATTGACCAACAAAAAACATAAAAGACAAAATAGGCACCGCCTTACTGCCCCACCTCTCATTGAAGTGATACTCTACAAAACCCAATATCGTCTTAAATGATCTGACCTGAAGGTTTAAACAGAAAGGCATCATGTGTCTTAAAGGCACTATAGTCTTCTTCCATGTGAAAGTCGATTTATTTTGTTGATAGGATTATGTATGAACATTCAGTATGTGACATTAGTTTGCAATACATTTCTTGATTGTTTGATTCATGTTTACTGATTTTACTGTGAGTACACAACGCTACAATTCTGCGCTTGCTAGGAGTCTTTGACACAACATCGATTTTACTCGGTTGACATTTTCATTTGGGCTGTTATTCTTCACATTCAACATCATAGAAGGGCTTGGCTGCACTCCTCTGGATTCTTTCTAGTAGAGGGTGGAAGTTTCAATTTGACCTACACTAAGTTTTCTATCAAATACCAAACAGTTTCGAATCAAACTTTGACTCCTTCTATCAAAACAATAAAGTCATTCCTTAATTTAACATATTCTTTTAAATTTCCGTCTTTTGGCCTTCCTGCTGTTATCTGTGGCTTTTAGTAAACTAATTCACTTGGACTGCCACACCTAATCTAGTGTGATATAGCGCATTCACTCTATGGGCTTTAAGAACTACTGTTTTTGTTGGTCCTCTCGTATTCTGCAATCATGCACTTTTTATTTTGGTTTATTTTGTCCTATCAGTTGGCAGTTAGCCCTTGTTAGCCTTTCCCTTCGAATCTGTGAAAAGAACTGGTATCATGTTTCTTACTTCTTGGTACTCTATCATAAAATAAAATAAAATCTCTCTTATTTATACAAATCTGTAGCTCTTCATGTTTTTCTGACCTTATCTTGTATGTGGAGGCATCTGAAAATTTCAAATGCTCATAATTTTGTTTTAAGTTAAATGTGTGTGATCAAATGTAACAAGAAGCCCCAAGTAAAGTCCTTTTGGTTGGTGCTTATTTGACTATTGAGGATTGAGATATTTTAGATTCAGGACTCTGGAAAAGGCTTTCACGATCTAGTGATGCGTACATAATTGGCTCCATTGTTTCTTTTAGGACGCGAAGGTTGCAGTATGCTATGTACTTCTATTAGACCCTATTCTCTGGATATGGGTCTTTTGAACTGGCTACTTTAAAAGAAGAGCAATTTCCGTTGATTGTTCTTAGTAGTCTCTTATTTTTGAATCAGAACTTCATACCCTGAACTGTAGGTCACATTCAGGAAATGGTAAAAACAGAGAGCAAGCAAGCTACACTTTCACTTCTTTCCATTGTTTGTAAATTTAGGATCCACAAGATGGCACAGGTCAAGGCGGTGCTGAAGAGGATGGAGATGAACTTGTGATGTCGAATGAATCAATAGAGACACAAGGGAAGAAGTTAAAAGCATCATCTGTTGATGACATGGCTTCAAGCGCCAAAGCTGAAGAAGAGCAAAATGAGTCAAGTGAATCACAAAATACTACAATGTAAACCAACCTCGGCACTTCTGCAAGAATTGCCACAGATATTGGACTTCTGGTGGAACCATGAGAAATGTACCTGTAGGTGCTGGTCGGCGGAAGAACAAAAATTCAGCTTCCCATTACAGACCGGAAACCTGGCGGGCTTGTCATTCCGATTATGGAAAACATTGTGATGAGACCACAACCTAACTGCTGAGTACGACAAAGGATTTTCACGGCAGTCAGCGATAGTCAAGCTCGGCTAAATAAGGCCCGTTCCAGGTTTTCACTTCTCTAGCAGGCTTTGACTGGTCAACCTAAACCAGTTAAGGATCCTCAGATGGAATGACAGAGTTGAGGATTAAGTTCCGCCTCGGCTTTAACTCTGCTCAGCCAGAGGCCAAAGTCAGCTCAGCTTGGCTCGGATCCATCCGGTATTCTGTCCGAACCATAGATAAAGCGCCTCAGCTCGGCCACAATCTGCTCTAGCAAAGTCCTACCCCTCAGCAAGATTGGCCCCCCAGCTCAACACCCGGCGCCACTTGGCCTTCATGCAGCCTGGGACTGCCAACAGCTTAGCTATTTATCTCCATATGTCAATCATACAAAGAGGAATTGCCAGCACAGCAATCGTTAGCTGCCGCATGGCAACTATGTAAGCCAAAACTGTCACCGAGGCAGTCAGGTGTCATCACCATCCTCGTTCTTGGCCATGCAGCCTTCAACTTCAACAGCTATAAATAAGAGCTTCCCCAACAGAAGCCGACCAAGCCTTTTTCAAGTCTCCACAGGCCTTTTCAAGCCCACTCACAGACTCAAAAGTCCTCTCGGCTCGGCCAAAGCTACGTGTGAGCAGATCCCCACAAACAGTCACCTTCTCAGAAAGAGAGTCCAAAAACAGGTCGATTCAACCTCTACTTCCAGCATAAACTACATACAAAGATGACCACAACTGACTTGAGCGTCGGAAGGTTTCCCCAGGGCATTGACCCTGGGCCTCTAATGTTGTCTTTTCTTCTCAAGTTCTAGAGACGAATCTTAACGAAGACCTAACGGCATACCACGAGGATCATCCATGATCTACCTGGTGAAGATCCAACTTCATCACATTATGAATGGTAAATAGCATATGTCGTGATGAGCCCCTTAAGCTTTATGAGTCACATGAGCAAGAGCTGATGAGGATGTTAAAAACTTTTTAGGTGCCCAGGGATGAGTGCCTTTTGTCAGGTTGCTGGTGTCCAATTTAGTGAGTGCTACAACATTGATTTTGAGTTTGTAATGTTGGTGCATCGCATTGCATCTAGTGAGAGATCTGACTCCTAGTTTGAAACAGAAGTACAAATTTCATTGTCTGAAAAAATAATATTCTTGTCTGAAGGGTGTTCGCCGTTACTTAGATACACTCTTTCAAGTATTCCTACTTTCACGGCATATCCTTGTCCCGAATTTTGCATGAGGCTATAAAATAAGACTGAGGAGTGTAAACTACAAAGCCAGAGAGTAATCACCTTCAAATTATAATGTCTTTGGAAATAGTGGAAAACAGAGAGGTCCTGACATAGGTTAAACTTGATATTACAAGACCCTTGCAGGCAAATTCTCTTGGAAGTTTTTCTTAAGGCAACAAAAATTGTGGAGGGTGTAAAACGTTTTTGCCTTGCAGTAACTAGAGAACATAAGAAGTCTTTAAGACTTTTGAGTTTGAGCATCGTTGCAGAGGGATTAGACGAAGAAACGTGTTGCACAGTCATTCGGACTTTGCAAGTTTACTGAAAACGCTGATGCTCTCGTTGGACCTTTATTTGCTGCTTTGCTGATTGAGGACCAGGATGGTTTTGAGTGAGAATTGAAAAGGATGACAAGAGGTCTCATAAAACCTGCTTTATTTGCATCATGGATAACTTTTTCAACCGCTGAAATTTCAGAAAGGAAGAAGGTTCTTCTGTGTGTCCTTTACATGCACTCAAATGAAGATGCGTAACCATACTTGCTTCTGCGGCATGCTGTTTTCGAATGTGTCTCATGGGTTGAATTATTGCGAGCGGATTCCATGACGCTACCGATTTTGACGCCAAAATGACGTGGCCAATGGATCACCGCCACGTGGCACATCTGACCCACCGCTTTTTCTTCAATTCTTGCACTTTTTTTATATTATACAATAGGCAACGATTTCTACCTTAATTCCTGCTGCTCCATCGCGAAAAGAGAAAGGGCAAAAATGGCGAAACCTTTATTTCCCAGCGACTCCATCCGATTCTGGTGACAACTCTACTCCACTGGTAAGGACAAGCTCCACCATCCCTAATTCCCTCCTCCTTCTTCCTTCTTCCATCGTGAACAGACCCAGGTAAAAGGGCGATAGTTGGAAGTATTTTCCGGCGAATCCATGTGATTCCGGTGACAACTCTACTCCACTGATAAGTCATAGCTCTTCACACCCACCGTGCTATTTATGGTATGAGAAAACCTCGATCTGGGAGCAAGGATAAAAAACAAGATTGGAGACTGACTTCTGCCAACCATGCTCAGTCATCAACTTTCGATGACCTAATTCTCGTAAAGGACCCAAGAAACTTTTCTAGAAAGAAGAAACATGCTTCAAATATTTCTAATTCATGGCCTCTAACTGCTCAAAAGAGTAAAAGGTCAAGAAATTTTTCAGGTAAGATACATAAAATGGTGGTGTGGTTCTGTTGGTTGATACTATTCCATCCCTTAAAACAAAAATAACGCAGTGCCTATTGTATAATATAAAAAAACTGCGAAAATTGCAAAAAAAAAAAAGCAGTGGGTCAGATGTGTCACTCAGTAGCATCATGGAATCCGCTCGCTGCATTATTCTTTTCTAGCGCGAGCGGATTCCATGAGCTACCGATTTTGACGCCAAAATGACACGGCCAATAGATGGCCGCCACGTGGCATATCTGACCCACCGTTTTTTTTTTCAATTTTTGCAGTTTTTTTATATTATACAATAGGCAACGATTTCTACCCTAATTCCTGATGTTTCCATCGCGAAAAGAGAAAGGGCAAAAATGGCGAAATCTTTATTTCCCGCCGACTCCATCCGATTCCGGTGACAACTCTACTCCACTGGTAAGGACAAGCTCTATCATCCCTAATGCTCTCCTTCTTCTTCTTTCTTCCATCGTGAACAGACCCAAGCAAAAGGGCGATAGTTGAAAGTATTTTCCGGCGACTCCATGTGATTCCCGGTGACAACTCTACTCCACTGGTAAGTCATAGCTCTTCACACCCACCGTGCTATTTATGGTATGAGAAAACCTCGATCTGGGAGCAAGGATCAAAAACAAGATTAGAGACTGACTTCTGCCAACCATGCTCAGTCATCAACTTTCGATGGCCTAATTCTCGTAAAGGACCCAAGAAACTTTTCTAGAAAGAAGAAACATGATTCAAATATTTCTAATTCATGGCTTCTAGCTGCTCAAAAGAGTAAAAGGTCAAGAAACTTCTCAGGTAAGATATATAAAATGATGGTATGGTTCTGGTTGTTGATACTATTCCACCCCTCAAAACAAAAATAGAGCAGTGCCTATTGTATAATATAAAAAACTACAAAAATTGAAAGAAAAAAAGCGATGGGTCAGATGTGCCACGTGGCGGCCATCCATTGGCCGCGTCATTTTGGCGTCAAAATCGGTAGCGTCATGGAATCCGCTCGCGCTAGAAAAGAATAATTCAGCGAGCGGATTCCATGATGCTACCGAGTGGCACATCTGACCCACGGCTTTTTTTTTAATTTTTGCAGTTTTTTTATATTATACAATAGGCACTATGCTATTTTTGTTTTGAGGGGTGGAATAGTATCAACCAACATAACCACACCACCATTTTATGTATCTTACCTGAGAAATTTCTTGACCTTTTACTCTTTTGAGCAGCTAGAGGCCATGAATTAGAAATATTTGAAGCATGTTTCTTCTTTCGAGAAAAGTTTCTTGGGTCCTTTACGAGAATTAGGCCATCGAAAGTTGATGACTGAGCATGGTTGGCAGAAGTCAGTCTCCAATCTTGTTTTTGATCCTTGCTCCCAGATCGAGGTTTTCTCATACCATAAATAGCACGGTGGGTGTGAAGAGCTATGACTTACCAGTGGAGTAGAGTTGTCACCGGGAATCACATGGAGTCGCCGGAAAATACCTCCAACTATCGCCCTTTTGCCTGGATCTGTTCACGATGGAAGAAAGAAGAAGAAGGAGAGAATTAGGGATGGTGGAGCTTGTCCTTACCAGTGGAGTAGAGTTGTCACCGGAATCGGATGGAGTCGGTGGGAAATAAAGATTTCGCCATTTTCGCCCTTTCTCTTTTCGCGATGGAAACAGCAGGGATTAGGGTAGAAATCGTTGCCTATTGTATAATATAAAAAAACTGCGAAAATTGAAAAAAAACGGTGGGTCAGATTTGCCACGTGGCGGCCATCCATTGGCCGCGTCATTTTGGCGTCAAAATCGGTAGCGTCATGGAATCCACTCGCGCTAGAAAAGAATAATTCAGCGAGCGGATTCCATGATGCTACCGAGTGCCACATTTGACCCACTGTTTTTTTTTTGCAATTTTCGCAGTTTTTTTTATATTATACAATAGGCACTGCGCTATTTTTGTTTTGAGGGGTGGAATAGTATCAACCAACAGAACAGCACCACCATTTTATGTATCTTACCTGAGAAATTTCTTGACCTTTTACTCTTTTGAGCAGCTAGAGGCCATGAATTAGAAATATTTGAAGCATGTTTCTTCTTTCTAGAAAAGTTTCTTGGGTCCTTTACGAGAATTAGGCCATCGAAAGTTGATGACTGAGCATGGTTGGCAGAAGTCAGTCTCCAATCTTGTTTTTGATCCTTGTTCCTAGAACGAAGTTTTCTCATACCATAAGTAGCACGATGGGTGTGAAGAGCTATGACTTACCAGTGGAGTAGAGTTGTCACCAGAATCACATGGAGTCGCCGAAAAATACTTCCAATTATCGCCCTTTTGCCTGAGTCTGTTCACGATGGAAGAAAAAAGGAGGGAATTAGGGATGGTGGAGCTTGTCCTCACCAGTGGAGTAGAGTTGTCACCGAAATCGGATGGAGTCGCCAGAAAATAAAGATTTCGCCATTTTTGCCCTTTCTCTTTTCGCGATGGAAGCAGCAGGAATTAGGATAGAAATCGTTGCCTATTGTATAATATAAAAAACTGCGAAAATTGAAAACAAAAACTGCAAAAATTAGGGTAGAAATCGTTGCCTATTGTATAAAATGGAAGCAGCAGAAATTAGGGTAGAAATCGGTTTCTATTGTATAATATATAAAAACTGCAAAAATGGAAGAAAAAAAGCGGTGGGTCCGATGTGCCACGTGGATGGCCGCGTCATTTTGGCGTCAAAATCGATAGCGTCATGGAATCCGCTCGTTTTTCTAGCCGGGCAAGCTTTTACTTGTTGGAGACGAGGAAGCATATGGTGATGGGAATGGGACAGATGCACTTTTTTCCCTTTTACTGCTTATGGTGTATCTTGGGAAAGAAAAGGAAGAGTATCCAATAATTTGGTTGGACTTTTTCGTTTTTGCTATGGCTGTATTTTTTTTCCTTTATTTTTCCCTTTCTTTATGTGGGTTTCTTTTTCTTTTCTTTTGGGCGGAGGATGTCAAGTGGCCAGAACAACTTATCATTATTTGGCTTCTACTGTTGGTCTTAGTTGTATGAACACATTTTGCTTGAAAAATTGGAAGGAATGTCTTTTTTTGCTGCATATATGTTTTGATAAGAGAGACTAGATGGTTTGTTGATATAAAGTTGTTTCTTGAATGTTGTCAAGCAAGTTGCCATAGTCTGAACCGTGCAAGGTTCAAGGACTTGGATATGTTTGTTTGATGATGCTGCTCTTTTTGCCTACTGTGACATAGCTTACTACTTTGCAAAAGTTTGAGGATAGTGGAACTGCTATCATATAGACCTACAACAATAACAACATTACCCCATTGTCATAGAGGCTCCCGTCTATGACGGATTATATGATGTCGGATGTATGCAACCATACTCATGTGTTAGAAACATACAGGTAATTTCCCGATGATCTATAATGATGCGTCAAGCTATGTTGATCAACTGCTACTCCACAATATAAGAAGGGCACCCAATTTAGTGACTCATTTTGCTTTATTCCATTTTATTCCAAAGTCAAGAAAGAGTGTGTCATTGCCTTCGTTGGAAATGGAAACTGCTATCATATAGACCTATGCACCCGATATGTTGCTTACCTAGTCTTCCTTCAAGACATACACACAGACTAACCGGTGGCACGGTGTTCTGTCTGTAATCAGCACAATTGATGTACTCATGATATGATTATGTTATCTTTAAAATCTTCCAGTTCAACCAGCTATATTTTTGCTTAAAGCTGGCTTGAGAACATATTAAAGGAAAAAAAACTCGTGCTGAGACACATTTGGCTCGTTCCACAGGGATCCCTCTAGCTATAGCTTTCCTCCCTTTTTTCTCTCCTTAACTTTGTTATGCGTTCCGTCTTTCAAACTAGGAGTATGGTTAGTGGATTTGGCATAATGAGATGCTGGCAGTTGTTGGGAAAATCGGGTATTTTTCCTACTACGACAACACAACTAGTGAAATGCATCAGTTCAAATCTAATGAATTGGACAGAACACTAACAAAACTACCCGACAAATAATATTGAATACTATACTACAATAGGAAAGAAAGCAGTAAAACAACAATAAAGAGAACAGAACAATAAAAGAGATAAAGAGAGAAACACACCCGAAAGCTTTGCCACTAGAGCTCAGCCAAGATAGCTTGATCTCCGAACACTTGCTGAATTGCTTGCTTCTATTTATATGTAGAAGAAGATACAAGTTTTGGGATGATTTACATGAGAAGAGGAGGAGTTTATTTATAATCCTCAAATCTCCTATTCATTTCTAAACTACCAATGTGGTACAAAATCTAAGCCAAAAAATCATCAAATCTCCACCTTGGCTTAATTTTAAATCCTACCAAATACAAAACTGATCAACAAAAAAAATAGTCTTCGTGGTACTTTCAAGTATCTACTCAAATTTGCAGGATATTAACCAAGTCTAAACAATGTTCAAACTTGGCCCTTGTAACAACCTTGGTCAACATATCTGCAGGATTCTCCGTAGTATGAATCTTCTGGAGAAGTATCTCCTCTTCTTCGAGAATTTCCCGCACAAAATGATAGCGAACATCAATATGCTTCGTCCGTGCATGAAAGACTTGATTCTTTGACAAATGAATAGCACTCTGACTGTCAGAATATACTTTAATTTGTTTCTGACCAACTCCCAAGTCTTTAAGCAACCCATAAAGCCAAATTGCTTCCTTCACAGCCTCTGTAATCGCCATATACTCTGTCTCTGTTGTAGACAAAGCCACCGTTGACTGTAAGGTAGACTTCCAACTAACTGGCGCTTTTGCTAAAGTGAACAAATAGCCAGTTGTAGATCGTCGCTTATCCAAATCTCCTGCATAATCAGAATCACAATATCCAATTACGCCTTGACCAAGTGATTTATCTTGCTCAAATTCCAATCCAACATCTACGGTATTTTGGAGGTACCGTAGAATCCATTTCACAGCTTGCCAATGACCCTTGCCTGGATCATGCATGTATCTACTAACAACACTAACAGACTGTGAAATATCTGGTCTCATACACACCATCGCATACATCAAACTTCCAACTGCATTCGCATATGGGACTTTTGCCATGTATTCTCGTTCTTCATCAGTAGTTGGAGACAAACGGCTACTCAGTTTCAAATGAGGAGCAAGTGGGGTACTTACAAGTTTTGTATCTTCGCGTATACCAAACCGTTGTAGTACCTTCTGCAAATACTGCTTCTGTGACAGCCAAAGTTTACCCCTCTGTCTGTCTCTGCTTATCTCTATGCCGAGAATCTTCTTGGCTTCCCCCAAATCCTTCATCTCAAACTCTTTACTCAACTGAGCCTTCAACTTGTCAATATCTGCTTGGCTCTTTGCTGCTATCAGCATGTCATCAACATATAAGAGTAAGTAGATGTAGGAACCATCTTGAAGTCTGCGCAAATACACACAATGGTCGTATTTGCTCCTCTTGTACGACTGACCCTTCATAAACTTGTCAAATCGTTTGTACCACTGTCTCGGAGATTGTTTTAGTCCGTACAACGATTTACTAAGTTTACAAACCCAATTTTCTTTACCAGCAACCTTGTATCCTTCTGGCTGAGTCATGTAGATTTCCTCCTCCAAATCACCGTGTAGGAACGCGGTTTTCACATCAAGTTGAGCTAGCTCCAAATTCAACTGTGCTACCAAGGCCAACAAAATCCTAATGGAGGAATGTTTAACAACTGGAGAAAATACTTCATTGTAATCAATTCCCTCCCTCTGAGCAAAGCCTTTAGCCACCAACCTTGCCTTGTAGC
>AP025074.1:20699756-20953425 GCA_036186865.1 Eustoma russellianum | reverse complement strand
TGAGGAAATCTTTCTTTCTTTGCAAATACCCATTTGCACCCAATTGCCTTCTTATCTTTTGGTAGTTGCGCCAGCTTCCACGTATTGTTCTTCTTGAGAGATTGCATTTCTTCTTCCATTGCACTTGCCCAGCTTCCCCTTTCTGAACTTAGAATATCTTTTGAGTAAGTGGATGGAATGTCATCAACAACTGGAAGTGCATAGGCTACCATGTCAGCAAAACGAGTAGGCTTTTGAATTTCTCGTCTTTGCCTTTTAACTGCAATTGGCGCCGATTGCTGTTGAGGTTCTTGGGTAGAATCCTCTTCTTCTGCCGTAGGAGAGTCACTGGTGGTGCTTCGTGCTGGGATCACCACTCTTTGCTCAAACTCCACCTGCTTCGGAGTACACTCCACCTGCTTCGGAGTACTATCAGTTCCTTCTTGATTTACCTTGTTCATCATGGCAGATTCATCAAAGGTAACATCTCTGCTGATAATCGTCTTCTTTGCCTCCAGACACCATAAACGGTATCCCTTCACTCCAGGATTGAAGCCCATGAAAAGAGCCTTCTTTGCTCGTGGATCCAACTTTGATTCAATCACATGATAATATGCAATAGAACCAAAAACATGCAAAGAATCATAATCAGTTGCAGGTTTTCCAGACCATACCTCCAACGGAGTTTTGCCATCTATAGCAGATGATGGCAACCGATTGACGATATGTTGAGCGTACGTCACAGCCTCAGCCCAAAATTTTCTGTCTAACCCAGCATTAGACAGCATACAACGAACTTTCTCCACAAGTGTCTTGTTCATACGCTCTGACACACCATTCTGCTGTGGTGTCTTTCTAACAGTGAAGTGTCGAACTATGCCACAGTCTTGGCATACCTTCAGGAATGGATCATTCTTGTATTCTCCTCCATTATCTGTTCGGAGAACCTTAATCTTCCTTCCTGTTTGGTTTTCAACTTGTGCTTTCCACTTAAGGAAAATGTCAAGCACATCATCTTTATTCTTCATTGTATACACCCAAACTCTTCTTGAGAAATCATCAACAAAGGTGACAAAATAATGCCTACCTCCCATGGATGAAGTCTTGGCAGGTCCCCACACATCTGAATGCACATAATCCAGAATACCCTTGGTATTATGAATCGCAGTGCCAAATTTCACTCTTGTTGTTTTCCAAGAACACAATGCTCACAAAATTCAAGTTTGCAAGCCTTCGTTACCTTTCAAGAGTCCTTGCTTGGCTAAGAATTTGCAAGGACTTTTCTCCAGCATGTCCCAACCTCATATGCCACAGCTTCGTTGCCTCAGCATCCTTCTTTGTGCTTGAAGTTGCTGCCGCTACTGCCCCCACCACTGTATTACCTTGATAGTAATACAGATTGTTCTTCCTCACTGCTTTCAACATCACCAGTGCTCCTGAAGTTGCTTTAAAAACTCCATCCCGCATCGTCACGACTAAACCTTTAGATTCTAAGGCCCCCAATGAGATGAGATTCTTCTTCAACTTCGGCACGTACCGCACATCCCGTAAAATTCTAGTGGATCCATCATGATTTCGCAGCTTGATTGATCCTATCCCAGTTGTTTTACATGGATTATCATTACCCATGTAAACAAACCCACCAACAAGTTCCTGGAATTCAAAGAAAAATTCCCGAATAGGACACATATGATAGGTACAACCTGAATCCAATATCCACTCATCTGGATGTAATGATGCTGAAGGCGAGACAGTCAAAGAGATATCTGATTCCACATCACTTTTGCATTCTGCAACATTTGCATCTTGCGGAGTCTTCCCTTTCTTTTTCAGTTTTGGACAGTCTTTCTTCCAGTGCCCTTTCTCATGACAGAAAGCACACTCGTCTTTGGCAACGGCTCGGCCTTTGGATTTAGACCTTTCTCTTCTTCCTTTTGTCTGGATTTGCTGACGACCTTTTGCCACCAATGCTTCTTCTGATGTCGTTGATTTGTTTTTTATCTTATCCTGCTTTCTCAATTCATGACTATACAAAGCAGAACAAACAGCATCTAACGACACATTCTCTTTCCCATGAAGTAATGTAGTTTCCAAATGTTCAAATTCATCAGGAAGAGATGATAACAACATCAAAGCCAGATCTTCATCCTCAAATTTCACATCTAAATTCAGCAGGTCTGCTACTAATTGATTAAACATAGTGATGTGTTCATTCATAGTAGTACCTGGTCGGTAGTCAAATCGGAACAGTCTTTTCTTCATGAGTAGCTTGTTCTGACCACTCTTTTTCAGAAACTTGTCCTCCAACGCCTTCCACAGTTTGTGTGCAGAAGTTTCACTTTGAAGGCATACTTCTGCTCTCTGGACAGACATGATCGAATAGTTCCGCATGCCAACCGATTGATGATACTCCAGTCTTTATCCTCTATCTCTTCTGGTTTCTTTCCTTCAATGGCAATATCAAGACCCTGTTGAAAAAGAGAGTCCAAGACCTCCCCTTGCCACATACCGAAATGGCCAGTACCATCAAATATTTTCACCGCCAATTTCAAACTGGACACCGGGAACCTCGACCATGATGACAAGGAGGTCGATACCCCCGATGGAATATTTGAGATAACCTCCTTTGCTTCTTGATCTTTTGTTGCCATTACAGACTCAATATATAGTATTCAATATTACAACAAATTTCAGACAGCCCAAGGGCGAACCTTCGGCTCTGATACCACTTGTTGGGAAAATCGGGTATTTTTCCCACTATGACAACACAACTAGTGAAATGCACCAGTTCAAATCTAATGAACTGGACAGAACACTAACAAAACTACCCGACAAATAATATTGAATACTATACTACAATAGGAAAGAAAGCAGTAAAACAACAATAAAGAGAACAGAACAATAAAAGAGATAAAGAGAGAAACACACCCGAAAGCTTTGCCACTAGAGCTCAGCCAAGATAGCTTGATCTCCGAACACTTGCTGAATTGCTTGCTTCTATTTATATGTAGAAGAAGATACAAGTTTTGGGATGATTTACATGAGAAGAGGAGGAGTTTATTTATAATCCTCAAATCTCATATTCATTTCTAAACTACCAATGTGGTACAAAATCTAAGCCAAAAAATCATCAGCAGTTGTCAGCTCTCCATATTGCTTTATCATAGGAGTGCGCAAGAATGTGCAAGAAAGATGTGTCCTCAGAAACATCCACTGATATACATATGTTTCTTTTCCATTCTCTGTTTGTGCAAGACAGGGTGTGACACTGGTGTGACACATTATTACCCTTCTCTAAGTACTATTGTTATATTCAGAGTCTAATATTTTGTATGGAAGCCCATGTACAAATTATTACATTCTAGAGTGGAAGTATCTAGAAGGAATATTTGGATACCAGAATTTTACATTGTCAAACACAAATTGTGTTGAGATGATCACTCAAGTTGCCAAATATTGTGCCTGTTTTTAGTGTCCGTTTCTGCGAAGTTGTAGATTATATGTACTTCCTGAGTTAAAAACTGAAGTGATACCAATAATTGCGTGCCAAGCACAACCAGAATTGACTCATGGATCCGCAGTGCAATTGTCGTTTCTAATGCAAACGCCAAGCAAACCAAAGACGATTTACGACCAATTCTCGCCAACTACATGGTTAATTTATATATGATACTGATCTACTCTGATAAACTATGCACACAAAAATTGTACAGAAAATACATGTGCACCCGGACAATATATCATTAAAAAAAGACACGATGTCACTGCAAATTGCAATAATTTAAAAGATAATAGGAAACCACTGGACATGTTCAATAGCTATCCCCTACTGAACTTTAACAATGGAACTACCTGGACAGCAAAACTTGATTTCCCAACAATATCCACCTCCAGGGGCGTTCACGGGGGCACGGGGGCAGCCGCCATCCGCCTCCCCCAATTCAGAGAAAAAATTTAGGTAATAGGTAGATGCAGTTGTATTTTTGATTATCTAAATTTAAGGTATTTGTTTTTTAATCCCAAAACTATCTCATCATATGTGATATATGTGTTACTAGGAACTAGGGGAAAAATTTTGATTAGTAGATATTAGATATACACATTTGTATTTTTTAACTAACTAAAAAATACATTGTATAAAAAACAAACTGGTTTTTGAAAATAAAAAACAAATAAATATTACACCTTTTACCTTCCTATTTCCATGATTAAAAAATAAATTTTAATTTAATATTTTCCCCATTTTTCCGTCATTACCCCCAACCCAATTGACATTTGACATTTTCTTTTCGATCAATTTCTTTCCCCCCAACCCTGCGGCGCTCTGCTCTTCGCTAAAAAAAACGTAGCCGCTCTCTGTCGACGGCTTGAGGCTTCTGCAATCTCCTCTCAAGACTTCAAGTTTAAACCGCGCTATTTCTGCAGCTCTGCTCGATTCCTCCACCTGTTTGCAATTGATTCTTTTTTTTGAATTCTTTATTTTTGGTCGATTCTTTTCTGTTTTCCACCGGTTTGGATTTGATGCTTTATTTTTGAATTCTTTTTTATGTTCGATTTGAGAAGATGGATATTTTTTTGTGACAGCAATTCCTGAGAAGAGGAATTCTTGTATTGTTTATGCATATCATCAAATAATCAATTCCTTGTAGTTGGTTTCTTCACATGCCCCTGAAATTTTTGTAATTTATGGTTTGACCTTTGTTTAATGAAAAGATCTGCTCGTCCTTCATTTCGTAAATAAAAGATATGTCGAGCGTCAAATTAATAACTTTTGTTGGATATTGTTGCTTGTTAATGTTGCTTATGAATAACTTTTGTTGGATATTGTTGATGGTTGCTTATTATTGTTGCTTTTTGATTAGTGGATGTGTTGGTTTAGATTTTATGTTATAATATTTGCATATATCTATATTATAAGGGAGTTTTTGCCGGATTTTCGATGGAATGTCTATTGAGTCCGAAAAGGTGGACGGTGATCCCATAGTGTGAATTTGCCCCCCCCCCCCAAATGTAGCCACTGTCCACCTCAATGAGTAAGCAGTAGTTGATGAAGACGAACTGCGCTGGCATATCATGAGGCTGAATTCTCATGCAGCACCACATACTCCCGACTCTTAAAAACACTTCAGTCAGTACATGGAAAAAAACTGCATTCATCAACATTGATTTCCTGAACTTTTTTCATTCACAACATTAAGATATCTGAACTCTCAAACAATAGCCAGCTTCCGGAGTGTTGAAAATATAAATTTAAATAGGTTTTTGTAAGTAAAATTTCATTTTTTTTGTAAGTAAAATTTCCATAGATAAGCCACATGGCACATTTACAAAAGATGTTGCTTATACGTGAGCAACTAAGGCCATAACTTGGACTGCTATAGGTGGCTTACAACTTACTTTCCAACATCTAATGCCAACATTTACAAAAAATTGCCTGAAGATGGCAGCATAATCCAAACATTAGCCAAACATAACCAAAGTCCTCAATTCTTGGTTTTGGAAAAAATTTATTTGGGCAAGGAACAAGTTCACACACCGCAAGGAATTGGGGAATAGAGAAAATGCTTCTTTTTGGCACAACCTGTGGCATCCTTGGGTATCCTTAGCATCAACAATCGTGAACTTAAGAGAAAATTGATTATTAGTGAGGATGCTAGGGTCTCAAATGTCTTGCTTGAAAGATCATGAAGAATGATGTATGGAAGAGGCTGGAACAACCAAGTGGTCTTGTTTAATCAAGCTTGCAATGCTATTCAAATCAAACAGGGAGTATACACATGGATTTGGAAGCCGAATACCTTCTTTTCTATTAAAAATGCTACCGCCTCACTTCAAATTTCTTTGCCTCCAGTGGAGGGGAGCAAAATTGTACGGTGTAAACGCTGTCTTTCATATTATGCAATCATTCTATGGCTTGCATGTTTGAAGAAAATGAATAGACTAGATAAACGATAAAACCAGGATGAAAGAACAACAATTCTCTGTTCACGGGAACAGAGTGAACAGTCGATTCAGCAAAGAGAGGAACTTTTTGATTGAGGTTTGATCTAGATTAATGATTGTCTGTTATGTGGCATGTTCAGAGAGGATCAAAGTCATTCTTTCAACGCCCTACTCAGCCATGGTATGGAGTAAAACAATAAACCAGTTAAAATACAAAGGCTGGAGCTGTGGTTGGCAACATACTATCTATTGGATCAACGCAGATAACTCTTGGGGATTAAAATTCCAAAAGGACGTTGCACACTTTAGGTTTTCAGTTATTGTCTATCATTTATGGAGGGAAAGAAACAACAGGCTCCACCAGAAAATTGTCAAACATGATGATACTCTAGAAATGTACAGTTTAAATAAAGTTTAAATGTATAGATTTGTAGTGTATACAGTATTTGCATACAGACTTAGTTACCGTTGCATTATGACCGTTAGAATAGTTTGGAGTATAAAAGATGTAAATGTTGTATTCTGAATTATTGAAGAAGAGGTTTCAACCTCAGTTCTTTATTTTGAACAGTATTGTTCTTACTTTCAAAATAGCTGATTCTCATTCAAATTTGTTCATGGTATCAGAGCTTTGAGGTTCTGAGAAAACTGTTAGCTATCAAAAACAAGAAAAACGCCGTGAGCGTATTTGTTCATCTCTGTTTTTGTTAATCTCTGTTGAAAAGCTATACGTTTGTTGCTGAGGATCTGTTACTCCATCTGGAGAATTATAAGCTGATAATCTGCAAAGACCACAACTTTTATAGGCTGATAATCCAGAGAATTACAAGGAGCTGCTACTTTATATCATTGTAAAGCCACTTGACTCTTTGCAGAAGACGAAGTGAATAGAAGACGAAGTGAGTAGAAAAGAAAGAGAAAAAATCTTTGGTAAGACAAAAAGATCTTTGAAAGTTGTTTGACGGTACTGCCTATTCTGGTCTAAAGGTAAAAAAAATTACTACCGGCTCCGTCAACCAGTGGAAAGGGAACAAGTGTCCCACTTTACATTATATTTTACTGTTTTTTCTATTATTTTTTTCTCTCTAGCTTCTTCGGGAAGCTTCCTTATTTTTTGGTTATTTATCATTATTTTTGTGTGGTTCCAGAATTTTATACATTTTAGTAAACAAAAGTGGGACAGGTGTCTTTTAAGGGGACTGCCACATCTTCGGTCACATGCAAAGTTAAGCTGCATGCAAGTGGACACGTTTTCACTATTTTTAACCATCGTGTAAAATCATTAACCGAGACACCCTTACCAAAATTTTTCATCTTTTCCTATCTAAACAGTAAGCAGCCAAAAGCAGACTTCTTTTCTATCATTTTTCCGTCTCTCACCTGTCTTCATCCGCTGTCAAGATATCTTCTTCTTCTGAGCTGAGAATTTGTCACACAGAGCTACAATATCAATTTGCCGAGCTGCGTGAGCTAGGCTTAGTTCTTGAGCTTGACTGAACTTGCGGTACTGAGCTTGGCTGAGTTTTGCTTACAATGCCAATTATATTTGAATATTCAATATGCTTTAAGTCTTTTTTTTAGCTGAGAAATCGTAGAAGGCATGTTTTGGTCAAATGTAACATCAAGTGTGATAAACATCTTCCTATTACTTGGTCAATAACACTTAAAATATCCTTGAAAATGCAATTATTTGATCAAAGATCTAATGTTCACTTAGGTTGTGCTAGATGTGTACATATCCTACACATTCGAACAGTTTGGACAGTAATTTTGAAAGTAGTTTAGTGTATAGGAAGTGGCAGACAAGCATGTCTCTTGGAGTTTTAAACGATAAAGTTCTAGATGCATTCTATTTATTAAGTATGTGGCTGTTAGCAAGGCTTCTTCCTATATATCAAAGTGAACAAAATTAAAAGGTGCAGATGACTTGGATACTTTAGCAGGGTAACTCTATTTTTGTTTGTTTAGCTAACTGGCAAGTTTCATATGTAATACTTTTAGGGTCAATAGTGCTAAACAATTTTGGCATTAATCGTTTACGGTATACAAAATTAGGATGCCTGAGTCTGTTATGACATAGCAAAATATCATCTATACAAGATTTTCTAGGGTACATTATACTATGGTATTCTGATCATCTGGCTTCTATGTTGCGCTTATTAAGGCTCTGTTTTTAGATTCTAGTATGAACAAACATGCTATATTCTTAGTGCTGCTAATCATGCCCTTCGTTTTGTTTTCCTAAAAATAACATTCCGAGGATGAGAAGAAGGCTATATAATTACTGTCCCTAGTTAGTTTACTTACTGATAATAGATTGAAGCTTAATATATGGATATGCAAAACATCTTTTAGCAACATCCTATCATTTATCGTAGTAGAGCCTATTCAAATAACTTCTGCGGAAGTACTATTAGCTATTTTAACTTTCTTAGGGACAAGGAACAGGGAGTAGGAGTTCAGAAGGTTATCAATACTTGTCATGTGGTCTGTAGTCCCTAATTCTACGATCCATGAAATATTCGTGCACGGCTGGACTAACATGCCATTGTAGCTTGAATAGATTCAGCTCGGCTACATTTTTTGCGCAATTCGATTACTGTTGTAATATGATCCTTCATACGAATCTCAGTTTCAACTATCTGAGCTGAACCAGCTGTGTTGTGCTCAAGCGAGCTACGCCAAGTTGCATTATATTGCTGACCTGATGTGCAGCACTTTGTCCAGCATCGAAAGATTTTAAATGTGGTCTCCAAAGAGTATTGCTCTACTTTAGTGGTGTCTTACCTTCCCGCACTAGTTTGTCTTAGAGTTTCCAACAGTCATTGACTGTATGAACTTTCTTTTTGCAGTATTTTCAAACCTTACTTTCTCTAGGTGTGAAATGACGTTTAACGGTGAAGATTGAAGCTTCTACTGGTTGCTCGTTGAGCAAGACAGAGGTCTCGGTATTTGGGCTTACTAACCAACATGACCTCTTTATGGCTTTCCTAGTGTTTGATCTCGTCAATGGCAAGCTGTAAGCTCGGAAGCAGTTTAGTGCTAAGAATTCGACTTCTTTTCACTATCGAATTATGGATTTAATCCAGTAAAAAACTGAAACACTAACTTCTGCTCAGTAATTCCTTTATAGAGAGTTGAATCAGTGACACAAGACCACTGATGTGTTTCAAATGTATCTATTTTCTGCCATGCTTTGGTCAACAGAGTGTAGTATTTGTGTGCACAGCGAGATTTCCTTGTTTAAGCTCATGAAGATGAGCTTCAATTTTGTGAGGTTCTGGATGTTGTCTTGTTTGGAATACATCTTCTTTACTGTAGCCCAGATTTCTGTTGTAGTGTGTACATCATAATGTCTTCAAAGATGTTAGGTTGCATAGAATGTATCAGCCATGACATTATCATGTTATTTTTTAACTTCTGCAATCGATAATTTGCATCAGTTTATGCAGGAATAGTAACTGTTCCATATAAGTAATCTTTCTTGCTTTTAGAGCATTTTCATCCCTGGAGACCACGAGAGGTAGTTATCTCCATTGATTTGTAGCTGGTAATGACAATGGAAGAGTCATCAGATATTTGAGGATCACAGACTACTCCTGATGCTTGATCAGAAGTAGAGGCGGCCTTAGTATATTCTGCTGGGCTGAAAGAAGTAGCCATTTAAAAATAGTTCAAGGTAGTGGAAAAAGATAGATTGTAGCTAATAAAAAGGAACCAATTTAGTTCTGATGCCATATCGAGATTGAAAGAATATGAAATTTATTCAAGTTGAGTTTGAATTTACAAGGTGTTTCTCCTTTTATAGTAGTTTACATCGCCTATAACTGCTTTATTTCTTTCGTACAGTAACTTCTTTTCTTCTAGAGTAACTTGATTTGATACCTAATAGCTATAAAGATAATGAGTTGTTACATGCATTGCTCGGACATAGTTAAGATCTTGAGCTACCATATTTACATGTAAGAGACTAGTGTTACATCTCTGCTTCAGCTTTGTTGTCTAACTGGTTGTGCATTCACCTTGTCACTTCTGTAAAGTACACCTTTATTCTGACTCATCTGCTCAGTACAGTTTCACCTCGACAACTTTTTTTTCTTACTTCCCTAGCACGGCCACTAGTACAATCAGCTCGGCATAGCTGAGGTTATATTTCTACAAATTCCTCATAATTATCGCCTTTCGACTGTATTTGAATGATCAAATTTCCAGGATTGTCACTCGGATGAAATTCATAAAGATATGGTTTTCTTTGTTTGAGATATGATTTCAGAACTAGTAGGAGTCGAGCTTCGCCCGTCGGCCATGATTTGCAAAGACACTAAGAAAGTTTTAGTGCTTCGCTCTCAACGACAAACAGAAGGAAAATGTTGAACTTCCCATTGATACGTAGTGGGTATTTACAGTGGTACAACACGATAAGATCAAGGGAATTCAAAAAAGTAAAGCTGTCTATCTTATCTGTTAGGAAGTTAAATACAATCAAATAATGAACAATATATACAAAGATAATACCTAAAAGATAATAATGTGATTATCTTAACACCACTGCAACTTCCTTTCAATCTGAAGATCGAGAAGACAACAAAAATGGTACCTAAGAGGCCAAGTTCCGTAAAATTTTTGATGCATGAGGATCAACGTCACCTTCTCTCTACACTTGCTGTGTGTTTCTTGGATTCTGAAAAGGAAGCAACGACGAACAACCACATCCATCGCCACAAATAGAAAATCATGCAGTCGCTCAGAAAATGTGTAGCGATCCGTCTCGAACCCTAACGAAACGATTTATCTGTCGTATTTTGCTAAAGAAAAAACAAGGCGTCGATGCATTCAATTACATGTCAGCAAAATAACATAAATCGATATCAGTAGAAGCCATTAAAACTAAAGCCTCGAAATAATCATCATTAATATCAATGTCTAGGCAAATTTAGCTCGGCAAATGTCAAACATAGATAAACCATAAATTTTCAAAATACATAAACCTCGAATATCGAAATAACTGCCTCAACTAAATCCTCGAAAGTCTCATCCGAATATCCTCAGTCTTGAAATCTTTAGTCTCAATCCTCCACGGTATACTAACTCCTTTGCCTGTCTATCTGCAAAACTGATTGATAGAGGGGGGTGTCGTCCAACAAGTAAGCTTACTATATTTACCATGGGATCATACACGGAGAAACAATTGTAAATAAATAAATAACTGTAGCGCCCCGCTCCCGAGCCCTAACATCGGGAACAGTGCACCCGCCGTATCTCACTAAGGAGAATACAAAGCGTCAAATCAAAACAGATACACGTCAGCGGAAGTCAAAATTTAAAACCTCGAAATTACCATCATCATAAATATCAACGTCTAGGCAAATCTAAATCCGATACAAATGTCAAATGTAGATATAACTAAATGTCTAAAGTACATAAACCTCGAGTATCGAAGTTCATTATCTCAACTAAGCCCTCGAAAGTCTCATTGGAACGTCCTCGACCTCAATATCTCCACCCTTGGTCATCCTCAGTATGCTAACTCAATCACCTTTCTATCTGCAAAATATGTTAAAGCGTGGTTTGAGCGACAAGTCGCTCAGCAAGTAATCCCACTATACTTACCATGGGATCATACACGGAGAAGCAAGTGTGATAACGATATATAGCAACATAAAATAATACCATGCTTCTCTTCGCAAGTAAATTTACAACTCCGCCCCTAACATCCAAAAGCAAATAGAGCAAATAGATCCGACAAAGTACAAACAAAGTCCAATTAAGTACGTAACAAAGTCAACAAATAGACCGATGACCAAGTCAAACCAAACGACAGCCAAGCAAAGGTTAGCACAAGCTAAAACGTGATGTAATTTTTCAAAACAATGCAATGCTAATGTTCTCCTTATTTCGAAACTAGTGTTTCCAATATCAATGTCCAATGTCCAAATCCAATGTCCATATCCGATTAAACCGATCCAAAAATCTAAATAACCACATCCGGTTTAATCGGTCTAAAGTCCAAAATCAAATGCAATGGCTATAGCACTTTCCCTACAAGTGACTTATACCGTAAGACTTACGAATTGATTCCTCCAAAATCCAAATATACTATAGACACCCTGTCCCAGACTAGGTCGTTACGTCTATAGCACCAAACATATGCCTTTGCACCCTGTCCCAGACTAGGTAGTTACGCTCAGGCCCAAAATATGCATACAGAAGCCCTGTCCCTGACGAGGTAGTTATATCTGCAGCAATCCAAATAGGCACACAGAAGCCCTGTCCCTGACGAGGTAGTTACATCTGCAGCGCTCGATACAAAATAGGAATCAACTCGGCTTACCGATATATTTCAAGCGTAAGGGCTATTTTTCCAAAAATATGCAAATGCAATTTCCAAAACCATTTTCCAATTACCAAAGTTAGTGACAATTAACTAGTTGGGCCAAAATGTCAAATTTGTCAAAATTACCAAAATGTCTTCCAACTAACACATAATTCCAAACAAATAATTCAAATGGTCCAAAAATTCCAAAGTACAAAATTTAATTCCATCTCAGCCGTGTATGCATATACGCATATATGTCCACGCCCATGCATGCACATATATACGTATATACGTACACGCGACTTCCTCGGCCCACTTTTCCCATTTCACGCCAATTATACAATTCACATGTCTATATATATATATATATATATATATATATATATATATATATATATATATATATATATATATATAGCATATACACATATGAATGTCACATTAACAATATATTCCAATATACTCAAAAGATAGACAGATCGGCACAAAATTAATTTATAACGTTAACGCTACGGCCGCCCCTTTCCATTTGTATCTTTCCCACCTCTGTTTTCCTTCTTTAATATACACAATTACTTAGTAGCCATTAGTTTCTTTGACATTTCTTGTTAGCAGTAATGCTAAGCAAGTAAAATTGAGAATTGCAACTATTGTTAAAACAAGTCCTTGCTCTTTTTTTCTTTCGATTACACTAAGGCCATGCTGGCCGAAAATTCTAAACGCCCAGCACCCATTCTGAAATACCCATTTTCAAATTCAGCCGTACATATATGAAGGGAATTCCTAGTATTCCACGTACGCATATATTTGTATATACATAAATCCACACACACATCTTGATACACATATAATCAATCATCTATTCAAACACAAATACGATGCATGATCCGAAGTTATTACGAACATAACATATAGAATTTTTCACAAAACATAGCAAGTATAGGGAGATTACTTACCTGGATTCATATATAATATACCGTATAATTGAATCTAAGGTTGAATGGTTGAAGCAAAATCCTTTCTTTATCCCTAAGATGCCTCTCGGCTGGATCTGTTGCTCTCTGATGGGGCAAAGAATTGCAAAATACAATTGCTTTCCGCGGCTGATGGCAATGGCAACCAAAAAAAAAAAAGAAGTGCTTTTGATTTATTTATTTTTTTTTTCCTCAGCAGGGGTGGCGCATGAATATAGTATTAGGTTTTTTTTTTGTGTGTTTTGTTTTCCTTAGGGTAATATTTATAACTCATGTGGGTAGAGTTTGAGTTAGAAAATCTAGGCATATTCCTAGTAGTTTTAGGTTTCATACACAATATATCCCATCTGTTTAATCTTAGTTGACTTAGGTTTCACATTTAAAAATATATCCTACTTCAAATTCCTAAGTGGTTTAGGATTGTTACTATATCACTTTAACTTTATTTATTATTCATATGTTTTCTTTTCCCATTGCGAAATTCACGGATGTAACAATAACATAATACAAAATAGCATGCTTCTCTTTGCAAATAAATTTACCCTTTTCGCTCTTCCTAAACAATCAAACAAGTAAAGCACACGCAACTTAGTCATCGCACACAAAAGTCCGTACAATCAAAACAGTGATGCAACTTTTCAAATTAATGAATGCAACGACTCAACAACCATTTATCCTTTATTCAATTCCATCTCATATTCTATTTTCCATTTCTCATATTTCATTTTTCCATTTTCCGATATCATAGGCGATTACCCCTTACAGTATCCCTATCAATATCCATTTCTGATATCCATATACGGTTACCCCTTACGGCATCCATATGCGATATCCATTTCTGATATCCATATGCGGTTACCCCCAGCGACATCCATATGTGATATCCATTTCTGATACTCATATGCGGTTACCCCTAGCGGCATCCATATGCGATTACCATTCCTGATACCCATATATCCATTTCTGATATCCATATGCGGTTACCCCTAGCGGCATCTATATGCGATATCCATTTCTGATACCCATATGCGGTTACCCCTAGCGGTACGATTACCATTCCGGATACCCATATGCGGTTACCCCTAGTGGCATCCATATGCAATATCCATTTTACTTTTTTTGTTTATGACTTTGTATACATATTTAATTCCAACTTATCACCCACGTATAAGTATACCCACGTATATGCCCGCGTCCATACACGTGCATATACGCGCTTATAGTTACGTGTAACACTTGAGCTTGCGACTCAGACCATGCCTAGCCGCAGCCTTACCATGGTCATGCCATCCAGAGTCGTGGCCTTGCCACAACCCAGCCTATGGCCAACACACGTATATTTCATCAAGTATAATTTTTATCTAATACTAATTTATACACGTAATAATATATATTATTAAGACCTTATGTTATATTTATCATAGTATTATAATAATTTTCCTTTGGATCCCCAACGATTTCCATATATGCAAATTGTACATACGCCACTACACCTTTCGATAACTCCTATTCTTCTTCCTTTTGAAAACTCATTCAAACAGGAGTAATTATCACATCACCCACTTACTGCTATGCACCACACAAACAAACAAAATCCCCACACAATCATTCAGCCACTGATATTTGCCCCAATCTCAGTTTAATATATATATTTACCTACATGCACCCTCTCAGCCATGACCACACATACTGTAACCATGAGCGGCATAGATATATATTTAAGCATATACATATTATACATAATTATACTTCTTTGAAAACGATGAGCTCAATTCGGCTAGTGTTCCAAAAAAAAAAGCCAACAAATACAATCCCATGCCATTTACACATATAACACGGCGCGCGCGCACACACACATATATTCGGCCGAACGTATATATACATTCATCTATGCAATCACAATTACTTATGTATGTAAAGAATCGTTTTATTCTTATGCCTTTCTTATGTCTTAGGGTTCTAATTACTCTATTTTTATGATTTTCACTAGGAACCTCCGTATCTATCAAAAGAAAGGAATCCTATCAATGAAGGAAAAACGATAGGGATGTATGTTTTACTACGAAAATAAAGCCATAAGTTATACAAAATCATAGCAAATATAGTAAAGGTAATGCCTCGTGTCTTGATTATATGTACTACGCGAATAACAGATGAAGAACGGACCAAAAATTTTGCTTCCTCTGTGTGTGGCGGCAGCGGCTGGGATTTGGGAGAAAATAGGGACGGCTGCTGTTTGTTTAAAATATGAAGATTGAAGAATTTAATTTTTTTTTTTTTTGGAGAATATGGGTGGCGGCAGAATTTTGCACTTTGGAGAATAATGAACAGCAGCGGCTTGGGAGAAATAAGGATGGTGCTGGCTTTCTGTTGAAATATGTAGAACGCAGGAAATTGAATTTAGGGGAATATTGGTGGCTACTTCCTAATCGCTGGCGGCAGGATGCTTGGGTATTTGGGATAATTTTTTGAGCCGGCAGTTTGGGGGAAATGAGGGCTGGCGGCTGTTCTTAAGGGAGAATCGGGTGTTTAATTTGGGATAGGATCTCTTCACCCACTTTTCCTTACCGTACGCGTTATCGCACGACACGTGACAACAAGGGGTTTTTTTACCCGCGTTATCGCACGACACGTGACAACAAGGGGTTTTTTTACCGCACGCGTCATTGCACGACACGTGACAGTAAGGGTGAAGTGGTGAGGCTAGATGCGGCTCCCCTGTTGCTACCCCACCCTGCTGCTTCGTGTCGCGCGGTCATAAATAGGATGAGAAATAGTGGGGTGAAGAAATTCCATCCCGTGCGGTCATAAATAGGATGAGAAATAGTGGGGTGAAGAAATTCCATCCCGTTTAATTTGTGTATTATGTGTGTATATATAGGCAAAGATAGATAGAGTTCTAATGTATGTAGACTTTTAGGTTATAACAATTCTAGTGGGTTTAGGAGTTGTATCATGCATAAGAGTCTATCTTTTCTTGTCCTAGTATACTTAGGATTCTAGGGTTTATTTTGTTTTATTTGTTTCCTTTTTTTTATGCCTAGTATGTGTAAATATAATATATATATCTTTTGTGTGCCTGACGTGTGCTTGTACGTAATATATATTCATATATTTTGTATGTTGTTTTTGCCGTGTATGCATGCGTATGTAAGGTTTTTTGTTCGTTGATCAAACAACGGTTGCTCAACATAGACAAATAGCGGGTCTAACATGGTTCGTAGCAAAATTGTGTTCATACAAAAGGTCTAACAAGTTTTTTTTGTTTCATCATTCTTCTTGGTGTTTTTTATTTAATATTCATGTTATTCGTTTATTTTTCATGTTCTTTGAGAGTTCTTCATATCTTTTCGTAAGGTTTTGAGTTTTTGTTATCAAAAATCTTTTAGAAACGTATGATTCTATTAAACACGTATCAACGTGGTATCAGATCCATTCGCCTCTCGATGTTTGCTATTTCTTTACCACAATTGTTTGGCACCACCTTTCAACAATCTGCTTGCATGGAAACAATTTTGCCCTTCTCATATACGGTGGGACAGGTATGACACCGCCACTCCGTCCAATCTTTTTCTGCCCTGGCCATTATTTGATGCCAACACGAAACACACACCTTCCTTTGATTTCTTCTGGTGTGTTTTAATCTTGCATCTTCTTTTGATTTTTTTCCATGCAATTTATACTTGTATAAAATTAAGATTTATTCTTCATCTATAAAATTAGCAGTTTTGTTTTTTCTTTATAAAAGCGACATCTTTTGTCTAATTCTTGCTCCATCTAGACACATTAGATTGTTTGGCTATTGGTGCTTTTTAATTGTTGTTAAAGAATTTGGAGGTAATTTCTTGATTGGTGTTGACCATATTGATCATACTTCTGCCACCTTCAAAAAAGCCTTCAAGATTTTAAAGAAAATCCTTACCCTACTTTTTTCGATTATTGACCAACAAAAAACATAAAAGACAAAATAGGCACCGCCTTACTGCCCCACCTCTCATTGAAGTGATACTCTACAAAACCCAATATCGTCTTAAATGATCTGACCTGAAGGTTTAAACAGAAAGGCATCATGTGTCTTAAAGGCACTATAGTCTTCTTCCATGTGAAAGTCGATTTATTTTGTTGATAGGATTATATATGTAGGAACATTCAGTATGTGACATTAGTTTGCAATACATTTCTTGATTGTTTGATTCATGTTTACTGATTTTACTGTGAGTACACCAACGCTACAATTCTGCGCTTGCTAGGAGTCTTTGACACAACATCGATTTTACTCGGTTGACATTTTCATTTGGGCTGTTATTCTTCACATTCAACATCATAGAAGGGCTTGGCTGCACTCCTCTGGATTCTTTCTAGTAGAGGGTGGAAGTTTCAATTTGACCTATACTAAGGTGGCGTTTGGTTGGCACTTGGGAATCGGAATTAGAATCGGAATGGGTATGATAGGCAATGAGTTTGGAGGATATGGGTTTGTGGTTAAAAGTGATAGTTGTTTGGTATTAAAGTGGGAATGGGAATATTGACCGATCGGAATAGTGGCCGCCGCCGGCGGCTCCCCATTCCCCCATTCCCACATTTTGATAGATAAAGGAGCCTAATATATTAAATCAAAATGAAATTCATTCCCCCATTTACCCCAAGCAAACAGCCGGAATGAGTTTAGATTCTTCCAAACCCATTCCCTCATTCCCATTTCCTCCAACCAAACGCCACCTAAGTTTTCTATCAAATACCAAACAGTTTCGAATCAAACTTTGACTCCTATCAAAACAATAAAGTCATTTCTTAATTTAACATATTCTTTTAAATTTCCGTCTTTTGGCCTTCCTGCTGTTATCTGTGGCTTTTATTAAACTAATTCACTTGGACTGCCACACCTAATCTAGTGTGATATAGCGCATTCACTCTATGGGCTTTAAGGGCTACTGTTTTTGTTGGTCCTCTCGTATTCTGCAATCATACACTTTTTATTTTGGTTTATTTTGTCCTATCAGTTGGCAGTTAGCCCTTGTTAGCCTTTCCCTTCGAATCTGTGAAAAGAACTGGTATCATGTTTCTTACTTCTTGGTACTCTATCATAAAAAAAAAAAAAAAAAAAAAAAAAAAAAAAAAAAAACTGTCTTATTTATACAAATCTGTAGCTCTTCATGTTTTTCTGACCTTATCTTGTATGTGGAGGCATCTGAAAATTTCAAATGCTCATAATTTTGTTTTAAGTTAAATGTGTGTGATCAAATGTAACAAGAAGCCCCAAGTAAAGTCCTTTTGGTTGGTGCTTATTTGACTATTGAGGATTGAGATATTTTAGATTCAGGACTCTGGAAAAGGCTTTCACGATCTAGTGATGCGTACATAATTGGCTCCATTGTTTCTTTTAGGACGCGAAGGTTGCAGTATGCTATGTACTTCTATTAGACGTCTTTTGAACTGGCTACTCTAAAAGAAGAGCAATTTCCGTTCATTGTTCTTAGTAGTCTCTTATTTTTGAATCAGAACTTCATACCCTGAACTGTAGGTCATATTCAGGAAATGGTAAAACAGAGAGCAAGCAAGCTAAACTTTCACTTCTTTCCATTGTTTGTAAATTCAGGATCCACAAGATGGCACAGGTGAAGGCTGTGCTGAAGAGGATGGAGATGAACTTGTGATGTCGAATGAATCAATAGAGACACAAGGGAAGAAGTTAAAAGCATCATCTGTTGATGACATGGCTTCAAGCGCCAAAGCTGAAGAAGAGCAAAATGAGTCAAGTGAATCACAAAATACTACAATGTAAACCAACCTCGGCACTTCTGCAAGAATTGCCACAGATATTGGACTGCTGGTGGAACCATGAGAAATGTACCTGTAGGTGCTGGTCGGCGGAAGAACAAAAATTCAGCTTCCCATTACAGACCGGAAACCTGGCGGGCTTGTCATTCCGATTATGGAAAACATTGTGATGAGACCACAACCTAACTGCTGAGTACAACAAAGGATTTTCACGGCAGTCAGCGATAGTCAAGCTCGGCTAAATAAGGCCCGTTCCAGGTTTTCACTTCTCTAGCAGGCTTTGACTGGTCAACCTAAACCAGTTAAGGATCCTCAGATGGAATGACAGAGTTGAGGATTAAGTTCCGCCTCGGCTTTAACTCTGCTCAGCCAGAGGCCAAAGTCAGCTCAGCTTGGCTCGGATCCATTCGGTATTCTGTCCGAACCATAGATAAAGCGCCTCAGCTCGGCCACAATCTGCTCTAGCAAAGTCCTACCCCTCAGCAAGATTGGCCCCCCAGCTCAACACCCGGCGCCACTTGGCCTTCATGCAGCCTGGGACTGCCAACAGCTTAGCTATTTATCTCCATATGTCAATCATACAAAGAGGAATTGCCAGCACAGCAATCGTTAGCTGCCGCGTGGCAACTATGTAAGCCAAAACTGTCACCGAGGCAGTCAGGTGTCATCACCATCCTCGTTCTTGGCCATGCAGCCTTCAACTTCAACAGCTATAAATAAGAGCTTCCCCAACAGAAGCCGACCAAGCCTTTTTCAAGTCTCCACAGGCCTTTTCAAGCCCACTCACAGACTCAAAAGTCCTCTCGGCTCGGCCAAAGCTACGTGTGAGCAGATCCCCACAAACAGTCACCTTCTCAGAAAGAGAGTCCAAAAACAGGTCGATTCAACCTCTACTTCCAGCATAAACTACATACAAAGATGACCACAACTGACTTGAGCGTTGGAAGGTTTCCCCAGGGTATTGACCCTGGGCCTCTAATGTTGTCTTTTCTTCTCAAGTTCTAGAGACGAATCTTAACGAAGACCTAACGGCATACCACGAGGATCATCCATGATCTACCTGGTGAAGATCCGACTTCATCACATTATGAATGGTAAATAGCATATGTCGTGATGAGCCCCTTAAGCTTTATGAGTCACATGAGCAAGAGCTGATGAGGATGTTAAAAACTTTTTAGGTGCCCAGGGATGAGTGCCTTCTGTCAGGTTGCTGGTGTCCAATTTAGTGAGTGCTACAACATTGATTTTGAGTTTGTAATGTTGGTGCATCGCATTGCATCTAGTGAGAGATCTGACTCCTAGTTTGAAACAGAAGTACAAATTTCATTGTCTGAAAAAATAATATTCTTGTCTGAAGGGTGTTCGCCGTTACTTAGATACACTCTTTCAAGTATTCCTACTTTCACGGCATATCCTTGTCCCGAATTTTGCATGAGGCAATAAAATAAGACTGAGGAGTGTAAACTACAAAGCCAGAGAGTAATCACCTTCAAATTATAATGTCTTTGGAAATAGTGGAAAACAGAGAGGTCCTGACATAGGTTAAACTTGATATTACAAGACCCTTGCAGGCAAATTCTCTTGGAAGTTTTTCTTAAGGCAACAAAAATTGTGGAGGGTGTAAAACGTTTTTGCCTTGCAGTAACTAGAGAACATAAGAAGTCTTTAAGACTTTTGAGTTTGAGCATCGTTGCAGAGGGATTAGACGAAGAAACGTGTTGCACAGTCATTCGGACTTTGCAAGTTTACTGAAAACGCGGATGCTCTCATTGGACCTTTATTTGCTGCTTTGCTGATTGAGGACCAGGATGGTTTTGAGTGAGAATTGAAAAGGATGACAAGAGGTCTCATAAAACCAGCTTTCTTTGCATCATGGAGAACTTTTTCAACCGCTGAAATTTCAGAAAGGAAGAAGGTTCTTCTGTGTGTCCTTTACATGCACTCAAATGAAGATGCGTAACCATACTTGCTTCTGCGGCATGCTGTTTTCGAATGTGTCTCATGGGTTGAATTATTGCGAGCGGATTCCATGACGCTACCGATTTTGACGCCAAAATGACGTGGCCAATGGATCACCGCCACGTGGCACATCTGACCCACCGCTTTTTTTTCAATTCTCGCACTTTTTTTATATTATACAATAGGCAACGATTTCTACCTTAATTCCTGCTGCTCTATCGCGAAAAGAGAAAGGGCAAAAATGGCGAAACCTTTATTTCCCAGCGACTCCATCCGATTCTGGTGACAACTCTACTCCACTGGTAAGGACAAGCTCCACCATCCCTAATTCCCTCCTCCTTCTTCCTTCTTCCATCGTGAATAGACCCAGGTAAAAGGGCGATAGTTGGAAGTATTTTCCGGCGACTCCATGTGATTCCGGTGACAACTCTACTCCACTGGTAAGTCATAGCTCTTCACACCCACCGTGCTATTTATGGTATGAGAAAACCTCGATCTGGGAGCAAGGATCAAAAACAAGATTGGAGACTGACTTCTGCCAACCATGCTCAGTCATCAACTTTCGATGACCTAATTCTCGTAAAGGACCCAAGAAACTTTTCTAGAAAGAAGAAACATGCTTCAAATATTTCTAATTCATGGCCTCTAGCTGCTCAAAAGAGTAAAAGGTCAAGAAATTTTTCAGGTAAGATACATAAAATGCTGGTGTGGTTCTGTTGGTTGATACTATTCCATCCCTTAAAACAAAAATAACGCAGTGCCTATTGTATAATATAAAAAAACTGCAAAAATTGCAAAAAAAAAAAGCAGTGGGTCAGATGTGTCACTCAGTAGCGTCATGGAATCCGCTCGCTGCATTATTCTTTTCTAGCGCGAGCGGATTCCATGACGCTACCGATTTTGACGCCAAAATGACACGGCCAATAGATGGCCGCCACGTGGCATATCTGACCCACCGTTTTTTTTTTCAATTTTTGCAGTTTTTTTATATTATACAATAGACAACGATTTCTACCCTAATTCCTGCTGTTTCCATCGCGAAAAGAGAAAGGGCAAAAATGGCAAAATCTTTATTTCCCGCCGACTCCATCCGATTCCGGTGACAACTCTACTCCATTGGTAAGGACAAGCTCCACCATCCCTAATTCTCTCCTTCTTCTTCTTTCTTCCATCGTGAACAGATCCAGGCAAAAGGGCGATAGTTGGAAGTATTTTCCTGCGACTCCATGTGATTCCCGGTGACAACTCTACTCCACTGGTAAGTCATAGCTCTTCACACCCACCGTGCTATTTATGGTACGAGAAAAACTCGATCTGGGAGCAAGGATCAAAAACAAGATTGGAGACTGACTTCTGCCAACCATGCTCAGTCATCAACTTTCGATGGCCTAATTCTCGTAAAGGACCCAAGAAACTTTTCTAGAAAGAAGAAACATGCTTCAAATATTTCTAATTCATGGCCTTTAGCTGCTCAAAAGAGTAAAAGGTCAAGAAATTTCTCAGGTAAGATACATAAAATGGTGGTCTGATTATGTTGGTTGATACTATTCCACCCTCAAAACAAAAATAGCGCAGTGCCTATTGTATAATATTAAAAAAATTCGAAAATTGAAAAAAAAAGCAGTGGGTCAGATGTGCCACTCGGTAGAGACATGGAATCCGCTCGCTGAATTATTCATTTCTAGCGCGAGCGGATTCCATGACGCTACCGATTTTGACGCCAAAATGACGCGGCCAATGGATGGCCGCCACGTGGCATATCTGACCCACCGTTTTTTTTTCAAATTTCGCAGTTTTTTTATATTATACAATAGGCAACGATTTCTACCCTAATTCCTGCTGTTTCCATCGCGAAAAGAGAAAGGGCAAAAATGGCGAAATCTTTATTTCCCGCCGACTCCATCCGATTCCGGTGATAACTCTACTCAACTGGTAAGGACAAGCTCCACCATCCCTAATTCTCTCCTTCTTCTTCTTTCTTCCATCGTGAACAGACCCAGGCAAAAGGGCGATAGTTGGAAGTATTTTCCCGCGACTCCATGTGATTCCCGGTGACAACTCTACTCCACTGGTAAGTCATAGCTCTTCACACCCACCGTGCTATTTATGGTATGAGAAAACCTTGATCTAGGAGCAAGGATCAAAAACAAGATTGGAGACTGACTTCTGCCAACCATGCTCAGTCATCAACTTTCGATGGCCTAATTCTCGTAAAGGACCCAAGAAAATTTTCTAGAAAGAAGAAACATGCTTCAAATATTTCTAATTCATGGCTTCTAGCTGCTCAAAAGAGTAAAAGGTCAAGAAATTTCTCAGGTAAGATATATAAAATGATGGTGTGGTTCTGGTTGTTGATACTATTCCACCCCTCAAAACAAAAATAGCGCAATGCCTATTGTATAATATAAAAAAACTACAAAAATTGGAAGAAAAAAGCGATGGGTCAGATGTGCCACGTGGCGGCCATCCATTGTAGCGTCATGGAATCCGCTCCCGCAAGAAAAGAATAATTCAACGAGCAGATTCCATGACGCTACCGAGTGGCACATCTGACCCACGGTTTTTTTTTTCAATTTTTGCAGTTTTTTTATATTATACAATAGGCACTACGCTATTTTTGTTTTGAGGGGTGGAATAGTATCAACCAACATAACCAGACCACCATTTTATGTATCTTACCTGAGAAATTTCTTGACATTTTACTCTTTTGACCAGCTAGAGGCCATGAATTAGAAATATTTGAAGCATGTTTCTTCTTTCTAGAAAAGTTTCTTAGGTCTTTTACGAGAATTAGGCCATCGAAAGTTGATGACTGAGCATGGTTGGCAGAAGTCAGTCTCCAATCTTGTTTTTGATCTTAGCTCCCAGATCGAGGTTTTCTCATACCATAAATAGCACGGTGGGTATGAAGAGCTATGACTTACCAGTGGAGTAGAGTTGTCACCGGGAATCACATGAAGTCACGGGAAAATACTTCCAACTATCGCCCTTTTGCCTGGGTCTGTTCACGATGGAAGAAAGAAGAAGAAGGAGAGAATTAGGGATGGTGGAGCTTGTCCTTACCAGTGGAGTAGAGTTGTCACCGGAATCGGATGGAGTCGGCGGGAAATAAAAATTTCGCCATTTTTGCCCTTTCTCTTTTCGCGATGGAAACAGCAGGAATTAGGGTAGAAATCGTTGCCTATTGTATAATATAAAAAAACTGCGAAAATTGAAAAAAAAACGGTGGGTCAGATATGCCACGTGGCGGCCATCCATTGGCCGCGTCATTTTGGCGTCAAAATCGGTAGCGTCATGGAATCCGCTCGCGCTAGAAATGAATAATTCAGCGAGCGGATTCCATGTCTCTACCGAGTGGCACATCTGACCCACTGCTTTTTTTTTCAATTTTCGCAGTTTTTTTATATTATACAATAGGCACTGCGCTATTTTTGTTTTGAGGGTGGAATAGTATCAACCAACATAATCAGACCACCATTTTATGTATCTTACCTGAGAAATTTCTTGACCTTTTACTCTTTTGAGCAGCTAAAGGCCATGAATTAGAAATATTTGAAGCATGTTTCTTCTTTCTAGAAAAGTTTCTTGGGTCCTTTACGAGAATTAGGCCATCGAAAGTTGATGACTGAGCATGGTTGGCAGAAGTCAGTCTCCAATCTTGTTTTTGATCCGTGCTCCCAGATCGAGGTTTTCTCATACCATAAATAGCACGGTGGGTATGAAGAGCTATGACTTACCAGTGGAGTAGAGTTGTCGCCGGGAATCACATGGAGTCGCGGGAAAATACTTCCAACTATCGCCCTTTTGCCTGAGTTTGTTCACGATGGAAGAAAGAAGAAGAAGGAGAGAATTAGGGATGGTGGAGCTTGTCCTTACCAGTGGAGTAGAGTTGTCACCGGAATCGGATGGAGTCGGCGGGAAATAAAAATTTCGCCATTTTTGCCCTTTCTCTTTTCGCGATGGAAACAGCAGGAATTAGGGTAGAAATCGTTGCCTATTGTATAATATAAAAAAACTGCGAAAATTGAAAAAAAAACGGTGGGTCAGATATGCCACGTGGCGGCCATCCATTGGCCGCGTCATTTGGCGTCAAAATCGGTAGCGTCATGGAATCTGCTCGCGCTAGAAATGAATAATTCAGCGAGCGGATTCCATGTCCCTACCGAGTGGCACATCTGACCCACTGCTTTTTTTTTTCAATTTTCGCAGTTTTTTTATATTATACAATAGGCATTGCGCTATATTTGTTTTGAGGGGTGGAATAGTATCAACCAACAGAACAACACCACCATTTTATGTATCTTACCTGAGAACTTTCTTGACCTTTTACTCTTTTGAGCAGCTAGAGGCCATGAATTAGAAATATTTAAAGCATGTTTCTTCTTTCTGGAAAAGTTTCTTGGGTCCTTTACGAGAATTAGGCCATCGAAAGTTGATGACTGAGCATGGTTGGCAGAAGTCAGTCTCCAATCTTGTTTTTGATCCTTGTTCACAGATCGAGGTTTTCTCATACCATAAGTAGCACGGTGGGTGTGAAGAGCTATGACTTACCAGTGGAGTAGAGTTGTCACCAGAATCACATGGAGTCGCCGGAAAATACTTTCAATTATCGCCTTTTGCCTTGGTTTGTTCACGATGGAAGAAAAAGAAGGAGGGAATTAGGGATGGTGGAGCTTGTCCTCACCAGTGGAGTAGAGTTGTCACCGAAATCGGATGGAGTCGCCAGAAAATAAAGATTTCGCCATTTTTGCCCTTTCTCTTTTCGCGATGGAAGCAGCAGGAATTAGGATAGAAATCGTTGCCTATTGTATAATATAAAAAACTGCGAAAATTGAAAACAAAAACTGCAAAAATTAGGGTAGAAATCGTTGCCTATTGTATAAAATGGAAGCAGCAGAAATTAGGGTAGAAATCGGTTTCTATTGTATAATATATAAAAACTGCAAAAATGGAAGAAAAAAAGCGGTGGGTCCGATGTGCCACGTGGATGGCCGCGTCATTTTGGCGTCAAAATCGATAGCGTCATGGAATTCGCTCGTTTTTCTAGCTGGGCAAGCTTTTACTTGTTGGAGACGAGGAAGCATATGGTGATGGGAATGGGACAGATGCACTTTTTTCCCTTTTACTGCTTATGGTGTATCTTGGGAAAGAAAAGGAAGAGTATCCAATAATTTGGTTGGACTTTTTCGTTTTTGCTATGGCTGTATTTTTTTCCTTTATTTTTCCCTTTCTTTATGTGGGTTTCTTTTTCTTTTCTTTTGGGCGGAGGATGTCAAGTGGCCAGAACAACTTATCATTATTTGGCTTCTACTGTTGGTCTTAGTTGTATGAACACATTTTGCTTGAAAAATTGGAAGGAATGTCTTTTTTGCTGCATATATGTTTTGATAAGAGAGACTAGATGGTTTGTTGATATAAAGTTGTTTCTTGAATGTTGTCAAGCAAGTTGCCATAGTCTGAACCGTGCAAGGTTCAAGGACTTGGATATGTTTGTTTGATGATGCTGCTCTTTTTGCCTACTGTGACATAGCTTACTACTTTGCAAAAGTTTGAGGATAGTGGAACTGCTATCATATAGACCTACAACAACAACATTACCCCATTGTCATAGAAGAAGCTCTCGTCTATGAACGAATATAAGAGGTCGGATGTACGCAACCATACTCATGTGTTAGAAACACAGGTTATTTCTCGATGACCCAAAATGATGCGTCAAGCTATGTCGATCAACTGTTACTTCACAATATAAGAAGCGCGGCCAATTTAGTGAGTCATTTTGTTTTGTTCCATCATATTCCAAAGTCAAAAAAGAATCTCTCCTTGCCTTCGTTGGAAATGAAAACTGCTATCATATAGACCTATGTACCCGATATGTTGCTTACCTAGTCTTCCTTCAAGACATACACACAGACTAACCGGTGGCACGGTGTTCTGTCTGTAATCAGCACAATTGATGTGCTCATGATATGATTATGTTATCTTTAAAATCTTCCAGTTCAACCAGCTATATTTTTGTTTAAAGCTGGCTTGAGAACATATTAAAGGAAAAAAAACTCCTGAGACACATTTGGCTCGTTCCACAGGGATCCCTCTAGCTATAGCTTTCCTCCCTTTTTTTCTCTCCTTAACTTTGTTATGCGTTCCGTCTTTCAAACTAGGAGTATGGTTAGTGGATTTGGCATAATGAGATGCTGGCAGTTGTTGGGAAAATCGGGTATTTTTCCCACTACGACAACACAACTAGTGAAATGTACCAGTTCAAATCTAATGAATTGGACAGAACACTAACAAAACTACCCGACAAATAATATTGAATACTATACTACAATAGGAAAGAAAGCAGTAAAACAACAATAAAGAGAACAAAACAATAAAAGAGATAAAGAGAGAAACACACCCGAAAGCTTTGCCACTAGAGCTCAGCCAAGATAGCTTGATCTCCGAACACTTGCTGAATTGCTTGCTTCTATTTATATGTAGAAGAAGATACAAGTTTTGGGATGATTTACATGAGAAGAGGAGGAGTTTATTTATAATCCTCAAATCTCCTATTCATTTCTAAACTACCAATGTGGTACAAAATCTAAGCCAAAAAATCATCAAATCTCCACCTTGGCTTAATTTTAAATCCTACGAAATACAAAACTGATCAACAAAAAAAATAGTCTTCGTGGTACTTTCAAGTATCTACTCAAATTTGCAGGATATTAACCAAGTCTAAACAATGTTCAAACTTGGCCCTTGTAACAACCTTGGTAAACATATCTGCAGGATTCTCCGTAGTATGAATCTTCTGGAGAAGTATCTCCTCTTCTTCGAGAATTTCCCGCACAAAATGATAGCGAACATCAATATGCTTCGTCCGTGCATGAAAGACTTGATTCTTTGCCAAATGAATAGCACTCTGACTGTCAGAATATATTTTAATTTGTTTCTGACCAACTCCCAAGTCTTTAAGAAACCCATAAAGCCAAATTGCTTCCTTCACAGCCTCTGTAATCGCCATATACTCTGCCTCTGTTGTAGACAAAGCCACCGTTGACTGTAAGGTAGACTTCCAACTAACTGGCGCTTTTGCTAAAGTGAACAAATAGCCAGTTGTAGATCGTCGTTTATCCAAATCTCCTGCATAATCAGAATCACAATATCCAATTACGCCTTGACAAAGTGATTTATCTTGCTCAAATTCCAATCCAACATCTACGGTATTTTGGAGGTACCGTAGAATCCATTTCACAGCTTGCCAATGACCCTTGCCTGGATCATGCATGTATCTACTAACAACACTAACAGACTGTGAAATATCTGGTCTCGTACACACCATCGCATACATCAAACTTCCAACTGCATTCGCATATGGGACTTTTGCCATGTATTCTCGTTTTTCATCAGTAGTTGGAGACAAACGGCTACTCAGTTTCAAATGAGGAGCAAGTGGGGTACTTACAAGTTTTGTATTTTCGTGCATACCAAACCGTTGTAGTACCTTCTGCAAATACTGCTTCTGTGACAGCCAAAGTTTACCCCTCTGTCTGTCTCTGCTTATCTCTATGCCGAGAATCTTCTTGGCTTCCCCCAAATCCTTCATCTCAAACTCTTTACTCAACTGAGCCTTCAACTTGTCAATATCTGCTTGGCTCTTTGCTGCTATCAGCATGTCATCAACATATAAGAGTAAGTAGATGTAGGAACCATCTTGAAGTCTGCGCAAATACACACAATGGTCGTATTTGCTCCTCTTGTACGACTGACCCTTCATAAACTTGTCAAATCGTTTGTACCACTGTCTCGGAGATTGTTTTAGTCCGTACAACGATTTACTAAGTTTACAAACCCAATTTTCTTTACCAGCAACTTTGTATCCTTCTGGTTGAGTCATGTAGATTTCCTCCTCCAAATCACCGTGTAGGAACGCGGTTTTCACATCAAGTTGAGCTAGCTCCAAATTCAACTGTGCTACCAAGGCCAACAAAATCCTAATGGAGGAATGTTTAACAACTGGAGAAAATACTTCATTGTAATCAATTCCCTCCCTCTGAGCAAAGTCTTTAGCCACCAACCTTGCCTTGTAGCGAACATCTTCTTTATGAGGAAATCCTTCTTTCTTTGCAAATACCCATTTGCACCCAATTGCCTTCTTATCTTTTGGTAGTTGCGCCAGCTTCCACGTATTGTTCTTCTTGAGAGATTGCATTTCTTCTTCCATTGCACTTGCCCAGCTTCCCCTTTCTGAACATAGAATAGCTTCTGATTAAGTGGATGGAATGTCATCAACAACTGGAAGTGCATAGGCTACCATGTCAGCAAAACGAGTAGGCTTTTGAATTTCTCGTCTTTGCCTTCTAACTGCAATTGGAGCCGATTGCTGTTGAGGTTCTTGGGTAGAATCCTCTTCTTCATCTGACTCTTCTTCTGCCGTAGGAGAGTCACTGGTGGTGCTTCGTGCTGGGATCACCACTCTTTGCTCAAACTCCACCTGCTTCGGAGTACACTCCACCTGCTTCGGAGTACTATCAGTTCCTTCTTGATTTACCTTGTTCATCATGGAAGATTCATCAAAGGTAACATCTCTGCTGATAATCGTCTTCTTTGCCTCCAGACACCATAAACGGTATCCCTTCACTCCAGGATTGAAGCCCATGAAAAGAGCCTTCTTTGCTCGTGGATCCAACTTTGATTCAATCACATGATAATATGCAATAGAACCAAAAACATGCAAAGAATCATAATCAGTTGCAGGTTTTCCAGACCATACCTCCAACGGAGTTTTGCCATCTATAGCAGATGATGGCAACCGATTGACGATATGTTGAGCGTACGTCACAGCCTCAGCCCAAAATTTTCTGTCTAACCCAGCATTAGACAGCATACAACGAACTTTCTCCACAAGTGTCTTGTTCATACGCTCTGACACACCATTCTGCTGTGGTGTCTTTCTAACAGTGAAGTGTCGAACTATGCCACAGTCTTGGCATACCTTCAGGAATGGATCATTCTTGTATTCTCCTCCATTATCTGTTTGGAGAACCTTAATCTTCCTTCCTGTTTGGTTTTCAACTTGTGCTTTCCACTTAAGGAAAATGTCAAGCACATCATCTTTATTCTTCATTGTATACACCCAAACTCTTCTTGAGAAATCATCAACAAAGGTGACAAAATAATGCCTACCTCACATGGATGAAGTCTTGGCAGGTCCCCACACATCTGAATGCACATAATCCAGAATACCCTTGGTATTATGAATCGCAGTGCCAAATTTCACTCTTCGTTGTTTTCCAAGAACACAATGCTCACAAAATTCAAGTTTGCAAGCCTTCGTTCCTTTCAAGAGTCCTTGCTTGGCTAGAATTTGCAAGGACTTTTCTCCAGCATGTCCCAACCTCATATGCCACAGCTTCGTTGCCTCAGCATCCTTCTTTGTGCTTGAAGTTGCTGCCGCTACTGCCCCCACCACTGTATTACCTTGATAGTAATACAGATTGTTCTTCCTCACTTCTTTCAACATCACCAGTGCTCCTGAAGTTGCTTTAAGAACTCCATCCCGCATCGTCACGACTAAACCTTTAGATTCTAAGGCCCCCAATGAGATGAGATTCTTCTTCAACTTCGGCACGTACCGCACATCCCGTAAAATTCTAGTGGATCCATCATGATTTCGCAGCTTGATTGATCCTATCCCAGTTGTTTTACATGGATTATCATTACCCATGTAAACAACCCCACCAACAAGTTCCTGGAATTCAAAGAAAAATTCCCGAATAGGACACATATGATAGGTACAACCTGAATCCAATATCCACTCATCTGGATGTAATGATGCTGAAGGCGAGACAGTCAAAGAGATATCTGATTCCACATCACTTTTGCATTCTGCAACATTTGCATCTTGCGGAGTCTTCCCTTTCTTTTTCAGTTTTGGACAGTCTTTCTTCCAGTGCCCTTTCTCATGACAGAAAGCACACTCGTCTTTGGCAACGGCTCGGCCTTTGGATTTAGACCTTTCTCTTCTTCCTTTTGTCTGGCTTTGCTGACGACCTCTTGCCACCAATGCTTCTTCTGATGTCGTTGATTTGTTTTTTATCTTATCCTGCTTTCTCAATTCATGACTATACAAAGCAGAACAAACAGCATCTAACGACACATTCTCTTTCCCATGAAGTAATGTAGTTTCCAAATGTTCAAATTCATCAGGAAGAGATGATAACAACATCAAAGCCAGATCTTCATCCTCAAATTTCACATCTAAATTCAGCAGGTCTGCTACTAATTGATTAAACATAGTGATGTGTTCATTCATAGTAGTACCTGGTCGGTAGTCAAATCGGAACAGTCTTTTCTTCATGAGTAGCTTGTTCTGACCACTCTTTTTCAGAAACTTGTCCTCCAACGCCTTCCACAGTTTGTGTGCAGAAGTTTCACTTTTGAAGGCATACTTCTGCTCTCTGGACAGAACTGATCGAATAGTTCCGCATGCCAACCGATTGATGATACTCCAGTCTTTATCCTCTATCTCTTCTGGTTTCTTTCCTTCAATGGCAATATCAAGACCCTGTTGAAAAAGAGAGTCCAAGACCTCCCCTTGCCACATACCGAAATGGCCAGTACCATCAAATATTTCCACCGCCAATTTCAAACTGGACACCGGGAACCTCGACCATGATGACGAGGAGGTCGATACCCCCGATGGAATATTTGAGATAACCTCCTTTGCTTCTTGATCTTTTGTTGTCATTACAGACTCAATATATAGTATTCAATATTACAACAAATTTCAGACAGCCCAAGGGCGAACCTTCGGCTCTGATACCACTTGTTGGGAAAATCGGGTATTTTTCCCACTATGACAACACAACTAGTGAAATGCACCAGTTTAAATCTAATGAACTGGACAGAACACTAACAAAACTACCCGACAAATAATATTGAATACTATACTACAATAGGAAAGAAAGCAGTAAAACAACAATAAAGAGAACAGAACAATAAAAGAGATAAAGAGAGAAACACACCCGAAAGCTTTGCCACTAGAGCTCAGCCAAGATAGCTTGATCTCCGAACACTTGCTGAATTGCTTGCTTCTATTTATATGTAGAAGAAGATACAAGTTTTGGGATGATTTACATGAGAAGAGGAGGAGTTTATTTATAATCCTCAAATCTCCTATTCATTTCTAAACTACCAATGTGGTACAAAATCTAAGCCAAAAAATCATCAGCAGTTGTCAGCTCTCCATATTGCTTTATCATAGGAGTGCGCAAGAATGTGCAAGAAAGATGTGTCCTCAGAAACATCCACTGATATACATATGTTTCTTTTCCATTCTCTGTTTGTGCAAGACAGGGTGTGACACTGGTGTGACACATTATTACCCTTCTCTAAGTACTATTGTTATATTCAGAGTCTAATATTTTGTATGGAAGCCCATGTACAAATTATTACATTCTAGAGTGGAAGTATCTAGAAGGAATATTTGGATACCAGGGTTTTACATTGTCAAACACAAATTGTGTTGAGATGATCACTCAAGTTGCCAAATATTGTGCCTGTTTTTAGTGTCCGTTTCTGCGAAGTTGTAGATTATATGTACTTCCTGAGTTAAAAACTGAAGTGATACCAATAATTGCGTGCCAAGCACAACCAGAATTGACTCATGGATCCGCAGTGCAATTGTCGTTTCTAATGCAAACGCCAAGCAAACCAAAGACGATTTACGACCAATTCTCGCCAACTACATGGTTAATTTATATATGATACTGATCTACTCTGATAAACTATGCACACAAAAATTGTACAGAAAATACATGTGCACCCGGACAATATATCATTAAAAAAAGACACGATGTCACTGCAAATTGCAATAATTTAAAAGATAATAGGAAACCACTGGACATGTTCAATAGCTATCCCCTACTGAACTTTAACAATGGAACTACCTGGACAGCAAAACTTGATTTCCCAACAATATCCACCTCCAGGGGCGTTCACGGGGGCACGGGGGCAGCCGCCAGCCGCCTCCCCCAATTCAGAGAAAAAATTTAGGTAATAGGTAGATGCAGTTGTATTTTTGATTATCTAAATTTAAGGTATTTGTTTTTTAATCCCAAAACTATCTCATCATATGTGATATATGTGTTACTAGGAACTAGGGGAAAAATTTTGATTAGTAGATATTAGATATACACATTTGTATTTTTTAACTAACTAAAAAATACATTGTATAAAAAACAAACTGGTTTTTGAAAATAAAAAACAAATAAATATTACACCTTTACCTTCCTATTTCCATGATTAAAAAATAAATTTTAATTTAATATTTTCCCCATTTTTCCGTCATTACCCCCAACCCAAATGACATTTGACATTTTCTTTTCGATCAATTTCTTCCCCCCCAACCCTGCGGCGCTCTGCTCTTCGCTAAAAAAAACGTAGCCGCTCTCTGTCGACGGCTTGAGGCTTCTGCAATCTCCTCTCAAGACTTCAAGTTTAAACCGCCCTATTTCTGCAGCTCTGCTCGATTCCTCCACCTGTTTGCAATTGATTCTTTTTTTTGAATTCTTTATTTTTGGTCGATTCTTTTCTGTTTTCCACCGGTTTGGATTTGATGCTTTATTTTTGAATTCTTTTTTATGTTCGATTTGAGAAGATGGATATTTTTTTGTGACAGCAATTCCTGAGAAGAGGAATTCTTGTATTGTTTATGCATATCATCAAATAATCAATTCCTTGTAGTTGGTTTCTTCACATGCCCCTGAAATTTTTGTAATTTATGGTTTGACCTTTGTTTAATGAAAAGATCTGCTCGTCCTTCATTTTGTAAATAAAAGATATGTCGAGCGTCAAATTAATAACTTTTGTTGGATATTGTTGCTTGTTAATGTTGCTTATGAATAACTTTTGTTGGATATTGTTGATGGTTGCTTATTATTGTTGCTTTTTGATTAGTGGATGTGTTGGTTTAGATTTTATGTTATAATATTTGCATATATCTATATTATAAGGGAGTTTTTGCCGGATTTTCGATGGAATGTCTATTGAGTCCGAAAAGGTGGACGGTGATCCCATAGTGTGAATTTGCCCCCCCCCCCAAATGTAGCCACTGTCCACCTCAATGAGTAAGCAGTAGTTGATGAAGACGAACTGCGCTGGCATATCATGAGGCTGAATTCTCATGCAGCACCACATACTCCCGACTCTTAAAAACACTTCAGTCAGTACATGGAAAAAAACTACATTCATCAACATTGATTTCCTGAACTTTTTTCATTCACAACATTAAGATATCTGAACTCTCAAACAATAGCCAGCTTCCGGAGTGTTGAAAATATAAATTTAAATAGGTTTTTGTAAGTAAAATTTCATTTTTTTGTAAGTAAAATTTCCATAGATAAGCCACATGGCACATTTACAAAAGATGTTGCTTATACATGAGCAACTAAGGCCATAACTTGGACTGCTATAGGTGGCTTACAACTTACTTTCCAACATCTAATGCCAACATTTACAAAAAATTGCAGATGGCAGCATAATCCAAACATTAGCCAAACATAACCAAAGTCCTCAATTCTTGGTTTTGGAAAAAATTTATTTGGGCAAGGAACAAGTTCACACACCGCAAGGAATTGGGGAATAGAGAAAATGCTTCTTTTTGGCACAACCTGTGGCATCCCTGGGTATCCTTAGCATCAACAATCGTGAACTTAAGAGAAAATTGATTATTAGTGAGGATGCTAGGGTCTCAAATGTCTTGCTTGAAAGATCATGAAGAATGATGTATGGAAGAGGCTGGAACAACCAAGTGGTCTTGTTTAATCAAGCTTGCAATGCTATTCAAATCAAACAGGGAGTATACACATGGATTTGGAAGCCGAATACCTTCTTTTCTATTAAAATGCTACCGCCTCACTTCAAATTTCTTTGCCTCCAGTGGAGGGGAGCAAAATTGTACGGTGTAAACGCTGTCTTCCATATTATGCAATCATTCTATGGCTTGCATGTTTGAAGAAAATGAATAGACTAGATAAACGATAAAACCAGGATGAAAGAACAACAATTCTCTGTTCACGGGAACAGAGTGAACAGTCGATTCAGCAAAGAGAGGAACTTTTTGATTGAGGTTTGATCTAGATTAATGATTGTCTGTTATGTGGCATGTTCAGAGAGGATCAAAGTCATCTTTTCTTTCAACGCCCTACTCAGCCATGGTATGGAGTAAAACAATAAACCAGTTAAAATACAAAGGCTGGAGCTGTGGTTGGCAACATACTATCTATTGGATCAACGCAGATAACTCTTGGGGATTAAAATTCCAAAAGGACGTTGCACACTTTAGGTTTTCAGTTATTGTCTATCATTTATGGAGGGAAAGAAACAACAGGCTCCACCAGAAAATTGTCAAACATGATGATACTCTAGAAATGTACAGTTTAAATAAAGTTTAAATGTATAGATTTGTAGTGTATACAGTATTTGCATACAGACTTAGTTACCGTTGCATTATGACCGTTAGAATAGTTTGGAGTATAAAAGATGTAAATGTTGTATTCTGAATTATTGAAGAAGAGGTTTCAACCTCAGTTCTTTATTTTGAACAGTATTGTTCTTACTTTCAAAATAGCTGATTCTCATTCAAATTTGTTCATGGTATCAGAGCTTTGAGGTTCTGAGAAAACTGTTAGCTATCAAAAACAAGAAAAACGCCGTGAGCGTATTTGTTCATCTCTGTTTTTGTTAATCTCTGTTGAAAAGCTATACGTTTGTTGCTGAGGATCTGTTACTCCATCTGGAGAATTATAAGCTGATAATCTGCAAAGACCACAACTTTTATAGGCTGATAATCCAGAGAATTACAAGGAGCTGCTACTTTATATCATTGTAAAGCCACTTGACTCTTTGCAGAAGACGAAGTGAATAGAAGACGAAGTGAGTAGAAAAGAAAGAGAAAAAATCTTTGGTAAGACAAAAAGATCTTTGAAAGTTGTTTGACGGTACTGCCTATTCTGGTCTAAAGGTAAAAAAAATTACTACCGGCTCCGTCAACCAGTGGAAAGGGAACAAGTGTCCCACTTTACATTATATTTTACTGTTTTTTCTATTATTTTTTTCTCTCTAGCTTCTTCGGGAAGCTTCCTTATTTTTTGGTTATTTATCATTGTTTTTGTGTGGTTCCAGAATTTTATACATTTTAGTAAACAAAAGTGGGACAGGTGTCTTTTAAGGGGACTGCCACATCTTCGGTCACATGCAAAGTTAAGCTGCATGCAAGTGGACACGTTTTCACTATTTTTAACCATCGTGTAAAATCATTAACCGAGACACCCTTACCAAAATTTTTCATCTTTTCCTATCTAAACAGTAAGCAGCCAAAAGCAGACTTCTTTTCTATCATTTTTCCGTCTCTCACCTGTCTTCATCCGCTGTCAAGATATCTTCTTCTTCTGAGCTGAGAATTTGTCACACAGAGCTACAATATCAATTTGCCGAGCTGCGTGAGCTAGGCTTAGTTCTTGAGCTTGACTGAACTTGCGGTACTGAGCTTGGCTGAGTTTTGCTTACAATGCCAATTATATTTGAATATTCAATATGCTTTAAGTCTTTTTTTTAGCTGAGAAATCGTAGAAGGCATGTTTTGGTCAAATGTAACATCAAGTGTGATAAACATCTTCCTATTACTTGGTCAATAACACTTAAAATATCCTTGAAAATGCAATTATTTGATCAAAGATCTAATGTTTACTTAGGTTGTGCTAGATGTGTACATATCCTACACATTCGAACAGTTTGGACAGTAATTTTGAAAGTAGTTTAGTGTATAGGAAGTGGCAGACAAGCATGTCTCTTGGAGTTTTAAACGATAAAGTTCTAGATGCATTCTATTTATTAAGTATGTGGTTGTTAGCAAGGCTTCTTCCTATATATCAAAGTGAACAAAATTAAAAGGTGCAGATGACTTGGATACTTTAGCAGGGTAACTCTATTTTTGTTTGTTTAGCTAACTGGCAAGTTTCATATGTAATACTTTTAGGGTCAATAGTGCTAAACAATTTTGGCATTAATCGTTTACGGTATACAAAATTAGGATGCCTGAGTCTGTTATGACATAGCAAAATATCATCTATACAAGATTTTCTAGGGTACATTATACTATGGTATTCTGATCATCTGGCTGCTATGTTGCGCTTATTAAGGCTCTGTTTTTAGATTCTAGTATGAACAAACATGCTATATTCTTAGTGCTGCTAATCATGCCCTTCGTTTTGTTTTCCTAAAAATAACATTCCGAGGATGAGAAGAAGGCTATATAATTACTGTCCCTAGTTAGTTTACTTACTGATAATAGATTGAAGCTTAATATATGGATATGCAAAACATCTTTTAGCAACATCCTATCATTTATCGTAGTAGAGCTTATTCAAATAACTTCTGCGGAAGTACTATTAGCTATTTTAACTTTCTTAGGGACAAGGAACAGGGAGTAGGAGTTCAGAAGGTTATCAATACTTGTCATGTGGTCTGTAGTCCCTAATTCTACGATCCATGAACTATTCGTGCACGGCTGGACTAACATGCCATTATAGCTTGAATAGATTCAGCTCGGCTACATTTTTTGCGCAATTCGATTACTGTTGTAATATGATCCTTCATACGAATCTCAGTTTCAACTATCTGAGCTGAACCAGCTGTGTTGTGCTCAAGCGAGCTACGCCAAGTTGCATTATATTGCTGACCTGATGTGCAGCACTTTGTCCAGCAGCGAAAGATTTTAAATGTGGTCTCCAAAGAGTATTGCTCTACTTTAGTGGTGTCTTACCTTCCCGCACTAGTTTGTCTTAGAGTTTCCAACAGTCATTGACTGTATGAACTTTCTTTTTGCAGTATTTTCAAACCTTACTTTCTCTAGGTGTGAAATGACGTTTAACGGTGAAGATTGAAGCTTCTACTGGTTGCTCGTTGAGCAAGACAGAGGTCTCGGTATTTGGGCTTACTAACCAACATGACCTCTTTATGGCTTTCCTAGTGTTTGATCTCGTCAATGGCAAGCTGTAAGCTCGGAAGCAGTTTAGTGCTAAGAATTCGACTTCTTTTCACTATCGAATTATGGATTTAATCCAGTAAAAAACTGAAACACTAACTTCTGCTCAGTAATTCCTTTATAGAGAGTTGAATCAGTGACACAAGACCACTGATGTGTTTCAAATGTATCTATTTTCTGCCATGCTTTGGTCAACAGAGTGTAGTATTTGTGTGCACAGCGAGATTTCCTTGTTTAAGCTCATGAAGATGAGCTTCAATTTTGTGAGGTTCTGGATGTTGTCTTGTTTGGAATACATCTTCTTTACTGTAGCCCAGATTTCTGTTGTAGTGTGTACATCATAATGTCTTCAGAGATGTTAGGTTGCATAGAATGTATCAGCCATGACATTATCATGTTATTTTTTAACTTCTGCAATCGATAATTTGCATCAGTTTATGCAGGAATAGTAACTGTTCCATATAAGTAATCTTTCTTGCTTTTAGAGCATTTTCATCCCTGGAGACCACGAGAGGTAGTTATCTCCATTGATTTGTAGCTGGTAATGACAATGGAAGAGTCATCAGATATTTGAGGATCACAGACTACTCCTGATGCTTGACCAGAAGTAGAGGCGGCCTTAGTATATTCTGCTGGGCTGAAAGAAGTAGCCATTTAAAAATAGTTCAAGGTAGTGGAAAAAGATAGATTGTAGCTAATAAAAAGGAACCAATTTAGTTCTGATGCCATATCAAGATTGAAAGAATATGAAATTTATTCAAGTTGAGTTTGAATTTACAAGGTGTTTCTCCTTTTATAGTAGTTTACATCGCCTATAACTGCTTTATTTCTTTCGTACAGTAACTTCTTTTCTTCTAGAGTAACTTGATTTGATACCTAATAGCTATAAAGATAATGAGTTGTTACATGCATTGCTCGGACATAGTTAAGATCTTGAGCTACCATATTTACATGTAAGAGACTAGTGTTACATCTCTGCTTCAGCTTTGTTGTCTAACTGGTTGTGCATTCACCTTGTCACTTCTGTAAAGTACACCTTTATTCTGACTCATCTGCTCAGTACAGTTTCACCTCGACAACTTTTTTTTCTTACTTCCCTAGCACGGCCACCAGTACAATCAGCTCGGCATAGCTGAGGTTATATTTCTACAAATTCCTCATAATTATCGCCTTTCAACTGTATTTGAATGATCAAGTTTCCAGGATTGTCACTCGGATAAAATTCATAAAGATATGGTTTTCTTTGTTTGAGATATGATTTCAGAGCTAGTAGGAGTCGAGCTTCGCCCGTCGGCCATGATTTGCAAAGACACTAAGAAAGTTTTAGTGCTTCGCTCTCAACGACAAACAGAAGGAAAATATTGAACTTCCCATTGATACGTAGTGGGTATTTACAGTGGTACAACACGATAAGATCAAGGGAATTCAAAAAAGTAAAGCTGTCTATCTTATCTGTTAGGAAGTTAAATACAATCAAATAATGAAGAATATATACAAAGATAGTACCTAAAAGATAATAACGTGATTATCTTAACACCACTGCAACTTCCTTTCAATCTGAAGATCGAGAAGACAACAAAAATGGTACCTAAGAGGCCAAGTTCCGTAAAATTTTTGATGCATGAGGATCAACGTCACCTTCTCTCTACACTTGCTGTGTGTTTCTTGGATTCTGAAAAGGAAGCAACGACAAACAACCACATCCATCGCCACAAATAGAAAATCATGCAGTCGCTCAGAGAATGTGTAGCGACCCGTCTCGAGCCCTAACGAAACGACTTATCCGTCGTATTTCGCTAAGGAAAAAACAAGGCGTCGATACATTCAATTACATGTCAGCAAAATAACATAAATCGATATCAGTAGAAGCCATTAAAACTAAAGCCTCGAAATAATCATCATTAATATCAATGTCTAGGCAAATTTAGCTCGGCAAATGTCAAACATAGATAAACCATAAATTTTCAAAATACATAAACCTCGAATATCGAAATAACTGCCTCAACTAAATCCTCGAAAGTCTCATCCGAATATCCTCAGTCTTGAAATCTTTAGTCTCAATCCTCCACGGTATACTAACTCCTTTGCCTGTCTATCTGCAAAACTGATTGATAGAGGGGGGTGTCGTCCAACAAGTAATCTTACTATATTTACCATGGGATCATACACGGAGAAACAATTGTAAATAAATAAATAACTGTAGCGCCCCGCTCCCGAGCCCTAACATCGGGAACAGTGCACCCGCCGTATCTCACTAAGGAGAATACAAAGCGTCAAATCAAAACAGATACACGTCAGCGGAAGTCAAAATTTAAAACCTCGAAATAACCATCATCATAAATATCAACGTCTAGGCAAATCTAAATCCGATACAAATGTCAAATGTAGATATAACTAAATGTCTAAAGTACATAAACCTCGAGTATCGAAGTTCATTATCTCAACTAAGCCCTCGAAAGTCTCATTGGAACGTCCTCGACCTCAATATCTCCACCCTTGGTCATCCTCAGTATGCTAACTCAATCACCTTTCTATCTGCAAAATATGTTAAAGCGTGGTTTGAGCGACAAGTCGCTCAGCAAGTAATCCCACTATACTTACCATGGGATCATACACGGAGAAGCAAGTGTGATAACGATATATAGCAACATAAAATAATACCATGCTTCTCTTCGCAAGTAAATTTACAACTCCGCCCCTAACATCCAAAAGCAAATAGAGCAAATAGATCCGACAAAGTACAAACAAAGTCCAATTAAGTACGTAACAAAGTCAACAAATAGACCGATGACCAAGTCAAACCAAACGACAGCCAAGCAAAGGTTAGCACAAGCTAAAACGTGATGTAATTTTTCAAAACAATGCAATGCTAATGTTCTCCTTATTTCGAAACTAGTGTTTCCAATATCAATGTCCAATGTCCAAATCCAATGTCCATATCCGATTAAACCGATCCAAAAATCTAAATAACCACATCCGGTTTAATCGGTCTAAAGTCCAAAATCAAATGCAATGGCTATAGCACTTTCCCTACAAGTGACTTATACCGTAAGACTTACGAATTGATTCCTCCAAAATCCAAATATACTATAGACACCCTGTCCCAGACTAGGTCGTTACGTCTATAGCACCAAACATATGCCTTTGCACCCTGTCCCAGACTAGGTAGTTACGCTCAGGCCCAAAATATGCATACAGAAGCCCTGTCCCTGACGAGGTAGTTATATCTGCAGCAATCCAAATAGGCACACAGAAGCCCTGTCCCTGACGAGGTAGTTACATCTGCAGCGCTCGATACAAAATAGGAATCAACTCGGCTTACCGATATATTTCAAGCGTAAGGGCTATTTTTCCAAAAATATGCAAATGCAATTTCCAAAACCATTTTCCAATTACCAAAGTTAGTGACAATTAACTAGTTGGGCCAAAATGTCAAATTTGTCAAAATTACCAAAATGTCTTCCAACTAACACATAATTCCAAACAAATAATTCAAATGGTCCAAAAATTCCAAAGTACAAAATTTAATTCCATCTCAGCCGTGTATGCATATACGCATATATGTCCACGCCCATGCATGCACATATATACGTATATACGTACACGCGACTTCCTCGGCCCACTTTTCCCATTTCACGCCAATTATACAATTCACATGTCTATATATATATATATATATATATATATATATATATATATATATATCATATACACATATGAATGTCACATTAACAATATATTCCAATATACTCAAAAGATAGATAGATCGGCACAAAATTAATTTATAACGTTAACGCTACGGCCGCCCCTTTCCATTTGTATCTTTCCCACCTCTGTTTTCCTTCTTTAATATACACAATTACTTAGTAGCCATTAGTTTCTTTGACATTTCTTGTTAGCAGTAATGCTAAGCAAGTAAAATTGAGAATTGCAACTATTGTTAAAACAAGTCCTTGCTCTTTTTTTCTTTCGATTACACTAAGGCCATGCTGGCCGAAAATTCTAAACACCCAGCACCCATTCTGAAATACCCATTTTCAAATTCAGCCGTACATATATGAAGGGAATTCCTAGTATTCCACGTACGCATATATTTGTATATACATAAATCCACACACACATCTTGATACACATATAATCAATCATCTATTCAAACACAAATACGATGCATGATCCGAAGTTATTACGAACATAACATATAGAATTTTTCACAAAACATAGCAAGTATAGGGAGATTACTTACCTGGATTCATATATAATATACCGTATAATTGAATCTAAGGTTGAATGGTTGAAGCAAAATCCTTTCTTTATCCCTAAGATGCCTCTCGGCTGGATCTGTTGCTCTCTGATGGGGCAAAGAATTGCAAAATACAATTGCTTTCCGCGGCTGATGGCAATGGCAACCAAAAAAAAAAAAGAAGTGCTTTTGATTTATTTATTTTTTTTTTCCTCAGCAGGGGTGGCGCATGAATATAGTATTAGGTTTTTTTTTTGTGTGTTTTGTTTTCCTTAGGGTAATATTTATAACTCATGTGGGTAGAGTTTGAGTTAGAAAATCTAGGCATATTCCTAGTAGTTTTAGGTTTCATACACAATATATCCCATCTGTTTAATCTTAGTTGACTTAGGTTTCACATTTAAAAATATATCCTACTTCAAATTCCTAAGTGGTTTAGGATTGTTACTATATCACTTTAACTTTATTTATTATTCATATGTTTTCTTTTCCCATTGCGAAATTCACGGATGTAACAATAACATAATACAAAATAGCATGCTTCTCTTTGCAAATAAATTTACCCTTTTCGCTCTTCCTAAACAATCAAACAAGTAAAGCACACGCAACTTAGTCATCGCACACAAAAGTCCGTACAATCAAAACAGTGATGCAACTTTTCAAATTAATGAATGCAACGACTCAACAACCATTTATCCTTTATTCAATTCCATCTCATATTCTATTTTCCATTTCTCATATTTCATTTTTCCATTTTCCGATATCATAGGCGATTACCCCTTACAGTATCCCTATCAATATCCATTTCTGATATCCATATACGGTTACCCCTTACGGCATCCATATGCGATATCCATTTCTGATATCCATATGCGGTTACCCCCAGCGACATCCATATGTGATATCCATTTCTGATACTCATATGCGGTTACCCCTAGCGGCATCCATATGCGATTACCATTCCTGATACCCATATATCCATTTCTGATATCCATATGCGGTTACCCCTAGCGGCATCTATATGCGATATCCATTTCTGATACCCATATGCGGTTACCCCTAGCGGTACGATTACCATTCCGGATACCCATATGCGGTTACCCCTAGTGGCATCCATATGCAATATCCATTTTACTTTTTTTGTTTATGACTTTGTATACATATTTAATTCCAACTTATCACCCACGTATAAGTATACCCACGTATATGCCCGCGTCCATACACGTGCATATACGCGCTTATAGTTACGTGTAACACTTGAGCTTGCGACTCAGACCATGCCTAGCCGCAGCCTTACCATGGTCATGCCATCCAGAGTCGTGGCCTTGCCACAACCCAGCCTATGGCCAACACACGTATATTTCATCAAGTATAATTTTTATCTAATACTAATTTATACACGTAATAATATATATTATTAAGACCTTATGTTATATTTATCATAGTATTATAATAATTTTCCTTTGGATCCCCAACGATTTCCATATATGCAAATTGTACATACGCCACTACACCTTTCGATAACTCCTATTCTTCTTCCTTTTGAAAACTCATTCAAACAGGAGTAATTATCACATCACCCACTTACTGCTATGCACCACACAAACAAACAAAATCCCCACACAATCATTCAGCCACTGATATTTGCCCCAATCTCAGTTTAATATATATATTTACCTACATGCACCCTCTCAGCCATGACCACACATACTGTAACCATGAGCGGCATAGATATATATTTAAGCATATACATATTATACATAATTATACTTCTTTGAAAACGATGAGCTCAATTCGGCTAGTGTTCCAAAAAAAAAAGCCAACAAATACAATCCCATGCCATTTACACATATAACACGGCGCGCGCGCACACACACATATATTCGGCCGAACGTATATATACATTCATCTATGCAATCACAATTACTTATGTATGTAAAGAATCGTTTTATTCTTATGCCTTTCTTATGTCTTAGGGTTCTAATTACTCTATTTTTATGATTTTCACTAGGAACCTCCGTATCTATCAAAAGAAAGGAATCCTATCAATGAAGGAAAAACGATAGGGATGTATGTTTTACTACGAAAATAAAGCCATAAGTTATACAAAATCATAGCAAATATAGTAAAGGTAATGCCTCGTGTCTTGATTATATGTACTACGCGAATAACAGATGAAGAACGGACCAAAAATTTTGCTTCCTCTGTGTGTGGCGGCAGCGGCTGGGATTTGGGAGAAAATAGGGACGGCTGCTGTTTGTTTAAAATATGAAGATTGAAGAATTTAATTTTTTTTTTTTTTGGAGAATATGGGTGGCGGCAGAATTTTGCACTTTGGAGAATAATGAACAGCAGCGGCTTGGGAGAAATAAGGATGGTGCTGGCTTTCTGTTGAAATATGTAGAACGCAGGAAATTGAATTTAGGGGAATATTGGTGGCTACTTCCTAATCGCTGGCGGCAGGATGCTTGGGTATTTGGGATAATTTTTTGAGCCGGCAGTTTGGGGGAAATGAGGGCTGGCGGCTGTTCTTAAGGGAGAATCGGGTGTTTAATTTGGGATAGGATCTCTTCACCCACTTTTCCTTACCGTACGCGTTATCGCACGACACGTGACAACAAGGGGTTTTTTTACCCGCGTTATCGCACGACACGTGACAACAAGGGGTTTTTTTACCGCACGCGTCATTGCACGACACGTGACAGTAAGGGTGAAGTGGTGAGGCTAGATGCGGCTCCCCTGTTGCTACCCCACCCTGCTGCTTCGTGTCGCGCGGTCATAAATAGGATGAGAAATAGTGGGGTGAAGAAATTTCATCCCGTGCGGTCATAAATAGGATGAGAAATAGTGGGGTGAAGAAATTCCATCCCGTTTAATTTGTGTATTATGTGTGTATATATAGGCAAAGATAGATAGAGTTCTAATGTATGTAGACTTTTAGGTTATAACAATTCTAGTGGGTTTAGGAGTTGTATCATGCATAAGAGTCTATCTTTTCTTGTCCTAGTATACTTAGGATTCTAGGGTTTATTTTGTTTTATTTGTTTCCTTTTTTTTATGCCTAGTATGTGTAAATATAATATATATATCTTTTGTGTGCCTGACGTGTGCTTGTACGTAATATATATTCATATATTTTGTATGTTGTTTTTGCCGTGTATGCATGCGTATGTAAGGTTTTTTGTTCGTTGATCAAACAACGGTTGCTCAACATAGACAAATAGCGGGTCTAACATGGTTCGTAGCAAAATTGTGTTCATACAAAAGGTCTAACAAGTTTTTTTTGTTTCATCATTCTTCTTGGTGTTTTTTATTTAATATTCATGTTATTCGTTTATTTTTCATGTTCTTTGAGAGTTCTTCATATCTTTTCGTAAGGTTTTGAGTTTTTGTTATCAAAAATCTTTTAGAAACGTATGATTCTATTAAACACGTATCAACGTGGTATCAGATCCATTCGCCTCTCGATGTTTGCTATTTCTTTACCACAATTGTTTGGCACCACCTTTCAACAATCTGCTTGCATGGAAACAATTTTGCCCTTCTCATATACGGTGGGACAGGTATGACACCGCCACTCCGTCCAATCTTTTTCTGCCCTGGCCATTATTTGATGCCAACACGAAACACACACCTTCCTTTGATTTCTTCTGGTGTGTTTTAATCTTGCATCTTCTTTTGATTTTTTTCCATGCAATTTATACTTGTATAAAATTAAGATTTATTCTTCATCTATAAAATTAGCAGTTTTGTTTTTTCTTTATAAAAGCGACATCTTTTGTCTAATTCTTGCTCCATCTAGACACATTAGATTGTTTGGCTATTGGTGCTTTTTAATTGTTGTTAAAGAATTTGGAGGTAATTTCTTGATTGGTGTTGACCATATTGATCATACTTCTGCCACCTTCAAAAAAGCCTTCAAGATTTTAAAGAAAATCCTTACCCTACTTTTTTCGATTATTGACCAACAAAAAACATAAAAGACAAAATAGGCACCGCCTTACTGCCCCACCTCTCATTGAAGTGATACTCTACAAAACCCAATATCGTCTTAAATGATCTGACCTGAAGGTTTAAACAGAAAGGCATCATGTGTCTTAAAGGCACTATAGTCTTCTTCCATGTGAAAGTCGATTTATTTTGTTGATAGGATTATATATGTAGGAACATTCAGTATGTGACATTAGTTTGCAATACATTTCTTGATTGTTTGATTCATGTTTACTGATTTTACTGTGAGTACACCAACGCTACAATTCTGCGCTTGCTAGGAGTCTTTGACACAACATCGATTTTACTCGGTTGACATTTTCATTTGGGCTGTTATTCTTCACATTCAACATCATAGAAGGGCTTGGCTGCACTCCTCTGGATTCTTTCTAGTAGAGGGTGGAAGTTTCAATTTGACCTATACTAAGGTGGCGTTTGGTTGGCACTTGGGAATCGGAATTAGAATCGGAATGGGTATGATAGGCAATGAGTTTGGAGGATATGGGTTTGTGGTTAAAAGTGATAGTTGTTTGGTATTAAAGTGGGAATGGGAATATTGACCGATCGGAATAGTGGCCGCCGCCGGCGGCTCCCCATTCCCCCATTCCCACATTTTGATAGATAAAGGAGCCTAATATATTAAATCAAAATGAAATTCATTCCCCCATTTACCCCAAGCAAACAGCCGGAATGAGTTTAGATTCTTCCAAACCCATTCCCTCATTCCCATTTCCTCCAACCAAACGCCACCTAAGTTTTCTATCAAATACCAAACAGTTTCGAATCAAACTTTGACTCCTATCAAAACAATAAAGTCATTTCTTAATTTAACATATTCTTTTAAATTTCCGTCTTTTGGCCTTCCTGCTGTTATCTGTGGCTTTTATTAAACTAATTCACTTGGACTGCCACACCTAATCTAGTGTGATATAGCGCATTCACTCTATGGGCTTTAAGGGCTACTGTTTTTGTTGGTCCTCTCGTATTCTGCAATCATACACTTTTTATTTTGGTTTATTTTGTCCTATCAGTTGGCAGTTAGCCCTTGTTAGCCTTTCCCTTCGAATCTGTGAAAAGAACTGGTATCATGTTTCTTACTTCTTGGTACTCTATCATAAAAAAAAAAAAAAAAAAAAAAAAAAAAAAAAAAAAAACTGTCTTATTTATACAAATCTGTAGCTCTTCATGTTTTTCTGACCTTATCTTGTATGTGGAGGCATCTGAAAATTTCAAATGCTCATAATTTTGTTTTAAGTTAAATGTGTGTGATCAAATGTAACAAGAAGCCCCAAGTAAAGTCCTTTTGGTTGGTGCTTATTTGACTATTGAGGATTGAGATATTTTAGATTCAGGACTCTGGAAAAGGCTTTCACGATCTAGTGATGCGTACATAATTGGCTCCATTGTTTCTTTTAGGACGCGAAGGTTGCAGTATGCTATGTACTTCTATTAGACGTCTTTTGAACTGGCTACTCTAAAAGAAGAGCAATTTCCGTTCATTGTTCTTAGTAGTCTCTTATTTTTGAATCAGAACTTCATACCCTGAACTGTAGGTCATATTCAGGAAATGGTAAAACAGAGAGCAAGCAAGCTAAACTTTCACTTCTTTCCATTGTTTGTAAATTCAGGATCCACAAGATGGCACAGGTGAAGGCTGTGCTGAAGAGGATGGAGATGAACTTGTGATGTCGAATGAATCAATAGAGACACAAGGGAAGAAGTTAAAAGCATCATCTGTTGATGACATGGCTTCAAGCGCCAAAGCTGAAGAAGAGCAAAATGAGTCAAGTGAATCACAAAATACTACAATGTAAACCAACCTCGGCACTTCTGCAAGAATTGCCACAGATATTGGACTGCTGGTGGAACCATGAGAAATGTACCTGTAGGTGCTGGTCGGCGGAAGAACAAAAATTCAGCTTCCCATTACAGACCGGAAACCTGGCGGGCTTGTCATTCCGATTATGGAAAACATTGTGATGAGACCACAACCTAACTGCTGAGTACAACAAAGGATTTTCACGGCAGTCAGCGATAGTCAAGCTCGGCTAAATAAGGCCCGTTCCAGGTTTTCACTTCTCTAGCAGGCTTTGACTGGTCAACCTAAACCAGTTAAGGATCCTCAGATGGAATGACAGAGTTGAGGATTAAGTTCCGCCTCGGCTTTAACTCTGCTCAGCCAGAGGCCAAAGTCAGCTCAGCTTGGCTCGGATCCATTCGGTATTCTGTCCGAACCATAGATAAAGCGCCTCAGCTCGGCCACAATCTGCTCTAGCAAAGTCCTACCCCTCAGCAAGATTGGCCCCCCAGCTCAACACCCGGCGCCACTTGGCCTTCATGCAGCCTGGGACTGCCAACAGCTTAGCTATTTATCTCCATATGTCAATCATACAAAGAGGAATTGCCAGCACAGCAATCGTTAGCTGCCGCGTGGCAACTATGTAAGCCAAAACTGTCACCGAGGCAGTCAGGTGTCATCACCATCCTCGTTCTTGGCCATGCAGCCTTCAACTTCAACAGCTATAAATAAGAGCTTCCCCAACAGAAGCCGACCAAGCCTTTTTCAAGTCTCCACAGGCCTTTTCAAGCCCACTCACAGACTCAAAAGTCCTCTCGGCTCGGCCAAAGCTACGTGTGAGCAGATCCCCACAAACAGTCACCTTCTCAGAAAGAGAGTCCAAAAACAGGTCGATTCAACCTCTACTTCCAGCATAAACTACATACAAAGATGACCACAACTGACTTGAGCGTTGGAAGGTTTCCCCAGGGTATTGACCCTGGGCCTCTAATGTTGTCTTTTCTTCTCAAGTTCTAGAGACGAATCTTAACGAAGACCTAACGGCATACCACGAGGATCATCCATGATCTACCTGGTGAAGATCCGACTTCATCACATTATGAATGGTAAATAGCATATGTCGTGATGAGCCCCTTAAGCTTTATGAGTCACATGAGCAAGAGCTGATGAGGATGTTAAAAACTTTTTAGGTGCCCAGGGATGAGTGCCTTCTGTCAGGTTGCTGGTGTCCAATTTAGTGAGTGCTACAACATTGATTTTGAGTTTGTAATGTTGGTGCATCGCATTGCATCTAGTGAGAGATCTGACTCCTAGTTTGAAACAGAAGTACAAATTTCATTGTCTGAAAAAATAATATTCTTGTCTGAAGGGTGTTCGCCGTTACTTAGATACACTCTTTCAAGTATTCCTACTTTCACGGCATATCCTTGTCCCGAATTTTGCATGAGGCAATAAAATAAGACTGAGGAGTGTAAACTACAAAGCCAGAGAGTAATCACCTTCAAATTATAATGTCTTTGGAAATAGTGGAAAACAGAGAGGTCCTGACATAGGTTAAACTTGATATTACAAGACCCTTGCAGGCAAATTCTCTTGGAAGTTTTTCTTAAGGCAACAAAAATTGTGGAGGGTGTAAAACGTTTTTGCCTTGCAGTAACTAGAGAACATAAGAAGTCTTTAAGACTTTTGAGTTTGAGCATCGTTGCAGAGGGATTAGACGAAGAAACGTGTTGCACAGTCATTCGGACTTTGCAAGTTTACTGAAAACGCGGATGCTCTCATTGGACCTTTATTTGCTGCTTTGCTGATTGAGGACCAGGATGGTTTTGAGTGAGAATTGAAAAGGATGACAAGAGGTCTCATAAAACCAGCTTTCTTTGCATCATGGAGAACTTTTTCAACCGCTGAAATTTCAGAAAGGAAGAAGGTTCTTCTGTGTGTCCTTTACATGCACTCAAATGAAGATGCGTAACCATACTTGCTTCTGCGGCATGCTGTTTTCGAATGTGTCTCATGGGTTGAATTATTGCGAGCGGATTCCATGACGCTACCGATTTTGACGCCAAAATGACGTGGCCAATGGATCACCGCCACGTGGCACATCTGACCCACCGCTTTTTTTTCAATTCTCGCACTTTTTTTATATTATACAATAGGCAACGATTTCTACCTTAATTCCTGCTGCTCTATCGCGAAAAGAGAAAGGGCAAAAATGGCGAAACCTTTATTTCCCAGCGACTCCATCCGATTCTGGTGACAACTCTACTCCACTGGTAAGGACAAGCTCCACCATCCCTAATTCCCTCCTCCTTCTTCCTTCTTCCATCGTGAATAGACCCAGGTAAAAGGGCGATAGTTGGAAGTATTTTCCGGCGACTCCATGTGATTCCGGTGACAACTCTACTCCACTGGTAAGTCATAGCTCTTCACACCCACCGTGCTATTTATGGTATGAGAAAACCTCGATCTGGGAGCAAGGATCAAAAACAAGATTGGAGACTGACTTCTGCCAACCATGCTCAGTCATCAACTTTCGATGACCTAATTCTCGTAAAGGACCCAAGAAACTTTTCTAGAAAGAAGAAACATGCTTCAAATATTTCTAATTCATGGCCTCTAGCTGCTCAAAAGAGTAAAAGGTCAAGAAATTTTTCAGGTAAGATACATAAAATGCTGGTGTGGTTCTGTTGGTTGATACTATTCCATCCCTTAAAACAAAAATAACGCAGTGCCTATTGTATAATATAAAAAAACTGCAAAAATTGCAAAAAAAAAAAGCAGTGGGTCAGATGTGTCACTCAGTAGCGTCATGGAATCCGCTCGCTGCATTATTCTTTTCTAGCGCGAGCGGATTCCATGACGCTACCGATTTTGACGCCAAAATGACACGGCCAATAGATGGCCGCCACGTGGCATATCTGACCCACCGTTTTTTTTTTCAATTTTTGCAGTTTTTTTATATTATACAATAGACAACGATTTCTACCCTAATTCCTGCTGTTTCCATCGCGAAAAGAGAAAGGGCAAAAATGGCAAAATCTTTATTTCCCGCCGACTCCATCCGATTCCGGTGACAACTCTACTCCATTGGTAAGGACAAGCTCCACCATCCCTAATTCTCTCCTTCTTCTTCTTTCTTCCATCGTGAACAGATCCAGGCAAAAGGGCGATAGTTGGAAGTATTTTCCTGCGACTCCATGTGATTCCCGGTGACAACTCTACTCCACTGGTAAGTCATAGCTCTTCACACCCACCGTGCTATTTATGGTACGAGAAAAACTCGATCTGGGAGCAAGGATCAAAAACAAGATTGGAGACTGACTTCTGCCAACCATGCTCAGTCATCAACTTTCGATGGCCTAATTCTCGTAAAGGACCCAAGAAACTTTTCTAGAAAGAAGAAACATGCTTCAAATATTTCTAATTCATGGCCTTTAGCTGCTCAAAAGAGTAAAAGGTCAAGAAATTTCTCAGGTAAGATACATAAAATGGTGGTCTGATTATGTTGGTTGATACTATTCCACCCTCAAAACAAAAATAGCGCAGTGCCTATTGTATAATATTAAAAAAATTCGAAAATTGAAAAAAAAAGCAGTGGGTCAGATGTGCCACTCGGTAGAGACATGGAATCCGCTCGCTGAATTATTCATTTCTAGCGCGAGCGGATTCCATGACGCTACCGATTTTGACGCCAAAATGACGCGGCCAATGGATGGCCGCCACGTGGCATATCTGACCCACCGTTTTTTTTTCAAATTTCGCAGTTTTTTTATATTATACAATAGGCAACGATTTCTACCCTAATTCCTGCTGTTTCCATCGCGAAAAGAGAAAGGGCAAAAATGGCGAAATCTTTATTTCCCGCCGACTCCATCCGATTCCGGTGATAACTCTACTCAACTGGTAAGGACAAGCTCCACCATCCCTAATTCTCTCCTTCTTCTTCTTTCTTCCATCGTGAACAGACCCAGGCAAAAGGGCGATAGTTGGAAGTATTTTCCCGCGACTCCATGTGATTCCCGGTGACAACTCTACTCCACTGGTAAGTCATAGCTCTTCACACCCACCGTGCTATTTATGGTATGAGAAAACCTTGATCTAGGAGCAAGGATCAAAAACAAGATTGGAGACTGACTTCTGCCAACCATGCTCAGTCATCAACTTTCGATGGCCTAATTCTCGTAAAGGACCCAAGAAAATTTTCTAGAAAGAAGAAACATGCTTCAAATATTTCTAATTCATGGCTTCTAGCTGCTCAAAAGAGTAAAAGGTCAAGAAATTTCTCAGGTAAGATATATAAAATGATGGTGTGGTTCTGGTTGTTGATACTATTCCACCCCTCAAAACAAAAATAGCGCAATGCCTATTGTATAATATAAAAAAACTACAAAAATTGGAAGAAAAAAGCGATGGGTCAGATGTGCCACGTGGCGGCCATCCATTGTAGCGTCATGGAATCCGCTCCCGCAAGAAAAGAATAATTCAACGAGCAGATTCCATGACGCTACCGAGTGGCACATCTGACCCACGGTTTTTTTTTTCAATTTTTGCAGTTTTTTTATATTATACAATAGGCACTACGCTATTTTTGTTTTGAGGGGTGGAATAGTATCAACCAACATAACCAGACCACCATTTTATGTATCTTACCTGAGAAATTTCTTGACATTTTACTCTTTTGACCAGCTAGAGGCCATGAATTAGAAATATTTGAAGCATGTTTCTTCTTTCTAGAAAAGTTTCTTAGGTCTTTTACGAGAATTAGGCCATCGAAAGTTGATGACTGAGCATGGTTGGCAGAAGTCAGTCTCCAATCTTGTTTTTGATCTTAGCTCCCAGATCGAGGTTTTCTCATACCATAAATAGCACGGTGGGTATGAAGAGCTATGACTTACCAGTGGAGTAGAGTTGTCACCGGGAATCACATGAAGTCACGGGAAAATACTTCCAACTATCGCCCTTTTGCCTGGGTCTGTTCACGATGGAAGAAAGAAGAAGAAGGAGAGAATTAGGGATGGTGGAGCTTGTCCTTACCAGTGGAGTAGAGTTGTCACCGGAATCGGATGGAGTCGGCGGGAAATAAAAATTTCGCCATTTTTGCCCTTTCTCTTTTCGCGATGGAAACAGCAGGAATTAGGGTAGAAATCGTTGCCTATTGTATAATATAAAAAAACTGCGAAAATTGAAAAAAAAACGGTGGGTCAGATATGCCACGTGGCGGCCATCCATTGGCCGCGTCATTTTGGCGTCAAAATCGGTAGCGTCATGGAATCCGCTCGCGCTAGAAATGAATAATTCAGCGAGCGGATTCCATGTCTCTACCGAGTGGCACATCTGACCCACTGCTTTTTTTTTCAATTTTCGCAGTTTTTTTATATTATACAATAGGCACTGCGCTATTTTTGTTTTGAGGGTGGAATAGTATCAACCAACATAATCAGACCACCATTTTATGTATCTTACCTGAGAAATTTCTTGACCTTTTACTCTTTTGAGCAGCTAAAGGCCATGAATTAGAAATATTTGAAGCATGTTTCTTCTTTCTAGAAAAGTTTCTTGGGTCCTTTACGAGAATTAGGCCATCGAAAGTTGATGACTGAGCATGGTTGGCAGAAGTCAGTCTCCAATCTTGTTTTTGATCCGTGCTCCCAGATCGAGGTTTTCTCATACCATAAATAGCACGGTGGGTATGAAGAGCTATGACTTACCAGTGGAGTAGAGTTGTCGCCGGGAATCACATGGAGTCGCGGGAAAATACTTCCAACTATCGCCCTTTTGCCTGAGTTTGTTCACGATGGAAGAAAGAAGAAGAAGGAGAGAATTAGGGATGGTGGAGCTTGTCCTTACCAGTGGAGTAGAGTTGTCACCGGAATCGGATGGAGTCGGCGGGAAATAAAAATTTCGCCATTTTTGCCCTTTCTCTTTTCGCGATGGAAACAGCAGGAATTAGGGTAGAAATCGTTGCCTATTGTATAATATAAAAAAACTGCGAAAATTGAAAAAAAAACGGTGGGTCAGATATGCCACGTGGCGGCCATCCATTGGCCGCGTCATTTGGCGTCAAAATCGGTAGCGTCATGGAATCTGCTCGCGCTAGAAATGAATAATTCAGCGAGCGGATTCCATGTCCCTACCGAGTGGCACATCTGACCCACTGCTTTTTTTTTTCAATTTTCGCAGTTTTTTTATATTATACAATAGGCATTGCGCTATATTTGTTTTGAGGGGTGGAATAGTATCAACCAACAGAACAACACCACCATTTTATGTATCTTACCTGAGAACTTTCTTGACCTTTTACTCTTTTGAGCAGCTAGAGGCCATGAATTAGAAATATTTAAAGCATGTTTCTTCTTTCTGGAAAAGTTTCTTGGGTCCTTTACGAGAATTAGGCCATCGAAAGTTGATGACTGAGCATGGTTGGCAGAAGTCAGTCTCCAATCTTGTTTTTGATCCTTGTTCACAGATCGAGGTTTTCTCATACCATAAGTAGCACGGTGGGTGTGAAGAGCTATGACTTACCAGTGGAGTAGAGTTGTCACCAGAATCACATGGAGTCGCCGGAAAATACTTTCAATTATCGCCTTTTGCCTTGGTTTGTTCACGATGGAAGAAAAAGAAGGAGGGAATTAGGGATGGTGGAGCTTGTCCTCACCAGTGGAGTAGAGTTGTCACCGAAATCGGATGGAGTCGCCAGAAAATAAAGATTTCGCCATTTTTGCCCTTTCTCTTTTCGCGATGGAAGCAGCAGGAATTAGGATAGAAATCGTTGCCTATTGTATAATATAAAAAACTGCGAAAATTGAAAACAAAAACTGCAAAAATTAGGGTAGAAATCGTTGCCTATTGTATAAAATGGAAGCAGCAGAAATTAGGGTAGAAATCGGTTTCTATTGTATAATATATAAAAACTGCAAAAATGGAAGAAAAAAAGCGGTGGGTCCGATGTGCCACGTGGATGGCCGCGTCATTTTGGCGTCAAAATCGATAGCGTCATGGAATTCGCTCGTTTTTCTAGCTGGGCAAGCTTTTACTTGTTGGAGACGAGGAAGCATATGGTGATGGGAATGGGACAGATGCACTTTTTTCCCTTTTACTGCTTATGGTGTATCTTGGGAAAGAAAAGGAAGAGTATCCAATAATTTGGTTGGACTTTTTCGTTTTTGCTATGGCTGTATTTTTTTCCTTTATTTTTCCCTTTCTTTATGTGGGTTTCTTTTTCTTTTCTTTTGGGCGGAGGATGTCAAGTGGCCAGAACAACTTATCATTATTTGGCTTCTACTGTTGGTCTTAGTTGTATGAACACATTTTGCTTGAAAAATTGGAAGGAATGTCTTTTTTGCTGCATATATGTTTTGATAAGAGAGACTAGATGGTTTGTTGATATAAAGTTGTTTCTTGAATGTTGTCAAGCAAGTTGCCATAGTCTGAACCGTGCAAGGTTCAAGGACTTGGATATGTTTGTTTGATGATGCTGCTCTTTTTGCCTACTGTGACATAGCTTACTACTTTGCAAAAGTTTGAGGATAGTGGAACTGCTATCATATAGACCTACAACAACAACATTACCCCATTGTCATAGAAGAAGCTCTCGTCTATGAACGAATATAAGAGGTCGGATGTACGCAACCATACTCATGTGTTAGAAACACAGGTTATTTCTCGATGACCCAAAATGATGCGTCAAGCTATGTCGATCAACTGTTACTTCACAATATAAGAAGCGCGGCCAATTTAGTGAGTCATTTTGTTTTGTTCCATCATATTCCAAAGTCAAAAAAGAATCTCTCCTTGCCTTCGTTGGAAATGAAAACTGCTATCATATAGACCTATGTACCCGATATGTTGCTTACCTAGTCTTCCTTCAAGACATACACACAGACTAACCGGTGGCACGGTGTTCTGTCTGTAATCAGCACAATTGATGTGCTCATGATATGATTATGTTATCTTTAAAATCTTCCAGTTCAACCAGCTATATTTTTGTTTAAAGCTGGCTTGAGAACATATTAAAGGAAAAAAAACTCCTGAGACACATTTGGCTCGTTCCACAGGGATCCCTCTAGCTATAGCTTTCCTCCCTTTTTTTCTCTCCTTAACTTTGTTATGCGTTCCGTCTTTCAAACTAGGAGTATGGTTAGTGGATTTGGCATAATGAGATGCTGGCAGTTGTTGGGAAAATCGGGTATTTTTCCCACTACGACAACACAACTAGTGAAATGTACCAGTTCAAATCTAATGAATTGGACAGAACACTAACAAAACTACCCGACAAATAATATTGAATACTATACTACAATAGGAAAGAAAGCAGTAAAACAACAATAAAGAGAACAGAACAATAAAAGAGATAAAGAGAGAAACACACCCGAAAGCTTTGCCACTAGAGCTCAGCCAAGATAGCTTGATCTCCGAACACTTGCTGAATTGCTTGCTTCTATTTATATGTAGAAGAAGATACAAGTTTTGGGATGATTTACATGAGAAGAGGAGGAGTTTATTTATAATCCTCAAATCTCCTATTCATTTCTAAACTACCAATGTGGTACAAAATCTAAGCCAAAAAATCATCAAATCTCCACCTTGGCTTAATTTTAAATCCTACGAAATACAAAACTGATCAACAAAAAAAATAGTCTTCGTGGTACTTTCAAGTATCTACTCAAATTTGCAGGATATTAACCAAGTCTAAACAATGTTCAAACTTGGCCCTTGTAACAACCTTGGTAAACATATCTGCAGGATTCTCCGTAGTATGAATCTTCTGGAGAAGTATCTCCTCTTCTTCGAGAATTTCCCGCACAAAATGATAGCGAACATCAATATGCTTCGTCCGTGCATGAAAGACTTGATTCTTTGCCAAATGAATAGCACTCTGACTGTCAGAATATATTTTAATTTGTTTCTGACCAACTCCCAAGTCTTTAAGAAACCCATAAAGCCAAATTGCTTCCTTCACAGCCTCTGTAATCGCCATATACTCTGCCTCTGTTGTAGACAAAGCCACCGTTGACTGTAAGGTAGACTTCCAACTAACTGGCGCTTTTGCTAAAGTGAACAAATAGCCAGTTGTAGATCGTCGTTTATCCAAATCTCCTGCATAATCAGAATCACAATATCCAATTACGCCTTGACAAAGTGATTTATCTTGCTCAAATTCCAATCCAACATCTACGGTATTTTGGAGGTACCGTAGAATCCATTTCACAGCTTGCCAATGACCCTTGCCTGGATCATGCATGTATCTACTAACAACACTAACAGACTGTGAAATATCTGGTCTCGTACACACCATCGCATACATCAAACTTCCAACTGCATTCGCATATGGGACTTTTGCCATGTATTCTCGTTTTTCATCAGTAGTTGGAGACAAACGGCTACTCAGTTTCAAATGAGGAGCAAGTGGGGTACTTACAAGTTTTGTATTTTCGTGCATACCAAACCGTTGTAGTACCTTCTGCAAATACTGCTTCTGTGACAGCCAAAGTTTACCCCTCTGTCTGTCTCTGCTTATCTCTATGCCGAGAATCTTCTTGGCTTCCCCCAAATCCTTCATCTCAAACTCTTTACTCAACTGAGCCTTCAACTTGTCAATATCTGCTTGGCTCTTTGCTGCTATCAGCATGTCATCAACATATAAGAGTAAGTAGATGTAGGAACCATCTTGAAGTCTGCGCAAATACACACAATGGTCGTATTTGCTCCTCTTGTACGACTGACCCTTCATAAACTTGTCAAATCGTTTGTACCACTGTCTCGGAGATTGTTTTAGTCCGTACAACGATTTACTAAGTTTACAAACCCAATTTTCTTTACCAGCAACTTTGTATCCTTCTGGTTGAGTCATGTAGATTTCCTCCTCCAAATCACCGTGTAGGAACGCGGTTTTCACATCAAGTTGAGCTAGCTCCAAATTCAACTGTGCTACCAAGGCCAACAAAATCCTAATGGAGGAATGTTTAACAACTGGAGAAAATACTTCATTGTAATCAATTCCCTCCCTCTGAGCAAAGTCTTTAGCCACCAACCTTGCCTTGTAGCGAACATCTTCTTTATGAGGAAATCCTTCTTTCTTTGCAAATACCCATTTGCACCCAATTGCCTTCTTATCTTTTGGTAGTTGCGCCAGCTTCCACGTATTGTTCTTCTTGAGAGATTGCATTTCTTCTTCCATTGCACTTGCCCAGCTTCCCCTTTCTGAACATAGAATAGCTTCTGATTAAGTGGATGGAATGTCATCAACAACTGGAAGTGCATAGGCTACCATGTCAGCAAAACGAGTAGGCTTTTGAATTTCTCGTCTTTGCCTTCTAACTGCAATTGGAGCCGATTGCTGTTGAGGTTCTTGGGTAGAATCCTCTTCTTCATCTGACTCTTCTTCTGCCGTAGGAGAGTCACTGGTGGTGCTTCGTGCTGGGATCACCACTCTTTGCTCAAACTCCACCTGCTTCGGAGTACACTCCACCTGCTTCGGAGTACTATCAGTTCCTTCTTGATTTACCTTGTTCATCATGGAAGATTCATCAAAGGTAACATCTCTGCTGATAATCGTCTTCTTTGCCTCCAGACACCATAAACGGTATCCCTTCACTCCAGGATTGAAGCCCATGAAAAGAGCCTTCTTTGCTCGTGGATCCAACTTTGATTCAATCACATGATAATATGCAATAGAACCAAAAACATGCAAAGAATCATAATCAGTTGCAGGTTTTCCAGACCATACCTCCAACGGAGTTTTGCCATCTATAGCAGATGATGGCAACCGATTGACGATATGTTGAGCGTACGTCACAGCCTCAGCCCAAAATTTTCTGTCTAACCCAGCATTAGACAGCATACAACGAACTTTCTCCACAAGTGTCTTGTTCATACGCTCTGACACACCATTCTGCTGTGGTGTCTTTCTAACAGTGAAGTGTCGAACTATGCCACAGTCTTGGCATACCTTCAGGAATGGATCATTCTTGTATTCTCCTCCATTATCTGTTTGGAGAACCTTAATCTTCCTTCCTGTTTGGTTTTCAACTTGTGCTTTCCACTTAAGGAAAATGTCAAGCACATCATCTTTATTCTTCATTGTATACACCCAAACTCTTCTTGAGAAATCATCAACAAAGGTGACAAAATAATGCCTACCTCACATGGATGAAGTCTTGGCAGGTCCCCACACATCTGAATGCACATAATCCAGAATACCCTTGGTATTATGAATCGCAGTGCCAAATTTCACTCTTCGTTGTTTTCCAAGAACACAATGCTCACAAAATTCAAGTTTGCAAGCCTTCGTTCCTTTCAAGAGTCCTTGCTTGGCTAGAATTTGCAAGGACTTTTCTCCAGCATGTCCCAACCTCATATGCCACAGCTTCGTTGCCTCAGCATCCTTCTTTGTGCTTGAAGTTGCTGCCGCTACTGCCCCCACCACTGTATTACCTTGATAGTAATACAGATTGTTCTTCCTCACTTCTTTCAACATCACCAGTGCTCCTGAAGTTGCTTTAAGAACTCCATCCCGCATCGTCACGACTAAACCTTTAGATTCTAAGGCCCCCAATGAGATGAGATTCTTCTTCAACTTCGGCACGTACCGCACATCCCGTAAAATTCTAGTGGATCCATCATGATTTCGCAGCTTGATTGATCCTATCCCAGTTGTTTTACATGGATTATCATTACCCATGTAAACAACCCCACCAACAAGTTCCTGGAATTCAAAGAAAAATTCTCGAATAGGACACATATGATAGGTACAACCTGAATCCAATATCCACTCATCTGGATGTAATGATGCTGAAGGCGAGACAGTCAAAGAGATATCTGATTCCACATCACTTTTGCATTCTGCAACATTTGCATCTTGCGGAGTCTTCCCTTTCTTTTTCAGTTTTGGACAGTCTTTCTTCCAGTGCCCTTTCTCATGACAGAAAGCACACTCGTCTTTGGCAACGGCTCGGCCTTTGGATTTAGACCTTTCTCTTCTTCCTTTTGTCTGGCTTTGCTGACGACCTCTTGCCACCAATGCTTCTTCTGATGTCGTTGATTTGTTTTTTATCTTATCCTGCTTTCTCAATTCATGACTATACAAAGCAGAACAAACAGCATCTAACGACACATTCTCTTTCCCATGAAGTAATGTAGTTTCCAAATGTTCAAATTCATCAGGAAGAGATGATAACAACATCAAAGCCAGATCTTCATCCTCAAATTTCACATCTAAATTCAGCAGGTCTGCTACTAATTGATTAAACATAGTGATGTGTTCATTCATAGTAGTACCTGGTCGGTAGTCAAATCGGAACAGTCTTTTCTTCATGAGTAGCTTGTTCTGACCACTCTTTTTCAGAAACTTGTCCTCCAACGCCTTCCACAGTTTGTGTGCAGAAGTTTCACTTTTGAAGGCATACTTCTGCTCTCTGGACAGAACTGATCGAATAGTTCCGCATGCCAACCGATTGATGATACTCCAGTCTTTATCCTCTATCTCTTCTGGTTTCTTTCCTTCAATGGCAATATCAAGACCCTGTTGAAAAAGAGAGTCCAAGACCTCCCCTTGCCACATACCGAAATGGCCAGTACCATCAAATATTTCCACCGCCAATTTCAAACTGGACACCGGGAACCTCGACCATGATGACGAGGAGGTCGATACCCCCGATGGAATATTTGAGATAACCTCCTTTGCTTCTTGATCTTTTGTTGTCATTACAGACTCAATATATAGTATTCAATATTACAACAAATTTCAGACAGCCCAAGGGCGAACCTTCGGCTCTGATACCACTTGTTGGGAAAATCGGGTATTTTTCCCACTATGACAACACAACTAGTGAAATGCACCAGTTCAAATCTAATGAACTGGACAGAACACTAACAAAACTACCCGACAAATAATATTGAATACTATACTACAATAGGAAAGAAAGCAGTAAAACAACAATAAGAGAACAGAACAATAAAAGAGATAAAGAGAGAAACACACCCGAAAGCTTTGCCACTAGAGCTCAGCCAAGATAGCTTGATCTCCGAACACTTGCTGAATTGCTTGCTTCTATTTATATGTAGAAGAAGATACAAGTTTTGGGATGATTTACATGAGAAGAGGAGGAGTTTATTTATAATCCTCAAATCTCCTATTCATTTCTAAACTACCAATGTGGTACAAAATCTAAGCCAAAAAATCATCAGCAGTTGTCAGCTCTCCATATTGCTTTATCATAGGAGTGCGCAAGAATGTGCAAGAAAGATGTGTCCTCAGAAACATCCACTGATATACATATGTTTCTTTTCCATTCTCTGTTTGTGCAAGACAGGGTGTGACACTGGTGTGACACATTATTACCCTTCTCTAAGTACTATTGTTATATTCAGAGTCTAATATTTTGTATGGAAGCCCATGTACAAATTATTACATTCTAGAGTGGAAGTATCTAGAAGGAATATTTGGATACCAGGGTTTTACATTGTCAAACACAAATTGTGTTGAGATGATCACTCAAGTTGCCAAATATTGTGCCTGTTTTTAGTGTCCGTTTCTGCGAAGTTGTAGATTATATGTACTTCCTGAGTTAAAAACTGAAGTGATACCAATAATTGCGTGCCAAGCACAACCAGAATTGACTCATGGATCCGCAGTGCAATTGTCGTTTCTAATGCAAACGCCAAGCAAACCAAAGACGATTTACGACCAATTCTCGCCAACTACATGGTTAATTTATATATGATACTGATCTACTCTGATAAACTATGCACACAAAAATTGTACAGAAAATACATGTGCACCCGGACAATATATCATTAAAAAAAGACACGATGTCACTGCAAATTGCAATAATTTAAAAGATAATAGGAAACCACTGGACATGTTCAATAGCTATCCCCTACTGAACTTTAACAATGGAACTACCTGGACAGCAAAACTTGATTTCCCAACAATATCCACCTCCAGGGGCGTTCACGGGGGCACGGGGGCAGCCGCCAGCCGCCTCCCCCAATTCAGAGAAAAAATTTAGGTAATAGGTAGATGCAGTTGTATTTTTGATTATCTAAATTTAAGGTATTTGTTTTTTAATCCCAAAACTATCTCATCATATGTGATATATGTGTTACTAGGAACTAGGGGAAAAATTTTGATTAGTAGATATTAGATATACACATTTGTATTTTTTAACTAACTAAAAAATACATTGTATAAAAAACAAACTGGTTTTTGAAAATAAAAAACAAATAAATATTACACCTTTACCTTCCTATTTCCATGATTAAAAAATAAATTTTAATTTAATATTTTCCCCATTTTTCCGTCATTACCCCCAACCCAAATGACATTTGACATTTTCTTTTCGATCAATTTCTTCCCCCCCAACCCTGCGGCGCTCTGCTCTTCGCTAAAAAAAACGTAGCCGCTCTCTGTCGACGGCTTGAGGCTTCTGCAATCTCCTCTCAAGACTTCAAGTTTAAACCGCCCTATTTCTGCAGCTCTGCTCGATTCCTCCACCTGTTTGCAATTGATTCTTTTTTTTGAATTCTTTATTTTTGGTCGATTCTTTTCTGTTTTCCACCGGTTTGGATTTGATGCTTTATTTTTGAATTCTTTTTTATGTTCGATTTGAGAAGATGGATATTTTTTTGTGACAGCAATTCCTGAGAAGAGGAATTCTTGTATTGTTTATGCATATCATCAAATAATCAATTCCTTGTAGTTGGTTTCTTCACATGCCCCTGAAATTTTTGTAATTTATGGTTTGACCTTTGTTTAATGAAAAGATCTGCTCGTCCTTCATTTTGTAAATAAAAGATATGTCGAGCGTCAAATTAATAACTTTTGTTGGATATTGTTGCTTGTTAATGTTGCTTATGAATAACTTTTGTTGGATATTGTTGATGGTTGCTTATTATTGTTGCTTTTTGATTAGTGGATGTGTTGGTTTAGATTTTATGTTATAATATTTGCATATATCTATATTATAAGGGAGTTTTTGCCGGATTTTCGATGGAATGTCTATTGAGTCCGAAAAGGTGGACGGTGATCCCATAGTGTGAATTTGCCCCCCCCCCAAATGTAGCCACTGTCCACCTCAATGAGTAAGCAGTAGTTGATGAAGACGAACTGCGCTGGCATATCATGAGGCTGAATTCTCATGCAGCACCACATACTCCCGACTCTTAAAAACACTTCAGTCAGTACATGGAAAAAAACTACATTCATCAACATTGATTTCCTGAACTTTTTTCATTCACAACATTAAGATATCTGAACTCTCAAACAATAGCCAGCTTCCGGAGTGTTGAAAATATAAATTTAAATAGGTTTTTGTAAGTAAAATTTCATTTTTTTGTAAGTAAAATTTCCATAGATAAGCCACATGGCACATTTACAAAAGATGTTGCTTATACATGAGCAACTAAGGCCATAACTTGGACTGCTATAGGTGGCTTACAACTTACTTTCCAACATCTAATGCCAACATTTACAAAAAATTGCAGATGGCAGCATAATCCAAACATTAGCCAAACATAACCAAAGTCCTCAATTCTTGGTTTTGGAAAAAATTTATTTGGGCAAGGAACAAGTTCACACACCGCAAGGAATTGGGGAATAGAGAAAATGCTTCTTTTTGGCACAACCTGTGGCATCCCTGGGTATCCTTAGCATCAACAATCGTGAACTTAAGAGAAAATTGATTATTAGTGAGGATGCTAGGGTCTCAAATGTCTTGCTTGAAAGATCATGAAGAATGATGTATGGAAGAGGCTGGAACAACCAAGTGGTCTTGTTTAATCAAGCTTGCAATGCTATTCAAATCAAACAGGGAGTATACACATGGATTTGGAAGCCGAATACCTTCTTTTCTATTAAAATGCTACCGCCTCACTTCAAATTTCTTTGCCTCCAGTGGAGGGGAGCAAAATTGTACGGTGTAAACGCTGTCTTCCATATTATGCAATCATTCTATGGCTTGCATGTTTGAAGAAAATGAATAGACTAGATAAACGATAAAACCAGGATGAAAGAACAACAATTCTCTGTTCACGGGAACAGAGTGAACAGTCGATTCAGCAAAGAGAGGAACTTTTTGATTGAGGTTTGATCTAGATTAATGATTGTCTGTTATGTGGCATGTTCAGAGAGGATCAAAGTCATCTTTTCTTTCAACGCCCTACTCAGCCATGGTATGGAGTAAAACAATAAACCAGTTAAAATACAAAGGCTGGAGCTGTGGTTGGCAACATACTATCTATTGGATCAACGCAGATAACTCTTGGGGATTAAAATTCCAAAAGGACGTTGCACACTTTAGGTTTTCAGTTATTGTCTATCATTTATGGAGGGAAAGAAACAACAGGCTCCACCAGAAAATTGTCAAACATGATGATACTCTAGAAATGTACAGTTTAAATAAAGTTTAAATGTATAGATTTGTAGTGTATACAGTATTTGCATACAGACTTAGTTACCGTTGCATTATGACCGTTAGAATAGTTTGGAGTATAAAAGATGTAAATGTTGTATTCTGAATTATTGAAGAAGAGGTTTCAACCTCAGTTCTTTATTTTGAACAGTATTGTTCTTACTTTCAAAATAGCTGATTCTCATTCAAATTTGTTCATGGTATCAGAGCTTTGAGGTTCTGAGAAAACTGTTAGCTATCAAAAACAAGAAAAACGCCGTGAGCGTATTTGTTCATCTCTGTTTTTGTTAATCTCTGTTGAAAAGCTATACGTTTGTTGCTGAGGATCTGTTACTCCATCTGGAGAATTATAAGCTGATAATCTGCAAAGACCACAACTTTTATAGGCTGATAATCCAGAGAATTACAAGGAGCTGCTACTTTATATCATTGTAAAGCCACTTGACTCTTTGCAGAAGACGAAGTGAATAGAAGACGAAGTGAGTAGAAAAGAAAGAGAAAAAATCTTTGGTAAGACAAAAAGATCTTTGAAAGTTGTTTGACGGTACTGCCTATTCTGGTCTAAAGGTAAAAAAAATTACTACCGGCTCCGTCAACCAGTGGAAAGGGAACAAGTGTCCCACTTTACATTATATTTTACTGTTTTTTCTATTATTTTTTTCTCTCTAGCTTCTTCGGGAAGCTTCCTTATTTTTTGGTTATTTATCATTGTTTTTGTGTGGTTCCAGAATTTTATACATTTTAGTAAACAAAAGTGGGACAGGTGTCTTTTAAGGGGACTGCCACATCTTCGGTCACATGCAAAGTTAAGCTGCATGCAAGTGGACACGTTTTCACTATTTTTAACCATCGTGTAAAATCATTAACCGAGACACCCTTACCAAAATTTTTCATCTTTTCCTATCTAAACAGTAAGCAGCCAAAAGCAGACTTCTTTTCTATCATTTTTCCGTCTCTCACCTGTCTTCATCCGCTGTCAAGATATCTTCTTCTTCTGAGCTGAGAATTTGTCACACAGAGCTACAATATCAATTTGCCGAGCTGCGTGAGCTAGGCTTAGTTCTTGAGCTTGACTGAACTTGCGGTACTGAGCTTGGCTGAGTTTTGCTTACAATGCCAATTATATTTGAATATTCAATATGCTTTAAGTCTTTTTTTTAGCTGAGAAATCGTAGAAGGCATGTTTTGGTCAAATGTAACATCAAGTGTGATAAACATCTTCCTATTACTTGGTCAATAACACTTAAAATATCCTTGAAAATGCAATTATTTGATCAAAGATCTAATGTTTACTTAGGTTGTGCTAGATGTGTACATATCCTACACATTCGAACAGTTTGGACAGTAATTTTGAAAGTAGTTTAGTGTATAGGAAGTGGCAGACAAGCATGTCTCTTGGAGTTTTAAACGATAAAGTTCTAGATGCATTCTATTTATTAAGTATGTGGTTGTTAGCAAGGCTTCTTCCTATATATCAAAGTGAACAAAATTAAAAGGTGCAGATGACTTGGATACTTTAGCAGGGTAACTCTATTTTTGTTTGTTTAGCTAACTGGCAAGTTTCATATGTAATACTTTTAGGGTCAATAGTGCTAAACAATTTTGGCATTAATCGTTTACGGTATACAAAATTAGGATGCCTGAGTCTGTTATGACATAGCAAAATATCATCTATACAAGATTTTCTAGGGTACATTATACTATGGTATTCTGATCATCTGGCTGCTATGTTGCGCTTATTAAGGCTCTGTTTTTAGATTCTAGTATGAACAAACATGCTATATTCTTAGTGCTGCTAATCATGCCCTTCGTTTTGTTTTCCTAAAAATAACATTCCGAGGATGAGAAGAAGGCTATATAATTACTGTCCCTAGTTAGTTTACTTACTGATAATAGATTGAAGCTTAATATATGGATATGCAAAACATCTTTTAGCAACATCCTATCATTTATCGTAGTAGAGCTTATTCAAATAACTTCTGCGGAAGTACTATTAGCTATTTTAACTTTCTTAGGGACAAGGAACAGGGAGTAGGAGTTCAGAAGGTTATCAATACTTGTCATGTGGTCTGTAGTCCCTAATTCTACGATCCATGAACTATTCGTGCACGGCTGGACTAACATGCCATTATAGCTTGAATAGATTCAGCTCGGCTACATTTTTTGCGCAATTCGATTACTGTTGTAATATGATCCTTCATACGAATCTCAGTTTCAACTATCTGAGCTGAACCAGCTGTGTTGTGCTCAAGCGAGCTACGCCAAGTTGCATTATATTGCTGACCTGATGTGCAGCACTTTGTCCAGCAGCGAAAGATTTTAAATGTGGTCTCCAAAGAGTATTGCTCTACTTTAGTGGTGTCTTACCTTCCCGCACTAGTTTGTCTTAGAGTTTCCAACAGTCATTGACTGTATGAACTTTCTTTTTGCAGTATTTTCAAACCTTACTTTCTCTAGGTGTGAAATGACGTTTAACGGTGAAGATTGAAGCTTCTACTGGTTGCTCGTTGAGCAAGACAGAGGTCTCGGTATTTGGGCTTACTAACCAACATGACCTCTTTATGGCTTTCCTAGTGTTTGATCTCGTCAATGGCAAGCTGTAAGCTCGGAAGCAGTTTAGTGCTAAGAATTCGACTTCTTTTCACTATCGAATTATGGATTTAATCCAGTAAAAAACTGAAACACTAACTTCTGCTCAGTAATTCCTTTATAGAGAGTTGAATCAGTGACACAAGACCACTGATGTGTTTCAAATGTATCTATTTTCTGCCATGCTTTGGTCAACAGAGTGTAGTATTTGTGTGCACAGCGAGATTTCCTTGTTTAAGCTCATGAAGATGAGCTTCAATTTTGTGAGGTTCTGGATGTTGTCTTGTTTGGAATACATCTTCTTTACTGTAGCCCAGATTTCTGTTGTAGTGTGTACATCATAATGTCTTCAGAGATGTTAGGTTGCATAGAATGTATCAGCCATGACATTATCATGTTATTTTTTAACTTCTGCAATCGATAATTTGCATCAGTTTATGCAGGAATAGTAACTGTTCCATATAAGTAATCTTTCTTGCTTTTAGAGCATTTTCATCCCTGGAGACCACGAGAGGTAGTTATCTCCATTGATTTGTAGCTGGTAATGACAATGGAAGAGTCATCAGATATTTGAGGATCACAGACTACTCCTGATGCTTGACCAGAAGTAGAGGCGGCCTTAGTATATTCTGCTGGGCTGAAAGAAGTAGCCATTTAAAAATAGTTCAAGGTAGTGGAAAAAGATAGATTGTAGCTAATAAAAAGGAACCAATTTAGTTCTGATGCCATATCAAGATTGAAAGAATATGAAATTTATTCAAGTTGAGTTTGAATTTACAAGGTGTTTCTCCTTTTATAGTAGTTTACATCGCCTATAACTGCTTTATTTCTTTCGTACAGTAACTTCTTTTCTTCTAGAGTAACTTGATTTGATACCTAATAGCTATAAAGATAATGAGTTGTTACATGCATTGCTCGGACATAGTTAAGATCTTGAGCTACCATATTTACATGTAAGAGACTAGTGTTACATCTCTGCTTCAGCTTTGTTGTCTAACTGGTTGTGCATTCACCTTGTCACTTCTGTAAAGTACACCTTTATTCTGACTCATCTGCTCAGTACAGTTTCACCTCGACAACTTTTTTTTCTTACTTCCCTAGCACGGCCACCAGTACAATCAGCTCGGCATAGCTGAGGTTATATTTCTACAAATTCCTCATAATTATCGCCTTTCAACTGTATTTGAATGATCAAGTTTCCAGGATTGTCACTCGGATAAAATTCATAAAGATATGGTTTTCTTTGTTTGAGATATGATTTCAGAGCTAGTAGGAGTCGAGCTTCGCCCGTCGGCCATGATTTGCAAAGACACTAAGAAAGTTTTAGTGCTTCGCTCTCAACGACAAACAGAAGGAAAATATTGAACTTCCCATTGATACGTAGTGGGTATTTACAGTGGTACAACACGATAAGATCAAGGGAATTCAAAAAAGTAAAGCTGTCTATCTTATCTGTTAGGAAGTTAAATACAATCAAATAATGAAGAATATATACAAAGATAGTACCTAAAAGATAATAACGTGATTATCTTAACACCACTGCAACTTCCTTTCAATCTGAAGATCGAGAAGACAACAAAAATGGTACCTAAGAGGCCAAGTTCCGTAAAATTTTTGATGCATGAGGATCAACGTCACCTTCTCTCTACACTTGCTGTGTGTTTCTTGGATTCTGAAAAGGAAGCAACGACAAACAACCACATCCATCGCCACAAATAGAAAATCATGCAGTCGCTCAGAGAATGTGTAGCGACCCGTCTCGAGCCCTAACGAAACGACTTATCCGTCGTATTTCGCTAAGGAAAAAACAAGGCGTCGATACATTCAATTACATGTCAGCAAAATAACATAAATCGATATCAGTAGAAGCCATTAAAACTAAAGCCTCGAAATAATCATCATTAATATCAATGTCTAGGCAAATTTAGCTCGGCAAATGTCAAACATAGATAAACCATAAATTTTCAAAATACATAAACCTCGAATATCGAAATAACTGCCTCAACTAAATCCTCGAAAGTCTCATCCGAATATCCTCAGTCTTGAAATCTTTAGTCTCAATCCTCCACGGTATACTAACTCCTTTGCCTGTCTATCTGCAAAACTGATTGATAGAGGGGGGTGTCGTCCAACAAGTAATCTTACTATATTTACCATGGGATCATACACGGAGAAACAATTGTAAATAAATAAATAACTGTAGCGCCCCGCTCCCGAGCCCTAACATCGGGAACAGTGCACCCGCCGTATCTCACTAAGGAGAATACAAAGCGTCAAATCAAAACAGATACACGTCAGCGGAAGTCAAAATTTAAAACCTCGAAATAACCATCATCATAAATATCAACGTCTAGGCAAATCTAAATCCGATACAAATGTCAAATGTAGATATAACTAAATGTCTAAAGTACATAAACCTCGAGTATCGAAGTTCATTATCTCAACTAAGCCCTCGAAAGTCTCATTGGAACGTCCTCGACCTCAATATCTCCACCCTTGGTCATCCTCAGTATGCTAACTCAATCACCTTTCTATCTGCAAAATATGTTAAAGCGTGGTTTGAGCGACAAGTCGCTCAGCAAGTAATCCCACTATACTTACCATGGGATCATACACGGAGAAGCAAGTGTGATAACGATATATAGCAACATAAAATAATACCATGCTTCTCTTCGCAAGTAAATTTACAACTCCGCCCCTAACATCCAAAAGCAAATAGAGCAAATAGATCCGACAAAGTACAAACAAAGTCCAATTAAGTACGTAACAAAGTCAACAAATAGACCAATGACCAAGTCAAACCAAACGACAGCCAAGCAAAGGTTAGCACAAGCTAAAACGTGATGTAATTTTTCAAAACAATGCAATGCTAATGTTCTCCTTATTTCGAAACTAGTGTTTCCAATATCAATGTCCAATGTCCAAATCCAATGTCCATATCCGATTAAACCGATCCAAAAATCTAAATAACCACATCCGGTTTAATCGGTCTAAAGTCCAAAATCAAATGCAATGGCTATAGCACTTTCCCTACAAGTGACTTATACCGTAAGACTTACGAATTGATTCCTCCAAAATCCAAATATACTATAGACACCCTGTCCCAGACTAGGTCGTTACGTCTATAGCACCAAACATATGCCTTTGCACCCTGTCCCAGACTAGGTAGTTACGCTCAGGCCCAAAATATGCATACAGAAGCCCTGTCCCTGACGAGGTAGTTATATCTGCAGCAATCCAAATAGGCACACAGAAGCCCTGTCCCTGACGAGGTAGTTACATCTGCAGCGCTCGATACAAAATAGGAATCAACTCGGCTTACCGATATATTTCAAGCGTAAGGGCTATTTTTCCAAAAATATGCAAATGCAATTTCCAAAACCATTTTCCAATTACCAAAGTTAGTGACAATTAACTAGTTGGGCCAAAATGTCAAATTTGTCAAAATTACCAAAATGTCTTCCAACTAACACATAATTCCAAACAAATAATTCAAATGGTCCAAAAATTCCAAAGTACAAAATTTAATTCCATCTCAGCCGTGTATGCATATACGCATATATGTCCACGCCCATGCATGCACATATATACGTATATACGTACACGCGACTTCCTCGGCCCACTTTTCCCATTTCACGCCAATTATACAATTCACATGTCTATATATATATATATATATATATATATATATATATATATATATATATATATATCATATACACATATGAATGTCACATTAACAATATATTCCAATATACTCAAAAGATAGATAGATCGGCACAAAATTAATTTATAACGTTAACGCTACGGCCGCCCCTTTCCATTTGTATCTTTCCCACCTCTGTTTTCCTTCTTTAATATACACAATTACTTAGTAGCCATTAGTTTCTTTGACATTTCTTGTTAGCAGTAATGCTAAGCAAGTAAAATTGAGAATTGCAACTATTGTTAAAACAAGTCCTTGCTCTTTTTTTCTTTCGATTACACTAAGGCCATGCTGGCCGAAAATTCTAAACACCCAGCACCCATTCTGAAATACCCATTTTCAAATTCAGCCGTACATATATGAAGGGAATTCCTAGTATTCCACGTACGCATATATTTGTATATACATAAATCCACACACACATCTTGATACACATATAATCAATCATCTATTCAAACACAAATACGATGCATGATCCGAAGTTATTACGAACATAACATATAGAATTTTTCACAAAACATAGCAAGTATAGGGAGATTACTTACCTGGATTCATATATAATATACCGTATAATTGAATCTAAGGTTGAATGGTTGAAGCAAAATCCTTTCTTTATCCCTAAGATGCCTCTCGGCTGGATCTGTTGCTCTCTGATGGGGCAAAGAATTGCAAAATACAATTGCTTTCCGCGGCTGATGGCAATGGCAACCAAAAAAAAAAAGAAGTGCTTTTGATTTATTTATTTTTTTTTTCCTCAGCAGGGGTGGCGCATGAATATAGTATTAGGTTTTTTTTTTGTGTGTTTTGTTTTCCTTAGGGTAATATTTATAACTCATGTGGGTAGAGTTTGAGTTAGAAAATCTAGGCATATTCCTAGTAGTTTTAGGTTTCATACACAATATATCCCATCTGTTTAATCTTAGTTGACTTAGGTTTCACATTTAAAAATATATCCTACTTCAAATTCCTAAGTGGTTTAGGATTGTTACTATATCACTTTAACTTTATTTATTATTCATATGTTTTCTTTTCCCATTGCGAAATTCACGGATGTAACAATAACATAATACAAAATAGCATGCTTCTCTTTGCAAATAAATTTACCCTTTTCGCTCTTCCTGAACAATCAAACAAGTAAAGCACACGCAACTTAGTCATCGCACACAAAAGTCCGTACAATCAAAACAGTGATGCAACTTTTCAAATTAATGAATGCAACGACTCAACAACCATTTATCCTTTATTCAATTCCATCTCATATTCTATTTTCCATTTCTCATATTTCATTTTTCCATTTTCCGATATCATAGGCGATTACCCCTTACAGTATCCCTATCAATATCCATTTCTGATATCCACATACGGTTACCCCTTACGGCATCCATATGCGATATCCATTTCTGATATCCATATGCGGTTACCCCCAGCGACATCCATATGTGATATCCATTTCTGATACTCATATGCGGTTACCCCTAGCGGCATCCATATGCGATTACCATTCCTGATACCCATATATCCATTTCTGATATCCATATGCGGTTACCCCTAGCGGCATCTATATGCGATATCCATTTCTGATACCCATATGCGGTTACCCCTAGCGGTACGATTACCATTCCGGATACCCATATGCGGCTACCCCTAGTGGCATCCATATGCAATATCCATTTTACTTTTTTTGTTTATGACTTTGTATACATATTTAATTCCAACTTATCACCCACGTATAAGTATACCCACGTATATGCCCGCGTCCATACACGTGCATATACGCGCTTATAGTTACGTGTAACACTTGAGCTTGCGACTCAGACCATGCCTAGCCGCAGCCTTACCATGGTCATGCCATCCAGAGTCGTGGCCTTGCCACAACCCAGCCTATGGCCAACACACGTATATTTCATCAAGTATAATTTTTATCTAATACTAATTTATACACGTAATAATATATATTATTAAGACCTTATGTTATATTTATCATAGTATTATAATAATTTTCCTTTGGATCCCCAACGATTTCCATATATGCAAATTGTACATACGCCACTACACCTTTCGATAACTCCTATTCTTCTTCCTTTTGAAAACTCATTCAAACAGGAGTAATTATCACATCACCCACTTACTGCTATGCACCACACAAACAAACAAAATCCCCACACAATCATTCAGCCACTGATATTTGCCCCAATCTCAGTTTAATATATATATTTACCTACATGCACCCTCTCAGCCATGACCACACATACTGTAACCATGAGCGGCATAGATATATATTTAAGCATACATATTATACATAATTATACTTCTTTGAAAACGATGAGCTCAATTCGGCCAGTGTTCCAAAAAAAAATCCAACAAATACAATCCCATGCCATTTACACATATAAAACGGCGCGCGCACACAAACACACACACACATATATATATATTCGGCCGAACGTGTGTATACATTCATCTATACAATCACAATTACTTATATATGATTTTTTTTAAAATATGAAGGTTGAAGAATTTTTTTTTTTTTTTTTTTGGAGAATATGGGTGGCGGCAGAATTTTGCACTTTGGAGAATAATGAACAGCAGCGGCTTGGGAGAAATAACGATGGTGCTGGCTTTCTGTTGAAACATGTAGAATGCAGGAAATTGAATTTAGGGGAATATTGGTGGCTACTTCCTAATCGCTGGCGGCAGGATGCTTGGGTATTTGGGATAATTTTTTGAGCCGGCAGTTTGGGGGAAATGAGGGCTGGCGGCTGTTCTTAAGGGAGAATCGGGTGTTTAATTTGGGATAGGATCTCTTCACCCACTTTTCCTTACCGTACGCGTTATCGCACGACACGTGACAACAAGGGGTTTTTTTACCCGCGTTATCGCACGACACGTGACAACAAGGGGTTTTTTTACCGCACGCGTCATTGCACGACACGTGACAGTAAGGGTGAAGTGGTGAGGCTAGATGCGGCTCCCCTGTTGCTACCCCACCCTGCTGCTTCGTGTCGCGCGGTCATAAATAGGATGAGAAATAGTGGGGTGAAGAAATTCCATCCCGTGCGGTCATAAATAGGATGAGAAATAGTGGGGTGAAGAAATTCCATCCCGTTTAATTTGTGTATTATGTGTGTATATATATAGCCAAAGATAGATAGAGTTCTAATGTATGTAGACTTTTAGGTTATAACAATTCTAGTGGGTTTAGGAGTTGTATCATGCATAAGAGTCTATCTTTTCTTGTCCTAGTATACTTAGGATTCTAGGGTTTATTTTGTTTTATTTGTTTCCTTTTTTTTATGCCTAGTATGTGTAAATATAATATATATATCTTTTGTGTGCCTGACGTGTGCTTGTACGTAATATATATTCATATATTTTGTATGTTGTTTTTGCCGTGTATGCATGCGTATGTAAGGTTTTTTGTTCGTTGATCAAACAACGGTTGCTCAACATAGACAAATAGCGGGTCTAACATGGTTCGTAGCAAAATTGTGTTCATACAAAAGGTCTAACAAGATTTTTTTGTTTCATCATTCTTCTTGGTGTTTTTTATTTAATATTCATGTTATTCGTTTATTTTTCATGTTCTTTGAGAGTTCTTCATATCTTTTCGTAAGGTTTTGAGTTTTTGTTATCAAAAATCTTTTAGAAACGTATGATTCTATTAAACACGTATCAACGTGGTATCAGATCCATTCGCCTCTCGATGTTTGCTATTTCTTTACCACAATTGTTTGGCACCACCTTTCAACAATCTGCTTGCATGGAAACAATTTTGCCCTTCTCATATACGGTGGGACAGGTATGACACCGCCACTCCGTCCAATCTTTTTCTGCCCTGGCCATTATTTGATGCCAACACGAAACACACACCTTCCTTTGATTTCTTCTGGTGTGTTTTAATCTTGCATCTTCTTTTGATTTTTTTCCATGCAATTTATACTTGTATAAAATTAAGATTTATTCTTCATCTATAAAATTAGCAGTTTTGTTTTTTCTTTATAAAAGCGACATCTTTTGTCTAATTCTTGCTCCATCTAGACACATTAGATTGTTTGGCTATTGGTGCTTTTTAATTGTTGTTAAAGAATTTGGAGGTAATTTCTTGATTGGTGTTGACCATATTGATCATACTTCTGCCACCTTCAAAAAAGCCTTCAAGATTTTAAAGAAAATCCTTACCCTACTTTTTTCGATTATTGACAAACAAAAAACATAAAAGACAAAATACGCACCGCCTTACTGCCTCACTTCTCATTGAAGTGATACTCTACAAAACCCAATATCGTCTTAAATGATCTGACCTGAAGGTTTAAACAGAAAGGCACTATAGTCTTCTTCCATGTGAAAGTCGATTTATTTTGTTGATAGGATTATATATGTATGAACATTCAGTATGTGCCATTAGTTTGCAATACATTTCTTGATTGTTTGATTCATGTTTACTGAATCTACTGTGAGTACACAACGCTACAATTCTGCGCTTGCTAGGAGTCTTTGACACAACAGGTGCTTATTTGACTATTGAGGATTGAGATATTTTAGACCCTATTCTCTGGATATGGGTCTTTTGAACTGGCTACTTTAAAAGAAGAGCAATTTCTGTTGATTGTTCTTAGTAGTCTCTTATTTTTGAATCAGAACTTCATACCCTGAACTGTAGGTCACATTCAGGAAATGGTAAAAACAGAGAGCAAGCAAGCTAAACTTTCACTTCTTTCCATTGTTTGTAAATTCAGGATCCACAAGATGGCACAGGTGAAGGCGGTGCTGAAGAGGATGGAGATGAACTTGTGATGTCGAATGAATCAATAGAGACACAGGGGAAGAAGTTAAAAGCATCATCTGTTGATGACATGGCTTCAAGCGCAAAAGCTGAAGAAGAGCAAAATGAGTCAAGTGAATCACAAAATACTACAATGTAAACCAACCTCGGCACTTCTGCAAGAATTGCCACAGATATTGGACTGCTGGTGGAACCATGAGAAATGTACCTGTAGGTGCTGGTCGGCGGAAGAACAAAAATTCAGCTTCCCATTACAGACTGGAAACCTGGCGGGTTTGTCATTCCGATTATGGAAAACATTGTGATGAGACCCGAACCTAACTGCTGAATACGACAAAGGATTTTCACGTCAGTCAGCGATAGTTAAGCTTGGGTAAGTTAGGGTCGTTCCAGGTTTTCACCTCTCTAGCAGACTTTGACTGGTCAACCTAGACCAGTTAAGGATCCTCAGATGGAATGACAGAGTCAAGGATTAAGTTCCACCTCGACCCTAACTCTGCTAAGCCAGAGGCCAAAGTCAGCTCAGCTTGGCTCGGATCCATCCGGTATTCTGGCCGAACCATAGATAAAGCGCCTCAACTCGGCCACAATCTGCTCTAGCAAAGTCCTACCCCTCAGCAAGATTGGCCCCCCAGCTCAACACCCGGCGCCACTTGGCCTTCATGCAGCCTGGGACTGCCAGCAGCTTAGCTATTTATCTCCATATGTCAATCATACAAAGAGGAATTGCCAGCACAGCAACTGTTAGCTGCCGCGTGGCAACCATGTAAGCCAAAACTGTCACCGAGGCAGTCAGGTGTCATCACCATCCTCGTTCTTGGCCACGCAGCCTTCAACTTCAACAGCTAGAAATAAGAGCTTCCCCAACAGAAGCCGACCAAGCCTTTTTCAAGTCTCCACAGGCCTTTTCAAGCCCACTCACAGACTCAAAAGTCCTCTCGGCTCGGCCAAAGCTACGTGTGAGCAGATCCCCACAAACAGTCACCTTCTCAGAAAGAGAGTCCAAAAACAGGTTGATTCAACCTCTACTTCCATCATAAACTACATACAAAGACGACCACAACTGACTTGAGCGTCGGAAGGTTTCTCCAGGGCATTGACCCTGGGCCTCTAATGTTGTCTTTTCTTCTCAAGTTCTAGAGACGAATCCTAACGAATACCTAACGGCATACCACGAGGATCATCCATGATCCACCTGATGAAGATACGACTTCATCACATTATGAATTGTAAATAGCATATGTCGTGATGAGCCCCTAAGCTTTATGAGTCTTATGAGCAAGAGCTAATGAGGATGTTAAAAACTTTTTAGGTGACCAGGGATGAGTGCCTTCTGTCAGGTTGCTGGCGTCCAATTTAGTGAGTGCTACTACATTGATTTTGAGTTTGTAATGTTGGTGCATCGCATTGCATCTAGTGAGATATCTGACTCCTGGTTTGAAACAGAAGTACAAATTTCATTGTCTGAAAAAATAATATTCTTGTCTGAAGGGTGTTCGTCGTTACTTAGATACACTCTTTCAAGTATTCCTACTTTCATGGCATATCCTTGTCCCGAATTTTGCATGAGGCAATAAAATAAGACTGAGGAGTGTAAACTACAAAGCCAGAGAGCAATCACCTTCAAATTATAATGTCTTTGGAAATAGTGGAAAACAGAGAGGTCCTGACATAGGTTAAACTTGATATTACAAGACCCTTGCAGGCAAATTCTCTTGGAAGTTTTTCTTAAGGCAACAAAAATTGTGGAGAGTGTAAAACGTTTTTGCCTTGCAGTAACTAGAGAACATAAGAAGTCTTTAAGACTTTTGAGTTTGAGCATCGTTGCAGAGGGATTAGACGAAGAGACGTGTTGCATAGTCATTCAGACTTTGCAAGTTTACTGAAAACGCGGATGCTCTCATTGGACCTTTATTTGCTGCTTTGCTGATTGAGGACCAGGATGGTTTTGAGTGAGAATTGAAAAGGATGACAAGAGGTCTCATAAAACCTGCTTTCTTTGCATCATGGAGAACCTTTTCAACCGCTGAAATTTCAGAAAGGAAGAAGGTTGTTCTGTGTGTCCTTTACGTGCACTCAAATGAAGATGTGTAACCATACTTGCTTCTGCGGCATGCTGTTTTTGAAAGTGTCTCACGGGTTGAACTATTGCGAGCGGATTCCATGACACTACCGATTTTGACGCCAAAATGACGTGGCCAATGGATGACCGCCACGTGGCACATCTGACCCACAGCTTTTTTTTCAATTCTCGCACTTTTTTATATTATACAATAGGCAACGATTTCTACCTTAATTCCTGCTGCTCCATCGCGAAAAGAGAAAGGGCAAAAATGGCAAAACCTTTATTTCCCAGCGACTCCATCCGATTCCGGTGACAACTCTACTCCACTGGTGAGGACAAGCTCCACCATCCCTAATTCCCTCCTTCTTCTTCCTTCTTCCATCGTGAACAGACCCAGGCAAAAGGGCGATAGTTGGAAGTATTTTCCGACGACTCCATGTGATTCCGGTGACAACTCTACTCGACTGGTAAGTCATAGATCTTCAAACCCACCGTGCTATTTATGGTGTGAGAAAACCTCGATCTGGGAGCAAGGATCAAAAACAAGATTGGAGACTGACTTCTGCCAACCATGCTCAGTCATCAACTTTCGATGACCTAATTCTCGTAAAGGACCCAAGAAACTTTTCCAGAAAGAAGAAACATGCTTCAAATATTTCTAATTCATGGCCTCTAGCTGCTCAAAAGAGTAAAAGGTCAAGAAATTTTTCAGGTAAGATACATAAAATGGTGGTGTGGTTCTGTTGGTTGATACTATACCATCCCTTAAAACAAAAATAACGCAGTGTCTATTGTATAATATAAAAAAACTGCGAAAATTGCAAAAAAAAACAGTGGGTCAGATGTGTCACTCGGTAGCGTCATGGAATCCGCTCGCTGAATTATTCTTTTTTAGCGCAAGCGGATTCTATGACGCTACCGATTTTGACGCCAAAATGACACGGCCAATAGATGGCCGCCACGTGGCATATCTGACCCATCGTTTTTTTCTTCAATTTTCGCTGTTTTTTTATATTATACAATAGACAACGATTTCTACCCTAATTCCTGCTGTTTCCATCGCGAAAAGAGAAAGGGCAAAAATGACGAAATCTTTATTTCCCGCCGACTCCATCCGATTCCGGTGACAACTCTACTCCACTAGTAAGGACAAGCTCCATCATCCCTAATTCTTTCCTTCTTCTTCTTTCTTCCATCGTGAATAGACTCAGGCAAAAGGACGATAGTTGGAAGTATTTTCCCGCGACTCCATGTGATTCCCGGTGACAACTCTACTCCACTGGTAAGTCATAGCTCTTCACACCCACCGTGCTATTTATGGTATGAGAAAACCTCGATCTGGGAGCAAGGATCAAAAACAAGATTGGAGACTGACTTCTGCCAACCATGCTCAGTCATCAACTTTCGATGGCCTAATTCTCGTAAAGGACCCAAGAAACTTTTCTAGAAAGAATAAACATGCTTCAAATATTTCTAATTCATGGCCTCTAGCTGCTCAAAAGAGTAAAAGGTCAAGAAATTTTTCAGGTAAGATACATAAAATGGTGGTCTGGTTATGTTGGTTGATACTATTCCACCCCTCAAAACAAAAATAGCGCAGTACCTATTGTATAATATAAAAAAACTGCAAAAATTGCAAAAAAAAAAAGCTGTGGGTCAGATGTGCCACTCGGTAGCGTCATGGAATCTGCTCGCTGAATTATTATTTTCTAGCGCGAGCGGATTCCATGACGCTACCAATTTTGACGCCAAAATGACGCGGCCAATGGATGACCGCCACGTGGCACATCTAACCCATCGCTTTTTTTCTTTCAATTTTTGTAGTTTTTTTATATTATACAATAGGCACTGCGCTATTTTTATTTTGAGGGGTGGAATAGTATCAACAACCAGAACCACACCATCATTTTATATATCTTACCTGAGAAATTTCTTGACCTTTTACTCTTTTGAGCAGCTAGAAGCCATGAATTATAAATATTTGAAGCATGTTTCTTCTTTCTAGAAACGTTTCTTGGGTCCTTTACGAGAATTAGGCCATCGAAAGTTGATGACTGAGCATGGTTGGCAGAAGTCAGTCTCCAATCTTGTTTTTGATCCTTGCTCCCAGATCGAGGTTTTCTCATACCATAAATAGCACGGTGGGTGTGAAGAGCTATGACTTACCAGTGGAGTAGAGTTGTCACCGGGAATCACATGGAGTCGCGGGAAAATACTTCCAACTATCGTCCTTTTGCCTGGGTCTATTCACGATGGAAGAAAGAAGAAGAAGGAAAGAATTAGGGATGATGGAGCTTGTCCTTAGCAGTGGAGTAGAGTTGTCACCGGAATCGGATGGAGTCGGCGGGAAATAAAGATTTCGTCATTTTTGCCCTTTCTCTTTTCGCGATGGAAACAGCAGGAATTAGGATAGAAATCGTTGTCTATTGTATAATATAAAAAAACAGCGAAAATTGAAGAAAAAAACGATGGGTCAGATATGCCACGTGGCGGCCATCTATTGGCCGTGTCATTTTGGCGTCAAAATCGGTAGCGTCATAGAATCCGCTCGCGCTAAAAAATAATAATTTAGCGAGCGGAATCCATGACGCTACCGAGTGACACATCTGACCCACTGTTTTTTTTGCAATTTTCGCAGTTTTTTTATATTATACAATAGACACTGCATTACTTATGTTTTAAGGGATGGAATAGTATCAACCAACAGAACCACACCACCATTTTATGTATCTTACCTGAAAAATTTCTTGACCTTTTACTCTTTTGAGCAGCTAGAAGCCATGAATTATAAATATTTGAAGCATGTTTCTTCTTTCTAGAAACGTTTCTTGGGTCTTTTACGAGATTAGGCCATCGAAAGTTGATGACTGAGCATGGTTGGCAGAAGTCAGTCTCCAATCTTGTTTTTGATTCTTGCTCCCAGATCGAGGTTTTCTCATACCATAAATAGCACGGTGGGTGTGAAGAGCTATGACTTACCAGTGGAGTAGAGTTGTCACCGGGAATCACATGGAGTCGCGGGAAAATACTTCCAACTATCGCCCTTTTGCCTGGGTCTGTTCACGATGGAAGAAAGAAGAAGAAGGAACGAATTAGGGATGGTGGAGCTTGTCCTTACCAGTGGAGTAGAGTTGTCACCGGAATCGGATGGAGTCGGCGGGAAATAAAGATTTCGTCATTTTTGCCCTTTCTCTTTTCGCGATGGAAACAGCAGGAATTAGGGTAGAAATCGTTGTCTATTGTATAATATAAAAAAACAGCGAAAATTGAAGGAAAAAACGATGGGTCAGATATGCCACGTGGCGGCCATCTATTGGCCGTGTCATTTTGGCGTCAAAATCGGTAGCGTCATAGAATCTGCTCGCGCTAAAAAAGAATAATTTAGCGAGCGGAATCCATGACGCTACCGATTGACACATCTGACCCACTGTTTTTTTTTTGCAATTTTCGCAGTTTTTTTATATTATACAATAGACACTGCATTATTTTTGTTTTAAGGGATGGAATAGTATCAACCAACAGAACCACACCACCATTTTATGTATCTTACCTGAAAACTTTCTTGACCTTTTACTCTTTTGAGCAGCTAGAGGCCATGAATTAGAAATATTTGAAGCATGTTTCTTCTTTCTGGAAAAGTTTCTTGGGTCCTTTACGAGAATTAGGTCATCGAAAGTTGATGACTGAGCATGGTTGGCAGAAGTCAGTCTCCAATCTTGAGCATGAATACCACCATGCTATTTATGGTATGAGAAAACCTCGATCTGGGAGCAAGGATCAAAAACAAGATTGGAGACTGACTTCTGCCAACCATGCTCAGTCATCAACTTTCGATGGCCTAATTCTCGTAAAGGACCCGAGAAACTTTTCTAGAAAGAAGAAACATGCTTCAAATATTTCTAATTCATGGCCTCTAGCTGCGCAAAAGAGTAAAAGGTCAAGAAATTTCTCAGGTAAGATACATAAAATAGTGGTCTGGTTATGTTGGTTGATAATATATCCCTCAAAACAAAAATAGCGCAGTGCCTATTGTATAATATAAAAAAACTGCGAAAATTGCAACAAAAAAAGCAGTGGGTCAGATGTGCCACTCGGTAGCGTCATGGAATCCGCTCGCTGAATTATTCTTTTCTAGCGTGAGCGGATTCCAGGACGCTACCGATTTTGACGCCAAAATGACGCGGCCAATGGATGGCCGCCACGTGGCATATCTGACCCACCGTTTTTTTTCAATTTTTGCAGTTTTTTTCATATTATACAATAGGCAACGATTTCTACCCTAATTCCTGCTGTTTCCATCGCGAAAAGAGAAAGGGCAAAAATGGCGAAATCTTTATTTCCCGCCGACTCCATCCGATTCCGGTGACAACTCTACTCCACTGGTAAGGACAAGCTCCACCATCCCTAATTCTCTCATTCTTCTTCTTTCTTCCGTCGTGAATAGACCCAGGCAAAAGGGCGATAGTTGGAAGTATTTTCCCGCGACTCCATGTGATTCCCGGTGACAACTCTACTCCACTGGTAAGTCATAGCTCTTCACACCCACCGTGCTATTTATCGTATGAGAAAACCTCGATCTGGGAGCAAGGATCAAAAACAAGATTGGAGACTGACTTCTGCCAACCATGCTCAGTCATCAACTTTCGATGGCCTAATTCTCGTAAAGGACCCAAGAAACGTTTCTAGAAAGAAGAAACATGCTTCAAATATTTATAATTCATGGCTTCTAGCTGCTCAAAAGAGTAAAAGGTCAAGAAATTTCTCAGGTAAGATATATAAAATGATGGTGTGGTTCTGGTTGTTGATACTATTCCACCCCTCAAAACAAAAATAGCGCAGTGACTATTGTATAATATAAAAAAACTACAAAAATTGAAAGAAAAAAAAAAGCGATGGGTTAGATGTGCCACGTGGCGGTCATCCATTGGCCGCGTCATTTTGGCGTCAAAATTGGTAGCGTCATGGAATCCGCTCGCGCTAGAAAAGAATAATTCAGCGAGCAGATTCCATGACGCTACCGAGTGGCACATCTGACCCACTGCTTTTTTTTTTTGCAATTTTCGCAGTTTTTTTATATTATACAATGGTACTGCGCTATTTTTGTTTTGAGGGGTGGAATAGTATCAACCAACATAACCAGACCACCATTTTATGTATCTTACCTGAGAAATTTCTTGATCTTTTACTCTTTTGAGCAGCTAGAGGCCATGAATTAGAAATATTTGAAGCATGTTTCTTCTTTCTAGAAAAGTTTCTTGGGTCCTTTACGAGAATTAGGCCATCGAAAGTTGATGACTGAGCATGGTTGGCAGAAGTCAGTCTCCAATCTTGTTTTTGATCCTTGCTCCAAGATCGAGGTTTTCTCATACCATAAATAGCACGGTGGGTGTGAAGAGCTATGACTTACCAGTGGAGTAGAGTTGTCACCGGGAATCACATGGAGTCGCGGGAAAATACTTCCAACTATCGCCCTTTTGCCTGGGTCTATTCACGATGGAAGAAAGAAGAAGAAGGAGAGAATTAGGGATGGCGGAGCTTGTCCTTACCAGTGGAGTAGAGTTGTCACCGGAATCGGATGGAGTCGGCGGGAAATAAAGATTTCGCCATTTTTGCCCTTTCTCTTTTCGCGATGGAAACAGCAGGAATTAGGGTAGAAATCGTTGCCTATTGTATAATATAAAAAAACTGCGAAAATTGAAAAAACGGTGGGTCAGATATGCCACGTGGCGGCCATCCATTGGCCGGGTCATTTTGGCGTCAAAATCGGTAGCGTCATGGAATCCACTCGCGCTAGAAAAGAATAATTCAGCGAGCGGATTCCATGACGCTACCGAGTGGCACATCTGACGCACTGCTTTTTTTTTTTTTGCAATTTTCGCAGTTTTTTTATATTATACAATAGGCACTGCGCTATTTTTGTTTTGAGGGGTGGAATAGTATCAACCAACAGAACAACACCACCATTTTATGTATCTTACCTGAGAAATTTCTTGACCTTTTACTCTTTTGAGCATCTAGAGGCCATGAATTAGAAATATTTGAAGCATGTTTCTTCTTTCTGGAAAAGTTTCTTGGGTCCTTTACGAGAATTAGGCCATCGAAAGTCGATGACTGAGCATGGTTGGCAGAAGTCAGTCTCCAATTTTGTTTTTGATCCTTGTTCCCAGATCGAGGTTTTCTCATACCATAAGTAGCACGGTGGGTGTGAAGAGCTATGACTTACCAGTGGAGTAGAGTTGTTACCAGAATCACATGGAGTCGTCGGAAAATACTTCCAATTATCGCCCTTTTGCCTTGGTCTGTTCACGATGGAAGAAAAAAGAAGGAGGGAATTAGGGATGGTGGAGCTTGTCCTCACCAGTGGAGTAGAGTTGTCACCGAAATCGGATGGAGTCGCCAGAAAAGAAAGATTTCGCCATTTTTGCCCTTTCTCTTTTCGCGATGGAAGCAGCAGGAATTAGGATAGAAATCGTTGCCTATTGTATAATATAAAAAACTACGAAAATTGAAAACAAAAAGCAGTGGGTCCGATGTGTCACGTGGATGGCCGCGTCATTTTGGCGTCAAAATCGATAGCGTCATGGAATCCGCTCGCTTTTCTAGCCGGGCAAGCTTTTACTTGTTGGAGACGAGGAAGCATATGGTGATGGGAATGGGACAGATGCACTTTTTTCCCTTTTACTGCTTATGGTGTATCTTGGGAAAGAAAAGGAAGAATATCCAATAATTTGGTTGGACTTTTTAGTTTTTGCTATGGCTGTATTTTTTTCCTTTATTTTTCCCTTTCTTTATGTGGGTTTCTTTTTCTTTTCTTTTGGGCGGAGGATGTCAAGTGGCCAGAACAATTTATCATTATTTGGCTTCTACTGTTGGTCTTAGTTGTATGAACACATTTTGCTTGAAAAATTCGAAGGAATGTCTTTTTGGCTGCATATATGTTTTGATAAGAGAGACGAGATGGTTTGTTGATATAAAGTTGTTTGTTAAGCAAGTTGCCATAGTCTGAACCGTGCAAGGTTCAAGGACTTGGATATGTTTGCTTGATGATGCTGCTCTTTTTGCCTACTGTGACATAGCTTACTACTTTGCAAAAGTTTGAGGATAGTGGAACTGTTATCATATAGACCTACAACAACAACAACATTACCCCATTGTCATAGAGGCTCCCGTCTATGAAGGAATATAAGAGGTCGGATGTACGCAACCATACTCATGTGTTAGAAACACACATGTTATTTCTCGATGACCCATAATGATGCGTCAAGCTATGTCGATCAACTGTTACTTCACAATATAAGAAGCGCAGCCAATTTAGTGAGTCATTTTGTTTTGTTCCATCATATTCCAAAGTCAAAAAAGAATCTGTCCTTGCCTTCGTTGGAAATGAAAACTGCTATCATATAGACCTATGTACCCGATATGTTGCTTACCTAGTCTTCCTTCAAGACATACACACAGACTAACCGGTGGCACGGTGTTCTGTCTGTAATCAGCACAATTGATGTACTCATGATATGATTATGTTATCTTTAAAATCTTCCAGTTCAACCAGCTATATTTTTGTTCAAAGCTGGCTTGAGAACAATATTAAAGGAAAAAAAACTCGTGCTGAGACACATTTGGCTCGTTCCACAGGGATCCCTCTAGCTATAGCTTTCCTCCCTTTTTTTCTCTCCTTAACTTTGTTATGCATTCCCTCTTTCAAACTAGGAGAATGGTTAGTGGAGACGGAAACCTCTAAAGCAATGGGGTAATGTTGTTGTTGTTGTTGAGATGCTGACAGTTGTCAGCTCTCCATATTGCTTTATCGTATGAGCGCGCAAGAATGTGCAAGAAAGATGTATCCTCATAAACATCCACGGATATACAATATGTTCTTTTCCATTCTCTGTTTGTGGTGGGGAAAGGGGTAAGAATGGGGAAGGGAGAGAGTGCTGATTGAAGAAAGAGACATTTTTAGAAGTTTCAGAAAATAGCAGGTGACGTGTAAAAGGAAAGACAGTGCCACAATGCAAAAAAGACAAGCAGGATTTGCTTCTCCCTTCAAGATAATGTGGGTGTGACACTGGTATGACACATTATTACTCTTCTCTTAGTACTATTGTTACATTCAGAGTCTAATTTTGTTTATGAAAGCCCATGTATAACTTATTACATTCTAGAGTGGAAGTATCTACAAGGAATGTTTGGATACCAGGGTTTTACATTGTCTAAAACAAATTGTGTTGAGATGATCATTCTAGTTGCCAAATATTGTGCCTGTTTGTAGTGTCCATTTCTGCAAAGTTGTAGATTATACACTTCCTAATTTAAAAACTGAAGTGATACCAATAATAACTACGTGTATCCCTTGCTTATGACGAACAACATTCAGTAGCATTGTACCGTCCTGATCTAAAATTCCAGAATTTTCCTGTTGAAGAAACCAGGTTTTCTCAATCATTCAATCAACATCATGTACCACTACATTGGTAAAATTAGTGGTGTTTCTTGCTAATACACTTTCTGTATAGATAGAAGTCATTCTTCCAGGGCAATCAGGCTTGTGCCCACATGGTCCATCCACAATAATCACATCCCATTTTTTCTCATAGGTTATGTTTGAAAGTTTTTTCAACCCCAATTTGCAGTTTGATGCTTTGATTAAGCCGTATGACGGTGGATAATTCTTCTGTTTTCTTGCATGCTTCAGCAGCTTGTATGCATCATTTGCTGTAGTTGAGTACTCGGAGTTTGTATAAATCAGTACTATTGGACACTGTCTCGATTGTGGTCAGCTTATCATGTTCATCCTCTAGAAAGACTGTGACTCCACCTGCATTCACATGCAAGGGAGAGATATTGATCTTCAATCCCAAAAAGCAAAAGACTGGAGGGGGCTATTTCAGAAACAAGTTCTCCAGGAAACAGCATTTCCTGCTCTGTCAGAATGCTCGCGGTGGAACGTGGAAGGCCTTGATCCTCTGAATCTCTTTCTGCAAGACGTGACCCATTCTGGAGCTGCAGAAGTGGCTGAGATGATGATGAAGTAACCTTTGCTATTTTGACAAGTCTGATTACTGAAACGATTGATAAGATACAAACTAGAAAAGGAAGGAGTCTTTTCCTTGTAAGTTTCATCTTGCCCACTCCTTTACGTTGCAGAGAATTTCTTGGAGAGAGAAGAGAAAGTAAAGTTGTAGTAACGATGGAAGATTGGTAAGGGGATATCTCTGGGGGCATTGTGCTATTGCTGATACTTTGGATATGTCCATGAGTAAAAAAGGCATTCCAAAACTCCCGCATATACGCAGGGTCGCAGGGTCTGAGGAAGGATCATATCGCTTTGCGATCTGATATACGCGTACATTTTGTGTAAGAGGTTGTTCCCGCGGCTCGAATCCGTGACCTCAAAGTCATAAAACAGAAATCTTAACAATTACTCAAAGATTCGTCTGACAGCTGGGAGAGAAGCTTGTGGTTAACGGACATTTGTTTTTCTGGTAAAGGGTTTGAAGCTTATTGAGTGATTAGAAAGGGATGATTGGATATGCTTCTTTTTTCTTGCTGAAGCATTGCTTTTTTTTTCTTGTTACTCCTATATAACAAGCAGCAATAACATTGAATTTCCCATCTCAATCATGTTTTTGAAATCTGTTGAAATGTGCCATTCAATTATCAAATGTGATGTTTTGGCACTTCATGAGAAGGTGCTAACCCAAAAACGTTGACAAGTGACAAGAACTTGGAAAAGCCAAAAAAGAAAGAACCCCCCCCCCCCCCCCCCTCTCTCTCTCTCTTTGGTAGGAATTTGAACCCGAATCGTCTTGTTTCTCTATCACATACTAAGATACCATTGTGAAATATAGGGAATTCTTGAACATTGGTCCCATCTTTCTCGTTATAACCTATATAAAGTATGTGTAATTTCTATTTGGCGGATTAAAGGTCAAGCTAGCATCATAACAGGTGGATGCAGTGAGATCGTCTGTCAACTTCCAGTGTTTTGTCCGTTACCAGAAAATCATCATCATCATCATCATTTGTATCCAGTATATATCAACGACAGCAAAAGCTATCGCAAGAGTCCCAAGAGGATAAGTGGCAGGTAAATAATACCTCTGTCCCAAGAGATAGAGAGTTTGCTTTCAGTGAGACCCATGCTTCTATATGTACCTGCTTAAATGACACAATAATAGAGATGTAGTATGCTAGTGTGTTAGTGAGGGAATTCAGAAAATACAAAGAGGAGGCTTTCGATATTAAAATACACGTAACGTGTATATGTACATATAATGCAAAACAACGGCAAAACATAATCAAACAAGTGCAAAATCAACCTACAGCATAGATAGTATCTACGTCTATCTTGTTAGGAAATCAACCGAGATCACTGCAAAAACGCGCAGCGGAAAACAAAACTTGATCTCTGATTTCCTACCAAGGATCCATGTTGTTCGTTTAATTTGACAAAAGAAATCAAAAAGTACCTCCGTAGATTCGAAATCTGCAGATGGAAGAGGTGCGAAAATACGATCACCCTCTGTCGGTATCCACACGAACGCTTCCGTCCGGAGTGCTAGCTCTTCAAACGGCGCGGCTAAAGAACTCGTTTTTCACAAAAACGATTTTAGGGTTTCTGTTGTTTTCGTGTGTATTTCGTATGTCTCTATGTACGAGATACATAGATATATATACGCATTTATGGATATTAAAAACCGAGTCCTAATCAGTTTCGTTGATGCCAATCAAAATCCATATCAGATATGGATTCTGTCAGGATATTCAAAATCCATATCAGATATGGATTCTCTCATTATTATCTGACAGCATATATATATCTATATACATATAACCACAAAAACGAAAATAATAATATTAATAATAATTAATATCCAATATTAATATTATTAATATTAAAACGATAATAATAATAATAATAATAATAATAATAATAATAATAATAATAATAATAATAATAATAATAATAATAATAATAATAATTAATATACAATATTAATATTATTAATATTATTAATCTCAGCCTTACGCATTCTTGTGTGTGACCCGATAGGCCCATATTAATTGGCAGTTGATTAAATCTCTATTAAACCAACAAGTCGTAATTGGCCTCTAGCAAGGCATTACAACTACCCAATTAATACGAGTAAAGTCCAACTAGCCTAATAATAGTACATGCATTAATCCCTTTGTCACACGATATCTAGTTTGAACATAAGTCGTGGTCAGCGTCATACTTATATAGTTCAAACATATGATTACTCGATCTCTAAGTAGACTGATAAAACAAATGATATTGATCACACTATCAATTCATTTGAGCACGGCCATGCATTTCACAGTCTCACTAATCGAGGGGCCCAAAGATATCTCTCTCAAAAGAGAGGGACAAATTCTATCTTGATTGTTCAATATCCTCTATATAATTTCTATCACATTCAATCATGACCTTTATTATTATCCAGTTACGAATAACGTTTGATCATGTCAAAATATAATAGTCCTTATGTTGGAAACTATGACAATCTCAAGTCAAAGGATTAAAACATGACTATCATGAGATTTACTTATGACGCTAATTCATGTAGCAATCTCATGATGGGTCTATCCAATACACTGTTCTCTAACAAGTATCTATGAGATTGGTTCGTATCACCATACACATAATCATCTCATGATTATCAAATCAATACTCATACTGATTATTAATTATTTTATCTCCATAACAATAATGAATCAGGGACATATATCAAAATTGTGTAACATACTAACCAACAATAATGATAATAAAACCTTTTATTAATAATAAATGCATAACATAAATATCCAAATCATGGCCTAGGGCACATACACTAACATATCTACGCCCCTAAATATATTCTAAGCTGCCCCTATATCTGGTCTATACCTCGTTAACCTTAATCATCTGCCTCAATGAACTCCTATCCTGGACCATGTCTTCAGAGATGTGCAAATCTAATAAGTCGTGCCTAATCCGCACATCTCAAGTCAGTTTGGGCCTGCCTTTACTTCTGTTCCCCTCTACATTGAGGTTTTCAATTGCTCTGACAGACGCCATTGTCTGTCTCCGCTTGACATGCCCAAACCATTTCAGTCTTTCCTCCCTTATCTTATCTGCTATACTAGCCACCCCTAACTTTTCTCGAAACACCTCGTTTCTGATCCGGTTTAGCCTTGTATGCCCACACATCCACCTCAACATCCGCATCTCTGCCACTTCCATCTTTTGCGTTTGAGACCTCTTGATGGCCCAGCATTCTGTTCAATATAGCATTGCCGGTCGCACAGCCACCCTATAAAATTTTCCCTTTAATTTAGTTGGAAAATTCTTGTCACACAGCACCCCTGAGGCCGCCCTCCATCCACACCAGCCTGCTTAAACTCGGTGTGCTACATCACTATCTATGTCTCCATCTTGCTGTACAAATGATCCCAGGTACTTGAACTTACTTACCTGTGGTACCACTTGACCCTCGATGGTGAGCTGGCTATTATCAACGTTGGCTACGCCGCTGAAGTCGCAGTGCAGATACTCGGTCTTCGAACGGCTAATCCTTAAACTTTTTCTCTCTAAAACACCTCTCCACTGCTCTAGTCTCATACTCAGGGTATGTCTACTCTCTGCGACTAATGCAATATCGTCCGCAAAAAACATACACCATGGAACTGTCTCTTGGATTGGATTTAACAACTCGTCAAGGACAACTGCGGAAAGAAATGGGTTTAATGCGGACCCTTGATGGAGGCTTGCCTCCACCGAAAAGAAGTTTGTATTCCCAACAGTTGTACGAACGGTTGTTTTTGTCCTAGCATATATATCCTTAATTAAGTATATATATTTCGTACGAACCCCTCTTGCATCCAGGCTATCCCAGATCAGGCTACGTGGCACACTATCATACGCTTTTTCAAGATCGATGAAAACCATATGTAGATCGCGCTTCTTCTCCCTATACTTCTCCATTAATCTCCTTAGGATGTGTATTGCTTCCGTAGTTGACCGTCCTGCCATAAAACCAAATTGGTTCACCGTCACCTGAGTTTCTCTCCTAGTTTTAGTGCCGATTACTCTCTCCTATAATTTCATGGTATGACTTAGTAACTTAATCCCTCTGTAGTTCCCACAACACTGTGTGTCTCCCTAGTTCTTATATAGGGGGACCACGACACTCTTTCTCCACTCATCTGGCATCTTTCATGTTTTATAAATAAGGTTGAACAGAGTAGTTAGCCATTGAACCCCTTCCTCTCCCAAAAACTTTCATGCCTCAATGGGTATGTTATCTAGGCCAACTGTTTTAGCTCTTCTCATCTTCTTCAGTGCTCTCATCACCTCCTTGTGTGATGCTTCGACAATCGGAGTTATTATGTTGTCGTCGTTGGTTAGTGATGCTTTCTCTTTCTTCGTGGTCAGTCCTCCCGACGTTGAAAAGATTGTGAAAGCATGTTTGTCATTTCCACTTGATGTCTTGTGCTTTGACTAAAACATGTACATCTTCTCTCTTTATAAACTTTCCGACTCCTAGGTCGCCTCTTTCGATCCCTAGCTTTGGCAATCTTGAACATATTATTCTCTACGCCTTTTGTTTCTAGCCTTTCATACATCCTTTTATAGACTGCAGTCTTTGCTTCTATCACTGCCTTTTTCGCCTCCTTCCTGACGATTTTGTAGTTCTCCTTCAATCTCACTTTCTCTTCCCATTTGTGCAACTTAACAGCTCTCTAAAAATCCTTTGTTTATCCCATATTTTGTGTTGCACATCCTCGTTCCACCACCACATCTCTTTATGTACGGTCGTCTTTCCTGTTGTTACCCCAAGAGTTTCTCTCGTCGTGTGGGTAATAGTAGTCGCAACAGCCTCTCACATCTGATTTGTGTCCTCACCCAGACGATCTAATGTCGCGGAGATGACCTTGTCTCTAAATATATTAAATTGTTCATCCTTCAAACATCCCCATCGAATCCTGGGTATGAATTTTCCAACCCCTTACTCAGCTTTTGGCTCAATACTATAACTACCACTAGTAAACGGTGTTGCGTCACTGCTGTCTCTCTTGGAATAACCTTGCAGTCCCTCCACAACCGTCGGTCTTCAAGTCTCATCAGAAAATAGTCGATCTGCATATTACGTCATCCGCTGCTAAAAGTGATCAAATGTGATTATTTTTTCTTAAAGAACGAGTTTATAGTGCTTAGGTCATGGGTCACTACTAGGTCTAGCAAATCTCTACCCTGTTCGTTTTTATCTCCATAACCAAACTCGTCATGTGCCGACTGAAAACCATCGGTATCCTTTCCAATGTGTCTATTAAAATCACCTTCGATACAAATTCGTTCCTCCCTAGGTATTGACTTTAGCACTAGATCTAATCGATCCCAAAACTCTTTCTTCTCCTGTTCTCCTAGTCCCACTTGGGGTGCGTAGGCGCAAACCACTGCCACTACCTATTTGTTTAGTACTAACTTCAACACCATAATTCTATCATTATATCTAATCACATCGATCGCGTTTGTATGCATTTCTATCATTATATCTAATCCCAAAACCCTTTCTTCTCTCGTTTTCCTTCTATGTATGATCGCTATATGGATTAATCATTTTTCTTGTGTTTTATTTTATATATGTGTGTGTGTGTGTGTGTGTGTGTGTGTGTGTGTGTTCTTGTTCTAACCCCCTCCCCCCTCCCCAAAAAAAAGAAAAAAGAAAAAAAGGCTCCTCTCACAAGGGTTGAGGTTGGTTTTGGGAGAGGGACGGAGAGACTTGAAATTTAAATTTTAAAAACACTGAAATAGTAACATGCGTGCCAAGGACAAGCAGAATTGACTCATGGATCTGCTGTGTAATTGTCGTTTCTAATGCAACCGCCAGCAAACCAAAAACGATTTATGACCAATTCTCGCCAACTACATGATTAATTTATATATGCTACTAATCTACTCTGATAAAGTATACACACAAAATTTGTTCAGAAAATAGATGTGCACCCGGACAATATATCATTAAAAAAAGACACGATGTCACTGCAAATTACAATAATTTAAAAGATAATAGGAAAACACTGGACATATTCAATAGCTATCCCCTACTGAACTTTAACAATGGAACTACCTGGACAGCAAAACTTGATTTCTACCTAGACTAGGATATGCGTTCGTGCATCAACTGAAAAGAGCATGAAACAACAGGTGTCAAATACTTAGATATGCACAACAAGGAGCTTACGTTGATAAAAGTTCCATTCGTGCTCCCAAGATCCATCAAGTATGGCCTACAGTAGTGCACCGCATTACACATTAGTCAGAAAGAAACAAATACTACTAACAAATGGAACCACACAGCTTATAACTAATCCTTACCGCACTTGCTTAGATGAAGTTCCATCAGGTTTCTCTATCTCAACTTGCCTAAAGTCAACACTTGAATAAGCAAAATGTAAGCAACAAAAATTTGCGCTGCATGCAAAAGCTAATTTACCTGTATTTTGAAGAACAGCGTGCTGTTTGCTGCAAGATGGATGGTCAGTAGGGATGTCAGCAACCCTCCTTTCTCGCCCAAAAAGATAACAGGTTTGGCGGTGTATGTACAGTGGTTCTGTTTGTGAACAAGCAATATAGGTAATTGACAAAGGGAGAACAAAAAAGCCAACGAAGAAAGAGACCAAGAAAGGAACATGATATGCTTCAGGAAACTTAAGTTGCGTCTCAGACAATCTCACTTGCCAGGCTATTAATAAACAAATGAAACGGAATAAGTTAAGACAAGGAAACAACAGGTCCAACACATTCTATCACAGTCAGTCTCCAGCTAATTCAGGTTAGATTCTTCAAAGATAACCGACAAAAAAGGAGTAGAAGAAACACAACAGGTAAAAAAGAGAAAAACCATATCTAGCTGACTCTTCTTAAGAAAGCAATTCCTTGCACTTCAAAAGTGACATTTTTGCACCTTGGAAATTGTTCCAAACCCGAATATTGAGATCCTAAGGTCAGAGTCCAGAGCCAGAGTTTTAGACCTGCAATAAAAATATATAGTCTAATTTCTTTCAAGCTATTAAACTGAGCAACTGATGTCTGAGTGCCACAACTGTAAGGGAACAACAGCATGTCACTCACTTGCAGGATGATATCCAAATCACAAGCACACCCCTATGCTTCATATACAAACATACAAGAAGAACACAGGCAGTGTGTTGCTACAGCACATGGGAGGTGGAAATCTGAATAATATACAAATAAAACGAAATAACAAAATTGAAGCAAGTATACAAGGTACAAGGCTAAAGCTGAGGCCCCAAGACAAAAAGGTCTTGGGTTCAAAATGTGCAAGGCTTTCTTCATTTTCATAGTGATCTCCCCCACCCTTATAGTGGTGGTCTCCCTCCACTCTTATAGTGGTGGCTTAGGCAATGATCATGTATTATATAGCATATGTATCTATATAATATCTGCCATATATCTCCACCAAGTGGTGGCATGTAATATCTCCATAAAGAAGAAAATAAACCAAAAAAATACACAATTGGAAGTCTTTCAGAATCTTTACAAAAAAAAAAAGCAAGGTACAAATCCCAAAAAAAGAAAGGGCCAAACAAACCCGATACTATTAGCCTGGTATGCCAAACCAATAAATAAAAAACACAAACAAATGGCCAGCTACAACTTCAGAGCTCACGAGATTCACCGCTCTTCTTCTGTCTCCAGTTTCATTATTCCATGAGGTAGAAAAACCAAATATATTCATTTTACCAACAGCCAGTAGCAATATGTTACAAAACCATGCAGGCTATTTTATCCATAACCAATCACAAACATGAAATACACAACTATATGAATTTAGTTCAATAACAATAATAAAAAAAAAAAAAAAAAACTCTAGGCCATAACAATTTACCATTTAACACTTCACCAGCCTTAAATACATATAATCGCCATCTGACATCTGGTTTCCGAGCATCAGGTGGCTCAGTGAACAGCAGCGTCACACCTAATATGAAGAGCACTCGGATTTTGAACAAACTGAACGTAGAAAATTACACCAAATAACCTAGCACATGGAAAGAGAAAACTTAAGGCCAACAAGTCAAGGAAAGCAATAATGTCAAGCAAACAAGAATCTCCTGCTGAAGCTAGGCCAGTTACATTATGCATAATGATACAAATGTATTATGCTATAAAATATAAGCAATGTCTAAGCTACCTCTAACTCGATTAGTCTCTGCAGCTAGCTTTCCAGACAACTCAAATGAAGGCTTTTGCTGGATAAAGACAGAGCAACCTAGTTAGATTTTGACTTCATAACGATAACAAAAGATTGCCAAGATGGTTTTGCCACAGACAAAATTACCTTCTCTTTTGCTTCCAATGCTTCTTCAGCTGCTTTCATTTTAGCTACTGAATCATCATCCCCATTCCTGGTCACGTAATTGCAAAAAGCGAATTCACATGTAACTCCGACAGTAGGAAGCATTTGGAATAGACAGTTAATATTTCATAGAGCTCTAGTGTTTCAAAATATAAAGCATATTATATGAAGTTATACATGGGTATGAGGCCAGTGACTGTACAAGACAAAAAAAACATAAAGTTAATTGCAACAATGCTAACTTAGAAGCTCACCTTTGTTCAGCTCCCTTCAAGTTTACCTGCAAACCGATCAAGTAAACAAGTATTTCCAATTAAAAGAGACACAACTGCTGCAAGGTCTATAAGTATAAATGAACGAACACAAATAAACAACAGAAGTTTACTACTAAATATTTATAAATCTCCAGCAATTAACCATTTAAACATGGTTGTGGAAACATTACTGATGATTTTTATTGGAGAAAAGGAAAACCAGTAGGACAATATCACCTTTAACACAACTAATCCCCAACATTTCACATCATTATGCTTCCATAAAGTAGAGTGCCATAAAAGCACGAGATGCCATATATAAACAATTAGGGAGTGGATATCACCAGACACCTCGTCACGAGATCTCTTATCAGCGGCATAAGGAGATCTAGATCTCTGCTGACTCCTCCGTGGATTATCTCCTGGTGAAGGGGATTGCCCACGCCTTGACCTAGAAGATCCATCGTCAACTCCATTTTTTACTGATCGTCTATCCCTCCGGCCACTTGGCACTTCCTTGTCATAGCCCATTTCCCGCTGTGAAGACCTATCCCCTCGTTTGCCATGATTCTTTTCGTGGTCCCTCTCACTAGCCTTGTCAGCCTCTCTTTCGGCATGCACACGCTTCACCCTTTTACTTCTTGGCGAGGGAGAGCGTGATTCAGGAGACCTCGACTTAATTAGTTTAGGTGATCGAGCACGACTAGAGAGTTTCTCTCTGACAGGAGTACGAGAAGCAGGAGACATAGACTTCTTCCGCCTTGGTGACCTAACTTGACTTGAGATTCTCTACTTAACAGGAGGAGCTGGAGAAATTGATATCTTCCTTCTAGGGGACTTTATATGACCAGAAGATTTTTCTATAACTGGGGAATAAGCTGATGGAGATCTTGATTTAGGACGCTTAGGGGACCTTTCCCTTCTTGAGTCCCTGGTATGAGAGCTCTTGTTTCTAGCTGGAGATCGTTCCCCGCGAACGGGGCTCGTCTTTCCTCTAGGAGGTGATTCAGAATAATTACGGCCCATCAAAGTAGTAGACTGGGATTATCTGCTCAAAGAATATATTTTAGCGAGTAGACCCCAAAATCAGTTACTTGATTTTGTTAGTTTCTGACTACACATTATCACAAAAGAAAAAAAAAAGGACTTGAATTGGCACATCATACTGAAGTAGGAAGCTGAGTACAACGACCCAGCAAATTCAAAAACAAAATTCAAACAACAGAAAAGCTATAAACTTGCATAACAGTTCATTTTAGCTATTCAAGCTTCATACTTCAGAGGCAAATTTTACAAAAACCAGTATCTATGAATTGGAGCACACAAAAAAATCAAGCTTCACAATTCACGGGTTCACATTCACTAGATACACCATGCTACCACTCTCCTCATATAATTCTCAAACACAAAGTTTCAACCAAAAAAGAAAAGGTTGGGGTTTAAGAGCGCAGCTTTATAAGCCAAACATTTGACAGGAAAAGAAAATTACATTAGCCAAATATACAATGTAAACACACACAGACATACAGCAAGAAAAAAACATTTAAATTTCCGTGAGAGAAAGAATTTTTGTGTCAAGCAATAATCTCCCAGGAGCAAGAAGAAATATAAATCATTCTGTAACTTTTTCCCCCAAAAATTAAAGATGAAAATGAGGGATCACCCGAAGAATCAAGAACTAGGGTACGATTTCTGCATTTCAAAATCCGGAGTCAGAGCCCAGCTTCACCAGCAGCATTCAGCAGTGCTAAACTGGGACACCGTTGCGAGTTAAACCTCTCTTTCAGGTCTTCATGACTGCTTATCCAACATTTTCAGCCCAATAGCTATCGGAAAAGTACCGCTTTTTTAAAGGAGCCGAGTGATGAAGCCGAATCTCCACTAAAGGTCTAGATGACTTCAAATTAGCTTCATCAGTTAACTTGAAAAGTTGTTAACTGGAATTGAAATGGTTGTAGCTGAAATAGCACCGAATATCCTGCACAAAGAAGCACAGGTCAGAGGTCCCAGGGGGTTGGCCCCTGGAAAAACCCTCCGACGTTCAAGTCAGTTTGGGGCATACCTCACTGAGATTATAATTTGAAGGGCGAGTTAAGAATTTCTCACAATATTTGCCTAGAAGTAGAGTGTATGAATTGGCTATAGGGTATGAAAGATTGAATTCCGGATCCGGTCCTTTGTCTTGATTGGCTGGCTTTTATAGACCTTTTCCCGCCTTTAGCTCCTGATAGTGGTTATGGATAGGACGCTTACTTGGGGCAGAAAGCCTAGGAAGCTGTAGGTCTGCTGATATGATCAATAGCCTGACTGATGTGACTAATAGGCCGGCTTGGTTGATGTGACTAATAGGCCGATTGTTATAGCCTTAGCGTGCTCAGGAAGAATACCCAGCTGTAGTTACTATATTTGAATTGCATCTCTATCCGAGGGTCCCACGAAGTATTATCGTAATGGGTTCATTTGCTGTGGTACACAGCTGAACCCTGCCGAAGTGTATGACTTGCTGTGGTACACAGTTGAACTCTGCCGAAATGTGTGACTTGTTGTGGTACACAGCTGAACTCTGCCGAAGTGCGTGACTTGGCCTTATCCCGTGGAAGTGGTCTGAAGTGCGGTATCTAGACATAGGATGACGTTGATGCCGAGGTGCATACCTTAGCACATTCTTCGATGTTATAAAGACGCCATGATGCCCTGCTGAGGTGCAGCTGAGGCTGAACTGCTGAACTGCAGTACTTTGTATGCTGGACTACTGGAATTGAGCCGTTGACTGTTGTTGACTAACGGACGATTCAATTATGGTTTATCATTTGCCCCCAGATTTTGTGTGGCTGGGCTGAACTGCAAAGGCGGACAAATCTTGCTTTAATAGACCCGTGACATGACAGTCCTTTATTAATTGTACGGCTATCCTTTTATTTGCGCAGTAATTCCCACTTTCAATATAAGCGCTAATTTCGACACCTCATCATTACTTTTTCGGCAGTTCCATTCCCCAAGGGAGGGAAATTCGTGAACTTCTGGCTCTTCGCATTTCAAACGAAAAGTTGTGGCTTTTTGTCTTCTCTTACTAATAAATAGAAACAATTTCCCTGATTCATTCTTTTCTTCTTCCCTTATCTTGCTCAACTGGTTATTTTGCTGTTTCGTTGAACTGCTCTTCTTCTTCTTATCCGAGCTTTTCCTTTCAGTTCGACTCTTCATTTTTCGGTAAGCATTACTTCAACTCGCTCATGGCTTCCATTGTTACAACCTCGTCTTCTTCAGATTCCCAAAACAAATATACTTCCTCTTACCCAGAGGACATGGAGGATGACCATGAGGTTCAATCCCCTCATGAAATATCTGATTCTGATAGGGATAACCGCCCTTTAAGGAGGTTACGCCTTACTGGCAGACCTTCTTCGGTTGCCACCTCATCTTCCGCCCTAGTACCCTTACCATTTCTTGATAGGGGTTCTCCTTCTCCTCTAGTGCAGGCTTCACCCTGTACTTTGACTATGGAGGACATCCCTCTTCTGTGCAATGAATTTAATATTGACATAGACATATTTTCCCCAATTTTGCCTCTTCCTCATCAGTCTGCCTATGATCCACCTATTGGGTATGAGGCAATTTACAATGAATACTTTAGGACAGGGTTCGACCTTCCTGTCCCTGGCCCCCTTCTTCAGATTCTTGACTTTTACCAACTCAGACTTCCACAAATCATGCCTAACGGACTGAAATTCATCGCCAGTTACTTGCTCTACCTAAGAGCAGCTGAGGTTGATTTTGATTTAAATGTCTTCAGGGGGATGTTTGTGCGTAAGCACAAAGAAAGTTGGTATTGCTTTAGTAGGAGACATCCCAATAAAGTAATAAACCATGCTATAAACATCCCCTCTTCTGTAAAGAACTGGAAGAGGATGTTCTTTTTTATCAAGGCCACAGGGTTACCTGGGAGAACCCTATGGAGATCTGGACCTGCAAACAACAAGAGGCCAAGCGAGAAATTTTGCAATGAAGCCTCAAAGTTGCTGCATCTTCCTCAGGCCGTGGACTGGAAAAGGGTAGATAGGTCAGTTGTAAGGGCGGCTGACCATACCACATGGGGTCTCTCCATCAGTATGAAACCCTGGGCTCCTCAGCCTTGGCCTCAATCTTGGGTATGTTTATAGTTTTGGCCGTGTACTGACTGTTTTTGACGTTACGAATATCTTCTAACTGATTTGTTGTTGCGCTTTTCAGGAACCATGGTGTCTGAGAGTCCCTCGGACTTGAAGAAAATGAATCCCAAGAAGAGGAAGAGAGGGGATGAGTCAGCCTCTTCATCTGATCTGCCCTCTTCTAAGGCCTTGCCTGCTCCCTCCGTTGTTCCTCCTGCAAAACAAGGTAAAGGAGAAACATTTCTTCATTGTTGCTGCTATTTGATTTACTTGATTTCAGTGCTTTTAACTCAAGTTTTTTCATTGCAGCTAAAGCTTCTGCTGGCACCTCCTCTTCTTCTCAAAAGTCTCTTCAGGCTGCAACTCAGTCCTCAAATAAGAAGACTTCTGAGGCTCTAGTTTTACCCCCCAAATCAGGGGCAAAGGCTGGGGGAGGTGCCAAGAAGACTGCTCCCACTCCAAAGGTCATCATCAAGGCTCCTCAAGCTAAGGTGATTCCATCAACTGTGTCAACCAAAGATGCTCCAGCTCCTAAGGCACCCATCTCTGATCTAGTCCTGGCTACTCCGGTTGATAACCCAATCCCTGCAGCACCAGTCACTATACAAACTCCATCAGCCCTAATCTCTCCTCCAAGAGGGGTAATCATCCGGGATCCTAAGGATGTCCCTACTGGGGAGTGGAAATCACTTCGGGAGAGGTCTCCCCTCGAAATCCTTTTGGGAAAATGCCATATGAAGGGGAGCCCTCTCATCAATTCCACTGAAGATGGAGAAATTTGGTGTTCGGGATTACGGACATTGCTGATCACCCCGGTGTGGAAAGGAAATTGGCAGATTTATCTGTGCTGCCCGTGGATGGGGACTTTTTTGCTTGCCAGGACTTGAAGACTGCTATCGACACTTATTACACAAACATGTTCTTGGTAAGTTCTTTTGTTTTGTTTATGGAGCTTCACAATCCTTTCTCTTAAATTATTTGGATGATAAGCTGATCACGATGGTTGTTGCAGTATCGTGCTCAGGAGTGTGATATGCTGCATAGAGCTGAGGAGCTGCGCAGATTGGTGGTAAAGCTTTCTGAGGATAATGCTGGACTGAAGAGGGCCAATGTCGCATTTGCTGAGACGGCCAGGCCCAATGACTCCAGAGTGGATGAGATAGATGCTGAGCTGAATTCGTTGAGGTCAGAACTAGACTCAACAAAATCAGAGTTGGACTCCCTAAAGTCTGAAAATTCCAAACTGAGAGAAGGAAAAGAGGAGTCTGACACTCAGCTGGCTGTAGTCAATTCACAAGTGGACGAGCTGAAGAGATTGATCTCTGACTTAGAGCTGGAATCTGCCAAGACCCAGGCTGAGTTGGAATCCTCTCAGAAGGGACTCCATATTGCTGAACAAGAAATGTCCCAGCTGAAGAGCCAGACTAAAATAGATCAGAAGATAAAAGAAGATCTGGCTCAGCAGCTTGCGACAGAGAGAAAGTTAAAAGATGACATGGCTCAACAGCTTGAAGCGGAGAAGAAGAGCAAAGCTAAGCTCACTTCTCAATTTGAGTCTCAAGCTGAAGAGATCAAGACATCTGCAGTTGCTGAGTTCAGGAAATCTCAGTATTTTGAAGAAAATTTGATGAGGATGCAAGGTGCTGTTTTAGCAATGGGACATACTTGTGCAATTGACACCTGTCGGGAATTCTATCCCGTCCTGGATAAGGAGCATCCTGAGCTTGCTAATCTCCACAATTCTGAGGTCGAAGCTATATTTGATAAGCTCATTGAACAATTCCAAGAAGGCATTGACCTCAGAGAAGCTGGACAGGAGGAGGGGCAGTAGTATAGGATTTTTCTTGTAATTTTTGTAGTAATAGACCATATACTTAATGAAAGTCCATTTTTTCCCAACTCCTGCTCTTCAGTTTGTTTCAGCTTCTTTAACTGTCTTTGTCTTCGGCATGTGAAGTCTTATCTGCTTCATGCAAGTATTTATCTTTGACTTGCTCTATGTCAATAGTTTGCAAGTATTTGTCTTCGACTTGCTCTATGTCATTAGTTTGCAAACATCTCTCTTCAGCAGGTACTGCAAAGTTTTGTTTGCTCTATTTCAATAGTTATGCAAGTATTTGTCTTCGACTCGCTCTATGTCAATAGTTTACAAACATCTCTCTTCAGCAGGTACTGCGAAATTTTGTTTGCTCTATTTCAATAGTTATGCAAGTATTTGTCTTCGACTCGCTCTATGTCAATAGTTTGCAAACATCTCTCTTCAGCAGGTACTGCGAAGTTTTGTTTGCTCTATTTCAATAGTTATGCAAGTATTTGTCTTCGACTTGCTCTATGTCAATAGTTTGCAAGTATTTGTCTTCGACTCGCTCTACGTCAATAGTTTGCAAACATCTCACTTCAGCAGGTACTGCGAAGTTTTGTTTGCTCCATTTCAATATTTATGCAAGTATTTGTCTTCGACTTGCTCTATGTCAATAGTTTGCAAGTATTTTTCTTCGACTTGCTGTATGTCAATAGTTTGCAAGTATTTGTCTTCGACTCGCTCTATGTCAATAGTTTGCAAACATCTCTCTTCAGCAGGTACTGCGAAGTTTTGTTTGCTCTATTTCAATAGTTATGCAAGTATTTGTCTTCGACTTGCTCTATGTTAATAGTTTGCAAGTATTTGTCTTCGACTCACTCTATGTCAATAGTTTGCAAACATCTCTCTTCAGCAGGTACTGCGAAGTTTTGTTTGCTCTATTTCAATAGTTATGCAAGTATTTGTCTTCGACTTGCTCTATGTTAATAGTTTGCAAGTATTTGTCTTCGACTCACTCTATGTCAATAGTTTGCAAACATCTCTCTTCAGCAGGTACTGCGAAGTTTTGTTTGCTCTATTTCAATAGTTATGCAAGTATTTGTCTTCGAGTTCTTGGCTCCGCCAAAATATTTGCCACTTGACTGAAGTGCAGCTCAACCATGCTTTAACTTGCCGATGACAATAACAAAACCTGTTACTTTAATCCATTTAAGCAAGATGAATAAATCACAAACTATCTTTGTCCCAATCACTGTTTTATTCAGTACTCAATATCACTGGTAATAATTTACATTTCTCTAGCGCTGCTAAACAAGAGAACCATGAAAGACTCCTTATGGAAACACTCAGGCCTGCTGAGGTGAAATTCTTCACTGATGTAGAAGCCTTAAATGTGTAGAATGCCACGTCTTTGGTAAAGTTTTGCCTTCCAAAGTTTGTAACTTGTAAGCCCCATTTGAGCGCACCTCTTCTATTCGATAAGGTCCTTCCAACCTAGGATTGAGAGCCCCAATTGGTGCTGCACGGCTTGCCTCGTTATTACGCAATAACAAGTCCCCTACTTGATAGGGTCTTGGCCGTACTCGGGAATTGTAATATTGCGCAATTAGATTTTTGTATTGAGCCATGCGGATATGGACCCGCTTCCTTTTTTCTTCCAGTTCATCCAAATTCAACCGTAACTCTTGGTCATTGATTCCAGCAGAGTAACAATCTGTTCGGGTAGAGCTGGAACCAATTTCGGCTGGAATGATTGCTTCAGTGCCATATACTAAGGAAAATGGTGTTTCCTTAGTAGAGGTGGAGGGAGTAGTTCGGTACGTCCATAATACACTTGGGAGTTCTTCTACCTAACCTGCCCCAATCTGATATAGTCGCTTTCGCAGTCCATCCTTGATTGTTCTGTTGGCTAACTCAACCTGTCCGTTAGCTTGAGGGTGCGCTACCGAAATGAATCGTTGCTCAATTTTGAGCTAGGTGCACCAACTTTTAACTGGGTCATCAGCAAATTGCTTCCCATTATTCGATATAAGAACTTGTGGAAAGCCAAAACGACATATGATGTTCTTCCACAGGAATTTCTTGATCTGATTTCCCGTTATTATGGCTAAGGGCTCTGCCTCCACCCATTTGGTGAAATAATCAATAGCCACAACCAAGAATTTGATTGACCCTGGCGCTTGAGGTAGATGTCCAACAAGATCTATCCCCCATTGTACGAACGGACAGGAACTTGAAATAGAGGTGAGCTCTTGACTTGGCAAATGTGTCATAGTAGCATTAACTTGGCATGCTGGACATTTTTTGACCAATTCCTCTGCATCGCGCCGCAGAGTGGGCCAGTAGTATCCAGCCAGATAGCATTTCCTTGCCAACGACCGGGCTCCAGAATGATTTCTGCAGATTCCTTGATGTATCTCTTGAAGGATGTAATCTCCTTCCTCATTGGTCACGCATTTCAACCAAGGCTGCGAAAATGATTTTTATATAAGAGGTCGTTGAAAAGGGCATACCTGGTTGCCTGCAACCGAAGACGCCGAGCCGCACGCTTGTGCTCAAGCTAAACTCCATGCTGCAAGAAATTAATAAGTTCGTCCATCCAGGTGTTGTAATAGTCCACTTGCAGCACTTCGTTTGCATCATAAGCGCGATGTTTTACCAGCTCCATAACTATCTTCTTCCCCAAAGTTGTTGAAGTGGATGATGCTAGCCGAGATAACGCGTCAGCTCTCTTATTGACAGATCTGGGAATATGTTCGATGCTGAAGTGCTCGAATGCTTGTCCGAGCTGTAGCACTTTAGCCAAATATTTTTTTATGTTTTCCTCTTTGGCCTCATAATCTCCATTGACCTGAGAAACAATCAATTGCGAATCACTTCGGGAGATGATTCGTTCTGCCCCCAACTTTCTCGCGAGGCCTAATCCTGCTATGAGGGCCTCGTACTCTGCCTCATTATTAGTTGATTCAAAATCAAACCGCAAGGCATACTCAAATTCTTCTTTGTTGGAGTTGATGATTAGGAGTCCTGCTCCACAGCCATCTTTGGAGGAAGACCCATCCACATATAATGTCCATTCAACGACTGGCTTGATATCTTCATCCACGGATATCCCTTCAGCTAAGAAATCTGCTAATGCCTGGGCCTTAACGGAAGTTCTTGATTTGTATTGGATATCATACTCTGCAAGCTCTACAGCCCATTTTGTAGCTCGACCAGATGTGTCTGGCCTTGACAAGATTTGTTTCAAGGGTTGATCAGTGACCACTATGATAGGATGAGCTTGCAGGTAAGGCCTGAACTTCCTCGCTGCCACTACGAGTGCTAACACTATCTTCTCAGCGTTAGGATATCTTACTTCGGGCTCATGTAGAATTTTACTGGCAAAATAGATGGGCCTTTGCACATTATCCTGCTCCCTGAGCAGAACCGCACTAACTGCTTCTTTGCATGTTGATAGGTATATATATAGCTTTTCTTCGGGCAGAGGTGAAGTAAGCGTCGGCACCTCAGCCAAATGGGACTTTAGTTCGTCGAAGGCTTTTTGGCATTGTTCGTCCCATTGGAAAGCTATTCTCTTCTTCAAGACTTGGAAGAAAGGAAGGGATCTCTCAGCAGATTTGGATAGAAACCTGCTTAGCGCGGCAATTCGGCCCGTTAACCTCTGCACTTCCTTTATGTTCCTAGGGTGATGCATGTTTTGAATATCTTCAATTTTAGCAGGGTTTTCCTGTACCCCATCTTTGGAAACCATGTATCCCAAGAACTTTCTAGTATGTACCCCAAATGTGCACTTCTTTGGGTTTAGTCTCATGCGTGAGTCTCTCAACACAGTGAAAACTTCCCTCAAGTTTTTGATATACTGATCAAGAGTCCTGGTCTTGATTAGCATATCATCGATGTAGACCTCCATTATCCGGCTAATTTGTTCACTGAACAAGGTATTGACCAGACGTTGATAAGTGGCCCCAGCGTTCTTCAATCCGAATGGCATAGTTACATAACAATAAGTACCTGACTCAGTTATGAAAGCAGTCTTTTCCTGATCTTCTAATGCCACAAGGATCTGAAGATAGCATTTGAAGGCATCCAAGAAACCAAAGATTTCATGCCCAAGCGTTGAATCCACTAACCTGTCTATTTTTGGTAGCGGGTAACAATCTTTTGGACATGCTTTGTTGAGGTCGGTGTAATCTATACACATTCTCCAAGACTCATCCTGCTTGGGGACCACCACTGGGTTTGCCAACCAGATTGGAAAAAGTACTTCGATAATGAATTTTATGGCCAGCAACTTCCTGACTTCTCCTTCAATAACTTTATTCCGTTCTGGTGCGAAGTGTCGCTTCTTTTGTTTTACTGGCTTTGCCAAAGGATCAACGTTCAGTTTATGCTCAGCTAGATGTGGAGGTATCCCAGGCATATCTTCCGCAGTCCATGCGAAGATAATCGCAAACTCTCTCAGCAAATCCTGCAACTGAGATAGCAATTCAGATGGCATCCAAGTCTCGATTTTTATAACATTTTCAGGTCTGCTTGGATCAAGGATGAAGTCATGAACTGCATCATCCGACTGTAAGTGTTCCTCATCTGAAGGTATCAGTTTGTCTAGGCTGACTTGCTGAACTGATTCATTCCCCTTAGTGGCAATGGCGTAACAGCTCTGTGCCACTTGTGTATCTCCTTGGATTGTGGCCACCCCCCCTGGAGTGGGAAATTTCATGCTAACGTGCAAGGGTGATACAATGGCCTCTAATGCCACCAAGGCCGGACGGCCCAATATGATGTTGTATGGGGATACATCCTTGACGACCAGAAAGTCTATCCATATGCATCGATAGGCAGGCGGTTTGCCAAAACTACAGCTGAGCGTAACCAGGCCTGCTGGTCGCACTGCAGCTCCAGTTAAACCATACAAGGATGAGTTAAATGGTTTCATCAAGGGGTCGGGCAAACCAAGCTGCTGATACACCCGATAAAACATTATATTTACAGCGCTGCCGGTATCCACATAAATGCGTCGGACCTGCAAAACTTTATCCGGAGGAAGGTGCACACACAGCTCTACCACTAAACCTGCATTATTGGAGTCTAGAGGAATGGGATCTTCTGGACCATAAGTTAGTTCTCTCGCCATCTTAGCCCTTTTAGTTGGTGGATCTGATGAGGTTCCTGAGGAGCTAGGTGCTCCTGGGCCTGAGTGAGGTGGGCCTCCAGAAATTGTATATATAATAGCATTGACTTGGGGCTGACCTGCAGCCCCACGCCTCCCCTGCTCTCCACCATCCTCGTTTCTGCGGTGCCGAGGTGGAGATTCTGGATGGCATTTGTCTTTCTGGGGATCCCTGTGATAGTCTAGGCGGTTGTTCAGGAGTAATCGAGGGTCATAAAACTGTTTTAAATGTCCCTGTTCGATAAGTCGTTTAATAGCCTGAGCCAGCTTCTTGCAATCCTCAGTATCATGCCCGATATCCATATGGTAGTGGCAATGATACTTAGGATTTCACTTCATCTTAGGCCCGTTCATAGGCTCTGGTTCTGTCCGCAGAACATCTTTTTCCATGACGGTCAGAATATATTGTTGTGAAGCCAACAGCGGTAAACCTTCCCTACCACCTTTATCCATACCGCCTATTCGATCAAACGCACTGCGCCGATCACGATTTTTTCCTTTATGGCGCCGGTCTTCCTTCTTCGATCTGGGTCGGCTTTCTTTCCGGGCTGAATAATCGGCCTCTCTCTTTAACCTGTTTGCTTCTTTTCCTTGGGCAAAATGGTGAGCCTTCTCCAGGCATTCTCTTAAAGTGGTAGGTCCCTCCTCAGCCAGTTGTGAGAAGAGGCGACCTGCCCGTAGTCCGTTAATGAAGGCTGCGTCTTTGACGCCTTCATTTTTGTCACTAACTTGCAGTGACTCATCTAAAAAGCGTTGCATGTATTGCAACATAGATTCATCTGGACCTTGTCTCAAGGTCATTAGATGGGATGAGTTCTTCACAAACGGAGTGCTGGACACAAACTGTGACCTAAACTTCTGTGCCAGCTGTTTGAAAGACTTCACAGATTTTAATGGAAGCTCTTGGAACTATCTCCTGGCTTTTCCCCTTAAATACAAAGGGAAAGTTTTGCACCGCAACGGGTCTGGGATGTTTTTCAGACTCATTGCAGTTTGAAACTGAAAAAGATGGTCCGTTGGATCTGTAGTCCCATCATAAGTGTCCATCTTTGGCACCTTAAAACTATCGGGTGCTAAATATTCTGCTATATCCCAGGAAAAAGGACTATCCTGGACTACTTGCACAAACTGTTGTATGTGCTCTTCATAGTATACCCTCGGTCTGCGAGGGACTTCTTCGTCCCTGGGGACACTTTTCAACGATTTTGACCTCACACTTAAGTGAGGTATGGACGTATGCTCTGACTCCACGGCTGGAGCCTTGAAACTATGTCTTCTAGCATCCGCCATGAATCCTTTATGCGGTCTAGTAGAGTGGCCTTGTGATACTTCTCTCTGAGGAGGAGGTGGATCAACCTCTATATTTTGCACCTCCGGCTGCTTGCCTTTGAGATGCCGTACCATGACCTCAAACATTTCCATGTTCTCAGCAACGTATTTCATCGCTTTCTCCCTTACTTCCTTTGAAGTTTCGGGGATATGATCAGGATTAGGCATAGGAGATTCAAGTACCCGAGAAACCTATTCTAGGGCGGCTGAACGTGTAACCATGCGTTGTGGTGGGTTGGATGACTCACCCAAACCTTCTCGTCCCCCTTTTGTCATAAATAATTGCTGGCTGCTTTGAGCTTGAGCTTTTTATTGGATTAAAGGACTAAGATGGCCCTTCCTCTAGCGCCAAATAATGAAGCCGGATCTCCACCAAGGGTCTAGATGACCTCAAATTATCTTCGTCAGTTAACTTGAAGAGTTGTTAACTGAAATCGAAATGGTTGTAGCTGGAATAGCGCCGAATATCCTGCACAAAGAAGCACAGGTCAGAGGTCCCAGGGGGTTGGCCCCAGGAAAAACCCTCCGATGTTCAAGTCAGTTTGGGGCATACCTCACTGAGATTATAATTTGAAGGGCGAGTTAGGAATTTCTCACAATATTTGCCGAGGAGCAGAGTGTATGAATTGGCTGTAGGGTATGAAAGATTGAATTCTGGATCCGGTCCTTTGTCTTGATTGGCTGGCTTTTATAGACCTTTTCCCGCCTTTAGCTCCTGATAGTGGATTATGGATAGGACGCTTACTTGGGGCAGAAAGCCTAGGAAGCTGTAGGTCTGCTGATATGATCAATAGCCTGACTGATGTGACTAATAGGCCGGCTTGGTTGATGTGACTAATAGGCCGATTGTTATAGCCTTAGCGTGCTCAGGAAGAATACCCAGCTGCAGTTACTATATTTGAATTGCATCTCTATCTGAGGGTCCCACGAAGTATTATCGTAATGGGTTCATTTGCTGTGGTACACAGCTGAACCCTGCCAAAGTGTAAGACTTGTTGTGGTACACAGCTGTACTCTGCCGAAATGCGTGACTTGCTGTGGTACACAGCTGAACTCTGCCGAAGTGCATGACTTGGCCTTATCCCGTGGAAGTTGTCTGAAGTGCGGTATCTAGACATAGGATGACATTGATGCCGAGGTGCATACCTTAGCACATTCTTCGATGTTATAAAGATGCCATGATTCCCTGCTGAGGTGCCGCTGAGGCTGAACTGCCATACTTAGGCGCTGAACTGCAGTACTTTGTATGCTGGGCTACTGGAATTGAGCCGTTGATTGTTGTTGACAAACGGACGATTCAGTTATGGTTTATCACCGAGCCGAATAGTGGGTTTTAGGTTTGGTTTGACAAGTTTGACAAATCGGTTCAGTTCGGATAATTTATTATGTTGAGTCTAAAGAAATTTGGTTCGACAATGTTATATTTCTTTAAACGAACTAAACACGGTTTTTCTCAGCTCGTTAAGTAAAGAAATACAATAAGATATTCACACTTGATCCGTTTAATTAAAATTGACAAATGGACTCAAACCAAACATAACACAAACTCAATTTGCTTGCGAATAGCTCGATTCGATGAAGATCCCTCCGGAAAAGTACCCAGAAATTCGATTTCACTATTTGGATGAAACCGGTTAGATACTTTTAAGTTTAAAGATGTTCATTTTGAATCCAAAATTAGAACTGAAATCAGAACCGGCAGTTCCTAGAACAGATGGTTATGGTGTTCCATATGTGGCTAACCAGTGTTCATCAGTTCGGTTACAATTCCCCTTCTATAAAACTAGAACCCGTGGTTCCACGATGCAGTTTAACTAGCCAGAGAAAACTGGAACTTCAGCCAGTGGTTCCAACTAAAAAATAATATATGTACATCCACACACACACACATATATTTATATGCACACACATGTATAATATAAATATGAAATAAACGTGAGATAAGTATATGACTATAAAGATAAGTGTATAATACATTTTAAAATCATATAACTGTATAAGTATGTAGTCATATATAATAATATATAAATATACTCACATACGTATATAGATAAATACTTATATAGTTTAGTTTATATGATTGTATACTTGTATAGTCATATATCAATATACTTTATAGCCATATACTTATATATATAATATGCTGATATGCTAGTTATGTACTTGTCTAGTTTATAAGTATATTACAATACGATTATATAACTTTGCAAGTGTATAAGTATAAATTTAAATGGTTATATACTTATATAACTATATAGTTATATACATATATACTTGTATAGTTATATACTGAATGTACTTATATGATTATATAATTGTACAGTTATATGCATGCACATGTGTATAATTATAGTTATGTACATATATATATATACACACACACACACATTAGTTTAAGAATATAAGGAAAACACTCGATGGTGGCGGCTGTGCGCACAGGTAATCGCAGGCAATGATGCCGGCGATCAATGCTTGTTCCGTTCTGATTCCACATCGATTCAATCTTCATCCCAAATACTGTCAACGATCTGAGTTTTCATCATAAATTTTTTCGCGACATGATACGAATATCATGCAGCCTTCCACAAAACATACTTTTACAGAAATAGTGGCGCCTAAAACTCTGCCGCCACCTTCATCCGTTCGCCCCATTCAACATTTTAAGGGTCTACCCTCTTTAACATTCACTGATGAAGAGGTAATTCAGTTTTTTATTCCATATCGTTTCTCACTTATTGGTTCTTTTTGGAATAGACGTCCCACGATGAAACAACTCCATACTGCGTTTGAACATATTGGATTTAGCCAAACTCCCAAGTTGGGTTTACTAGACGATCAGCATATTTTAATCACTTTTGTGGTGTAAGATGATTATCAACGATGTTTCTTACGTCGGCCCTGGAAGATCAATGGATATCATATGTGTGTGACTAAATGGACTCCAGATTTCGATCCAAAAGTTGATAATCCGATCGTCCTGATTTGGATTTCCATCCGCGGATTACCATTATTTCTTCATAATAAGGCTGCATTGTGGGATATTGCACACATGATTGGAGAGCCATTGCGAATGGATTCGGCAACGTTGCAAGGTTTACGCCCATCTGTTATTAGATTGTGCATCGAAGTTGATATCTCTAAAACATTGCCATCTAAGGTACATATCCAGGCCGGATCTCATGAATTTTATCCATCAATAGAATATGAAGATGTTCCTCTTTTTTGTTCTGACTGTCGGATACTGGGACATTAGATGAAAAATTGTCCGAAGCATGCAATTAGTGATACACCACAAGAGCCCCCCCAGATCAAGAAGACAGAAAAGGCTCATACACGATGGACTCCTAAAAAATATCCCCCACAAACTACTCATACTCAGGGGGAAACCGAATAGCACTGTCCAACTTTAGAACGTATTACTGACGTAGAAGCTCCGACATCTGATAGGTTGGACGAGGTTCAATCAGGAGTACATGAGATATTATTAGAGCCCCAATTGGCTTCAGCAGATCCACAAATGGAAGTAGGACATATTTCGCATGCACAGAATATTCAGATAGTTGAATCTTCACGTGAGAATTTGGATGAACCTCTAGATGGACAATAGTGACAAATTTCTCAGATATAGAATTGCTAGATATAGAAAAGAAATAGGGATTGAAGTCCATTATAATTGATGATATAGGTATGGAAGATGTTCAGTCAGTGGAGGATGATGTGGCGAGAGCTGCACAGATACATGCATTAAAGCAGGATGAAGAACAGATATCTAGACGATTAAATTTGCATGCAGAAGAGCAAGATGAGCACAATCCTCCTGCTGAAGTAATTGTTCATACTCGCAAGCCTCGAAGGACCAAATCAGAGATGCCAAATCCACCGCCTACAACTAGGATAATGCTCTCGTCAACTAGATCATCTCCAAGCTTCTCCTCCAATCCTTCTCAATGAAGGGGCTATTTTGGAATACTAGGGGTGTGCGAACATCATTCGTTCGCCTTAAAAGATTGATTCGGCAGCATCGACTCGACTTTTTGGTACTTATAGAGCCGAAACAGACATTAGATCTATTAGTGCGATACCAACTTAGGTTGTCTTTCTCGCATTCTATCTCGACCTGTCGTAATAAAGTTTGGATTTTCTGGCAGAATGCATCATTAAGATTATTGCAGGTTGAACACGGAGAGCAAGCTTGACATTTACAATTTTCAATACATCCTACGCAGCACATCATATCTCTAAGCCCGGTATATGGATTACATACTATTACAGATCGTCGCAGGTTATGGCTGGAGTTGCAAGAGATTAAATCAGCTGCAAACCCAATGTGGGTGGTGGGGGGATTTCAATACTTACCTAACAGTTGCTGAACATATTGGCGCTTCTATGCCTCATTTGCCTTCGCTGGAAGAATTCGGGGACTGTGTGCGTTATTGTCAATTAATTGATATTCCATTCGAGGGGCCTCAATATACATGGGTTGGAGGACGAGGATTGGATATGGTAAAAAGACGATTAGATCGAATTCTTTGCACCCAATCATTTTATGATGTGTTCGCTAATCTTAAAGTCAAGCATTTATCGAGAGTAATTTCTGATCATTCTCCGCTGTTATCAGCGTATGACACAGTGCAGGTGCAATCTCCCAAATCATTTCGATTTTTAAATGTCTGGACAGAACATACACATTTTCTCCCTTTTGTAAAAGATAAATGGGAATCCTATCCAATGACTGGAGGCATGAGGGGTTTATACACAAAACTATAGAGGTTGAAGAGAGACCTACAGCATTGGAATAAGCATGTTTTTGAGAATGTCTTTGATACAATGCGTGAGGCGGAGGCTAAAGTCAACTGACTAGATACAGAGTATCTCTCCAACCCAACTGATGAATTGCGAGCAGCACTCTATTTATCACAAACAGAATACAATAAAGCTGCTGGTATAGAAATGCGGTTTCGGGAACAAAAAGCAAGAGTGAAATGGATACGCAGTGGAGACGCAAATACTCAATACTATCATAGCTTGGTTAGAGACAGATGGCGACGACAAGCAATTGCATCAATATATAATTCTCCTGGAGAACATCTCACTACAATTGATGCCATTCAAGCGGAGGCTGTTTCATATTTCTCGCAACTATTTGCAGCAGAGGATATTGAGGGAGTTGAAGAATTGCTTCCATATGTCCCTCCATTGGTTACCATGGAAATAAATGATAATCTTATTGTGATGCCTACCATGGAAGAAACCAAGAACGCGGTATGGGCATTGGATCCTCATAGCGCAGCGGGACCAGATGGGTATAATGGTCACTTCTTTCAACAGTGCTGGGACATTGTTTCGTTGGATGTTCATAAAGCAATACAGGAATACTTCTTAGGACTGGATATACCCAGGGCCATGGGCAGTACACTACTTACATTAATTCTGAAAAAAGATTCGCCACGTGCATTTGCAGATTTTCGTCCCATCAGTCTTTCAAATTTTATGTCTAAAGTCGGTACACGCATACTTACTACTAGACTTGGTTATTTTCTTCATGACATTATCTCAGTAGAACAAGTTGGATTCATGCGAGGACGAGATATCTCTGAACACATTCTGCTTGCTCAAGAATTAACATAGAATCTTAATAAGAAAGTTCGTGGGGAGAACATTATGATTAAGCTTGATATGATGAAAGCCTTTGACAGGGTAAGTTGGGATTTCTTGCAGAAGCTACTGGGCCATATGGGATTTCATCTTCATTTTATTCAACTTGTACTTAATCACTTGCGTAGTACATATATGTCAATCATTATTAATGGCAAGCCATGCGGTTTCTTTCGTCCCACTCGGGGAGTGAAGCAGGGCGATCCACTTTCTCCAATATTATTCATCTTGGCATCAGAAGCTTTTTCAAGGGGACTTAAGCAGTTGGTCTGTGATGGATCCATTTCTGCATATTCATGGGTAGAGCAAGGCCATTGATCACACATCTGGCATATGCAGATGATCTACTCCTTTTTCTCAATGGATCTTCATGTTCATTGCGTCGGTTTCAACATTTCCTTGATTTATATCAAAATGCTTCCGGACAAAGAGTGAATTTTCAAAAGAGTCATTTCATCATATCAGATACTGCTGATTCACGATACATCCATAATGTATTGCAGGTATTGGGCATGTCCTCTACTAAGCTGCCAATTAAATATTTAGGGGGTTTTCTTATTCCATGGTCGGACCTGCCTTATGCATTGCATGGATTTATTAGCTCGGATGGATGCCAGGCTAAGCTCTTGGCAGAATAAGTTTTTATCTGCAGCAGGAAGGCTGATTTTGATTAAGCATGTGTTTGCTTCATTGCCTATTCATACGCTGTCAGTGCTATCGCTCCCAAAGAGTATCAAGACAGCTATACGGCGGCGGTTTCGCAATTTCTTTTGGGGATCTCAAGAAGCCGTCTCAAAGCATCATTGGGTCAAATAGGAGACATTATTTCAACCACACGATGAGGGTGGTTTAGGCCTACGAAATTTGGACTATTTATCGTTGTCTTATTCAGCTAAGCTTTGGTGGTCGTGTAATGCAGCGCAATCCTTATGGGCTACTTTCATGCACTCTAAATATGAGGGGCATTTGGGTTTGCCTACTAGAATCACACACTCGCCTGAGTGGAAACAAATATGTGCTGTGCACTTGTATTATCTCTCACAGGTCGACGGTCTTCAGGGTAGTTATTTATGGCGGCCGAGCAATGCAGGGATTTTTACACTAAAATCTGCATATGAAGTGTTAAGACCGTCTAGGGTCAAATTGTACTCTCATACCTTCATATGGCATCGACTTCAGATTCCAACAGTTCGACTTTTTTTGTGGAAATTATATTATGGAGCTCTCCCTTTGCAGGATAATCTTAGAAGACTTCTGATTCAAGGACCAACATATTGTCCATTTTGTTTGGGAGCCTCTGCTGAGGTGGAACATCTTTTTTTGCGTTGCTCAGCCATTTGTTCACTTTGGTCCTCTTATGCAGCAGCCCTTGATGGGCCAATGGTTTCTCTAATGCGGTTAAGATCGTATCCGTTGGCATGGTGGACCTCTACGCGAGCTACTACATTGCATGGATGTCTGCGGGTTATTGCGCCAGGAGTTATTTTATGGAATATATGGCAGATGTATGCCTCAATTATTTATGGGAATGAAAAATGGTCGCTACATAAACTGCAGGAGTGGATTCGTAAGGACATATATTCTTGGTCATGTGCCCAGGCTGGAACCAAACATGCGGTCGTACACCCATCACTAATTTCGCTTTCATTATCTCAACCTCTGCGACCCCGCAGGTGCCGGATAGTCCGATGGCTTGCCCCCTCCCCAGGGCGATTCAAGTTGAATGTAGATGCTGCTTTGGGTTCATATTCTGCTGTCGATGGTTCAGTTCTTAGAGATCACGATGGAAATTTCAAAGGGGCAATTGCCTTTTATTTGCCAGTCTCATCGCCATTTCAAGCGGAGTTACAGGCTGCCACACTGGTTTTGCTCTATTTCTTTTAGAGACAAATACATATAGATATGAATGTTGATTCAAGTGCAGTGGTGGATTATGTTCAGTTGCAGCCAAATTCTTGGCTGTCCAAATTGCTTTTACTGGTAGGCGGCACCATCTCTCATTTCCATCGCCAAGTTAATACAGTTGCACATCTTTTGGCAAGGCATGGCCAACTTTACAATGGTTTTCATTCATTTCGGCATCAAGCAGCGCTGCCTAGAGCGATAAAGGCTGCTATACTTACAGATATCTCCACCCCTTATATGCGATCATAACTGTTACATGGCATCATTACAGCAATCTCACTATGTTTGTTGTCTGTGTCGCTTCATGAAGCAGACAACCACGGTATTTTCTATCTCCCTTTATGTGGTCTTGCTGCTTTCTTCTGATATTACGTCGTTGCCTGTGTCTTTGAATGCAGGCAAAGCTGGTAATTTCCCCATTAACTTTGCAGTATCACATTATCTGTTTGTGTTTCATTGGATATTAATCTGCTCATATGTTTTGCTTTGCATGGATTCTCAATGGAATTACTCCGGGAGTCAATTACTTACCACGATATTTGGGAGCTGGACACAATTGACCACTACACAACGCCCCATATCCACGTTTGTTGCAGTGTGATCAGCCGGTGGCCACATTGTCTATCGATATCTCTTGTTACGGATCTCATTTTCCCAACATTCCAATCATATAAATATGTATGCTTTTTTCTTCGCCAAGGTTTTACCCACAAGGGTGGTTTTACTTGGCAAGGTTTTAATGCGACATATCATATATGATTGGAGATTGGAAATCATTTGTTTCTTACATTACCACTTTGCATTTTCTAATTTACGCTTTGATGTACAATGGTATTCCTCCGCCATACGAGAGGACTTATTATAATCAAATTTTTCTTTGCTAAAAAAATATAATATTCACTTATACGCTTATAGTTGTATAGTTATATAAGTATATTATTGTACCATATAACTATACAAGTATATAAGTATATAGTTACTACTTATATAAATATATAGCTATATATTCAGGAGAAAGAAAAAGTACAGTAGTTGTATAAAGACACCCACTTTTACCATAGGTTTGGAAGTAGAACTAGAAGTATGCAAAACATTTCTGTCAAAACCGCCATGTGAAATGAAGAACGGATTTGACAGAACTTTCATCTGTGATTTTTACCTTTGATATTCGGAAGTTCTGTCAAAACCACCATATGCCAAACAAGATTTCTGTAAATAAGCCTCATTTTTCATTTTTATTATCGTATGAGATACTTTTCTATATTAAGTTAATCTGGAAAGATAAAACTTAATCTGGAAAAATATCTCATACACTATTTTTACATCATTAGACGTGGAACACTTCGATGAAGATTCTGCAGCAAATGCATAAGTTGGACATTTCCAGTTTAATTTTATGGTTGTGTCAAAGCATAATTTCTATAAAGATATAACATTTTCTCAAAGCATAATTATTTTACAATGTATTCAAATAAAATAGCAAGTCAGTATTTGTGTGTACTTTATTTATGCTCATGTTTATCAAAAAGATATATTTCAATTTTCAAGGTAAAGCAGAGCAAATACCAACAAGTGAAATAAAGTAACATACAATAAGAATGAATCAGAAATGACAAAAGTATGTCTATATACATAGTGTTATACACATGATACAAATACCATATGCATCCTAGTTGTAATGGATACCGAAACCATGGCACCTCTTTTTTACAAGCCGCTGCTCAACAACTACACTATGTCTGGGGGACATAGATCTTCTGACAGCTAAGCCAGCGGCTGCTACTGTAGTGGCGATATATTGGACTCCTGAGATTTAATCAGTATCTACGTCGATGCCTCATGTATCGTAGTCTAGGTCTATGGCAAACGGATCTTCATCGGGACCAGAAAGTGGGAGATAATCGACAACGTCAAGGCCGGAAGGTGTGAGATAATCGTCGACGTCAATCTTGTCATCGACATCCTTGCCAAATGTTTGTCTGGTATCGACGACCGGTGTGTGGAATAATGTGTCTAGTGCATGTTCCGATGGACCTACAGACTATGACCCTTCACGTCCACGTGTGCAAATGACGCACCTCAAGCTAAGGCACAACAAACTGCACATAATATGTATCAACAGTCTACAGGGGTAGCCTCTGTTGAGATCTCTGTAGGAGAAGATGTCCGAGACCCTCCTTCCTGAGCCCCTCTGAGACAATCTTCATGCCATTCTCGTTTTGAGCCTATAGCACATCAATCGATCGAAGTCTCTCTTTGAGAGACTGATGTGACATCGATCGATGTCCTTGAGACTGAGAGATTGATGTCTTCCAGAGAGGTTCCAATTTTGAACATGCAGCACATCGATCGATCAAATTCTCTCTTTGAGAGGCTGATATGACATCGATCGATTGGTGTTACAGAGACTGAGTGATCGATGTCTTCCAGAGACGTTCCAGTTTTAAACCTCCATACATCGTCGGCCGAAGTCTCTCCCTGAGAGACTGATGTGACATCGATCCATCGTTATCCTCCAAACTGAGAGATCGATGTTGGACAATAAGGTTCCAATTTTGAACCTTTCCAACATAGATCGATCGATGTCCCTCCTTGAGAGGCTGATTTATACATCGTCGATCTATGTGAGAGACCGATATGTTACAGTGTGTTTTTCTCATTTTGCTTCAAATCTCAAGTGTGAATTTCCTTTTTAACTATTTCAAAACATATTTTCACATCATCAAAATATTTCATATCCCAACATGAGGATCATAGTTCAAGAAGATATCTTTTTATGGTTTCCATCATTTTGTGTGTTGTATGTATTCTTATTATGATTTCAACCTTGAAAGTCATAAAATGATGGAAAAATATGCATATAGCTATGTTGATGTAAGAAGATAAATATGAGGCATGAACTTGCGGTGAAAGGATTAAGTTAAATAAGTCACATGGATATAAGTAAAAGGCACTATATAGGAGAAGAATAAATATCAAACTCATGATATATATATGTGGTCTGAAAAAGATGGAACAAATAAATTTAATTCAAGCACCTCTCGGCCATAAGGCTTAAAAATGGGCAATAATATGTGTGTTACATTTTATGGAAATATATATATGTAGGTAAATAATACATGGCCAAAAAGGGTCATTTATGGAACAAATAAATTTACAACATGATTGTGGATATATATATAAATGTATGAAATATAGTGTATTATGAACTATGACTATTTTATATACTATCATACGATATGTTAAATTACTTATAAAATAAGTGTACCAAACGCTTTATTGTTGTGCCATGAGGTTATATATATGATGTTTGATTTAAGAATGTGATGATCGATGACACGTGTTCGATCGAAACACCTGTAATAAACACCACTAGAGGAAGGAGGGTGAATAGTGGTTAGGAGAAATTACACTACTACCCTTGAATTAAAAACCCCTTTGAAAACAGAATCTGAGAGCTACTCAGATTCAGTACCCGTTTTTGAAAAATTCAAAAGTCAGTGTACACAACTCCAACAATTATGAAGCTTTCTATAAATCAACTTCAATGTCTTGACTAGACTTTGTCCAAAAATGAGTAAAAAATACGATCTTTTGGCCCTTCAAACAAATAAAAGATTCATATGGTCAATCTAGTCAGAATTGGACAGAATAGTACTGAACTTTGAAAATGTGTTGTTTAATTACTCAACCAAAAAGGTTGATCTTTATGTCAAAACACTCCTTATGATGTCTAGTTTAAGTTTCAAAAAGGCCCTGATATGAAACTATACTTGATGAAATCAGAATTCAGGTTTATTTCAGACTGGTCAGGTTGCAGCCAGAATGGAGCAGTTATCTTGCAATGACTAAAAGACTAACTTTCCTTTGCTCAAATCAGGTGATTCTTGTTGCAAATGAAAACTAACAGCCTGAAGTATAAGTCCACCAAAAATCACAAATTTTGAAAATGTTTTGCTATTTTTTCAAGACGTGTGAAATTGGGCGAAAACTGCAGAAATGTAGAAGCAAGACAAGAACACTGAGAATTTATCCTGGTTCAGTCAATGTGACCTACTCCAGTCCCAAAGAACACATTTTCTTGGATTTTACTATGAATCAAACACTAATACAATAAGAACCAAGCTTGATCATTAGGTTTCACACCAACCATATCTAAAGCTTAGATTATCACCTCTATGTAACTTTGGTTGCAACACCTCAACCACCTATTGATGTAGCCTTATAAATTTGGCTAATCAACCTTACAAATAAAACACAAGAGGCGTGCATAGTGTAGCTAGACAACAACTAGAAATGGAACACCTTAGTTACACAAAGAATGAATCAAGAAGAGAAGAGAATAACAATACAATGAGCTTCAACTTTTGATTTCAAGTGTGTATCTTCTCTTCTTCACCTTGTCCTATTTATAGTGTGATTTGAGTCTTGAAGATCCAACATGTCATAGTCTTCATCATCAAAGCTTAAGTGTCTTCACATCATTGGTTGGCCACCTTATCACCTCAAAAAATGACATGGAAATAGTTTGCAAAATGAAGATAATATATAAGGCATATTCCTACAAGATTACCTCAAATTCTTGGCAAGATAATGGGACATGAGATGGATGAAAAATTTGAACAAAATCAGCTCTTTAACAACCTCAAACTAGCCGTTATTTTCAAATTGAAAATCCATGTTGGCAACTTTTGCCAACTATCTTGTATTTGGTTGGTCCAAGTGGCATACTCTTGTACATTTGCCATAAAATGAATGGAACACCTTCTCCACATAATTAACCACGTTTTTAATCCATTTATATATGTACAAACTCAGATTTGCTGAAGAGAAATAAGTAGATAAAGTTGACAAGGCTTTGTCAACCAATAATTCAAAATTCTCACGTTTTTCTCCTTGAGAGTTGTGGTGAATTTTGTACCAATAACACCCTTAGAATCTCTACAAAATGATGAGTGAGAATCTCTAATAACATATATAAAATTATCTCCAAGAATAAAATAGAATGTGACATCAAAACTCGTCACATATCTCGGTACTGTCGATAATATCACCAAATGAAGAAAGAATAAACAATCATCAAATTATCTTCAAGAAAACCATAAATGAGTTCCATAACAGAGATAATATCAACTCAAGTGCTTTTCTTGAGTGAAATGACCAAAATGTCCTTGGGGGTAAAATGACTAAAATACCCCTAAAGATAGAAAACTCCAAAAATATCCTCGTTGGCCAGAAATAAATATAAGAACACCTTTGTATTGATGAATAAGTCATAAAGAATTCCTTTTATGATTTTTTCTGTGTCATGTACCTACAAGAACTCAAAATACCATTTTTGCCCCTTTTGGTAAGTTTAGAAACTTCCAAGGCACATCAGTCACAAGACATAATAATATTCATCAAAATCAAATAATAAAATCACAAAAGTCATGTATGAAACATTAAAAATATATATGTAAATGAAAACAACTAGTTATCACATTTTGGATAATATAAAACGTTTTGCTAGAGAGTGAAGTAACACATAATTACTTCTTCATAGATTAAGCGCTTTATGTAGCGTTTTATGTTGCCACCAGAACTCTCTGTTCAGAATTTCAAAGGATGAAGCACTTTATGTAGCATATCATGTTGATACTAGAACTCTCTGTTCAGAACTTCCAAAGGATGAAGCGCTTTATCAGAGAGAGTGAAGTCTCACGTTTTTAAAAACAGTTCAGATGAAGCGCTTTATGAAGCACTCAATGTTCAATCTGAAGTCTCTGTTTAAACTTTCTGAAAGATGAAGCGCTTTATGAAGCGTTCAATGTCTGATCTAAATTTTCTGTTTAAACTTTCTGAAAGATGAAGCGCTTTATGAAACATTCAATGTTCTATCTAAAGTTTCTGTTTAAACTTTCTGCAAAGATGAAGCGTTTGAAGCCTGAAGAAAAGTTTTAACATATAATACTTGTGCAAATCATCAAAACCAAATCATACACCAACATTTTCTCCTATGTTTAATATATTTCAACTTTTTATCATCATGTGTGACACTTTCTTAAGTATTCAACACTTAAAGTCATAACTTTAAAAATTATCCAAACATATTTTTCAACAAAATGGCATAAAAATTAGGTTGTTTTGTGCTGTTGGCCGAGAGTGAATAAAGACAAAGGTAAGGTAGATTTTCATGAATTAACGCATGGATTATGTGCATATGCATGGGGTTTTAAAGACATTATGATATGGAAATATTTTGAAAACATATAGATGGTTGAATGGACCTAAAACCAAGAGCATGTGCATCCATTTTGTATCTCACGAAATGTTCTAAACACGTTCTCATACGTAACGAACCATACCGATGAGACTGTTGATTCCAACGACATATGTTATGATATGTTATGTTATGTTTATGGAGCGCAGGCATGACCGGACCAGAATGGTGGTTTCATGGGCATATGTATGTTATTGATGACTGAAGCGCCAGCATGGCACCAGAACCTAAGAAGGTTGGTGTCATGGGCATATGTACCCTACCCTTATGTTGGCCGAGTGTAACATCTTGTCCGGGACAAGGAATCTCCGCCCTATCGACGACACTATTAGACGTCATATACATATGATGTAACACCGTGTTTGGAACACTGGGATTCATACTTATACATGAGACTATATGGGGAATCATTCGGTATGTCGTGTAGATATCGTTCTTACGTTATGATAAATGCTATAGCCATCATATGAAATACCATATTTTAAATGTTTATAGAAATGATATGTATGGCTTGTTTATGTAAAATGGATATGGATATCATGATTTGAGCTTTCATCATTACAAAAGTTTTACAACATTGTTTTAAAAACATCGCATCATAGAATATATCATTGACAAACTTTTTGATGACTGGATATATATATAAAATGGAGGCGGCGGCGTGCTCTGGCGACTCATGGCCGCGATCATGATCGGCGCTGGTTCTCTGCATCCGGATTCTCACTATTTACTCTTAGCACTCTTCTCTCTTTTCATTACGTCTCTTTTCTGCATTGATCGCACATATGATGGATTCTGCTCCATCACCATCGGTGCCGGCTGGAAAGCAGCCATCTTTTGCATCGTTATTCAAACGTGATGCCGCACCCCAGATTGCTGATAAACACATCCATCGCTACAAGGGAAATCCAATGATCTCATTCACGGATGAAGAGGTTGCGGCATTATCTGAACCCTACAGATTTACGTTGGTTGGATCGTTTTGGTATGGACGGCCTCCTTTGGCAACCATTCGATCCAATATTGATAGGATTGGATTTAAGAGTGCAGTAAACGTGGCATTGTTGGATTCCAAACACATCGTTATGCACTTTACCCACGAACAAGACTATCTCCGATGCTTTGCACGCCGCAGTTGGACAATTGCCGGGAAATATATGCGTGTTACAAAATGGGCCCCAGATTTTGATCCACAGATTGATGTTCCTATTGTCCCAGTGTGGATATCGTTCCCAGGTTTGCCAATGCACTTTCATCAAAAGGAAGCTCTTTTTCAGATAGAAAGATGGTAGGTACACCTATGAAGATGGATAATGCTACTTCACAGCAATTGAGACCATCCGTAGCAAGATTATGTGTAGAGATTGATGTTTCTACAGACCTACCAGAACGGGTCTATATACAACTCTCTAAGCGGTGTCTCACACAGACAGTTGTATACGAGGATCTACCAAAATATTGTGCATTATGCTCCCGTCTTGGACATACAAAAGATGAATGTGGAGGAGAGCCACCTTCGGATCCTCCGAACGTTCCACAGGTTATGCAGCGTATAGTGAAGAAGCAAGAGACCCGTTGGACACCTAAGAAGCCACAGACCCAGCCAAAAAATAATGCTCCAGTACATATCGGGTTATCTTCTCAGACTACACAGATTCGATCCCCGATTTTATCGCCAGACTTGTTCACTAGGGATTACACCTCTAATGCACAGGATATTTCTCGATTAAAGAGTGTTGACGACAATATTCTTGGTGATTTGCCTGTTATGCCTCAGTATGTATCAATTTCGGATGATGAAGCCGGCATCCCACATTGCCTTTTACATGATATTTCTACACAAGAAGGTTTTATGAAGTATATATGCGATATGGTTGAATCTGTGGTAGTTGATGAATCTCGTCAACAAATGAATGAATCCTCTCCAGGGCAGCCATCTTCGCCGTTACATCATGAGCAGCCCACAGACTTTCAAGTTCCACCTAGGCTTCTACGAAGACGTGCTAGAGCTTATGATCCGCTTTCTCCTCCTCTAACAAGGTCTCGTGCAGCACTCTCAAACTCATTTGATATATTATCTAATCAATGAGAGTCCTTACATGGAATGTACGAGGGATCAGAACATCGATTGCTAGATTAATTACATTAAATTGTCGCTATAGCTTTCATATTCTGGTTGTCATAGAGCCAAAGTTACGGTCATCTGACTTGCTTTCTTATCGACTACAACTAGGGTTTTCTCATGCTGAATATGTGTCTGATAATAACATATGGGTTTTTTGGAATCATTCAATCGTGCAAGTGCAGAATCAGAGGCAAGGCATTCAAAATCATTCTATGCAGTTTACATGGACTCCAACAGGAGAATCATTTTGGTTTACAATGGTATATGCTTTGCATACGGTTTCGGCTCGTCGGCCATTGTGGGCCGACTTAACAGCATTTCATTCGATCATGGATATGCCTTGGATCATTGGGGGAGATTTCAATACGTTTTTATCTTTACATGAACATAATGGCCGTGCTAGACCTTCGTTACGAACACTACAGGATTTTAATGAGGTGGTCACACAATGCTCTCTACAATCTATTGAGTTTCAAGGTTCGTTGTTTACATGGTCTGATGGAAGGGGATTAGGACGAGTTAGCAGGCGTCTTGATCGATACTTATGCTCTTCGGCATTCTTTGATTTGTTTGATACTGTTAGCTATCAACATCTGAATCGGTCATCATCAGACCACGCTCCTTTATATCTAGAATGTCGGGCCACACAACACACAACATCTTCAGCATTTCGTTACTTAGAGGCATGGGTAACGCATCCGGATTTCCATTCTTATGTTACTCATCATTGGCAGTCTTTTCCTACTATTGGTGGTATGCGAGGATTTTATGATAAGCTAAAGCAGTTGAAAAAGTGTATAGCCCGTTGGAATAAGGAAGTATTTGGAAATATTTTTGATGCGGTCCAATATTCGGAAGAGGAAGTCACGAGATGTGAAGCGTTGTTCGATATGGCACCATCGGATACAACACGCCAGAATTATCATTCAGCCCGTGCTAGGCTGCAATTAGCCCAGTCCAGAGCATTACTATATTGGAAACAAAAAGCAAACATTAAATGGATGCGAGAAGGTGATGCTAATACGAAATACTTCCACCAGTTTGTTAAGGAACGAAGACGTAGACAAAAACTAATCCGTATAGTCAAGGAAGATGGGACGGAAATTGATAGTCAAAGTGAGCTGGAATATGAAGCTGTACAGTACTTCCAGCGCTTGTTTACTTCGGAACCCACAGATGGATATAATGATATTTTGCAGTATGTTCCGACACTATTAACTGGAGAAGAAAATAATTATTTGATGCATATTCCAACGATAGATGAAGTTAAGGATGCGGTCTGGGATCTTAGCCCATCAAGCGCTGCTGGCCCAGATGGGTTTTCAGGTTCTTTTTATAGACATTTTTGGCCACTCATTTCTACTGATGTACATAAAGCAGTACAAGAGTTTTTTATTGGTGTTCGACCACCTGCAAGTCTTGCAGCGGCCCTAATAATTTTAATTCCAAAGGTTGCTCATCCAGTGAATTTCACAGAATTTCGGCCTATCTGTTTGATTAACTTTCTTGCTAAAGTTATCACACGGCTCCTAGCATCTAGGTTCTCCACCGTATTGCCAAAGCTTATTTCGCCAAATCAAGCAGGATTTATGAAGGGCAGAGACATCACAGAACAGGTTTTACTGGCACAGGAAATGGTCCATATCATCGATAAACATACACACGGGGGACATGTTCTCGTCAAGCTGGATATGGCAAAGGCATTTGATAGGGTGAGTTGGACGTACTTATCTAGGATCTTGACCAAGATGGGTTTCAACCAACGCCTAGTGAGGATTATAATTAATAACCTATCCGCTACAAGATGCTCTATATTGGTGAATGGTAAGCCTGTTGGGTTCTTCCCTATTTCACGTGGAGTTAAGCAAGGTGATCCCCTTTCTCCTATCCTTTTCATTCTTGCATCCGAAGGCTTCTCTAGAGGGATTAATGCACTTATGGCAGAAGAAAAGATACGGGGATTCAACACTGGACGTGCCCCTCGCATTTCACACTTGGGCTTTGCAGATGATCTACTTGTTTTCTTAAATGGTGGTACACAAAATTTACGCAGGTTTTGTCATTTTTTGAAAGCCTATCAACGAGCATCAGGACAGTTAGTTAATTTTCATAAGAGTCAAGTTGTTCTTGGAGCCTCTATATCTACATCCACGGTCTCACAGGTATTAGGGATGCGTCTCACGCAGCTCCCTATTAGGTACTTGGGATCCTATTTATACAAAGGTATCAATCGAGCAGCATATTGTTCTACGCTTCTCTCACATATAGATGCTTATTTGAATTCGTGGTCATCCAAGTTGCTTAGCATCGCTGGTAGGCTTATATTGTTACGACATGTGATATGCACGGTGCCTGCACATCTTATGGCAAGTTCAACTTTGCCAAGCAGTGTGCTCACTGCAATAAGCAGGAAAATGGCGATATTTTTGTGGCAAGGACGCCATCATTGGCACTCATGGGAACTTATTTGTCGGCCCAAAGAATATGGGGGTTTGGACATTCGCAATTTACATAAATTGCAAACTGCATATGATGGCCGATTATGGTGGAGTTACTATCATTCTAATTCACTGTGGGCTGAGTACAGTAGAGTTAAATATGGACAAAGGAGCTCACTCACTGCTCAGCTTTACGACTCCCCAATTTGGAAACGAATATGTCGTATTAATTCATTGATGTTGGAGTTTGTCCAAGTGACATCGGAAGGACGCATATGGACGCCGGATAGTCTGGGACAGTTTTCCCTTAAATCCATCTATAATATCTTATTTGCAGATGAGTCATGCGCCTTTACAAAATATATTTGGTGGCCGACAATGCCTTTGGGCGGAAGATTATTTTTATGGAGATTATGGAAACATGCCTTGCCTTTGTCTGATAACCTTCGTCGTTGGCAGCACATCTTCCCTACGCAATGCATATTTTGCAAACGCTCTTCTGACAGGGTGGATCACATATTTTTGCAGTGCCATTTAATTAAGCCCATATGGCAGGAATTGTCAATAATCTTTTCGGGTCCATGGCCAAATATAGACACGCTGGGCCAATATTTGCAGCAGTGGTGGAGATCTTCTTCTCAACAAACAATGTTAGGTCAGCTGAGAGCAGTTGTGCCGTCATTCATGGTGTGGGTCACATGGAAAGAATATGCCAGATGCAGATTTGGCGATGAAGTTTTTTCTTCCTCAAGGCTGTTTGAGCGGTTGCGAACACAGGTGTATACTTGGTGTGGTTCCACGGTCAATCGCAAATTTTCAGAACGTGTGCCACATTTGATCTCTCTTTCTTTCTCTCCTGCTATCCGACATAGGAGGCCACAGATTATCAGATGGGCAAATCCGCCAACAGGGAAGTTAAAATTGAATATTGATGCATCAGTTAATAATGTTTCTGCTGCTGGTGGAGCAATATTACGCGATCATGTTGGTACATTGATCTCAGCTATTTGTTTTCGACTGCCTGCGTCAACTCCTCTGCAAGCTGAGTTGCTGGCATTGCAGCTTGGTTTAATATTTTATGCACGTCATCATGATTCTTTGATACTAGAAACGGATTGTAAAGTACTCGTACAACACTTATTCAATCCACATCGATTCACAGGCTCCTATGCATCAGTGTTAGGCCGCACGCTGCATTTTATGCAACTGAATGGTTCTACTCTTCAGCATTGTTATCGCGAGGCAAATACTGTGGCACACACATTAGCATCACATGGACATAATTCGGTGGGCGTAACCATCTTCTCAACAATGGCTGACATGCCCTGTGAGGTTCGAGGGGCACTACGAATGGATGCTATCGTGCCAAACTTGAGGTTTGCCCCATAATGTCTCTCAATGGGTAGGCAACGTCGGAGCATGTGATGTCCCTTGCGAGCCGAAACTTAGGACATCGTCTTCCACACATGGTGCTTAAGCTTTTCAAGTTGCCCGTATTTTGACTAGATACGGGCAACGTTGGTATGTCCTGGCCTACTCTACTTACCTTTACATTTTGATTGATCGATAATATTTTGATGCTTTCTTATTTCATTTGGGAATGCACACCATGATCATCTGGCGATGGAGGCAACCCTTTCACTTGAGGACTGGTGCTCATCCGCTTACCATGATACTTTTGGTTGGCCGCATTAACATTAAGTTATTACGATTTTTTCATATTAAAATTGGATGTAATACATTGCTATATTACTTTACTTTTTCTCTTTTCAATATGGGAGAGTCTCCCTCACTAGCTTAGGGAATTGATTGTAACCACGGTATTCCTCCGCCACAAGTGAGGGCACATACATTAATAAAATAAATGGACGGTACCGCCTGTCTTTCATCAAAAAAAGAATATATCATTGACATAGTTCATGGAGTGACATGATGTATATAGAGAATAAGAATAAGTATGATGGGTTTTAGACTTTGACTTGAGATAATAAAGGTGGACATGTATGGATAGTGTCGTTTTTATGGACTTGATAGTAGAAGAATGTTTATCTTGATGATGTTAATTATATATGTGTTACATGTTATTTGGTTACATCTATGTTATGCACTTTATTTTTTTAAAATGGAGAAGTGAAATATTATGTTCTTTATTTGCGCATTATTATTTTATGACCCCGTCTCTACATGTATGATTCACATGACGTATCCGGAGGGATTACTTGCTCGATGATTCGTTTATCGCTCATACTTTCCTTTATCACTATTTGTAGAGAACAAGGACTATGGTACATGTTTATAGATGATGAGTTCAGGTAGGTTACCCATGATCGAGGAAGTATGCCCGAGAGTTTACTTTTGAAGATGTTAGACATTTGATCATTATGTATTTTAGAAAATTTCAGGATTTGGTATATTATGATTTGTACGGATGTATAATTTAATGGAATGCATGTTGGTTGTAAATTATTTATGTTTATGTTGATTTCGCTATATCGAACCATGATTTATGTCAACATGCGCATATATGGCATTGAAGCCTTGTACTTCTCGTAGCAGAATACAGCAGGTGCACTGTGCCGAGACCCTAGTCTGGGGCGGGCTGCTACAAGGGTATCTCTGCCACATGTGTTTCTTTAGTATTAAAGCTTGTGTTCATTTATATTTTTTCAAATGTTTCATGGATTCTCTTACTTTTTTGATCTATAAGATACTACCTTAATGAGAAGCTTCTAATAAATTAGTTAAATTTGCTTACTAACAGGATTTCAAAAGTGCAGCGAGGTAGTCCATCATCACAAATATAGGTCACAATGGAAGCAGCCTAGTTTCATTTACTCTAACAATTCCAATTTTAAGCTTTAAGGTGATTAACATCATCTTGTTTGCTTTCCTTTTGTTTTTCTTGAAAACGTCGCACTAAAGAAACTTATATCTAAAGACAAAAGATTAGTGTTGGTTGTATTAATTTTGAATGTGAGAGAAAGAAGATTATTGCTGCTTTTCATCTCATTATTGTAGCTTTATATTTTTGTTGTGTCATTATTCTGGTTTTTATGAGTTTTCTGGTGTTATTTTTCGATTTAATGGACTTAGAAGTCATGAGAAGCTCCAGTTTGTGGTCGTTCTTTGTTTGTTTGAATGCATTTATCCTTTGGATTGATTTAGAGCTTATAACACACTCATTTATTTAATAACTTCGGTAAGTTCTAAAAGGTGGCCAAAAAATGCTCTTGAATTATGCATGATGCTTCAAAATCTTAGTTAAAAAATGGTTGGTGATTGGTGAATTCCATCTAAGATTCTGCATGATTTTTGAAATTTTTATGGCTTACTTTTTGTTTTTCTTCAGCTCATAGTTCACTTAAAACTGAGTTTGAATGATTTACAATACGCCTAAAAAATTGTTTATGAGATATTCTGGATGCAATGATAATTGAATCATTAATTAGATGTGACAATTAAAAAAAAGGGAGAAACTAAAAATATATCGAGCATATCGAACCAATCAAGAATATCTAGTCAATCTTTGGTAAAAAAATATCACCGTGCTAGAGACGATGAAGGCAGCACTGTGTTTTGATAAGTACCTCTTATGGGTGCTACTAGGCTGTCATTTGTCAATAAAATAAATATAAAAGAAACAAATAATATCTTGGCCTATAATACACACATGCCTCCTAACAAATTAAGGTTTTGTTCATTTGCTCATATCTTAATCACAAAATACTAATAATGTAAACGCTGGTATAGAATATTTGGTAGCTAATCAAGATAAAGTTTATCAATAAAAAAGAGTTGCTCAAAAAAAAAAAAAAAAAGAAAGAGTTGCCAATATTTTTACTGAATCGAACACTACATTTGGTTTTTAAGTTGGTTGTTTGCACTAATGCAAAAATGAAATTGTTCAACGAGGGAAATGTTTTTTAGATGTCAATTATTAATTTTTATATTTCATTTTATTCGTAAACTATTTTACTCATTTCGTCGAGGGAAAAGACTTTGATGTGTTTTATGTTTTCATCATTGAATTAATAACAAACAATAAAATGGTATGCAAATGAAACGTAATTAACTTTATTTCCTTGACAGAATTCACGATATAAACAGGCCTTGCATTTGAAATGTTTGTAGGATTAACGACAATGAGAAAATTGAAAAAGCAAAAGAAAATCAAAAGTAACTACAGAAGTACAAGAAAAGAAAAAGGAAAGAAATACATAGGATCACTAAATGGATGCATAAAATAGGAGAAGGGCTATTTTAATGCTGAAATACGTGTTTCCACCCTTGATGGAGAAGTTGTTTACTAATAATTATTTTTAAATTTGCTGATAATACGATATCTCAGCATTAGTAAATGAAATGGTGAAAATCAAGCAAAAAGTTGGGTTTTAATGAAACGTTCCAATTTTTATAATTTTTTTTCTCTCTAAAGGATCGCTTTTGTATTAACACACCAAATAATGTCATTTTGCATCAACAAAAAAAACCCTCAAAACTATATAACAACAACGTATATTCAGCATACTCTCAAAAGTATACAATACAATACATTTCAGAAAGCACCGTTAGAATATATACTTGGTAGATCTTTCAAAGAAAGTTGTGCAGGAGGAAAAATGATGGCTAGTTTCTTATCCAATTTAAAAAACGACAGTAGTTTTATTAAAAAAGCACATCATAGTTTTCACTGTTTGGACTTTGGAGCATATGAATATATTTCAAGATAAAATTATACGCATTAATCTCACATGATTCAAACAAAAGGCGAAATCTCTCGCCCTGATATCTCCCATTGCTCCAGTCTCAAACAGTATTGTGAAAGATATAAATGAGGAGCCCAGCGACCTCCTAGGTTGGGTGATGAATTACGCAGTGACTCGCGTAAGGTGTTTCCCTACAGACCAGGCCTTCGGCTTAGCAGCATTGGAACACCCACACTGTGTGTATCCCTGGAATCGAACTCTTGACCTATTGGAACAAATCCTAACCTGAATACCAATTGGACTATGCCATGTGTGCTGATCCTAAATAACCTTAGTCGATGGAAGGCTTTTTATTCCACCTCTATCACATCCTTTGTTATATTGATTATTATCTATGTATTTAAATCATATCAAGCTAATACACACATAAGATGTTCTTGTATAATATAATAAAAATGTGACAGATGATTTTATCCTACATCCTTTGTTATATTGATTATCACCTATGTATTTAAGTGATATCAAGCTAATACACATAACATGGTCTGGTATAATATAATAGAAATGTGATAGATGATTTTCCCCTACGTTAATCTATCTTAAAAGACAAAAAAATTTTTGCATCTTGAAATGTAAACTTTTCTTAGAAAAAAGAAAAGACTGGATTCCTTAAAAGGTATATATTCCCGAATCCATCAAAGGCTGGTTTTTAAATGTCAATGTAGATTTCTTTTCCGCCAATTTAACAGCATAAAAGATAGTAAAATACTATCGAGCGGGTAAAGATTCATTAATTCCAAATAGAATGATAAATACATACATTTTTTTAAAAAAAAAACACACTCTTGTCAATTTTACACCATTGATTTTATCTTATGATTTATAAAAAAAAGTAAGCATTTATCATTATCCTAATTGTAATATGTTATTGATAATGAATATTTATTACCGTTTGTGCTCGATTTGATGAAGTATCTGTAAGAAAGAAGAAAAAAAAGATATCAACCGTAAAAAGATTACATCTCTTCCAACTCTTAAACGCTGATGATGTGGAGTTGTATCATGTATGTGACAATATCCTTATTCATAAACAAAAAATTTAGCCATTTAGGCTACCTTTATTTCATGGTTCAAATCAAAACATTTATCTAAGGAAAAAAACTTAAGGTGACTAAAAAAAGAAAAATTCTTAAGTCAATTTAATTCCTTTTTTATATGGTCATCGACCAAAAAAAAATAATATTCACGTGAAATAGTGGTATTACCTATGAAACCAAAAAATATTAAAGAACATGCTCAAAAAATAAAATTTTTTTGCATAGATGAAATCGTAAATTATGTATGTCATTGAAGATATAATAAATTACACATAAATACTTTGATTTATTAATCGACATCATTCACGTTATTTTTTTTGGAAAAATGGAACTTTTATTTCAACATAATATAACAAATATTTACATCCACAGTATCTAATGGTCTACCATATGTTCATCTTATACTAAGTATAAAAATCATTTACAGAGATCTGGAGCATTGATCGATAAACTACATCTTGGTACACATGCAAAACCTGTGGCATTTGTCGAATATTTCTATGCACTAACTGATTCCTCAGTACCAAATGATAGATAGTGTTTGACGATAGATATATCTCCATTCTGTTTTGCAGCCTTCAGCTTGCTCTGTGTCCTTTAGGTTGGACGAAATCCAGTCCTGAATAGTGAATGAATTGAAGAATTGTTGCCGTGACTCAGGCCGAAGGAGGTGATTCCATATCATTCACGGCCACCTGCAATCTCGTAATGCATGGAAAATATCTTCCTCATAATGCCCATAAGTATCACAAGAGCTGTCACTTGCAATCCTACGATGCTGAAGGAACGATTTGGTTGGCAATGAATGATGGCAAATTTGCCAAAGGAATAGGTGAAGACGACGTGGTACGGACATGCGCCAGATAATATCTCAACATGAATGTGCAGGGGTGTCGGCTGGCATGAATAATGTGCAAGTACTGGAGACATCAAAATGGCCGGATTTTGTAGACTTCCATTTAACCATTGTTTCACCTTCTACACTCGAAATCGAGATAATGTCAATATTAGTTGCTAGTGTCGGAAGAACATATTGAGAACGATGCTATTCAAGTTTTCTTCATCAAACTCTAAGGTAATAGTGACAACATAAAAGACGTATACATGTTTATAAGACTGAAAATTTAACTTTAGGTATTCTCGTTGTTTGATCGGTTTATATTATTTATGACTTTACTTTCACGTTATAAATGCATAATACTGAACTGTAATACTCGACTGACAATAGATAAGAAAATACCTTAAGTTGATAAAGACATATTATTCTCATTTCAATAGCATTGATTCTCACTTTATGATCATTTTTATTTATCGATCCATTAAGATGGTGTGTATTTATCAGTTGCCTAATAACTAAAACTAACCTACAAAATCACGATTCAAAGGATTTTTCTTTATCCTTAATACAGTAAAAAAATATAGTACCGGTTTTTTTGTTTATGTATAAAACCAAATTTTTTTAAGCAGTTTTGTTTTTTAAAAAACCAAACTGAACAAACCAATAATAAACTTTTTTATCAGTCCAACTTGGTTGGATCCATTTTGGTTTTTCTCGGTTTCTCAAATTACCTAAAATTGTTAGCTAAAAAATTAATTTGTTGGCCAAAAAGCAAATGCAACTATGAAGAAAAAAATGCAAAAAGTTGAATATTTATAAACTTCATAATACTCCTGTTAGATAATAGTCAACACCAAAAAAAAACATCCTTGATATACTTGCAATCTGACAAACATCTAAGGAACAAACATAAAATAAATTATTTAACACTCTACTAAGTATTTTCTTATATACCAGTTTAGAGGTGACTTGCTATATAAATACTACTTTAAAAGCATCAGTACCTAAACCCCACAACTACAACATTAAGCTCTTCGCTATAGTTATAAGTGTTGTCTCATATACAAACTCAGATTTATTAGAGAACAAAACTGACATTCTGTACAGCATAGGGATGAGCCGAGCTCAACACTGGAAGAGCCGAGCTCAACGCTGGATGAGCTGAGCTGAACATAGGATGAATAGAGCTCATCACAGAAAGAGCTCAGCACAGATATGAGCTCAAGAACTCAGCACAGGGATGAGCTCAACACAACGAAGAGCTCAACACAGAGAAGAGCTCAAGAACTCAGCACAGAGATGAGCTCAACACAGGGAAGAGCTCAACATGCAAACCGAGGCGAGTTCAGGACTCTGTCCTTAAGACAAATTGCTCCGGTATACTGTGTCCAACCGGAAATTGCAAACGTCTCCTAGGATACAACGGCTAATAGTTCGAACGAGTGGCACTACTACGTAAGAACTCCACGAACCTGACAAATGTTCTGACTTCTTGGATTGATGAAATGCAGTAGCAGTGTATGCAATATGCAGCAGTAGTTTATGTAGAATGCTTGTATGCAGTAGGAGAAGAGAAGGAAAATTTCTGTGTTTTTCAGAAGCAGTGCACTGCCTCCATTTATAGAGAGAAATCTTGGAGGTTACGGCAACCCACGACCGCACTGATCAGCCAGCAACCCCCACGCATCCCACGACTGCTTATGATCGGCCATTAACCCATGACTGATAGGAATCAGTCAGCTGAAATTGTCAGCTTAATCTGAACTGTTAGATCGTAAGATTAAATCATAACCGTAGGATCAAGTAAATTATTTTTTGGAACAATTTAAAAGAAAATTTGTCCAAAAAGATAAGAACCGAGCGGGCAAGCCACGAGCCACGAGCCCGAGCACGAGCCGGCCAGACAGGCGGGCGGTGGCGCGCGCACGTGTGGCTCTTTCTAGGTCTTCCCTCCGGTCAAAAACTTCTCATGCCCTTAGGGCACATCTAAAGTGCCTCTCCTAGCACTATATTTGGTGTCATTTTCCCTTCAATTTTCCAATGTGATATATTTGCAAAAAAGTGATGTGTCTTCTTCTTATGAAGCTACATCACCAATTTTCCAATTTGCAACCAATTTTTATTCCTACTTTGAGCATTAATTTTTCATTCATCCGGTATCAAAATTGAGTGATTCAAAAGCCTAAAATCATCTACTCATTACGTAGATAATTTAGGATTCATTAGTTTTCATTTTTGATTAACGAAAACAAATCTTAATTAAGCTCAAAGTAGTTGCTCACCAACTTTGGACAAACTCATTTACAAATTTTTCTCCAACAATCCTCCACATGAATGGAAATTAATGCAAGTGCAGATGCAGACTCTAACAAGAAGTCAGACAATTAAATGTTGCATCAGAAGAGGTAGCTTCTCGCTTTGAACCTTTCGTAGTGATGTACCATCGGATTCACTCGGCTAAGTAGTGACTTGATGTCTTGAACTAGTCAGCCTTTGCTGTGAACCTAGACAACAATACTCACACAACATTTCCTTTAACACTATTTTGGTTCTCATGGTTGTGTTCGTTTTCACCATGAACAACCTGGTTTCAGAAAGCGTTTTAGAGATTTCTTTGCCTCATAGAATTCTCATAGAAGCGGCCCCACTTCACACTTACATAGGTGATTCCTATCAGGAGCATTCTGCCATACCCCACTTGATGTATCAAGATATATGTCATCATTAAAAGCTTTAGCTTACCCTAAATATTCTCTGCAGACAGCACTTTTATATAGTGGAATGAGTAAGTGATAAACTGAACTTCATAACTTAGTTGTCCCATTGAACCAAGATTCTGGGATCTCCAGTCAACAAGGTTGGGTTACCGTTACAAAGACTCTTGCGTAGTAGGCTTAAGTCTCATTCCGTTTGTCAATTTTGACATCTGATCTCTAGGCAAGCCTTTTGTAAGCGGATCCACAAGATTCTCCTTTGATTTTATGTAATCAATGGAAATCACGCCATTAGAGATCAATTGCTTAATGGTATTATGTCTTCGACGTATGTGTCGTGACTTACCATTGTAGATGCTGCTTTGTGCCCGTCCTGTAGCAGACTGACTATCACAGTGTATGCTGATAGGAGCGATTGGCTTAGGCCAACATGGAACATCTTCTAGGAAATTTCGAAGCTATTCAGCCTCTTCTCCAGCTTTATCTAATGCTATAAACTCAGGTTCCATAGTGGACCGAGCTATGCACGTTTGTTTTGTAGACTTCCATGACACAACACTACTACCAACAGTGAATATGTATCCAATGGTGGACTTAGAGTCCTTGCTATCTGATATCCAATTCGCATCACAATATCCTTCCAATACTGCTGGATATCTTGTATAGTGTAATCCAAGGTTCATTGTGTACTTCAGGTACCTCATCACTCTATTTAGAGCTTTCCAATGATCTTCACTTGGATTACTGGTAAACCTGCTCAATTTGTTTACTGAACAAGCTAAGTCTGGTCTTGTACAGTTTGTTATGTGCATCAGACTTCCAATTACCTGTGAGTATTTCAATTGAGCTACAGGTTCACCTCGATTCTTTCTTAAGTGTATACTTAAGTTTAGTGGGGTCTTTATTGGTTTTGTATCAAACATATTGAATCGTTTGAGAATAGATTCAATATAATGAGTTTGCGACATAACAAGGCCTTCAGTTATCCGAGAAATTTTAATCCCTAGAATAATATTGGCAACCCCTATATCTTTCATATCAAAATTTCGTGTTAACATCTTCTTGGTATTCAAGATGATGTCACGAGTACTGCCGATGATAAGCATGTCGTCTACATATAGAAATACTATCACATAAGCGTCTGGTGTGTTCTTGATGTACACATACTTGTCACACTTGTTGATCCTGAAGCCATTTAACACCATTGCCTCATCAAACTTCAAATGCCACTGTTTGGGTGCTTGTTTAAGTCCGTACAAAGACTTAACAAGTTTACACACCTTTTTCTCTTGCCCTGGTACAACAAACCCTTCAGGTTGCTCCATATAAATTTCTTCTTCTAACTCACCGTTCAGGAAGGCAGTCTTCACATCCATCTGATGGATTTCTACGTCGTAGACTGCAGCGATAGCAACTAGCATCCTTATTGAAGTGATCCTAGTTACTGGTGAGTAGGTATCAAAAAAGTCAAAGCCTTCCTTTTGTCGATAGTCTTTAGCTACAACCGGGTCTTGTACTTGTCAATAGACCCATCCTCTTTTAGCTTTTTCTTAAAGATCCACTTGCATCCGAGTGGTTTACTTCCTGGTGGAAGATCAACCAGCTCCCAAGTGTGATTTTGAAGAATCGATTCTATTTCATTGTTTACTGCCTCTTTCCAGAAGGGAGCTTCTGGAGTTGACATCGCCTCAGAAAAGGTTCTTGGATCGTTTTCTACCAAATATGTTAGAAAATCTGGTCCAAAAGATGTTGGTATTCTGGCTCGTTTGCTTTGATGCAGTTCCTCAATTTCTTGAGGAGTCGTCTCACTCACTCGCTTACTAGTGCTTGCTTCTTCGTTGTTTTTGTCTTTCTGTGGAAAGACATCTTCAAAGAACATTGCATTTCTTGATTCCATGACAACATTCTTATGTATGTCAGGAATGTCCGACTTGTGCACCAAGAATCGATATGCACTACTGTTAGTTGCATATCCTATGAATATGTAATCAATTGTTTTAGGCACAATTCTAACATGTCTTGGTTTAGGTATAGCAACCTTCGCCAGACACCCCCACACTTTCAAGTATTTGTAACTATACTTATGGCCTTTCCAAAGCTCGAATGAGGTTTTATCCATCTTCTTAGATGGAATTCTATTTAAAATGACGTTGGCCGAGAGAATTTCTTCCCCCTAAAAGTTCTGTGGTAAACCCGAACTTATCAACATAGCATTCATCATCTCTTTTAAAGTACGGTTTTTGCGTTCAGCAATACCATTCGATTGAGGTGAATATGTTGCAGTCGTTTGATGAATAATGCCATGTTCTGAACAGAATTCATTAAACGGTGTGTCATATTCGCCACCTCTATCACTACGAATTGTCTTAATTCGTTTGCTAAGTTGATTCTCAACTTCATTTTTATAGTCCTTGAAAGCATCAAGGGCCTCTTCTTTGCTACTTAGCAAATAGACATAACAGTATCGTGTGCAATCATCGATAAAAGTTACGAAATACTTTTTACCACCTCTTGTTTACACAAATTTTAAATCACACACATCGGTATGAATTAAATCCAAAGGTTCAGTGTTCCTTTTACACAGACTTGGCGTTTTTCTTTATTAATGTTCAGTTTTGGTAATAAGTCAAGATTAATCATTCTTTGTATTGACTTATAATTAACATGTCCTAAACGATAATACCATAAACAAGAAGACTCAAGCATATAAGCAGAAGTAGAAGCATTCTTATTAGCCTCTTCAGACAAAGTTTTCTTGGGTACAACTGTCATTACACTTAACTTGAACATATTATGAGTTAAGTACCACTTTCCCAGAAACACCCCATTCTTACTCAAAATAAACTTATTACAATCAAATACTAGTCTAAATCCATGACTGACTAGTAAAGCTCCAGAAACTAAGTTCTTACGGATGTCAGAAACGTGCAGTACATCTCGCGGAGTCAATTCCTTTCCTGAAGTCATCTTCAGAATCACATTGCCCGAACCTTAAATCTTTGAGCTATCAGAGTTTCCCATGTACAGCTTTTCATCATTCTTAGCCGGAGAATAGTGTAGCACCCTGACCCGGACAGCGGAATCCGAACCGGTGCACCCGTTGTAGCTTACTGAGAAGACTACAAGACGTTTCATCTCTCGAATACACATCATCACTGACGTAAGAGAAATAAGTGCGGAAACATGAATCTAACGAATCTCAACCATCAAATTCATACATCAAATGATAATAATATCTCAAAGGGTGGTCACAGTAATAACAAACTAAATCCTCAAGAGCATGTAAGATCTGAAATAAATAACAACTGTCTCAACTATCTCCCAGAATGTCTCTATGTATCCCATTCAGCCCACTCGCCATCGTCTTCTATGAATATCATATCGTAGCTAGGCTCATCTGCAATGACAGAGGTAGTACCCTTAGCGAAAAACGCTAGCAAGTAACCCGCTTATAAGACATACGGGATCAACACATGGCAAGACATGAGTAATAAGTACTTCAAGGGGTAATGGGGCACATGTCTTGTATACTTTCAAAAGCATAGATTTAACAGCACAAGAACACAAAACAGTAATCCATAACCACTAACAATTAACAATCATTCAAGTCACATACCAATTAACCCAACTGACTCACATGATGCATGACAAAATATGCACTACACTACACAATCACAAATGCATGAGCAATTTCTTTTCAAAATAGTGCAATGCATGTCACAATGTCCGGTCTCGTAACTTTATACCCCGTAACGCACCCCGGCTTATATTTCCATCCCGGTTAACGTTACAGACAACTTTATACCGTGTAATGCACCTCGGCTTATATTTCCATCCCGATTAACATTACAGACAACTTTATACCCTGTAACGCACCCCGGCTTATATTTCCATCCCGGTTAACGTTACAGACACTTTGTGCCCTGTAATGCACCCCGGCTTATATTTCCATCCCGGTTAACATTACAGGTCACCTTCGCAAATTTGTGCCGAAACACAGCTCTTTCAAAACAATGTGCAAATGCAAGTGCCATGATGCAAGGCTCCTCGTTTCAATCACATTCTTGTTCACATAGATTCAATTCACATTCAGATCAATCAATCATAAAAGGTACCCCTCACTTGCTCATCAATGCTTATGCTTCCAGCTAGGTCGTCAACACTTAACCTTGATTTTAAAGTTCACAAACCAATGTGAGAACAACTACCATCCTTCATTGGACTCTACAAAACTCGTACGTTCATTTCCTAACCCTTCTAAGTCATCCCCGTTGAAATCCGATTCGAATACCCTTCAATTTCTCCAAACTTGATTCACCTTCTTAAGTCATGTTCTCAAGACTTAGACTAACTTCAATCAGGTCCTAAGAAGCCTCTAAGGTCCCCCAAAGAGTCCCTTAGCTTCCCTCTTTCTTCCCTTAATTTTCTCCAAAATTGATGGACATCATACCCTCACATCGATCGATCGATGTCCATCAGAGGACATCGATCTCTCAACCTTCTTCATCATCGATCGATCGATGTCCATCAAAGGACATCGATCTCTCAGCTCCTCTCCACATCGATCGATCGAATTACTTCATCCCCTCACTTCGATCGATCGATGTCCACTATTTTAGGACAGAAACTTTGCGGTTTCTGCAGAAACTGCAGAACCCTAACTCCAATGGATCCCAAACTTCATCCCAATCAATCCAAGCCTAATCTCTGCTACCATCTCATGCTTAAAGCACAGATTGAACGCTATACAAATAACAAGCAAAGAGTCAAGCCTATAACTCAATTATCCCAACCTTATCAATCCAAAGATTACACCTTTCACCCTCAAACCCCACCTAACAATGAAATCACAGCAAGAAGGGATTCAAGGGGTAGGGATTTGCATGATTTCACGAAGCCAACAAATACAAAACGATTTCCAACATATAACGGCCAAATCATCGACACCAAAAACACATAAATCATATACAAGTAATCACGCAACGAAACTACTGCATGGTGATCCATTTTTGATATCAAAACTAGGCCATTTTCTTTCACAAATCGTAAGAACTTATAAGTAGATTACTTGCCTTTGATTACTCGAAGACGGATTGGAGTACGAATGGAGAACGGGTTGAAAATCTTGAAGCTTTCTTCCTTAGGGTTGCTAAAGGGGAAGGAATCGCCTAGGAGGAGAGGAGGTGAACGTCGGTTTCTTTCTGTGAATGAGAGAAACTGACGTTCAGTCAGTTTTTATATGGAATGGGGAAAATTTGGAGTTTCTAAATTATATCATATTTTCTTATTTATTTTAAAGGATGATTTCTACTACTGAATTCAAAATTAAATCCTAATTAATTCTAATATTTAAACTATTAATTAATTCATATTAATCCTATTATTTAATTCATAATTTATTACTGTTGACCGTCATTAATCTCATTTAATTCCTTCTTTGTCTTTTAATTTTCCTACGGAGGGTGCGGGACATAACATTCCACCCCCTTACAAAAAGTTTCGTCCTCGAAACTAGCGTACCTTATTGGAAGAGGTGTGGATATAGCTCCTTCATTTGCTCCTCAAGTTCCCACGTGGCTTCACGCTCCGTATGATTACCCCACTGAACTTTGACATACGGAATGACGCGTCTGCGTAGGACTTGATCTTTTCTATCCACAATTTTCATTGGATGTTCTTCATAAGTGATATCTTCCTTAACATCCAATGGTTGTGCCTCAAGGACATGGCTCGGGTCCGATACGTATCTCCTTAGTTGAGATACGTGAAATACGTTATGGACTTGGGACAAGCTCGGAGGCAAGGCTAATCTGTATGCTCTTTCACCAACTTTACCAAGCACTTCATAAGGGCCAAAATATCTAGGGCTTAATTTGCCCTTCATTCCAAACCTTGCAACTCCCTTGGTGGGTGAAACTCGTAGATAAACCTTTTCACCTTCCTCAAACTCCAAGGGTCGCCTTTTTGTATGGGCCCAACTCCTATTACGATCTTGAGCCACCCTTAGTCTCTCTCTTATCACTTTCACCTTCTGTATTGTTTGTTCAACCAGCTCTGGTGCAGTGATCGTCTTTTCCCCAACTTCGTCCCAACACACCGGGGACCTGCACTTACGTCCGTATAAAGCTTCAAACGGTGCAAGCCAATTGCACTGTGATAGCTATTATTATAAGAAAATTCCATCAACTTCAACATGCTATCCCAGTTTCTTTTGAAGTCCAAGGCGCATGCTCTCAACATATCCTCCAAAGTTTGGATGGTTCTCTCGGATTGTCCATCCGTTTGAGGATGGTACGCGGTACTCATTCTTAGCTCGGTGCCCATCGCCTTCTGAAATGCCCTCCAAAACTTAGAAGTGAACTTGGGATCACGGTCTGACACAATACTGACAGGGACTCCGTGCAAGCTCACAATGTTATCCACATAGGTGTTGGATAGTTTCTCATATGAGGTACCATGTGGCATGGCTATGAAATGGGCTGTCTTCATTAAACGGTCTACAATCACCCAAATCATCTCATTTCCATTTCTGGTCTTGGGTAATCCCATCACGAAGTCCATAGTCACGTGCTCCCACTTCCATTCTGGAATCTCTAGTGGCTTCATTAAACCACCAGGTCGTTGATGTTCGGCCTTAACCAGTTGGCATACCAAGCATCTCTCCACATACTCTGCTATGCTTTTCTTCATCCCCATCCACCAATAGTTCTGTTTGAGGTCCTTATACATCTTTGTGCTGCCGGGGTGGATGGATAACCTTGAGTTATGAGCTTCGCGCAACAATTCCTTTCGAAGCTCATCATGGTTAGGTACCCACAACCTATTCTGAAACCATAAACTTCCATCTTCTCGCAATTGGAAATCTTTTACTGGTCCTGCAGCTAGTTTGTCACGGATTCCTCTTAGCGCTGTGTCACCATACTGCGCTTCTTTGATCCTGTCCACCAAGTCTGGACTGATGGATAAAGCCGTCAGAACATTCGCCACTGAGTCCACCACTTCGAGATCAAACTCCTCCATCTCTCTTTCTAACAGAGACTGTCTTACGTGGCTAGACTTTATGCTCAAACTTAAGGGACAATTTCAAGAGTTGTTAGACAAGAAATTAATTCGCCCCAGTGTATCACCTTGGGGAGCTCCAGTTCTATTTGTAAAGAAGAAGGATGGCAGTATGAGGTTGTGCATTGACTACCGAGAACTGAATAAGATTACCATCAAGAACAAATATCCCTTGCCAAGGATTGTGGATTTATTTGATCAGCTAAAGGGAGCTCGCTGGTTCTCAAAGATTGATCTTCGTCAAGGGTATCATCAGCTGCTTGTGAAAGCCGGAGACGTACCTAAAACGGCTTTTCAGACTCGATACAGGCATTACGAATTCTTAGTGATGCCTTTTGGACTAACTAATGCCCTAGCAGCTTTTATGGACTTGATGAATACCGTGTTCCGAGAACAGTTGGATCAATTTGTGGTGGTGTTCATTGATGACATCTTGGTCTATTTCCCCGACGAACAAGCACATGCTGAACACTTAAGGGTGGTGTTGCAAATTCTGAGGCAACAGAAGCTTTATGCCAAATTCAGCAAGTGTGAATTTTGGCTAAGAAGTGTAGCTTTTCTCGGTCACGTGATTTCGGAGGATGGGATTTCTGTGGATCCTAAAAAGATAGAAGCCATCACGGAATGGCCGAGACCTACCAACGTGACTGAAGTGAGAAGCTTTCTAGGCTTAGCAGGCTACTACAGGAAGTTCGTTGAGGGATTCTCAACCATAGCAGTTCTATTGAGTCGACTTATGCAGAAGAAAACTAAGTTCGAGTGGACTGCTGAATGCGAGCAGAGCTTTACCGAGCTCAAGAAGAGATTGACCACGGCCCCGGTGTTGGCACAACCCTCCGGCACCGACGGTTTTGTGATCTATAGTGACGCGTCCAAGAAAGGATTAGGTATGTACATCATTACAATTAATGCAATGTATATACATCTGCTAGTCCTAAAGTAACCTTATGTTTATAGGTTGTGTCTTGATGCAAAATGAACGGGTCATTTTGTACGCGTCAAGACAGTTGAAACCATATGAGCAGAACTACCCGACGCATGACTTGGAGCTAGCAGCTATGATATTTGCTCTTAAGATCTGGAGACACTATTTGTACGGAGAAAAGTGTGCCGTATTCACTGATCACAAGAGCTTAAAGTACTTATTCTCGCAGAAGGGAGCCATTCTATAGGGTGCCTTAGATATAGGCTCGGCTCCAGGGATCAAGTTGATTTCGAACTCCACTGCTCTCGATGGCGGAACTCCCAGCAAATCATCCGGAAATACGTCCTTGAACTCATTGATTACCGGAATCTGATCTATGGAGGGAACTTCTTGCTTAGCATCTATAGCGTACACCATATATCCCTCTGCTCCCTTTTGCAAAGCCTTAAAGGCCTTAATCGCTGTCACGTACATCTTCTTTGGGGCCTTGGTTAACTTGACGTTTCCTTGTACCGTTATTTCATTTATATCAGAGTCCTTAACGGTTACTTGTTTGAGTTTACAGTCAATATTGGCATGATTCTTGGTCAGCCAATCCATGCCCAATATTACATCAAAGTCCTTCATCGGAATTGAAACTAATGTCACCGAAAACATCCTTCCGTTCAACTCCAACTCACAATCTTTGTACTGGTGGTGGGATACCAGCACTTGTTCGCCGGCTGCTTGCACTCTAAATGGGTTCTCAAGCCATTCAGGTAAACAGTCGAGTCCTTTGGCGAATCGCTTAGAGATGAAGGAGTGACTAGCTCCGCTATCAAACAATACGTTTGCAGGTACTTTATTAACTAGGATCACACCTAAACACAAAAGTGTAGCGCATAAAGGTGTTCACATAAGACACATTTAATCATCAACTTAAAAGACTAAAATTCAACTTAAGCTACTATTATTAAACTTAAGTCGTACCTGTCACAACGTTGGCGTCCTCCTGTACCTCAGCGTCCGTCATCGCGTGACTCTCGTATTGGGCCTGCCTTTCTGCTGCTGGGCCGGCCCTGCTGCTGCCTGAGGCTTGGGGTTCCGTTCGGAGCAATCCTTAATCCTATGGCCTGCCTTTCCACATTTGAAGCACGCTCCGGTTATTTTTCAACATTCACCCACGTGTCTCCTCTGGCAGTGTGGGCATTCTGCAGGTGCTTGACGATCAGGCCGGTTCTGTTGCGGTGCCCTCTGAACTGGCCCCGCCTGCCCTTTTCTAGGGATCTTGACCCAACGTCCGGGCCTCCCACCGCTTGGCTCTTCCCTTGGCCTCTTGCTCGACTCGTCACGAGCCTCCTTAGTCTGTGACCTGCGCATGTCACTCTCCACGCAGTAACATGCATCCAACATCTCCTCAAAAGTCTTCAAGCTGGACCCCGCTATAGCTGTCCGTATGCGAGGGTTCAGACCTTCCTCGAATTTCAGCATTTTCATTCTGTTGTTCTCCAATACCATGGGCGTGAATTTGCCCAAGGCATGGAATCTATCCGCATAGTCTGAAACAGTCATCCTCCCTTGTTCAAATTTGTCGAACTGTCTCATCTTCTCCAAAATGGCAGTCTCAGGCACATAGTAATCTTTGTAGGCCTGCACGAATTGTCTCCACTAAATAAGAGGAGTCATCTTTGGCAGCATGCCATTCCACCAGGCATTAGCTCTGCTGATCAGCAATGGTGTGGCTACATCCACCTTGAGTTCTTCAGGCACTTGCACAAGCCTGAAGCCAGAACCCAGCCACCTCTGGGTCAGTGGTCCCTTCAAAGTTTGGGGCATGCATCTTGCGCATCTCCCCAATATAATATCTGATGCCTTGCTGGGGAGGTGGTGGAGGGGGAGGTTGCTGTTGCTGCTGGGCAACTCCTTGCGCTATCACTGTGATAGCGTCTATCAGTGCTTGCGGTACTAGAACTGGTGGTGGTGGTGGTGGAGGGTTCTCGTTTCCATTACCAACGTTTCCTTGGTTATCTCTCCTGGGAGGCATTTTCTGCAAAACCAACGCTTATTAGCATTCAGCAATTCCAAAAGTAAGTACTGAAGGCCCATATGCGTTGTACAAGGTGGAATTCGTATGCTAAATAAAATAATATTTATTGATTAACTTTTATCGCGCTCGCACACACCCATCCCAATCAAACATACATATAGGATCACATTCTTAGACCTAAAGATCAACTTAGGGTGAAAATCGTAACTTAAGACTCTACACGTCATAACCTAGGTCTCCGAGGTAGATCTGAAGCCTAGGCTCTGATACCACTTGTAGCGCCCCGACCCGGACAGCAGAATCCAAACCGGTGCATCCATCGTAGCTTACTGAGAAGACTACAAGACGTCTCATCTCTTGAATACACATCATCACTGACGTAAGAGAAATAAGTGCGGAAACATGAATCTAACGAATCTCAACCATCAAATTCATACATCTAATGATAATAATATCTCAAAGGGTGGTCACAGTTTTAACAAACTAAATCCTCAAGAGCATGTAAGATCTGAAATAAATAACAACTGTCTCAACTATCTCCCAGAATGTCTCTATGTATCCCATTCAGCCCACTCGCCATCGTCTTTTATGAATATCATATCGTAGCTAGACTCATCTGCAATGACAGAGGTAGTACCCTTAGCGAAAAACGCTAGCAAGTAACCCGCTTATAAGACATACGGGATCAACACATGGCAAGACATGAGTAATAAGTACTTCAAGGGGTAATGGGGCACATGTCTTGTATACTTTCAAAAGCATAGATTTAACAGTACAAGAACACAAAACAGTAATCCATAACCACTAACAATTAACAATCATTCAAGTCACATACCAATTAACCCAACTGACTCACATGATGCATGACAAAATATGCACTACACTACACAATCACAAATGCATGAGCAATTTCTTTTTAAAACAGTGCAATGCATGTCACAATGTCCGGTCTTGTAACTTTATACCCCGTAACGCACCCCGGCTTATATTTCCATTCCGGTTAACGTTACAGACAACTTTATACCCTGTAATGCACCTCGGCTTATATTTCCATCCCGATTAACATTACAGACAACTTTATACCCTGTAACGCACCCCAGCTTATATTTCCATCCCGGTTAACGTTACAGACACTTTGTGCCCTGTAATGCACCCCGGCTTATATTTCCATCCCGGTTAACATTACAGGTCACCTTCGCAAATCTGTGCCGAAACACAGCTCTTTCAAAACAATGTGCAAATGCAAGTGCCATGATGCAAGGCTCCTCGTTTCAATCACATTCTTGTTCACATAGATTCAATTCACATTCAGATCAATCAATCATAAAAGGTACCCCTCACTTGCTCATCAATGCTTATGCTTCCAGCTAGGTCGTCAACACTTAACCTTGATTTTAAAGTTCACAAACCAATGTGAGAACACCTACCATCCTTCATTGGACTCTACAAAACTCGTACGTTCATTTCCTAACCCTCCTAAGTCATCCCCGTTGAAATCCGATTCGAATACCCTTCAATTTCTCCAAACTTGATTCACCTTCTTAAGTCATGTTCCCAAGACTTAGACTAACTTCAATCAGGTCCTAAGAAGCCTCTAAGGTCCCCCAAAGAGTCCCTTAGCTTCCCTCTTTCTTCCCTTCATTTTCTCCAAAACTGATGGACATCATACCCTCACATCGATCGATCGATGTGACTTCATACCCTCACATCGATCGATCGATGTCCATCAGAGGACATCGATCTCTCAACTCCCTCTACATCGATCGATCGATGTCCGTCAGAGGACATCGATCTCTCAACCTTCTTCCACATCGATCGATCGATGTCCATCAGAGGACATCGATCTCTCAGGTCCTCTCCACATCGATCGATCGAAGTACTTCATCCCCTCACTTCGATAGATCGATGTCCACGATTTTAGGACAGAAACTTTGCAGTTTCTGCAGAAACTGCAGAACCCTAACTCCAATGGTTCCCAAACTTCATCCCAATCAATCCAAGCCTAATCCCTGCTACCATCTCATGCTTAAACCACAGATTGAACGCTATACAAATAACAAGCAAAGAGTCAAGCCTATAACTCAATTATCCCAACCTTATCAATCCAAAGATTACACCTTTCACCCTCAAACCCCACCTAACAATGAAATCACAGCAAGAAGGGATTCAAGGGGTAGGGATTTGCACGATTTCACGAAGCCAACAAATACAAAACGATTTCCAACATATAACGGCCAAATCATCGACACCAAAAACACATAAATCATATACAAGTAATCACGCAACGAAACTACTGCATGGTGATCCATTTTTGATATCAAAACTAGGCCATTTTCTTTCACAAATCGTAAGAACTTATAAGTAGATTACTTGCCTTTGATTACTCGAAGACGGATTGGAGTACGAATGGAGAACGGGTTGAAAATCTTGAAGCTTTCTTCCTTAGGGTTGCTAAAGGGGAAGGAATCGCCTAGGAGGAGAGGAGGTGAACGTCGGTTTCTTTCTGTGAATGAGAGAAACTGACGTTCAGTCAGTTTTTATATGGAATGGGGAAAATTTGGAGTTTTTAAATTATATCCTATTTTCTTATTTATTTTAAAGGATGATTTCTACTACTTAATTCAAAATTAAATCCTAATTAATTCCAATATTTAAACTCTTAATTAATTCACATTAATCCTATTATTTAATTCATAATTTATTACTGTTGACCGTTATTAATCTCGTTTAATTCCTTCTTTGTCTTTTAATTTTCCTACAGAGGGTGCGGGGCATAACAAATAGTTTCTGGACATCGCCCTGTTTGCACAGACATGTCGAGTTGCTCTAGTGTCCACTCACCATTCACGAGGATTTCCTACTGCGTTGCACTCAGAAACAACAGCGCACAAATCCAGATCATCCATCTGGCTGACAAGGTTGGCTTTCGTTTTTTTCTGCTTTTTCTTGGGCTTACGACAGTCAACACTGCGGTGCCCCTGAATTCCACAATTATAACATTTTCCAGTGAACTTTTTGGTGACTTTCTTGCCTTTAGGGTTCACTCTGACAGGATTTACCTTTTTCTTTTTCTTTGCCTCTGCGACATGCGCCTTCGCATGACTAGAACTCGAACTTGGCTTTCTTTCGGATCTGAGGTTGTCCTCCTCTATACGGAGTCGAACAATTAGATCCTCCAATGTCATCTCATTTCGCTTATGTTTGAGATAGCTTCTAAATTCCCTACACGAAAGAGGTAGCTTCTTTATCATAGATGCCACTATGAAACATTCACTGAGCGACATGCCCTCTTCTTCCATTTCGGCCACTAACATCTAAAGTTCCATAATCTGAGAAACAATAGTCTTGGAGTCTGACATTTTAAAATCAAGAAATTTGCCAACGACAAACTTCGTTGTACCGGTATCCTCCGTGCGGTACTTCTTATCTAAGGCCATCCACAGTGACTTTGCAGTTTTAAAGGTACAATACAGTCGGTACAAGTACAACGAATTGTCTAAACAGCTTAAAATATGACTCAAGCAAACATAATTACTATAATTCCATGCTTCAGCCATCAAACTGTTTTGCATATTCTGATGTTGATCTTCAACCGGAACCACCTCCGGAGGATCCTCAGTCAGCATTTTAGCCAAACCCATCGTTATCAAGAAAACAGCATCTTTTGCTGCCAACATTTGAAGAAACTGCCTCTAAACTTTTCCGGCTTCTCAAACTGTCCAACCGCAGGGACAGGAGCAGGAACATGCGCAGCAACAATAGGTGCAATTGGAACATCATTGTTCTGTTCATGAGAACCAACGTGTACGACATTGAACAAATTAGAGCTTTCGTTCTCCATCACGTTTCAGTTTCTGACAAATGTAGAAACAAGAAGTCAGTATACAAATAGAATACTGTAAATAAACCGGTACAAAACTGAGATAAGAACAAAGAATTTGTCTTAAGTTTGTTGTCTCATATATAAACTCAGATTTATTAGAGAACAAAACTGACATTCTGTACAGCACAGGGATGAGCTGAGCTCAACGCAGGAAGAGCTGAGCTCAATGCAGAAAGACCTGAGCTCAGCGCAGGAAGAGCAGAGCTCAATGCAGGAAGAGCTGAGCTCAATGCTGGATGAGCTGAGCTGAACATAGGATGAACAGAGCTCATCACAGAAAGAGCTCAGCATAGAGATGAGCTCAAGAACTCAGCACAGAGATGAGATCAACACAGGGAAGAGCTCAACACAGAGAAGAGCTCAACATGCAAACCGAGACGAGTCCAGGACTCTGTCCTTAAGACGAATTGGTCCGGTATACTGAGCCCAACCGGAAATTGCAAACGTCTCCCATGATACAACGGCTAATAGTTCGAACGAGTGGCACTACTACGTAAGAATTCTACGAACCTGACAAATGTTCTGACTTCTCGGATTGATGAAATGCAGCGGCAGTGTATGCAGTATGCATCAGTAGTTTATGCAGAATGCTTGTATGCAGTAGGAGAAGAGAAGAAAAATTTCTGTGTTTTTCAGAAGCAGTGCACTGCCTCCATTTATAGAGGGAAATCTTGGAGGTTACGGCAATCCACGACCGCACTGATCGGCCATTGACCCCCCACGTTCACCACGCACCCCACGACTGCCTCTGATCGGCCACTAACCCACGACTGGCAGGAATCAGTCGGCTGAAACTGTCAGCTTAATCTGAGCCGTTAGATCGTAGGCCTAAATCATAACCGTAGGATCAAGTAAACTATTTTCTGGAAAAATTTAACACGGGCGGGCGGCGGCGCGCGCACGTGTGGCTCTTTCTAGGTCTTCCCTCCGGTCAAAAACTTCTCATGCCCTTAGGGCACATCTAAAGTGCCTCTCCTAGCACTATATTTGGTGGTATTTTCCATTCAATTTTCCAATGTGATATATTTGCAAAAAGGTGATGTGTCTTCTTCTCATGAAGCTATATCACCAATTTTCCGATTTGCAACCAATTTTTATTTCTACTTTGAGCATTAATTTCTCATTCAGCCGGTATCAAAATTGAGTGATTCAAAAGCCTAAAATCATCTACTCATTACATAGATAATTTAGGAATCGTTAGTTTTCATTTTTGTTTAACGAAAACTAATCTTAATTAAGCTCAAAGTATGTTGCTCACCAACTTTGGACAAACCTATTTACAAATTTTTCTCCTAACAATAAGAAGACGCAGCCATGCAACGAAAACGATTGTAACACAGGAATAGCGGAAGGCACGAAACAGGAATGTGCATTGACTGCTGAGACGCTGAAATTTAGAGTTGAAGTAAAATAGTATACGAACTAAAATGTATTTATATAAATATTAGTTAATATATGTATTACAGTAAATTGGTCCAATCTGGTTTTAACAATTTTATTTTTTTAAAACCAGAATCCAAAGTAATAAACCAGTTCGGTTTTTCCCTTACATATAAATCAATTGCAAAACATCAGTTCGATTTATTTCAGTTTGGACCAATTAGTTCGGCCAATTGATCCATTTTTTTAAAAAAATTATACAACCCTAGTAAAAAAAGGCATCCGTACAAAGATAAATTTGAAATATATAATCATATTGTATTTATCTTAATGCTTAAATTAAAAGTCCGTGCATAGCACGAGTATTAGGCTAGTTTTTAATAAAGCCACTCACATGTCATTTAGTAAACAAATACAAACAAATTCTTTCAGCAATTTTACACAGGTTTATTGGATAGTTAAAATATATACTCTTAACAAGTTATAATTACCGTTCTCAAAAAATTAGTACGTGTTCCAAAAAACAAAATAAAAAATTAGTACGGAAAAATATTAGCACAATAGACCAGCCAATAATAGGTCCCATGTGTACAAACAAAGGCGTTTGACACCATATCGGAATGGTTAGGATCCCCTCATCCATTTTATCTCACTCCACGTGTCACCGCAGGACACGTGGCAGCAAGTGGGATGGTGAGGTTAGATAAGGATCACCTGCATCTAGCCTCACCACCCCACATTGCTGCTACGTGTCGCGTGGTCACAAGTGGAGTGAGAGGATTGAGGGGTAAGAGATCTCATCCCATGTCGGAATGCTAAACAAGTCACACCAAGCTCTAACTTAAATGTGGTTTTAGGGTTCGTCATGATCCCGAACTTGAATTCATAAAATGATACGAGCCGAGCTCAAAACCTAGCTATATTTGCTCAAGTTCGGTTCATATACAACCATATGAAATATAAAAAAAATTGAAATGGTGGGCAAAATAAATGCAAATAGCAGATATGCATCTAGAAAAATACGCGATTGGCTGCTTAAATATTAATCAGTCGCAACTTTCCCCTGAACTAGTTGGGTGTTTAATTTTCCTTTCAATTTCAAGCCTTAGGTCTCATTCATTAGTTACGTGCACGTATACTTTACGTACATTGAGTCAGATAAGAGAATATACAAATGCAGGTAATGTCATTGTCGATGATGAAGAAGCCGTCACTGACAGAAAGCAAAAATGTAGGGCTGTTGAACAAACCGAACTGTTCGTGAACTATTCGGGTTCGGTTCGTGTTTTGTTCGTATTCGTTCGGTAATTATTTTTTAACGAGCCGAATTTGAATAGGTATTCGAGCTCGTTTAGTTAAACTAGCCGAACTGTTCGCTAACTGTTTGGCTCGTTTAAACGGTAATAAAGTTATCGAGCCTAACTCGAACCGATTTTAAATTTGTTTAGCTAAACGAACCGAGTCAAATGGTTCATTTATCTAAACGAATCCGAATTTAAAAACCTAATATTCAGTTTGGCTCGGTTCGTTAACACCATAGAAAAAGGAAAAGAGACAAAATGGATCCTTTGCTGAAAAAGGTCATCAAGTGCCTTAAGTCTCAGCATTTTGCCGCTAATCATTAAAGGATCTTGTTAACTAATATAAAAACAGAATAAATTTAATAAATTTAGAATCGGGTGAGAATTAAATATTTTTTTTTAACAAAAAGACATTTCATTTATGTTAAATCCTTCTTCAAGCCGGTAGATCCATCCTCTGGTAAGTTGCCAAACCAGTCAAAAAAACTGTGAATGCTTAAGCCTGGTCGAGCTAGTAAGTGAGCTGGGGTATTCCCTTCTCTTTTAACATGGGAGAATACTACATTGTCAAAGCATCTAGTCAAAGATGCTATAGCCTTTACTAAAAGACCATTCACTAAGGAGTCTTCTTCGTTCAATGTCAATCTCTGAATAGCTACCAAACAGTCACTCTCCATAATTATTGAGGTGAAGCCATAGATGAATGCTTGCTTAAGACCCTCTAAGATAGCTTGAAGTTCAGGGTTCTTTGCCTCAGAAGTTCTTCGCAGTGGCTTTGAGAATGCTCGCATCACCATGCCATTCTTGTCGCGGAAAATAGCTCCTATTGATACCTTACCCAGGTTGATAGATGCGCCAACATTGATTTTGATATACCCCCGTTCAGGTGGCGCCATTTATTATCGACCGTAGTGTCTTCACATCGAGATCCTTCTTTGGGGACAATTTCCACATATTCTGAAGCTGCACTCTCCGCGCAGGTTACTAAAGGTGAGGCCCTGACATTTTTCTTTTCAAAAATGTATGAGCATCTAGCCTTCCATATAAACCATAAGAGGTAGAGAAATTTGTGAAACTCAGAATTATCTTCAGTCTCAGCTATCAAGCTAAGAAGCTCCAGTAGGCTTGTTGTTTCGATAGAGAGCCAACGTGCTATAGTCCCTGGCATTTTTTCAATAGCTTTAGGTAGGAGACAGTGTCGGAAAAGATGTACTACAGTTTCTCTGTCTGCACAGCATAGAGAACAGATAGAAGTAGCGAGTCCCCTTCTCTACAGATTATCCCCAGTCGTAAGTGAATTATGTAGTAGCCTCCATGTGAAGTGTTTAATTCGTGGTTGAATGGATGCCTTCCAAACCTTTTTTAGGACTGATTGCATCATAGAACAAGAGTTTGAGGTGCTGGTTAATTCCAGCGGACCTCTTTTGCTGTCCAATGCACAGTGGTATCCCGTCTTCACAGAATATACCTCTTTTGGATGGACGTGCCATATCAAGCGATCCTCTCTTCCATCCCAAGAATAGGTATTTGCAGTATTTTTTCACTTTCGAAATCATAGAAATGTTCTTTCAGCACTCCTTCGTCCCAATCTCCTGTTTGTGGAGAAATGAGATCAGCCACACATGTTCGTGAGTGAAGACTTTTCTCAGTTAATATTGGTTTGAAACTTGGAGGAGAAGGCATTCAGGGGTCATCATATACAAGGATTTTTTCTCCATTTCCGATCTGCCAACAAAGGCCCATTTTTAGTAGTTCCCGCCCCTTAAGTAAGCTACGCCAAAGATATGACGATTTTGCATTTCCTTCGCAGTGGAGCAGGTCAGTGGAGGTGTAGTACTTAGCCTTTAGGATCTGTGCCAACATCGACGTTGGATTTTGGAGGAGTCTCCAAACCTGTTTTGCCAACATTAAAAACTTCAAGATCTCTGAACCCAAGTCCTCCTACTGATTTTGAAGCACAACAATCGCGCCAAGCCTTCCAACACACCTTATTTTCATTGCTGTGGGAGCTCCACTAGAATTTCCTGATTTGCGACTCCATATCCTTTATAAGGTTCTTTGGAAGCTCAAAACATTGCATTACGTATGTTGGGATTGCTTGTATGACGGATTTTATTAGTATCTCCTTGCCCGCTGGAGAAAGGAACCTCTCTTTTCACCCCACTCAACTTTATCCAGACTTTATCTCTGATGAAAGAAAAAATTTCTTTCTTTGAACGTCCTGTCATGAAAGGCAGACCTAGGTATTTTGCTTTTCCGTCCCCTTTAGGAATACCTAGTAACTTAATGATTTCCTCTTGCATATTTCTTTCCACGCCTTTGCTAAAGTGTAAAGAGGACTTCTCAAAATTTACCTTCTGGCCTGACAGAATTTCATAGGAGTGTAAGATATTTTTGAAGTTGCCGCATATGCCCAAATCAGCCTCTAAGAAAATTAAGTTGTCATCCGCAAAGAGCATGTGAGAGAGCGAGGGGCCCTGAGATCCAAACCGCAAGCCTCGGATGATAGCAGAGTGCTCAGCCTTCCTCATCATGGTTGAAAGACCTTCTGCACAAATGATAAAAAGAAAGGGTGATAGCGGGTTTCCTTGTCTGATACCTCTAGAGGGCCTGAATAACTCTGTCGAGGTGTCGTTTATGATTATTGGATAAGAAACTGTTCTTACACAACACATTATCAAAGATACAAATGACTCCGGAAAAACCATTCTCCGCATCACCTCTTCAATATATTGCCATTCAACACAGTCAAACGCCTTAGCCATGTCCAACTTTAAAGCCACATGATTACTGCAAACCTGGTTGGTTTGTTTTCATTGAGTGGAAACCTTCAAACGCTGCTATTGCGTTATCAGTTATTAGGCGTCCTTTTACAAAATCACTTTGGTTTCTGGAGATGAGCGCTGGAATAACATTCTTCAATCTGTTTGTGATCACTCGGGACATTAACTTGTATATGGATGAGCATAAGCTGGTGGGTCGAAATTCAGAAGGAAGGACGGGTGACTTTAGTTTAGGAATGAGGGCAATGAAAGTGCTATTTAGGTCTTTAATTGGGGCTCCTCTATTTAGGCATCCTAGGATCGTGTTTACTATGTCATTCCCCATGACATCCCAATTTTTTTGAATGAAGACTGTTTGAAGCCCATCTGGCCCTGGCGACTTCCTTCTCAGAAGCTGCTTCAGCTCTTTCTCAATTTCCACTTTGGTGAATGGGGTTTGCAGGTAGTCAGTTCCAAATCATCCAAGAATGTTAGAGCTTTAGAGGTGACTCCAGATGTTGCATATAGAGACCGAAAGTAATTGAGCATTATGGATGAAATCTCCTCAGAGGATGTTGTTGCACTTCCGTCAGCTTTTATAATCTTTTTTATTAAGTTTCTTTCCTTCCGGATTGAAGCTTTGTGGAGGAAGTACAATGTGTTTTTATCCATGCCTGCAAGCCAATCCGCCCTTCCTCGCTGTCGCCAATACTCCTCTTGCATTGCCATGGCTTCATCAAGTTTGATCGTTAAAAGTTTTTCCTCTTCTAGAGAATAATTTGGCCCTTCTTGTAGCTTTTGCAAGTTGTCCTGTTCTTTTTGATTCTTTTTGGCAAGATACCGTGCTTATGCTTGCTCCAGCGTCGTAACTTATCCCGCACCTTTGTTACTGTTGCCATGAGGCTTTTTGAGTCAGAGATGGACTGATGTGAAATCCAGCATTCTTTTAATACCTCTTTAAACTCTTCATCACGAAGCCATAATGGCTTATATCTGGGAAGATAGCCCCACTTTATTGGGCTGGGGAGATCACCAGTGCCTTTTGAAACCATAATGGGGGAGTGATCTGAGTGAGGACTTACTAGGTGGAATACTCGATGTCGTTGAAAAAGATCAATCCAGGTTGATGTTGCAACTACTTGATCAAGGCGAAGACGGACAAGACATTCCCCTCTACCATTTCTCAAAGTAAAAGGTGGACCATTAAAACCCAAATCAATCAAGCTGCAATCTGTTAACGCGTCTTGGAAAGCTAACATTGCTGTAATACTTCTATGAAGCTTCCCTTCCTTTTCGTGCTGGAAAAGAATCTCGTTGAAGTCGCCAAATGCAATCCATGGAAGTGTAGAGACAGTCCTTAATCGGCGCAGCAATGCCCATGAGAAATGCCTTTCTTTTTTTACAGGGTTGCCATAGAAGCCTGTCAATCTCCACATCATATTAGAGGGTGAGACTATCTTTACATCAATATGGCCACTGGAGTAACTCATCAGAGTGATGTCAACTTCACTATTCCAGAAAAGCGATAAACCTCCACTAGAACGACAGTATCTACATAAAAACCATTAGTAAATCCAAAACGTCTACGGAGTGAGTATAAGTACGTTTTTTTGTTTTTTGTCTCTGAGAGGAAAACTATATAAGGCCTGGTATCACGAAGAAAGCTACCAAGGGCACGAACCGCAGAGGGTTGGCCAAGCCCCCTGCAGTTCCAAGCTAAGAGATTCATTGCTCTTGGCGGTGTTGCGCCTTCGCAACCGCCGCCGGACAAAACTGCATTGCGTCAGACCTCGTTTTCTTGGTTGAAGTGATATGGTCGTTATGATCATATTCCTCTTGGAACCAATTGGCAGAGGAGCATTCGAAATATCGTTTAAGATTCCTGCATTTCTCTTCAGTCCTTATAAAACCCCCGTTTCTTTTTCTTTTAGAGTGTGGGTTCGAAAACTTCAGTAGATGTAGGGGTGCCTATGATGGCAAGGGTCTATAGTTTTCCTTATCATAATTCTCTAGGAGTTTTGTTTCCACATTTGCCATTTCAGTCAACATAAGGGTGCTTGGGGAGAGATTCACACTTACCTCTGTAAGAGTTTGCATCGTTACCATATCACTGTCTTTATTTTCAGGGAGAGGTTGAGCTAGTTTTCCTTCTGGTTTTGTGCTTTGAGTAAAATTGTCCTTATCCTCCATTTGGTTTTCTCTTTGCTTAAGAAAATGGAAGGGGGGAGGTTCAATCTGTAAAAGGTTTTGGCCTATGTTAGTCCCAGAAAGTGTTTCCAAAGAAAATTCTTGTATAAGTGTTGATCCCCCTTTTGCATGCAACCATTCACCAAAAGGCATTTTCTTTAACTCTTCCGCTGCGATTTCCATTTTTCTCAATTTACAACTAATTTGAGTATGAGAGATCATCCCACAATATATACATAAATTCGGCATCCTTTCATATTGCAGGAGTCCTCTCCGTGGCTCTTGATTCAACAAACCCATGCAGTAGAATCTTCTAATGGGCCTTGTTACATCAATTGCTACTTTGAGTCTAAAGAATCTAGGGCCAAAGCCTTGGCTTGTCTAATCTGCCCAACTTTGCAACCTTCCTATTCATGCATTACTTTTTGGCAAACCTTTTCTGTGTAAAAATAGTTAGGCAATCCAACTTGATGGATCCAGAAGTCTGCATAGTCAAAAAAGGTTTTTATTGTCTTCCATCTTCCTGCCATTTCCGTAAAACTAACACGTGGTCATCAAAATGTTGAGAAATATGTTTGGATAATTTTCAAAGTCATGATTTTAAGTGGTGAATACTTAGAAATGTCACATATGGTGTTATAAGTGATTAAAGGTTGAAAAAGTGAAGAAAAATGACGCGGATCTCACAGGCAGAGACACATGGATCGATCGATGTACGTCATCCCCTCACATAGATCGATCCATGTTGAACTGAGAAAAACCAAAACTTACTGTGAGACGTCGATCTCTCATGTGGATCGATCGACGTACGTCAGCCCCTCACGTGGATCGATCGACGTACATCAGCCCCTCACGTGGATCGATCGACGTACGTCAGCCCCTCACATGGATCGATCCACGTCTCACAGAATGTTTAGGGTTTTTAGAAATATTTTTCTAAAAAATGTTAAAGTGGTTGTTTTCATTTGTATATGATTTATACATGCTCATTATGTGTATCTTATGTGATTTTGATGATTTTAAAAATATTGTGACTAACGTGTCTTGGAAGTTTCTACAACTTACTAAAAAGGGCAAAATTGGTATTTTGAGTTTTATAGGAACTTCACATGATGAAAATATTTCAAGGATGTATTCTCATCCTATTTATCATGACAAAGGTGATATCATGATTATTTTTTACCATCTGGGTCATTTCTGGAGTTTTCATATACCAAGGGCATTTTGGTCATTTCACCTCCGAGGGTATTTTTTGTATTTTCACTCAAGAAATCTCTTGAGCATATTATTATATTCATTCTGGATCTGATTTATTATTAACTTGAAGATAATATGGTGATTCTTTATCTTATTCTCTCACATGATGATATTGTTGACTATAGCTGGATATGTGACGATTTGAGATGTCACATCCTATTTTTTCTTGAAGACCCTCTTATATATGTTATAAGAGAACATTTATCATCATTATTCAGATATATTAAAGGTGTCAAAGGTGTGGAAATTTTCATGACATATAAGAAGAAATATTGGAGATTTCGGTGTTACACGTTGACATAATCTTGTCAACTATTATCTATTAATTTCTTCTTCAAAAATCTAAGTTTCTACACACATATGTATGCTTAAAAACGTGCATATACATTTGGATATGAGGTGGAATTCATTTTATGGCTTGGTGACAAGTGGACCAACCAAAAAGGAGCTAGTTGGCAAAAGTGCCAACTTGGATATTTTGACTTAGTAGCCAACGGCTACTTAGCAAGTCTTGGAGATTATTTTTGAGTTTGAATTCTACTACTCTCGCATGCCCTATTATTGTGCTTGAAGTTGGAGATATTTTGGTGGTATTATCCTTTCTTATTTTATTAAGAAAAATCAAAGTTATTCTTGGAAAATTTGAAAGTAGCCAAACGGCTACTAGGCTATTTTTGAGCAGATTTTTGGTTTGAAAATGTAAATGCCCACATGCCTATTCTAATGCCAAAAAGTTGAGAAGATGATGGAGTTGTTATGGTGATATTATCTTCACATTTTCAAGATGACTATTTTTAGTTGGAATGTTTGGCCAAATGGAGTTGCCAAGGCGGGCCAATTATGTTGTCTTATTTTGCCAAGTGTACAAGGCCAACCAATGATGAGAAGATATTTGGAATTGATGATGAAGATGGTGACACATTGGAGTTCTTATCTCTAAGGCTCAAATCACACTATAAATAGAGGCAATGGTGCAGAAGATGAAACACACTTGAAGCTCACAAGCATTTGTTGAATTGTCTAGCTATCATCTTCTTGTTATTGTTGTTCTTGTTCCATTCTTTGTAGCAAAGGTGTTCTTGCTATTTTTGTTGTGCTACAAGCCTCTTGAGCTTCATTTGTAAGATTGATTAGCCATCTTTATAAGGCTACATCAATAGGTGGTACAGGTGTTGCAACTAAGTGTTGCTTAGAAGGTGATTATCCAAGTCTTGAATAGGGTTGGTGTATAACCCAAGGATCAAGCTTGGTTCTTGTTGTAAGGTGATTCATTTGATAGTGAAATCCAAGAAAAGGTGTTCCTTGGGACTAGAGTAGGTCACATTGACCGAACCAGGATAAATCCTCGGTGTTCTTGTCTTGTTTCTTCATTTCTATTTTCTGCCCGTTTTTACTGCAGATTTCACACAACTTCTCACATTTTGAAAAAATCGCTAAACATTTTCAAAATTTGTGATTTTTGGTGGAGTTATACTTCAGACTGTTAGCTTTCATTTTCAATAAGAATCACTTGATTTGAGCAAGGGAAAGTTAGTCTTTCAGTCTTTGCAAGATAACTGCTCCAATCTGGCTGCAATCTGACCAGTTTTGAGAAAACTTAAATTCTGTATTTATCAAGAATTGTTTAAGGTCAGGGCCTTTTGGAAACTTCATCTACACATCCTAAGGAGTGTTTTGATATAAAGATCAACCTTTTTGGTTGAGTATTCAAAGAGAAACACGTTTTGCAAGATCAGCAACATTCTATCCAATTCTGTCCAGATTGACCATCTGAATCTTTTTATTTGTTTGAAGGGCCAAACGATCTTATTTTTGTTTGATTTTTGGACAGAGTCTTATTAACACATTTAAGTTCAATTCTAAAAAGTTTCATAATTTGTGGAGTTTTTTACAATTAGATTTGAATTTTTCAAAAACGGGTTCTTAATCTGAGGTGGTCTCAGATTCTGTTTTCAAAGGTGATTTTTTTCAAAGGGTTTTAGTGTAATTTCCGCTAACCACTATTCATCCCCCCTCTAGTGGTGTTTATTATAGGTGCACGGTCCAACAATTAGTATTGGAGCCAGGTCTACACCACTCAAAAGAAGCAAGATTCAACACCATACGAACAATACAAGGCTAAGAAACAACAATTCATTATATACTGCTTGTCTCAAATCCAAGGTACATACAATGGCTATTGTTTCTCACAAAGGTGAGTTGGAAGGTATGTCTACACAACGCCCACCTCTTTTTGATGGCAATAATTTTGTTCATTGGAAACTAAGAATGAGGCTATTCTTAATGGCTATAGACATCAATTTATGGTCTATAGTTGAAGATGGGCTGTACATTCCAATGAAAATTGTACAAGTTAGGGAAGTCATTTTCGAACAACGAAAATGTTCAAATGGTGCTTCGAAGCCTTCCTGCTGAATGGGATCCAAAGGTGACTGCAATTGAGGAGACAAAGTCAATCACTAAGATGGATGAATTGATCGGGTCTCTTAAAGTCTATGAGGTAAAACTAAACCAACGGAAGTCTGAGTCATCTAAATCATCAAGTAAGTCAATAGCTTTCAAAACAACTGAAACATATACAAATAATGATGATAGTAATAGTGATACTGAATTAGATGATGACTTGATATTAATAGCAAGAAAACGTAGGAAGTTTTTCAAACGTCCTAATAGGAATAGACAACGTTCTTCTTCTTATTCTTCTTCTCAACCTAGGAAGAATAACAAAAACAAATGGTATAATAAAGAATTAAAGTGTTATGAATGCGGTCAAAAAGGACATATTTCATACGATTGTCCCACGAAGAAAAATAATAATAATAACAACAATAATAAACAAGCCAAGGACAAGGAGGCACAAACAACAAAGACAAAGGAGTCTAAGGCAAGGAAAGGGAAACGAGCAATGAAAGTGAGCACATGGAGCGACTCATCCGACTCAGAATCCGAAACTGAGGAAGCTCAAGTCTGCTTCGTATCAAACGAGATATGTTCTTCATCTGATAGTGATTCTGATAGTGACATGACATTTGATGAAATGTATGAAGAGTTTTTAATAATGCATGCTCACTGTAAGAGGCTCTCTAAAGAAAAGAATAAACTAATTGAAGAAAATAACAAGTTGAAAACGTCCAACTTGGAATTTTCCGATCAATTAGAATCTCTTAAACAAGAGTCTACTAATACTCTTGATTCTTTAGAGAATAAAATTGAATCATATAGGAAAGATGAACAAAAGTTAAAAACGGAGAATAATATGTTAAAGTCCAAGTTGGAAAATTTGAACATGAGATAGTACAACTTAAGTCTTCTAAACTTAACTTAGAAAAAATGTTAGAACAATTTAAATCGGGTGCTAATATGTTAGATACACTAATCTCATCACAAAAATATAGAAATGATAAAACCGGCTTAGGCTATAAAGAAGAAGATGACAAAGTAGGTAGAAAGACTAAGTGTGTATCTTCAACTACTAAACAACCTTATAAAGATATAAAAACAACTTTGCCTGCTAAATCTTCTTCTACTCCTTCTTCTGTTTATTCTAAGGCAAAAATGCAACATACACCCATAAAAACACACACACATAAACATACATCTAGGCCAAAATATTGCATCTAGACAACCTAGAAATTATGCCTATATGTATACAAATGCAACTAGACATAATAAAATGCATCTAACTTTTTATGAACCTAAGTATAGGCAACACTTATATAAGTCTTATAAAAATGCCTATGAACACACTTATATAGCGCCATTCAAGAAACAAAATCGCATGCCTTATACACATTATAGAAATCGGCCATCATATAATGACTATCAACCATGACGTAACGTGTATAACAATGCATCTTCACTTATATGGAATGATCATCTTTATGCTAATCCTTCTTATTTTCCAAATTATAATCATGCTAAAAATGTGCCTAGAAGGTATGATCAAGTTTGGATACCTAAGGGATATCTAAACAAGAATAGTGCCCCTAACATTCAAGGACCCAAATAAAGGGTACCTAAAACTTTGTCTCTGTTGTAGGAAAAATGCAAAGAATGCAAGAAGGAGGCAAAGTCAAAGAATCTAAAAACTAAATGGTTTTTAGATAGTGGATGTTCGAGGCATATGACGGAGAACCCCAAACTATTCATCGAATTGGAACATATGAAAAATGGAGGAAAAGTAACATTCAGTGACAACAACAAAGGACAAGTTGTTGGAAAAGGAACAATTGGGGGCCCTAACACATTTCAAATACGAAATGTGTTGTTAGTAAGCAATCTCTCTTATAATTTACTTAGTATTTCACAACTTATAGATTGTGGTTATAATGTCACTTTTCTTTCCAATTCATGTGATATAATAAATGAAAAAGGAGAAATAGTTTTAAAAGGAAATAGAGATGGTAACATTTATACTCTTACCTTAGATAATATGTTAGATGCTAAGGTTAAGTGTCTAATATCACATGACTTAGATGTAAATTTATGGCATAGAAGATTAGGCCATATAGGAATTTCAGCCATTATTGTCTAAGAAGAATTTAATTAGAGGAATGCGTAAGTTAGACTTAGATAATTTTCAAATGTGTGAAACATGTATTAAGGGAAAACACATGAAGGAAACCTTAAAACCGAAACATGAAGTGAGTACTAGTCATGTACTAGAATTGCTTCACTTAGACTTATTTGGTCCAAGTAGGACAAGAAGTCTAGGTGGACACTACTATGTGTGTGTCATAGTAGATGATTACTCACGCTACACATGGACATTGTTCTTAACACACAAAGACGATGCTCCAATAGCAATCGAAACTCTTATTAAGCAACTTGAAAACATTTACGAAGAAAATGTTAAAAGCATTAGAAGTATAGAGGTGGAGAATTTAAAAACAAAGATGTAATCAAATTTTGTGAACTACATGGAATTAAACATGAATTCTCACCACCTAGAACACCACAATTCAATGGAGTTGTTGAACGTAAAAATAGAACAATTCAAGAAGTTGCTAGGACAATGCTTTGTGAAAATAAATTACCTAAATACTTATGGGCTGAAGCTGTTAGTTGTGCATGCTATATTATAAATAGGCTTACTATTAGAAAGAAATTAAATAAAACGCTTTATGAATTGCTAAACAATAGACAAACTAAGATAGATTATCTTAAAGTATTTGGATGTTCATGTTTTGTGTTGAACACTAAGGATAATCTAGATAAATTTGAACAAAAGTCTATTGAATGCATATTTGTTGGGTATTCAACTAACTCAAGAGCATATAGGTGCTATAATCCCGCATCTAGAAAAATAATTGAATCTATACATGTGAAATTCAATGAAAATGCATGCTTTGAAGTTAGTGATAAAACTCAACATAAACCTGAGAATAATGTTGAAAATATGTTTGATGATGATGTATTACTTGAGCCTGTACTTGATCATCTAGAACCAACTCCCCCTGAACAAGACATGCATGAACCCTTAGATGAAATAAATGAAGAGACTTTGCAATTGGAAGATACAACTAATGATCCAATTACATATGATAACGTTCACACTAATGAAACATTTGAAAAAGACGAGGGTGAACCTAGTCAATCTAGGAATTGGTGGCACCCTAAAGAATTAATCATTAGGGATCCAAGTGTTGGGGTTTAAACACGTAGAAACATAAGTCAACTTGAAGGACATAGCTTAATCTCACAATTAGAACCTAAGAATGTAAAGGAAGCCTTAGGTGACATATCATGGATAGAAGCTATGCATGAGAAATTGAACCAATTCACAAGGAACAACGTATGGGACTTAGCACCTAAACTCGAAAACAAGTCAATAATAGGAACGAAATGGGTGTTTAGGAATAAAATGGATGAACAAGGAAAAATTACAAGAAATAAGGCTAGACTAGTCGCACAAGGTTATAATCAACAAGAAGGAATAGATTATGAAGAAACCTTTGCACCCGTTGCACGACTAGAAGCAATTAGATTGTTACTTGCGATTGCAAGTCTAAGCAATATTAAGCTCTTCCAAATGGATGTCAAGAGTGCATTCTTGAATGGATACATCCAAGAAGAGGTGTTTGTCAAACAACCCCCTGGATTCGAAGATCCAAAGAATCCTAACCATGTTTACAAGCTTAAGAAAGCTCTATATGGTTTGAAACAAGCTCCAAGAGCTTGGTATGATAGATTTGCAAACTTTCTTATTGCAAATAATTATCAAAAGGGGACCATCGACAGCACATTATTTCTAAGAAGAAAAGATAATGACTTGTTAATAGTTCAAATATATGTAGAAGATATTATCTTTGGTTCAACCAACCCTACCTTAGTAAAAGACTTCGAAGAGTGTATGAAGTCAGAATTTGAAATGTCAATGGTAGGAGAATTGAACTACTTCTTAGGCCTTCAAATCAAACAAACCCCTCAAGGAATTCACATTAGCCAACTTAAGTATGTAAATGATATGATTAAGAAGTTTGGCTTTGAAGAGTTGAAACCCAACTACCCCCATGAGTGTTAGCACCAAACTAGATAAGGATGAAAATGGTAAACCTTTTGATGACACACTTTATAGGTCTATGATTAGATCACTGTTATACTTAACTGCATCAAGACCTGACATCATGTTTAGTGTGTGTATGTGTGCTAGGTTTCAATCTTGTCCTAAGATATCTCACTATAATGCAGTGAAAAAGATCTTTAGATATCTTAAGCATACACCTCACTTAGGACTTTGGTATGATAGAAACGCTAAGTTGGAATTGTACGCATATAGTGATGCTGATTAGGGTGGTTGCAAGTTAGATAGAAAATCCACTAGCGGTACATGTCAATTCATAGGAACCAACTTGATCTCTTGGTTTTCTAAAAAGCAAGCTAGTGTAGCTCTTTCTACCACTGAAGCCGAGTATATTGCTTTGAGTTTATGTACTACCCAAATACTTTGGCTTAAACAGCAACTTAGTGATTTTGGCATTAAAATAAAAAAGATTCCAATTTTCTGCGATAGCACAAGTGCGATCAATCTTTCTCGGAATCCGGTGCTTCATTCTAAGGCCAAACACATTGAGGTGTGATACCATTTTCTTCGCGATCATGTTCAAAATGAGGATATAGTCATAAGCCATATAAGAACTGATCACCAAATCGCTGATATCTTTACCAAACCCCTTAATCAAGCCACGTTTGAAAACTTACAAGCCAAGTTAGGTAAGATGACTTACGACACCATTGTATAGTTCTATCTTTTGCATGATTTGCAAAATAAAAGGGGAGATAGAATAAGAACATGATTTTAGTTGGTAAGTCATGATTTGGTATGATAAGTTTCAATTGGTATAAGTTGAGTATAGGTTAAGGGGGAGAGTATAAGTTGAGGGGGAGCATAACTATTTAAAATTTTGTTGAAAACAAAGTTTGAAAAAAAAATTGGTAAGATTTATGATGTTAAACAAATGGTTATGAGTTGTGACATTAAAATCATGTTAAGTTATTTTGAAAATCATCCAAAAGGGGGAAAATGTTTAGAAATATGTTTGGATAATTATCAAAGTCATGATTTTAAGTGGTGAATACTTAGAAATGTCACATATGGTGTCATAAGTGATTAAAGGTTGAAAAAGTGAAGAAAAATGACGTGGATCTCTCAGGCAGAGACACATGGATCGATCGATGTACGTCACCCCCTCACATGGATCGATCCATGTTGAACTGAGAAGAACCAAAACTTACTGTGAGACGTCGATCTCTCACGTGGATCGATCGACGTACGTCAGCCCCTCACGTCGATCGATCGACGTATATCAGCCCCTCACATGGATCGATCCACGTCTCACAGAATGTTTAAGGTTTTTAGAAATATTTTTCTAAAAAATGTTAAAGTGGTTGTTTTCATTTGTATATGATTTATACATGCTCATTATGTGTATCTTATGTGATTTTGATGATTTTAAAAATATTGTGACTAACGTGTCTTGGAAGTTTCTACAACTTACCAAAAAGGGCAAAATTGGTATTTTGAGTTTTGTAGGAACTTCACATGATGAAAATATTTCAAGGATGTATTCTCATCCTATTTATCATGCCAAAGGTGATATCATGATTATTTCTGACCATCCGGGTCATTTCTGAAGTTTTCATATACCAGGGGCATTTTGGTCATTTCACCTCCGAGGGTATTTTTTGTATTTTCACTCAAAGAATCTCTTGAGCATATTATTATCTTCATTCTGGAGCTGATTTGTTATTAACTTGAAGATAATATGGTGATTCTTTATCTTATTCTCTCACATGATGATATTGTTGACTATAGCTGGATATGTGACGATTTGAGATGTCACATCCTATTTTTTCTTGAAGACCCTCTTATATATGTTATAAGAGAACATTTATCATCATTATTCAGAGATATTAAAGGTGTCAAAGGTGTGGAAATTTTCATGACATATAAGAAGAAATATTGGAGATTTCGGTGTTACATGTTGACATAATCTTGTCAACTATTATCTATTAATTTCTTCTTCAAAAATCTGAGTTGCTACATACATATGTATGCTTAAAAACGTGCATATACAGTTGGATATGAGGTTGAATTCATTTTATGGCTTGGTGACAAGTGGACCAACCAAAAAGGAGCTAGTTGGCAAAAGTGCCAACTTGGATATTTTGACTTAGTAGCCAACGGCTACTTAGCAAGTCTTGGAGATTATTTTCGAGTTTGAATTCTACTACTCTCAAATGCCCTATTATTGTGCTTGAAGTTGGGGATATTTTGGTGGTATTATCCTTTCTTATTTTATTAAGAAAAATCAAAGTTATTCTTGGAAAATTTGAAAGTAGCCAAACGGCTACTAGGCTATTTTTGAGCAGATTTTTGGTTTGAAAATGTAAATGCCCACATGCCTATTCTAATGCCAAAAAGTTGAGAAGATGATGGAGTTGTTATGGTGATATTATCTTCACATTTTCAAGATAATTCCAAGACTATTTTTAGTTGGAATTTTCGGCCAAATGGAGTTGCCAAGGTGACCCAATTATGTTGTCTTATTTTGCCAAGTGTACAAGGCCAACCAATGATGAGAAGATATTTGGAATTGATGATGAAGATGGTGACACATTGGAGTTCTTATCTCTAAGGCTCAACTCACACTATAAATAGAGGCAATGGTGAAAAAGATGAAACACACTTGAAGCTCACAAGCATTTGTTGAATTGTCTAGCTATCATCTTCTTCTTGTTGTTGTTCTTGTTCTATTCTTTGTAACAAAGGTGTTCTTGATATTTTTGTTGTGCTACAAGCCTCTTGAGCTTCATTTGTAAGATTGATTAGCCATCTTTATAAGGCTACATCAATAGGTGGTACAGGTGTTGCAACTAAGTGTTGCTTAGAAGGTGATTATCCAAGTCTTGAATAGGGTTGGTGTATAACCCAAAGATCAAGCTTGGTTCTTGTTGTAAGGTGATTCATTTGATAGTGAAATCCAAGGAAAGGTGTTCCTTGGGACTGGAGTAGGTCACATTGACCGAACCAGGATAAATACTCGGTGTTCTTGTCTTGTTTCTTCATTTCTGTTTTCTACCCGTTTTTACTACAGATTTCACACAATTTCTCACATTTTGAAAAAATAGCTAAACATTTTCAAAATTCATGATTTTTGGTGGAATTATACTTCAGACTGTTAGCTTTCATTTGCAACAAAAATCACTTGATTTGAGCAAGGGAAAGTTAGACTTTCAGTCTTTGCAAGATAACTGCTCCAATCTGGCTACAACCTGACCAGTTTTGAGAAAACTTAAATTCTGTATTTATCAAGAATTGTTTAAGGTCAGGGCCGTTTAGAAATTTCATCTACACACACTAAGGAGTGTTTTTATAAAGATCAACCTTTTTGGTTGAGTATTCAAAGAGAAACACGTTTTGCAAAATCAGCAACATTCTGTCCAATTCTGTCCAGATTGACCATCTGAATCTTTTTATTTGTTTGAAGGGCCAACGATCTTATTTTTGTCTGATTTTTGGACAGAGTCTTGTTAACACATTGAAGTTCAATTCTGGAAAGTTTCATAATTTTCGGAGTTGTGTACAATTAGATTTGAATTTTTCAAAAACGGGTTTTTAATCTGAGGTGGTCTCAGATTCTGTTTTCAAAGGGGATTTTTTTAAAGGGTTGTAGTGTAATTTCTGCTAACCACTATTCACCCCCTCTAGTGGTATTTATTACAGTTGCACGGTCCAACACAAAACACCAGGATCCCCCATCGAGCACCTTAGAAATATCTGATTCATATTCAAATATAAATTGGAATGTATTACATGAAATGCGAATGATCTGGAAAGTTGATGTTTTCCATGAGCGCTGCAGAGCTATTGGGAGCCCCTTGGTTGGTATATCACGGTTTGAGATGAAGCATCCAAGAAGACTTCTTTGATTTTCTTCTAGACCTGACAAAATTTCCTCCTCGCAGAGCACCGTCAGCTTATTCTCAACATCAATCAGATGTAGTGATTGTAAAAGAGTCTAAAGATCTTTTTCCATGACGAAATTCCAAGATGATGATAGATTTGAGAGAATTACAAATGAAGAAAAGAGATGCAGTTGGAAATTAGAGGGAGAAACCCAGAGGTCGAGAGAATCTTCTAGAGAGAAGAGATAGACTCAAAGGAGGAGATTCGAGAATTAAATAGTTACTATGTAATTTTAGCTATTCCTTTTAGGATACAAAAGGTAATTTTTTCAATTACAGTTCTTAAAAAAATTAATACAAGTTTCCAAGAAGAAAAAAAAAAGCTTGAACGAAAAAAAATATTTGCACAATATACCAGCAATAATATGCGTTGCGTGTACGAAATTGTTTGGAGAGTAAAAGGCTAAATTCCTGACATTAGTCTACACTGCCCAGAATATAAAATTCAACGGTTTTTAAGAGTGCACACATCGTCCCGGCCTTACCACCGCAGGTGTTTGATTGGGGTTGGAATCAGAGAACAAGTAATGCAAAATATAATGCTTCTAATTAGATGAAATTTAGTCAGTTTATACATATGACGTCATTTGTTTAGAGTTTTCATATTTTAACCTAGATCTGAACCCGTTTGATTGGCTTGTAGGACGTTAAGCCTTTTTCCTTCTTTCTTTTTTGTAGAACCATAAAAACAAAAAGTTCTTCTCTACGCCTCCGGCTGCCAAATTTTTCGAAAGGGGAAAAATTCAGGGATGGATTCGTTGGATTCGGTGTTCGATCCTCTCAGAGAATTCGCCAAGGACAGCGTTCGCCTCGTCAAGAGGTGCCATAAGCCTGATCGTAAAGGTAATTTCTTTTATGAATTATTTTTCTCTCTTTAATTCATGTAATTGGTTGCATATTCGTTAGATCGGCTCGAGATTTTGTGTAAATTTGTTATCTATTTTTTTTTGTGGGCGTTTTGAATTTTGTTTGTGTGGGCGTAGAATTTACGAAGGTGGCAACAAGAACGGCGATTGGATTTGTGGTGATGGGATTTGTGGGGTTCTTCGTTAAGCTGATCTTTATTCCTATCAATAATATCATCGTCGGTGCTACTTGATTTAGGTTCGTAATGCTTCTCCGCCTTTGTCTTTTCTATTTTTCTTCTTGGAATTTAGGAAGTCTACAACCTTGGGTGAATTAGGTCCGAATTATATAATATATGACCATTTTTCCTGCATCTCTTGAGATTTGTTGTTGTGTTGCTTGATGACAAAGATTTCTCAGTTTATTAGACTTTTCTTAAACAATTTTTTTTTTCGTTGCATGCTGATTTTGATGATTTAAGTTGGGTGGAGAGAAAATAAATCTAAAATTTTTGGTCTGGGTGGAAAGCACTTGTTGCTTTGGATGGTATGAAATGGAACAAGGAGTTGCTATGGGTTTGAATATCTATTGGGCGTGCAATCATTTACTTTTTTGGAAGCTTACATTTTGAGTTTGTAAAGTTAGCAACTTAATGAGCTGAAGAAGAGGAAATTGATAAGCGAGCTTGATCTTGAGTAGTTCAATTAGCCGCCATGATGCTGATGTTTGTATTTTCCTCTGTCCCTATCGCACATTTTACTTTCTCTAAGTTCTTATATGTGGATAACTTTGCTATGCTTTGTTTCTTTGGCATAGATTTGTTATGAGATGTTGTCTTTGAAATCAAGTTGGTGTTTAGCGTTCTTGTTGGTTATGATCCTCCTAAGTTGATTTGGAAAAATGTCTCATTGATTTGACATTCAACCAATTCTCTGATTATTATGTATCTTAGCCGTCATTTTCTGCTGCAACTGTATTACGATGAAAATTTTGGGATATATATTCAGCCAGCACTTGCAAAACCTATCATGTAAGCATGTTCTCCTGCAAAACCTAATGATTCAGAATTGGTGTTATTGTGTGTGTGATCTGTATGTCCTCCTATTTTTTTTTTTTTTTGGTTATGATGGGGAAACTAATTTATTTGTGTTATGTATTCTGGTTTAGGATTTTTGGTTCAAAGAATGTCGTCATGTTTAAGACTTCTTTTTATGCTTTTCTTTGGATGTAAATACATAACCATCGTTCTTTGTTTATAAGCTCTGTTCCACCTATCCTCTGTTCTCGTGAGTCGAGTTCTAGGAGGGGTTTTCGTGCGACATATAGGCCCTGGCCCCATGTATACTGAATGTTCCTCATCTGCTTTTTCTTGTTTGTGAGGCTTTTTTGAACTCTGTTCCAGTTAAGATACTCTATTACATCACGTTGCAATTGCGAAGAAATAGTGTGCCTTTTCTTTCTTCCTGCCTGGGAATCTAACATGACGGACCTTGTTACTTGTTTATTTTGCAGATCACTGTGGCAAAGGGTCATCATAAGAGTTATAGATAGTTTTCTGGCGTTCTTTTAGCATTTTTGTTTTTTCTTGATCAAATCCGTAGAACAATGGTGTACTGTTGAGGTTTTGTAGTACCTCATCAGAACTTGAACCACTTTTGAGGGCCTCTCGATTCTGCCTCCGAATCCAATAGAAAAGATTTGCTTCTAATTTTATTCATGTAAGTGCTCGTTACTTTCTTTATATGCAATGGCTTTAATGGACCTATAAATTGAGGGTTGTTTTCACATGTCCAATGACTAAAAAAGCGTTTCCGTTGCACTAGACTCCCACGTTTGTGTAGGATCTGGGGATAGGCCGGATCGCTTCGCGATTTGATGTACACAGAGGCTATGTTTGCGGTTCGAACCCGTGACCTCAAAGTCATAAAGCAATTACTTTATCAGTTGTTTCAAGGCCTGCCTTCACATGTCGTCTAATGACTGAATACGATAATTACAAAAAGTAAAAAAATAAAATGGTTGAATACGAAGGTTGACTTAAGATTTTAGTACGATGAATGAGGATATGACATTTGAGGTTCAGACATTATGGTTATTGTAGATCTTGAGCGGAGACGGGCAAAGTAATGTCAACGGTTTTGTGTGTCGGTCATGCGGACGGGATCCTGCGAGTCAATTTCTGAGGTAAAAAATAAGGCGCGAATAGGAGCGCGCCACGTCGCCTAGCTGCCTGCTTTATTAAAAAAAAATTTTTGATGACCAATAGAAAAGCGACACGTGTCACTTAAAAAAAAATCCCAACCCTAACGTCTGATTGTCTTACGCTGTTTGTTGCCTTTCCCCTCAAACCCAAATTTCAACGAAAACCCTCCTCCTTGCAGCCCCATTCTCAGAAACTCTTCCCATATTTTCCGGCGAAAAGAAGCAGAAACCAGCCTTCCATCTCACCTCCTCAGGCGAGTATTCAGCACCTCCTTCTCGGGCCCTTTCATCTCCTTCGCTAACCCCTTTTTCGGCGACAGCGGTGGCACATCCTTCTCAGTACCGCCTTCTCCTTCTCAGCACAACACCTTCTTCTCAGTATGAAGTTATTAATTGCATATCTCATTTTTCAATCTTTTGCTTTTTATGTGTCCAATATATTTCCTGAGAAGAATTTTATTGTTTGGTGGAAGTTTTTGAATGTCTACAGTAATTTGGATGTAGCTGAGTTCCTTACCAGTGTAGTTTGGACTATTTTTAGTTGCTTTCGTAGTTTCTTTTCGATATTCAATGGTACAATAGTCAGTTTATGAAACTTCATAATATCACTTAAGAGCATGAAAGCAGGGATATGCCCAAATTATTTATACACTGTAAAATATCAAATTCACATCAAGAACAAAAATTCCTAGAAACTGGGGTGCTCGATAATTTTTGTACCGCAAACTGGTCAGAAGAATCCACCTAGCAGTCGAGCTGCGTTTCATATGCACTAAAGCCATTTGTGTTTGCATTTTGTTTCAGATTGTGTATTTGCATTTTTGCATTTTCGAATTTTGAGTTGCGTATTTGCATTTTGTTGCAGATTGTGTATTTGCATTTTGTTGCATTTTTTTATTTTTGAAATTTGATTTCTGTATTTGTAGTTTGTTGCAGATTACAAGCATTATATGATATCACACATGACATCTTCATCGACTGTTTCATGTAGAGATATTCCAGACATATGCGAGTGTGGTTTGATCTTAAAAGAACAAATGGCATGGAAGAAGGACAATGTGGGACGTAGGTTTCGTTCTTGTGTTAAGAGAAGATGTAATGTGTTCGTATGGATGGATGATCAGTTGTGTGAAAGATCTCGTCATATTATTCATGGTTTGCTACGGAAACGCAATGATCAAGAAAAATAAATTGGAGAATATGAGAATCTGAAGGTAGAATACCAGTCGCTGAGAGGTGAAAACATGGCGCTGAAGAGAGAAAATGAAGTTCTGAAAGGAGAAATCGAATTCATGAAAAGATATTACCAGGCTCGGAGAAGTGAAAAGAAGGCTTTGAAAGAAGAAAAGAAACCTGCGAAAATGAAGAGCAGAAGATGCACACATTTTTTAACTTCTTGTCTAATTTTAATCCTCATCGCAATCGTTGTATTTGTGTTTAATTCACACTGTACAAGTATAGCAAATGATCGGATGGAGTTAGACTATTCGTAGGAACTGGGCCTAGGATTTGTGTTGGTGATCGATCTACCTTAAATAAGCCATTTTTTCTTGTATGTGAGTGGTTTTCTTTAACTCCTACCTCCATATGGCTAATTCCTTGGATCTGTTTAAGTATATGAGGAGAGCCATTAGTTCAAATGCAGAAAGATCATTTCATATTCAAGATTTGGTATTTTAATTTCAGTACGAGGTACATACAAGCAGCTGTTAAGCTTATCACAAAGAGAATTAGAGCTTAATATACTTAATTTCTAATGAATCAAAAGAATCATACATGTGATTCCTTTTTCATGATAAAAAAGAATAAGGATTACATAAGATGAATGCAAATTTATGTGGTCATCCACTGACTACAGAATGCAAGATAAGGCACGGTCGAAAAAAGAAAAAGCTGATGCTGTTCATATTTCTTGCAAATAGAGGTCCAAAGCTAGTTTTGTTGAATAACAAGATCACATAAAATGAGACAACAGAGGCAACAAGGCAGTTTGATGAGGAAAATGTGATAAGTAGGGGGCGATGCGGATTGTTGTTCAAAGCTACATATCCTGATGGAATGGTTCTTGCCATTCGCCACCTTCCTGATGCATCCATCCCTATGAACACATTTCAAGCGTAACTGCCAAAACACCATTCTGGTAACTGCAGGATTCAAATGCATTCTGCGCCTGCGCTCCTCATTTCTCTAAAGCTCCTTCCATGCAAATGCATTCTGCGCCTCACCAAATCAAGAGGAAATGTGGCTGACAAATGCAAATAACATATTAGAACCTTCTGTAAATATGATAGGAAAAGTACAAGTAAATACAGATTAGCAAATACTCCTAAGAAGTACGTACCATATATGTGAGGAAAAGTGAAGGATTGTGAAAGTCGTCACATGAAAAAGTTAGATGAAGGACAATATACACCTTCCATACATCGAGGTACACACGTGCACTCTACACCTACAATACCACTACTAGAAGAACCTTGCATCTGTGAAGATTGTGAAAAAGAAAAAGTCCTGCTAACATCTACATCATGTTGTGATAATTGATGAAATGCAATTGGCCACTGATACGTAGGATTCAAATGAACCTGTGAAAATAAATATTCATGGCAAAATCAATACACATAACAGAAAATTAACATGACAACAAAATATCTTATGATTGGTCGGTGTACCTGTGGAGGTGGGTAATGCTGCAAGTATGCTACGTGTATGCTTGCAAATCAGTTTGGCCTGATGTCCCATGTAATTCAGTTGACATCGGAATAAAATCATGACAAGGCTTTATCAGTCAGCAAAAACAACGAATAAGCAACAAAAATTTACTAATAAGCAAAAATAAACACATCATATATTACCTGCTGTGATGATAAAGGAATGTTAGCATTTGCTTGACATGTTTTTCTCCGTGAAGATGTTTCCAAACAACTCTTGCGTCTCTTTCCTGTCTTTGTTTTTTCTTTGCTTTTTACACCCTTTACTGTGATGCCACGTTCATCGTTGGCGCCTGACGCATTAGAGGACAAAGTAGTATCGGATGTCTTCTTTGCGGTTTGGTAGATAACATCAACTTTGTCAAGTGCCTCAACAATCAGACTCCGAGCAACAGTGTATGTTTCTTCCATCAAAGAACATTTAGTGGCTAATTGCAAGTTAAGTTGGCATATGTCGTTGTATCTCATATGCCACAATGTACTATCATCCACACCACTACTACTCACAATAGATCCATTTATACCAACGGCGGTTTCCTTTGCTTTGCGTGTCCATCGTTTCAGGAAATACTTATCAGGCATTGCAAAAATACCTATAGTAAGGAAAACCTTTATCACATGCGAGCATAAAATCCCAGCAAAGACAAACTTTTTGCAACTACAATCAAATTCTTCATTCTCAGCATCGTGCGTTACAATGTGATGATAATTCTTTCCGTATGGAATGATCTTGTAATGCCTAAAACCACCAACATTCTCACATTCTACACAAACGTAGTCATGTGTCTTTAGTCCTTCTTGCTCAAACCACGAATGAACTGCCGGGTATACACGGATGATGCATGCTTACTCAGCTGACTAGGAAACTGCATGACGGGGACTGTGCTATTTGCCTTGAGCTCGGCCTCCAGCTCTTTGTATCGACGACCTTCAAGCATTCTCTCAAAGTTATCGAAGAAGACCAAAAACTTGTTCTTGTAGCTAACATACTGTTTCAGCAATGCATTTATGCTCTCACCTCTTCCAGTACTGGTCATATCCCCACAGAACATATGACGACCATAAACAAAAGACCATTTTTCTCGAACCTCAAATGTCTTCTTCAACCACTCATTAACTTTGAGATCATATTTGTTTAACATTGCCGACCATGCACTTAAAAAATCCTCCTCCTCTTCGAACTCATATACACACCTCTTGAAGTCCTTCTTGAAACCTTTAAACTTAGAGATGACATTGCTAAGATGAATGGCCATATTTTTATAAATATGCCATATGCAAAGACGATGCTTTGTCTCAGGCCATGTAGATGCTAATGCCTTAGCCATTGCAGCATCCTGGTCGGTGAGAATGGTTTTAGGCTTTGAACCCGTCATGGCGGCAGTAAAGGAATCGAACAACCACTCGAATGACTTAGCTGTCTCTTCATATAACAGAGCAACCCCAAACAAAATTGATTGCCTGTGATGACTCACACCTACAAACAATGCAATCGGCCTACCCTCATTATTCTTACCATATGTTGTGTCGAAGCAAACAACATCCCCAAAGTTAACAAAATCTGCCTTCATTTTAGCATCAGTCCAAAAAATATTCGTCATCATGTCAACCTCATCCACTTGAATCGCGTAGCTGAAGTTGGGTTCCTTAGACTGCATTCTCTGTAAATATTCAAGAACCCCACCTGTGTCCCCCAACTACATATCCTTTTGCCTTTTCGTCCGCAGATAGTTCTTATAATCAAGAGGGATAAATCCCAGAAGATCCCTCCCGCCTGCTTGGACTGCCATTAGTTCATGTGCAGTCCTTGGAGCGATTTCCACGCTACTCGACATTTCAATCTCCAAAGCTTGATTCGGTTTTATCTTTCTATGAGACCGAACCATATGAATCTTGTTGGGGCTTACCAATCGATGGTTATGCTTAAGCTCGAGAGCAGACACCATTAAATTTCCACTCGCATTGCGAATCACTTTCATTCTAGCTTCACATCCGACTATACTTTCCGGCCGAAGTCATGTAGATCCACTTCCAGTTTTCCAGTTTTCACGTCTTCCTTCGGCATTACATGCTAAAACTTGATTACGGATACTTTTCGAAGCATCTTGAAAATAGTGTCCACTAAGCTTTTTAATACCAAATCCCACATGTTTTGCATACGCATTATAAAAATCGTATGGTTCTTGGTCATTCTTAAACACTAATCCAACCTTCGGAATCATAGCTTCATCCATATTAGAATGAATAATCTCCAAATCTTTTGCATCGTACAATGGTATCAAACTCCCATAATCCTTCACGGTTGGAGAACTTGTTCCTTCTATATCATTGAATTCTAACCTTTTGCGAGGAGAATCCATTAGCTTCAGATGTTACACACTTGTCGGCCTAAAAGTACGAAACAATTACAGAATTCATGAAAAATATTAAAAAATACATGAGTATTTTAATAAAAATACTAAAAATCAATTATCCAATTCATGAAACAATTGTCGGCCTAAAAGTATGAAACAACTGAATATGGAAAATACTACAAAAACATGACTATTTTAAGGCAATACAATTTCTGATTCGCGCTTCCCACGCTACTCGGTTCTGAAAAAATTGTTTTATCCGCTACATTACACAACAATGACAACCCCGAAAGTTCATCCTTTAATATGTTAAATCTGAACCACCTTACCTCTTATCACCACCTCTGGGAATAACTCACCCCAAGGACTTGAAATGCAAAAGCTGTATTTGTCAACTGAATTCTACCTTCCCCAACAATATACAGATGTATCTAATATATATGTACATATGTATTATACCACGAAGACCAAAAAACATATAACATATTCTGCTAACACGAAAACCAAAACGATTGAGATGAAATTACCATGCAATTACAAACATAAACTAGAGGAATTACATGAAAATATGTTTTATCCAAATTACTGTAGACATTCAAAAACTTCCACCAAACAATAAAATTCTTCTCAAGAAACATATTGGACACATAAAAAGCAAAAGATTGAAAAATGAGATATGCAATTAATAACTTCATACTGAGAAGGAGGTGATGTGCTGAGAAGGAGAAGGCGGTACTGAGAAGGATGTGCCGCCACTGTCGTCGAAAAAGGGGGTTAGCGAAGGAGATAAAAGGGCCCGAGAAGGAGGTGCTGAATACTCGCCTGAGGAGGTGAGATGGAAGGCTGGTTTCTGCTTCTTTTCGCCGGAGAATATGGGAAGAGTTTCTGAGAATGGGGGACTGCAAGGAGGAGGGTTTTCATTGAAATTTGGGTTTAAGGGGAAAGGCAGCAAACGGCGTAAGACAATCAGACGTTAGGGTTGGGATTTTTTTAAAATGACACGTGTCGTTTTTCTATTGGTCATCAAATTTTTTTTTAATAAAGCAGGCAGCTAGGCGACGTGGTTCGCTCCTATTCGCGCCTCATTTTTACCTCAGAAATTGCCTCGCAGGATCCCGTCCGTCTGTCATGTCCTTGTGAAGTAATGCTATTCTAGAAGTGTTATTGTACTTGGATTGTATCAAATGCAACCTGACCAACTATCTGTGGTATTAGTGTACTGTGTATGTCGGCCGATTTGTTCAAGTTTGTGCTAAAAGTCGGTTGATCTTCATTTTGGTAGGGCAAAAAGTAAAAATTCGTACTACATAAAGGCGTACGAAATCATACGTGCGGAAATCTTTAACCAGTATATGTGATGCAGACGTAACACGAGTTACATATATGATGAGACCAAAACCTAGCTGCTGAACACGACAAGAGACTTTCACGTTAGTCAGCAACAGTCAACGTAAGTCAAGCTCGCTTAACTCAGTCCAGCCCCCGAGGTCTACCTTCTTAGGCCGAGGTTGACTGGTCAGCTCCTACTGGGCCAGCTCTACCAGAAGAATTTGCCAGATGAAAGACTTTCCAAGGCATAAGCTCCACCTCGGCCAAGGTCGGCTCGGCCAGGGGCCGAAGCGGGAAAATCTGGACACCTTTTGAGCCGATCAGAGCATACTCGTCAAGCCTGGCCGACCTACTGAGCTCGGCCCAATAGAGCTTTCTGCTCTTTCTGTTTCCTTGGCTGAAGCGCCCATAAAACATCTCAGCTCGGCCACGGTGTGCTTAGGCAAACCCCTGACACTTAGCAAGCTCGGTCTTCCAGCCTAACACGTGGCGCCACTTGGCCTTCATGTAGCCTAAGACTGCCAACAGTGCAGCCATTTTTCTCGACATGTCAACCATACAAAGAAGAATAGCCAGCACAACAATCATCAGCTGCTGCATGGCGGCCATGCAAGCCAGAACTGCCACCTAGACAGCCATGTGTCATTACCACCTTCGCTTTGGGACACGCAGCTCCCAGCTTGAGCAGCTATAAATAAGAGCTTCATCAACAAAAGCAGGACCAAGTCCTTTTCAAGCCTCTTCAAGTCTAAGTGACTTCTAAGACCCAACCACCTCAGCTCGGCCAAAGCTATGCCAAAGCCTATTCATACAAACAGCCACCTTTTCAGTAAGAGATCCTCAAACAAGTTGCTTCAACATCTACTTCCAGCATATATTATCCATAAAAGTGCTCATAACTGACTTGAGCGTCGGAGGGTTTTCCCCAGGACATTGACCCTAAGCCTCTAACGTTACCTTTCCTTCTCAGGTTCCAGAGACGGACCCTAACGGAGAGCTGACGCCATACCATAAGGATTGTCTCTGATCCACCTGGTGAAGATCCGACTTCATCATTTGGCGCTAGAAGGAGGGCATGAACTTCTATCTTTGGATAAAATTATCCCTCAAAGGGCCTTCCAAGCAACCAGCCTGTCATCCTTCCTTAGGAAGATGGATAAAACTGGTCAGAAAGGGGGCAAAAGACCTTTATCAGGACCAATCCAAAAAAGAGATCATCAACTGTACTGTCTTTTTCATCATGATATTGGGCATGATACAGAGGGTTGCAGGCAGCTCACCCAAGAAATTGAGCGCCTAATTGAGCTAGGATATTTGCATCGCCATTAATCCCAGATCAAGGCTGCACAACAAGCTGGACTTTACTCGGCCACCTCCGGACGAAAGGTGCCGACTTGGTCATCGGTGCAGGTCACCAGAAGACCAAGACCCAGATATGGCTAGGCAGATGCTGTAGGGTTCCGAATGGATAAGTCTGACCTGAAGGTCCACAGTCCAATTCCCCCACATGTATCCAAATCTGTGTGTACATATTTGTATATTATTTAAAGCTAATGCTTCCTTGATATTCGTTCCAAATTTGCTGTCGCAAAAGAGTTGCCAAGATATAAATCAGGATCATTCCAAATGAATGGGGCATGGAATTCCCCAATCATCTTATTCACAATTCTAGCCCAGCCCAGCTCGGCATGATATTTTACTCAACATTTGGCTTGTGTTGGAGGCTTAATTATTTATCTTTTACCTTATGGTTCATGAGGAGATTCATTTAGACCACGAGAAGTTCTAAAAATTGGGGTCGACAAGATTCGCGCTTAGCCGATCTCTGCCTTATGGCTCATGAAGGGACTCGGGACATAAACTTTTCCGTCAATGTGACTTCTCTCTTATGGCTCACGAGATTAAGGATACGATACATTTCGCATCCAATGACAGCAAAGGTTCACCTCATTCTTAAGATTTGTCAGGGGTTCATCTCGCGTGAGGTTCATCTCGCATGCATATCCGCCTTGCGGTGGGCCTCGGTCTTAAGGCTTGTCAGGGGGTCTACCTTGAGCTTTTTGTCCTCTGTCTTGTGAATTTAAGGGGACCTCAGTTCAGTCAAAGACGTCCTCTCATGTTGGGGGTTCAAGTATTTTCTCTCTGCCTTATGGTTATAAGAGATCCCCGAATGCGAAAGGTTTCGCACCTCCGGCACTACGTCCTAAGTGGCCACCTTCGTTCTTTGCCTAAGAGTTTTAAGAGAACCTTGGACGTGACAGGTTTCATGCCCCAGTAGTGATCTGAGTGGTCTTTGTCCTTTGTCTTATGGTTTTAAGGGGATTGCGGACGCGACAGGTTTCGCGCTCCTAAGCGGATGACCCAAGTGGTCACCTCGGCTCAAGGACTTATGTGGTCAGCCTGACCAAATGACTAAATAGTAACTGCCTCATAGCTCTAAGGAGTTTCACTTCGGCCAAGCAGATCCTGGTCTTCAGCTCGGCCCTGTATGGTCTGCTCAGCTCAAACAGCGACCTACATCAGTAAAGGGCCAAACAAACCTAGTATTGCCGAACTCAACACAACTGAGTATGAAATACCCCATGCTACAAGGGAATTCGTCTCGGCTGACCAGGATCCTAGCTCTGCCTGACAGCTTAACAGGCCTATCTTTTATTCAAAAGCTAGCTCAGCCTAGCAGGATAACAGGTTTATTCTACTTAGTTTTTATTAAAACTATCTGCAGTATAAGAAGTCTGCCGAGTACAGAGCAGACATTTAATCTCTTCAATAACAAGTGTGGAAGCTTGATCCCAAGAATGTTAGCAAAATACTCTGAATGGAAGAGCATAACAGAAGGCCCTCGAAAATACAGACGCTCCAGACAGCTAAAGTGTAAAAGATGCTATGGCATAGATAAACAAAAGCTGAAAAACTGAAGCTTTTCCATTAAGATTGAGAAAAATAGTACAAAAAGATTCATATGAACTATTTAGAGCTCCCTAAGGTTGTCCCCCTCCTTGAATTGCTCTAGTTGAGCATTAAATTCCTTCTTAGCGTCAAGGTTGTATAGGTCTACAAGCCGGGGGTGTTGCCTATCCAAGGCAGGGAAGACCTCTGAGCAAACATTGATGGCATGAGCCTGGCTGGCCATCATCGCAGAACTCCGCAAAACCAAAAGGTTATCTATGAGGTACTCCGACTGTCTGAACTCACCAACAGCTTTCTTCCAAATATTCTCGGGCTTCTGCTCAAACTGCTAAGTTAGCTCAGCAAAAGCCTCTTTTCGAATATTCTTAGTTTGATGTTCAAACTGCTGAGTCAGTTCAGCCTTGCTCTTTCTTTCACTCTCCAGCTCTTGTTGACAGAATTCCATCTGTGAACGAGCCTGCGGAGACGCCAGCTCCATATCTACGATCACACCCTGCAACTCGTCCACCTTAGAGTTGGCGGTGGCCAGCAGAGTGTCAAACTCTTCTTTCCCTTCTTGAAGAGCGGAGTTTTGGGAAGTCATAGTTGACACCTCAGACTTCAGCACCCCCACCTCTACCTGGAGTTTTTCCAGCCTGGTTTGTAGGGGATTCACCTCCTCCATCAGCCTCTCATTGACTTTCTGAATAACAGTGTTTTTCTCACACACGCTAATGGCGATCTTTCACATCTCTTCAATCCGCCTAAATAAATTATACTCCTGAGCTCGGAATTGCAACATTTATACAAGTCAGTAAAAACATGAAGCGAATATCATACATGAAAGAGTAAGAAAACTCACCATGACCATGTTGCTCTGGAACGTATTAAGCATCTCAGTCCAGTTTATACGATCGTATGTTTCCCAATTGCGTGGCTGGACTAACATCTCCAATACATTCCTCGCTACCTCAGGGTCCCTGCCCGTCTCATGGGTGTAGTAGGTCATAAACCTGCGGCACCGCCTGGACGACCCAAAAGAAGACTCAGCTTGAGGGGCTTTGCCTTTGTTCCTAGGCTAGGTGGGCTCCTCAGCGTTCCCCACTTCTACAGGGGTTGCCTCAGGTTCAATTGCAGTTGGTGACACCTCAGCCTCTGCAACAGAAGAAGGAATAACCACATTGGGGGCCTCAGTTTCCCTTTCCACATTCAGAGGCTGAGGGTCAGCCTGAGCAAGACCAGCTGAGTCTCAACTGCAATTGAAATATAAAATTAGATGGTTATCAACAGGAGAAACACAGGTCAAGTCTAGCCCAACTTTATACATGACCAGCCCTGGCAGGAACGATCTCCGCAAGAACGGGAGCTCTGATTGGATCCTGGTCTGAGGAAGATTGGCTCTCCTCTGTCATGGCTCTCTTCCTTGAGGCAATGGCCCTTATCCGTGCCACCGCATCATACACTATTGCTCCTGCAATTACACCAACAAAACAGTCAACCCACATGGAAAGTGGCAGAGGAAAGAATAAAAAAACCAAAGTACCTACCCTCAACAATTTTTAAGTTCTCCTAGCTGAGATCTTGGAAGCGAAGGTCAAGTACCAAGTGGTCCAGGTCGGCAGCCTCTACGACCAACCCGTCCACTTTTTGCCAGTCAACCGCCACCGGCAAACTCAGAAGTCTAGAGGCCTCATCACAGAACTTGTTGCTCGGCCTCAGATTGTCCGCTCTGCCGGCCTTCCAGAGCTCATTTTCAGACAGCCCTACCTTCTTAATAAAGAAGAAGCGACCTTTCCAATTCTTGGTAAAGGTGGGGATGTTTATGGCATGGTTATACTCTTTGTTAGGAAATGTCCTACTGAAGTAAAACCAACTTTCTATAGATTTACAGATAAACATCCCCCTAAAGGTCCTAAGATCGAAATGGGTTCTAGCAGCCCTCAAGTAAAGGAAGTAACAAATGACTACTTTCAGACCATTATGCATGATTTGAAGCATCCTAAGGTGGAAAACTCAACAATTCGAAAAAGAGGTTCATGAATGGGAAGACAAAAACCAGATTTAAAATACTCCTCATAAACTGCTTTGTACCCCATGGGTGGTTGTAAGCAGACTGGCTAGGAAGAGGAAGAATATGGTTAAACAGATCCCTATCAATTCGGTAAAGCTCACGTAAACGGAAAAGTTCAGCGGCCTTTAGCTTGCACACTTAACTTTGCACTGCCGCCGACGGTGCCCCCTGAAAGTTGAAATAGGGGGCACCTCAGTCACCGGAGCCGTCGCGCACCAGCAAGGCGTAGCCTCCGAAGAGGACGATTATCCTCGTTGGAACTCGACCTCATGGAGGGAGGTGAGGCATCACCGTCATTCCCCCAAGACCTGCAGAATATGAACCCGTCCCTGGAATATTTTGAGAATCAGAAGAAGAAAAAGAAATAATAGACATGGCTTAGGAAGTGGAAGCTTACAGAGAAATAAGAGGCAACGAGAGGATTTCACTGGGGTCAAGGACGAATGAAAGATCGCCGGAGAAGAGATCAAAAGTATTTAAGAGACGAATAGAAGCAATTGAAAATGTGCCCTGCATTCGCAAAGGCAGAACCTTTAAATGTCAAAATTCGAAGTGACACAACGTTTCGAATTCCCCCTTCCCTCGAAAATTTCAATCTCCGAAAAATAATGATTACCATCTTGTAACCTATGCAGACATTTAATGTTGACTATGGCCTAGTTTAAGGTAGACACGTCATTGCCTACCAGAGCAAAGCACTAAGGAGAGTTTTGAATGGTTAGCCTGCCCTTGCTGGTCAGCTCGGCCAGACTAACCTGGGGGCAAAGTGATGAGACTAAAACCTAGATGCTGAACACGACAAGGGACTTTCACATTCGTCAATAACAGTCAACATAAGTCAAACTCGCTTAACTCAAGTCAGCCCCCGAGGTCTACCTTCTTAGGCAGAGGTTGAATGGTCGCTCCTACTAGGCCAGCTCTGCCAGAAGAATTTTTTGGACGAAAAACTTTCCAAGGCATAAGCTCCATCTCGGCCAAGGTCAGCTCAGCCAGGGGCTGAAGTTGGGAAAACCCGGACACCTTTTGATCCGATCAGAGCATATTCGTCAAGCCTGGTCGACCTGCTCAGCTCGGCCCAATAGAACTTTCTGCTCTTTTTGTTTCCTTAGCTGAAGCGCCCTTAAAACATCTCAGCTCGGCCACTGTGTGGTTAGGCAGACCCCTGCCACTTAGCAAGCTTGGCCTTCCAGCCCAACACATGGCGCCACTTGGTCTTCATGCAGCCTAAGACTACCAACACTGCAACCATTTATCCTCATATGTCAACCATACAAAGAAGAATAGCCAGCACAGCAATCATCAGCTGCTGCATGGCGGCCATGCAAGCCAGAACTGCCACCTAGATAGCCAGGTGTCATTACCACCTTCGCTCTGGGACACGCAGCTCCCAGCTTGAACAGCTATAATTAAGAGCTTCATCAACAAAAGCAGGACCAAGTCCTTTTCAGGCCTCTTCAAGTCTAAGTGACATCTAAGACCCAACCACCTTGGCTCGTCCATAGCTACGCCAGAGGCTATTCATATAAACGACCACCTTTTTAGTAAGAGAGTCTCAAACAGGTTGCTTCAACCTCTACTTCCAGCATATATTGTCTATAAAATGCTCATAACTGACTTGAGCGTCGGAGGGTTTTTCCCAGGCATTGACCCTGGGCCTCTAACGTCACCTTTCCTTCTCAGGTTCCATAGACGAACCTTAAGGGAGAGCTGACGCCATACCACAAGGATCTTCTCTGATCCACCTGGTGAAGATCCGACTTCATCAATATGAGTTTTTGTTGGACAATATGCGCACCAAATTAACCTTTCCGAAATCAAAGTTATTATCACAAGCAGCTAGAGCTTTACTTATTCGCACGGTTATGTCGGCCATACGTTAGTATGTGATGCAAACAGCATGCCGTCTACTAGCATCATTGATGATATTAAGTTATATAGCTGAAAATTCTTATGGGGGAGCCGGGAGCTGGGAGGCCTATACACTATGGAGGTGTTTGGTTGGGGTATATTATCTAAGTGAATGGGAATCAATTTTAAATATACACATAGAAGATGTTTGTTAGACATGAATCACTATCATTCTATGGGTATGGAATGAGTCTGGAAGACAAATTATTCCGCCTACACCATTTTCCCACTCCCCTTGGATATCATTTTTGATTTCTTCTTTAAATTATCTCCAATCTCTTCTTTTCTCTCTTCGTTCCCCTTCCCCACCAACGACCACCACCAGCAGCACCCCTTTCCCTTCCAACGGCCGCCCCTGTAAATCTCTTCTTCCAACCCTGTATTTTGACAACTCCACCTATGTCTCTTGTTTGCTTATCTCTATTTTGTGAATTTGGAACTGATAAGATGATCGAAACAAAATATTTCAATTTTCAAACCAAAATTTTATGACCCAATTGGACAAAGAAATGTTCTTTTAATTTCCTTTTGAAATCAAAAAGTTTTTTTTTGAAAATATTTGAAAGAAATAGTAGCGCAGCCTTCAAATTAGTTGCTTTGAGTTTGCAGGGTGGAGGCGGCGATGGTGAATAAAGGTGACAGATGCAGTTTGATCTTTGATTGGTATTTACTGGTAGATTCATGGAAGAAGGAGGCAATAGGACAACCATAGAAATGGAAAGGAATGTTTCAGAAAGAATGTTAAAAAGGAGAGACGGTGAGCTGTATTTGATGTTGACATTTTTGGTGCTTTCACATGCTTATTCATGAGGAAGAAGGAGATGGGACAAGGAGGAGGGGGTAGGCGGGGTGGGGAGTCTTCAAGATAATTGTAAAAAGGCTACAGAGAGAGGTGGCAGGGGCGGCAAAATGGGAAGGGTTTCCGATTCTATTTCAATTGTGTTCCAAACAATATGTATGGTAATGATATCAATTCCAGTTTTTATACCAAAAGTATATGAATTTACATGTCAAACTCATTCCAATTCTAACACCTACCATTCCGATTTTGATAACGATACTCAAGTTTAAACCAAACGCCCCCTATGTGAAGTTGGATGTCATTTTTTTAACCAAAAAAGATGGCGGCATAGGCATTAAAAGATTACATTGTCTGAATAAGGCTTTGTGGGCCAAGCTAGGATGGCAAGTGCTCGCAAACCATGATTGATTATGGGTGAAGGCGGTTCAGACAAAATATGGTGATCTCTTGCCTGATTCGAAGAAATCGAATACTTCTGCCTTCTGGAGAAATTTGCGAAGTGTTACAGACTTGCTTAAACTGGGTTTGGAGTCCTCCAACTATCCATATATAGTAAACGTTGCTTAAATTGGGTTTGGAGTCCTTCAACTATCAGCATATAGTAAACGCCTATGCGCGTTGAGTACAAGGAAATTGTCAGCATAAGGAAAGAAGATATTACAAAATCAGAAGAAAGATATTACCAAGTCAGAGGATAATCCACGGTTATTACCAAATCTTGATTTATTATGCTTGATTGTAATTGATTTCATAGTAAATGGGTAGATGTCCCCATTTCCTAAATTATGTTCCCCATTGTATTGTTTAACTGGCCTTTGGCCGGATGATCAAAGCAAGGAATACAAGTTGTTTCTTAATCAAACAGAAATTCACTATCTCGAACGCAGATACAAATAGAGTTGGGGGTCTCACTGGAAGCAAACTCTGTATCATTTGGAATGGAGGTATTGTTTGCTAGTCTCAACCTCTCTAGACTCTAACGATAATTTTGTTGTTGTTAGTATATATTGGGCATGTGTTGCTGTTGAATACTTACAGAATTCAACTTTTTGTTACCCTTGGTTTTATATTTGATCGTTGTCATACACTAAGCCGCTATTCAGTCAACTTGATAAATGTGTCATTTTTTGTTCGACTCCAAAATCCAATGTAAGATCGGACGTTATGACCAATGAATTATTCTCAACATACGCATGAGTATGCATATGCGCATTGTTTTTGTTAAAAACTAGGGACTGTTAAAAGACTTTGATCTAATAATTCCACAGTAATGTTAGAGTTACAACATCATAGTTTTGATAAGGCTTTTTCATGAAATCTTTGACAAAACATAATGGTAAGTAAGTTATAGTAACAAAATTCTGAATCACGTTGAATGAGTTACCCCAAAATAACAAAATCCAAACATCCAGAACACTTCATACCACATATATGTCATAGAACATGTCCTGCCATATATGTAGGATAACTCTACAAGTGCTCTCAGAACATAGTTCAGTTGATACTTATGTTGAGATTTGTTCTAACAAGTCAAGAATTCGAATCCAGGGGCACACACAGTGTGGGTGTTCCACTGCTAGTTTGCAGGGTGACACCTTGTACGGGTCACTGAGTAAGTCTTCACCCAACCTAGGAGGCCGTTGAGCTCCTGATTGTGCCTCCTATAATACTTCTTAGGACTTAGGCAGTGGGGACCTTCATGACTAGGGAATGAATTTTGCTCCAAGATAACCCTCTAAGCAGTGTAAGTCATAATTAAGTTAAATTGAAACAAGGCTTCCTTTAAAAATAGGGTTAATTACACCTGGTATCCATTGTTTTGCACAAAGTTTTAAGTAGCATCCAATGTTTCATGAAACACACTTGGCATCCAGACTTATAGGGTTAATAGACACCTGATATCCAGATGACCTGCTGGTCGACCGTTGACCGCTGAAATCGACCTTTGACCAGATTTAACCATACTTTTAACTCAACTTTAACCAAAGTTCACTATTTTACCTTCAAAATTAAAGGAAAAACAAAAGTTTAAGAAAAACTAATTCAAAAATAAAAAAGAAAACCCCCACCCCACCCCCCACTCCCGCCATCCACCTCCCTCCCCTACCAATCCACCTTCCTTTCTCCTACCCTTTTCTTTCTCCAACAATGTCAGCAGAAACCCAAATTTCTTCATTCCTTCCCCACATTACCAAACCCAAGTCTCCTTCCTTCCCCACATTACCAAACCCAAGTCTCCTGATCTCACATCCATCACTCTTTCTACTTATCTTCTCCTCAACTTCAATATCAACCGCCACCTACGTAGATAACCGTTGGCTATGGGTGAAAAACTGCAAAACCAGAGGCCACGACATTTCCGTAGAGAAAGCAACCAAATTGACGAAGAGGACATTTTCTTCGAAAGGGGAAGGAGAGAAGAGTCAAGGAAAAAGATGCCCAAGTGTCGTTACAGTATATTTTTCAACAACATAGAAATTTGCTAAATTTTTATAGAGAATTATTCTTGAGAGCATTTGAAGAGTGCCCAAATGGAGATGATGAAATCCAGAGGATGAAAAAGGTGCAAAATCTCACCCGCCGCCGCCGCAGCTATTTCTTGATCTTCGCCGACCACCATCCCCATAAGGCGACAAAGGGCTCTCGCTATTTTCCGGAGACAACATCAAACTCCTTTTCCGGCCGCATTTATAGCCGCCACTCTTGGTCAACGCTAAGCTAGCTTTGGCCGCCAATGCAGCCATTTCCTCCGCCAGCAGCCGTTGTTTCAAGTGGGTCAAAGGCAAGGCAAAATAAATATTACCCGGTAAAAGCTCTTCGTCATCTTCAATAGCGTAAATGACCTCATCAAAATCCATATCGTCGGAATTGCAAATGAAAACCGTCGGATTCTTTTGTAAAACGTAGGAAACCTTAACCGGGTACAAATATTCTTCCAATCGGCCGTCGTGTAACACCAGCTTTGCCGTAGACGCATAAGAAGACTCGGATGAAGTGCAAATGCCCATTTTTGTATGTAAAAGAATTTGGGAGCCATGATGATGATGTCAGCACAAGAAACAACACCTGGACACACTCTTTCAACCGCCTCCTTCACCTCATCAAAACAGAGGTTTAGGCGTCACTTGAAACAGAGGTTATTGGAAGGAATGGAGAGAAGATGAAATTAACCAGGGTTGGGAAAAGTTTGGGGAAAAAGTGAAAAATAAAGGAAATTTCATAAAAACCGCCTACAGCAGGTCATTTCCCGGTTGCCGGATGCCAGGTGTCTATTAACCCTATAAGTCTGGATGCCAAGTGTGTTTCATGAAACATTGGATGCTACTTAAAACTTCGTAGTAAACAATGGATACCAGGTGCAATTAACCCTTTAAAAATAAGCACTTCTAACTTATATCTTGTACCATATACAACAAGCTCCCTACACCTAACTCCTAAAAGAATTTCCCCACTCTTCCAACATCCTAAGGGCCTCTCAACTACAGAAATAGGGCCAATACTTGATATTCTTGTCCATGGTTCTTTGTCTTATACACCTAATTCCATCATCATCCAATTGTCAAAAGTTTTGTCAGCTTCCTTGACAATATAGACAACCAATGCAATTGATCATATGGTAGAATAGCCCTTGTGATTCTGTAATTTCCACCAATATTTTCAACTTCAGATGGAAATGGGGTCTCATGAAAGGTGACATTGCACATGTTAAACGGTTTTAGTTATTTTTCTTAAGCTTATTCATGTAATTGAGATTAAAATGATTACGACGTCATACGAGAAAATTTTGATTTTTCTAAAAAAACAAAAAAAAAAGTAGGATGGATGCAGCATCTATGGTCTAAAAGTCGTAATGTACAACATTAACCCGGAAGAAACAAGGACTCTATCAAGTCATCATGGACCTTAATCCAAAACATTTTGTGTTTTATTTGTATATTACGAAAAAAATATATGAGATAACATGGCTACTATAAAATATTTAGTTATTGGTGAGGCAAGCTCCTCTTTCTGGTTTTTTTTTGTTTGTTTGTTGGTTATACGATTTATTTTTTGGCGTATGTTTTTTTTTGGGTTATATGATTTATTTATTTTTACTTCTATGTCAATGGATTTAATGACACACTTTTCTTTGATTTTAGAATATGATAAAATAAAGCAAAAAGACTCACTAAAGTATCTATGCTTATCGTATTATAAAGTAACAGTTGATCGACACAATGCTATTTTCATTATGGGTCATCCGGAGACAACCTCTGTGTGTTTCTAACATATAGGTAAAGTTGTATACATCCGACTCCCTTACCCCACTATAGACAAAAACCGCTAACACAATAGAGTAATATTGTTATTGTATATGATTTATTTTTTCTTCTTTATACTTTCTCTTGGCTATATGGTTCATTGAAGACGAGATTGAGCTTCACCACATAGTTAAAAGTCAATTATCTAACCAAGACACAAATGTAAGAATGCAGCGCGCAAATTCCATCCGGAGCAAAAGGTGAAATCCCTCATCCCGGTGACCTCCATCGGTCCAACCCCAAAGAGCATTTGTGGATGATGCAAATCAGGAGCCCATCGGCCTCTTAGATTAGGTGAGGACTTACGCAGTGACCCACACAAGGTGTCCTCCACAAATCAAGCCTTCAACCTAGCATCAGAGGAACACCCACACTGTGCGTGTTCTTGGAATCGAACTTTTGACCTCTTAGAGCAAATCCTAACCCGAGTACTAACTGACTATGCCCTAGAGGCGCAAATGCCATCGTATTAATACTATTTTGAGAGTATTGTATAAGTTGTGTCATAGGTGGGGAATCTATATTCTTTTAGATTAACAAAAATAAGTGAGATAAGATGTGGACATTAACTTTTAAAATTAGAATAGGTAATGGTAGTCGACTGCATTGTTGTTGTAGTTGAAATTAATTAATAAGATACAATAACTCTAAATTTATTTTCGAAAAAATGGTGCGACTAAATTAAATTGATACACATAACTCTGTATCCTTTGTGTTCTTTGCTCCTCCTTCCTTCATCTCTTCATATACTACAATTTACTTAAAGGACAAATTTGAGTAAGTTCAAGGACATTAAAATTTTGAAACAGCAGTCTATTTAGTCGTGCCTTGTTGGCGAATTTTGATATAGTCAACGAATAAATCGTTGGCAGATTTTAATATAGCTAACAAATACATCGTAGTAATTACTCATCAACCAATAGATAATATAATAATACAGACGAAACCACATACTTTCTATAACTACGTATTTATTGACCAGTGACCACCATAAAATTTGACGGGTGGTTTTGGCCCTTAACAACAAATATTGATTAATAAAGGATTTTTGCTTGGGAAAGGCTATTTCTGATATTTTTTTCACCCTATTATATTTATCCACACCTGTATAATTTATCCACTAAAAGTCCAAATTGCCCTTATTTTAAAATTAAGCATACTTCTCAATATTTTTTTCTATGCCATATTTGCCATATTCCATAACCAGACGAAAGCAGGGGAAAGCAAGAAGAATCTTTTGTATTCGGGCATAAAAGTTCTCATCAAATTTTGTAGCGGTCATAGAATAAATAGTATTATTACAATTGTGAAGGAAATTATTTATTAATATGTTAAGTGTAATTGAGATTGAAATTACGGCGAAAAAAATGTCATTTTCTGTTGTAATTTTAATATACATAAAAAGCCAGTTTTGCTTAGGTTTCAGGAGCGGTAGACATGTGTGTGTATTACACACACAGATATATATATATATATATATATATATATATATATATATATATATATATATATACCTATATGTGTATATAATTAGAAAATCTCGCCCACACGCTGGTGTGTGTTACTGATACTAAAATGTTGTTAGTTTATAAAATGTTTTGATGATACAAAAAGATGTTTTAAAAGGACTAAGATGAAATTTCATATCTTAAGTTCGAAGCAAAATTGATGTAAACATGTGCGAGACGAAAAATCTCTCATGAATCGGATGAAGGTTACATCAGCCCCTCAAGAGATCCATGTGAAGCTTGGTAAATATGTAAGCACTCAGATCCACGTCATACTCTCAGCCAAGAGACGTAGATCGATTGACGTGTATCTGAGAGACGTCGATCTCTCAGTTAAGCATACGTCGATCGATCGACGTAAAACTGAGAGACGTTGATCTCTCAGCTTCAGGTATGTCGATCGATCGACATACATCTGAGAGACGTCGATCTCTCAGCCTAATGACGTCGATCGATCGATGTCATTCTGAGAGACGTCGATCTCTCAGCCAGGCTGACGTCGATCGATCGACGTCTGACTGAGAGACGTCGATCTCTCAGCTCTGGTACGTAGATCGATCGACGTCTCCAGGATTCAAAAATTTTCAAACGTTGGAATAAAATCCAAGGGAGATCTATGATATTTTCTCTCTCCAATCTTGCTCAAATTTTTTGTGGACTTTAACCCAACATACTACATGCTTCATTGACTATTTTAACCATGTCTAAGATTCTCTAGGGTGGCTATCCAAGATCAAATCATTCCATAGGGTGGCTAAAGACCATTTGGGCACTATCTTGATATTTTTGAAGATGAAGACTTGGTGGTGAGCCTCAAAAACGTGGTCAACTTTGTCTATAAATAGAAGAGGCTTGGATGAAGCAATCACACACTTTCAACATCATCTAGCTTCATTTTCCATTGTTGTATATTTCTCTCATACTTGTAAATTTGTTTAAAGCTTGTCTAGCTTTTCTTTGATCTTCATTATTGTATATTGAGAGAAAGAGAGTCAAGCACAAGAGGAACCATAAATATTTGATCTCTTGCTTGTGCTTAGACTTGTGAGAAAGTGTGAACCTTACTATATTTCTTCAACCCACTGTGAGAAGTTCTTGAGGGAACTTTTGTTGAAGTTGTGAGGAAGCAAGAAGTTGTTCTTGCTAAGAGCTGTAGTTGCTGTAGTTGCATAAGTGTGTTTTGTGCAAGAAGTTGCTGTTGTTGTGGCTTACACTAAAGTGTTAGTGTAAGTGTTGCTGTGGTTGTTCTTATTGTTCATAATAAGAAGAGTAGTTGTTGAAAATCCACTTTGGAAACAAAGTGGTAGTGGAGTAGAATCATTTACGATTCGAACCACTCTATATCCGGTGTACTCATTCACTACTTCTCATCTCCCATTCTTGCTCTGATTTTGAATATATTTTTGAGTTGAGCAAACGAGAAAATTCCGCAAAATAGCCAAACACTCTATTCACCCCCCCCTCTAGAGTGTATTTCGGACCTAACAATTGGTATCAGAGCCTAACCTTGATTGCTTGGCCTATCTTTGCAAGTAGCAAGGTTAAAGATCATGGCAATGACAACCTCAACCTCAACCTCTTCATCTCCTAAGCCTACTGCACTATTTTTCGGATCAAACACTAAAGCACCTATGTTTGATGCCCAAAATTATTCCTTGTGGAAATTTCGAATGATCAATCACTTGAAAGGCTGTGGATTTGATATATGGAGAGCCGTTGTCAAAGGAATTGAAGTTCCTATGATTACCAACTCAAAAGGAGAATCAATATTCAAAGATGAGGATGACTACACCGATGAAGAAAAGATAAGATTTGCCATTAATGGCAAAGCATTTGATATTCTCTCAAGTGCTCTCACCACCACCGAGCTTATAAGACTTCAAGGTCTTGAAACAGCTCATGAGGCATGGAAAAGGCTTGAAATTTTACATGAAGGAACTGAGCAAGTAAGAATGGCCAAACGACTTATGCTCATGAAGGAGTATGAGATGTTCGGAATGAAAAGCGGTGAGAAGATTGAGGAGACAATCGATCGATTCACACGAATAGTGAATCAACTCTCCATGGTGGACAAGAAAATCTCAAATGAAGACCTTGTCTCAAAACTCCTCAAATCTTTGCCAAGAGAATGAACACCCAAGGTCACCGCCATCACCGAATCAAAGAATCTCAAGACTCTTACCCTTGATGAGCTATCCGGTAATCTTCTTACTCATGAAATTCTTATTGATGAACAAAATAGGATGAACCCTATCAAGCCCACACAAACATCACACAAAGGATTGGTGGTAGAGTCCGATGACTCGGATGAGGAAGTTGCCCTTCTAGTAAGAAAATTTAGAAGAATGGCAACTAGAAACAAAGCACAAGCAAGAAATTTTTTCAAAAGACCATCTAAAGAAAAGGAAGCAAGTGAAAATTGCTATAGATGTGGTCGACCCGGTCATTTCATTACCGACTGCCACATAAAAGAGCCGCAAAAGCAAGAGAAGAAGGTCTTTCCTCAAAAGAAGAAAGCCCTCAATGCGGAAATAACCACGTGGGATGATCTCCTTTCGGAATCGGAAGGAGAAGAGAGTGAAGATCAAGGTGTTGGACTTGTTGCAACAGTTGACAATCCAAAGACTCAACATACTTGTCTCATGGCGATTGAAGATGATCTTGAGGTAAATTCTAATCCTTCAAATTTGCATGATGAAATAGGAGATTTACAAGATGACTTTGAAAAATTGAACTTAAAGTATAAGCATTTGAAGAAAGAGTTCAAGAAATGCATCTTAGAAAATAAGAGATTGCATGACAAGAATATTTTGATGTTTCAAGAGCATGACATCATACTCACCATGCATAAAACCGTAGCTCTTGAAAATGTAGAAATTAGAAAAGAATGTGAGAAACTAAAGATAGACTTACAAAGACTAACAAATAGCAAAAACAATTTAGACATACTACCTGGAAATCAAAGAATTGGAAATGATAAATCCGGTTTAGGATTTAATTCATCATCTTCTTTTATTAAGCCTAAGAAGAAGGCAAATAATAGAAAAACACAACGAAATTCATCACCCTCTAAATCAAAGCATGTACCCACTTGTTTTCATTGCAATAAACTAGGACATGTGAAGAAAGCATGTAAAGCTAGATTTGGAAGCACATATGTTTGGAAGCCTAAGGGTCGACAAACTAACCTTAAAGGACCCAACCATCAAAGGGTACCAATGCATACATCTTTTGGTTTTGTAGGCTCTCAAGATAAATGGAGTAGCCAAAGAAGAAGGAACCAAATGTCTTATGGACAGCGGATGTTCAACGCACATGGCCGGAGACAAAACGTTGTTCACCAAGCTCAAGCTCCAAGATGGTGGAACGGTGCATTTTGGCAATGGGAAAGCCAAAATCCTTGGACATGGAGAAATTGGTAACTCTTCTTTTACTATTAATAATGTATTATATGTAGAAGGGCTTAAGTATAATTTGATAAGTGTTAGCCAACTATGTGATGCTAATTTTCAAATTGAATTTATGAAAAGAAAATGTGTTGTGAAAAAGAACGATAAGATTGTTTTTGAGGCTACACGTAAAAATGATGTTTACAAATTTAGCACACATGATTTGATATCACAAAATGTTTCTTGCCTAGTTGCCAAAAATGATTTGACTCAACTATGGCATAGACGACTTGGACATATTAGTTTTAAAAACTTCAAAGAGATTTGCAAAAATGAAAAAGTCCAAGGTCTTCCAAAATTAAATTTTGAAAATCATGGCTTATGTGACACTTGTCAAAAGGCAAAGCTTGTTAAAACAAGCTTCAAACCCAAAAGTGAAATCTCCACTACCAAACCCCTACAATTGCTTCATATGGATTTGTATGGGAATATTGGTACGGCAAGTCTAAGTGGAAAACATTACACCTTTGTGGTGGTAGATGACTTCTCTAGGTACACTTGGGTAATGTTCTTAGCTAAAAAGAATGATGCATGTCAAGAATTTATAAAGCTTTGTAAGAGATTAGAAAATCAAAAAGAAGACACAATTAAGGAAATTAGAAGTGATAGAGGTGGTGAGTTTGATGGAGAATTTCAAGAATTATGTGTATCCAAGGGGTATGGACACAATTTCTCAGCTCCAAGAACTCCTCAACAAAATGGTGTTGCGGAAAGGAAGAATAAAACACTTCAAGAAATGAGTAGAGCTATGCTAAACGAATTTGAGTTACCCAAATATTTTTGGGCCGAAGCGGTAAATACCGCTTGTCATGTGATCAATAGAGTTTATTTGAGACCATTTCTCAAAAAGACTCCTTATGAGCTTTGGAAAGGTAGAGTACCAAATATTGGTTATTTCAAGGTTTTTGGTTGTAAGTGCTTTATACTCAACACCAAAGATAACTTGGATAAACTCGACTTCAAAGCGGATGAAGGAATCTTTATGGGTTATGCTCAAAATAGCAAGGCATTTAGAGTATATAATAAAAGAAGCATGAAAGTTGAAGAATCAATTCATGTCAAATTTAGTGAACTCAATGAGGACAAATCAAACATTAATGATGACGATGATGATGATGAAATAATTGAAGTAAGCCATATAAAGAAATTTGAGAATCCAAAAGGTAATATTGTTATTGACCTTAGGATTGATCCACTTGAACCTAAGGATGAAAATGAAGAAGTAGGAGGAGATACCTCAAATTTACCGGATTCATATAAGTATAGGAAAGATCACCCTAAAGAGTTGATATTAGGTGAAACTAGCCAAGGCATAATGACTAGGAGAAAATTCAATGAAAATGCCTTCATTTCACAAGTTGAGCCTAAAAACATAAAGGAGGCAATAAATGATGAAGATTGGGTATTGGCTATGCAAGAAGAATTAAATCAATTTGAAAGAAGTGATGTTTGGGAATTGGTTGCTAAACCTAGTGATCATCCCGTAATTGGCACTAAATGGGTATTTAGAAATAAAATGGATGATAAAGGAAACATCACTAGAAACAAAGCTAGATTAGTAGCCCAAGGCTATAGGCAAGAGGAAGGCATAGACTATGATGAAACTTTTGCCCCCGTAGCTAGGTTAGAAGCTATAAGGATGCTCTCAGCATATGCATGCTATAAGGATTTCAAACTATATCAAATGGATGTGAAATCCGCATTCTTGAATGGAATAATTCAAGAAGAGGTCTATGTAGCTCAACCTCCGGGGTTTGAAAATCATGATTATCCAAATCATGTTTTTAAACTCAAAAAGGCCCTTTATGGACTTAAACAAGCTCCTAGGGCTTGGTATGATAGGTTAAGTAACTTCCTACTTGAGAACGAGTTTTCAAGAGGAAAAGTCGACACTACTCTTTTTATTAAAGAACAAGGAAACCATCAATTGCTTGTTCAAATTTATGTGGATGATATTATATTTGGTGCTACTAATGATTCTCTTTGTGAGCATTTTGCAAAATTGATGGAATGAGAATTTGAAATGAGCATGATGGGTGAACTCAACTACTTCCTTGGTCTACAAATCAAGCAAACTCAAGATGGAGTGTACATATCTCAAACAAAGTACACAAAGGATTTGCTCAAGAAGTACAAATTCGAGGATGGAAGAAGTGTGAGCACTCCGATGAGCACAAGTACAAAGCTTGACAAAGACGAAAAAGGAAAGCCGGTTGAGGTAACCAAATATAGGGGTATGATTGGTAGTTTACTTTATTTAACCGCTAGTAGACCGGATATTTTGCATACTGTGTGCTTATGTGCTAGATTTCAAAGTATGCCTAAGGAATCACATTTAGTTGCTGTTAAACGTATCTTTAGATATTTAAAAGGAACTTTGAATTTTGGATTGTTTTATCCCAAAAATGGATGTTTTGATTTAAGAGGGTATAGTGACTCCGACTATGCCGGAAATCTTGTTGATAGGAAAAGCACCTCCGGGACGTGTCAATTCCTTGGAGATTGCTTAGTTTCTTGGTTCTCTAAGAAACAAAATAGTGTGTCACTTTCAACGGCGGAATCCGAATATATATCGGCTGCTTCATGTTGTGCACAACTACTTTGGATGACAAACACATTGAATGATTACAATGTTAAGTTTGATAAAGTTCCCATCCTATGTGACAATACCTCAGCCATAAGTATAGCACAAAACCCGGTTCATCATAGTAGAACAAAACACATTGAAGTGAGGCATCACTTCATAAGAGATTGCATTCAAAAAGGACTGGTATGCATTGAGTTTGTTCCAAGAAATGACCAACTGGCGGACATCTTTACCAAATCCCTCCCCACTGAGACATTCGAATCAATTAGAACGAGACTAGGAATGATAAACATCAGTTAAAGGGATGAAAATTGAAAATTTCAAAATCAGAGACACGTCGAACGATCGACATATCAAAACAAGAGATCGACATACGTCGATCTCTGACATCGATCGATCGACGTACGTCGAACTCAGACGTCGATCGATCGACGTCGTCTAATTCAGCAACCTTAAAATCTCTGCAACCGAAACCCTTCCTCACTTTTCACTCAAACATTTCGGCTGAAACCCTACAAAATCAGGCGCCCCCTCTTTCCAAAACCACTTCATCTCTTCAATTTCATCTCCAAAACAAAACTTCTTCATCTCTACACTTGATTTTCATCTTCTTCATTCATTCCTCTCTAGAAATCCCTAAATTTCAAATCCAAATTTCTCTCAAAATGTCTTCAAGGAGCAAAAATACCACAAAAAGGCCAAGATCCTCTAGGGGTGGAGGAGAAGGTTCAAGCACATCTTCTCAAGGACAAACATCTCATCCTCGAAGAAAACAATCTATGGATGAGAGTCAAGCACAAGTGCTAGCCACAATTAGGAGTACTTTGACTCTCTCAAACTTCCCTTGGGTCAAAGCCAAAGATGCAAAGGATGCTTTGGAGGAACCCTTAATCCCTGGGCACGTAAGTTACATCTCTAAACATGCTCAAAAGTTATTTGATAAATGGGAAGATGATGATAGACCCACTATCCCACTCAAATTGCTTAGAATAAATGATATTCTAAGCAATGATGAACTAAGTCCCATCATTGAGTGGTTAGATGTTCAAGAGTGGAGAAACATTTGGCATGAAAATGAGATGCTCAAAATGTCCACTAAATATACTAGGCTTTTTTATGCGAATTTATGGATTGAATACATAAATGGCCTTCCCTTAGCTCTACATTCAGTTATTGATGGACACCATGTGAAATGGAAAGTTGAAAAATTTGTAGCTTGATTGGTGTACCCAACGCATGGTACTATGAGTTTGATGCATGGAAATGAGATGCGGATAGGTGGAAAGTCTCTGAAGATGAAGTGAAAACCTTCTTAGGCTTCCATCCAAGTAAAAACACAAATGACATGCCTTTAGTTTACCGTACCCTTCTTGCCATTGTTACATTCTGTATCAATAGTAAATCCGCAAAATTGCCTAGTAATCTTGACTTCTACATAGCATACCGAATAGCTAACCGCGAGAAGGTTAACTTTGGGGATCTTTTTATGACAAACGTTGTGGAAGCCGCAACCAAACAAAACAAAGCCCTTCCCTATAGTAACCTTATCTATAGGATGCTTGTGAAGTCGGGTATTTATGTGGATGACACTGATGTTGACAATATAACTCACAAAGACTTCTATGATAAAGTCAACATCCAACAAATCCTGAAGTCTAGAAAAGAGGCAATGAGGAGAGAGCAAGAAGAGAAAGAAAGGGAAGACGAGGACCTTCCAGGTGAGGCACCCATTCCTGAACCGGAGACTCATGCAGAACCAAGTCACTTGAGCTCAAATGTCCCGGAGCTTCAAGCTCAAGTTACTAGTCTTCAGCAGGAAGTCGGTGAGCTAAAGGGCAAAGTAACCGTACATGAATCAAGATTTGCCAAGCTCAAGGCAAAAATGAAAGCGTGTATTCCTGGAATCACGTTTTCTTCAGATGAAGACTAGAGTGTTTTGTTTTAGCCTGCTTCTAGTTCTAGCTTAGTATTTGCTGTTAGTTGTAAAACTTGAATGTGTCTTTGAATTTAATAAAGTATTGTTGTTTATTTTTTTTGATGCTTTCAAAAAGGGAGAGAAAATGGTTGTTGTTGCTTAAGTGGCTTAGTGGCTCATTGGTTGAGTAAGTGGCTTATTTGACTTATTTGTTGCTTATTGGCTTATTTGTTAAAATGGTTTATTGGCACATTGGTTGAGTAAGTGGCTTATTTGACTTATTTGTTGCTTATTGGCTTATTTGTTAAAATGGTTTATTGCATGATGAGATTGTTTGATATCTGGCAAAATGAGGTAAGTTTGAAATTGGAATATTTGTTAATTGTTGGTAAAATGAACAATGAGCATGTTTGAGAAAGTTGGATTGTTGATACACGTTCGGTTGAGGGGGAGCAAATTTCAAAGAAAAAGTATTTTGGTTGAAATTGCAAAATCTTGTTCACATTGACCACTACGGAAGTTATAAAGTGCACATACTTAGGGGGAGATTGATATTTTTCAAGTTTGAAACATTCAAACAGTTAAAACAAAGGAAAAACATCTTTTAGAATCTCGGTTTTGAAATCATCAAAAAGGGGGAGATTGTTAGTTTATAAAATGTTTTGATGATACAAAAAGATGTTTTAAAAGGACTAAGATGAAATTTCATATCTTAAGTTCGAAGCAAAATTGATGTAAACATGTGCGAGACGAAAAATCTCTCATGAATCGGATGAAGGTTACATCAGCCCCTCAAGAGATCCATGTGAAGCTTGGTAAATATGTAAGCACTCAGATCCACGTCATACTCTCAGCCAAGAGACGTAGATCGATTGACGTGTATCTGAGAGACGTCGATCTCTCAGTTAAGCATACGTCGATCGATCGACGTAAAACTGAGAGACGTTGATCTCTCAGCTTCAGGTATGTCGATCGATCGACATACATCTGAGAGACGTCGATCTCTCAGCCTAATGACGTCGATCGATCGATGTCATTCTGAGAGACGTCGATCTCTCAGCCAGGCTGACGTCGATCGATCGACGTCTGACTGAGAGACGTCGATCTCTCAGCTCTTGTACGTAGATCGATCGACGTCTCCAGGATTCAAAAATTTTCAAACGTTGGAATAAAATCCAAGGGAGATCTATGATATTTTCTCTCTCCAATCTTGCTCAAATTTTTTGTGGAATTTAACCCAACATACTACATGCTTCATTGACTATTTTAACCATGTCTAAGATTCTCTAGGGTGGCTATCCAAGATCAAATCATTCCATAGGGTGGCTAAAGACCATTTGGGCACTATCTTGATATTTTTGAAGATGAAGACTTGGTGGTGAGCCTCAAAAACGTGGTCAACTTTGTCTATAAATAGAAGAGGCTTGGATGAAGCAATCACACACTTTCAACATCATCTAGCTTCATTTTCCATTGTTGTATATTTCTCTCATACTTGTAAATTTGTTTAAAGCTTGTCTAGCTTTTCTTTGATCTTCATTATTGTATATTGAGAGAAAGAGAGTCAAGCACAAGAGGAACCATAAATATTTGATCTCTTGCTTGTGCTTAGACTTGTGAGAAAGTGTGAACCTTACTATATTTCTTCAACCCACTGTGAGAAGTTCTTGAGGGAACTTTTGTTGAAGTTGTGAGGAAGCAAGAAGTTGTTCTTGCTAAGAGCTGTAGTTGCTGTAGTTGCATAAGTGTGTTTTGTGCAAGAAGTTGCTGTTGTTGTGGCTTACACTAAAGTGTTAGTGTAAGTGTTGCTGTGGTTGTTCTTATTGTTCATAATAAGAAGAGTAGTTGTTGAAAATCCACTTTGGAAACAAAGTGGTAGTGGAGTAGAATCATTTACGATTCGAATCACTCTATATTCGGTGTACTCATTCACTACTTCTCATCTCTCATTCTTGCTCTGATTTTGAATATATTTTTGAGTTGAGCAAACGAGAAAATTCCGCAAAATAGTCAAACACTCTATTCACCCCTCTAGAGTGTATTTCGGACCTAACATATATTACAATATGATCTGAGAGAAAGTTAAAAGGATCTTAGAGATATAAATATTCGTGATAATTTCCGTGCGTATAATTAAGTGTATACATACATATATTCATATACATATATGTAGTTAATAGGAGGGTCAAAAGATTCTGGGCTGTAGATATTCCTTTTCTTTAACCACTATGGATATAAACATTTTATATCGATAATGCTCCCCGCACATATTATACCACACATGAAAGTTTGGTGGAAGTCAAATGAATGGGATCAAATGTTATATTGTAAATAATTTTTTTTCGCATATAATGGTTAGTGTAAAAACACATTGGAAAGAAAGACTGAGAACATAGAAATCAGAAGAAGATTTAATCCCTATTCAGGACTAATAAACCGAATGAGAAAAGAAAAAACACGTGTAATTTTGACTGCAATAATGCACAGACGTTTGAAGGGTTTTGGAGAAGGTTACACCACCAACAATCATACCCAGTATATCTCAACGACAGTAAAAGCTATCGCTAAGGTCTAGAAAGAGAGAGGCATGCAAACAATATCTCCATTCCAAAAGATAGAGACTCTACTTCCAGTGAAACCCCCAACTCTATATGTACTTACATAGATAGTACAATAATACGAACATATACTAATGAAGATATTTTATTAAACATATACGCTCATAACAGTAGACCATCTCAGTGCAAATCAAATGTAACAAGGCTGTATATGATACGGATAAACATGAAAACAATTTATCTGAATACACTCTGGGTGTCCTTATTAGTATTACATGCATTGTTAAAGGAAAATTTAGTGTCGCATAAATAGATATATAAAGGGTAAATTAAATCTAGTATATTTTGCTCACGTCTTGTATGCTTCGATATTATCATGTATGCCGTAATAAGAAAAATTAAAAAATATGTAAAACACATACGAGATCAAGAACTCTCGTTTCAAAGGATTCTATCGCTAACAATTCAATTTTCCAGAGTTCATTTTTACATTAAAGGCCACAACCCCATCCTCACTAGTCAATGCCTCACCAAGTCTATCACACGACACGAAAACACAACTCGAACCTAACACGTTCTTTGCAGATATAGATATAGCTTTGACGGATTTTGTGTACAAATCGGGTAAGACCTGAAACTTACCCGCTAAGAGCAAGTCGCGTCCAGGTATACCGGTGGGTTACCCATCTATACCTGACATACCCGATTTTTAAATATATTTTAAATATAAATTATAAATTATTAAAGTAAAAATTATAAAATAAAACAAGAAAATCCTAAAACCTAAAAACCTTCTTTTTTACCCTCACAATTGCCCCCGCCGCCCCTACATTTTTGTTTCGATGATACATTGTAATAGTAGTCACTTTAAATACATAAAACTTGAAAAATATACAAAACCTGCAAATACCTGAAAAATACACGAAATGACCCGTACATGACCTGATATATTTGTACTTGTGAAATTTGTGGTTATACCTGATACACGAGATGAAACCTGACATGCATAGGTTTGGGTATCTATTTTCGTAAATGCAAAGAAAACGGGTAAGGTATGAGTCTAGTACTTTAATACCCAAAACCCGAAAAACACAAAATACAAAACACGAAACACTACATGTTTGCCACCCCTAGTAACTCTACGATACCGCAAATATCCTTAATGCTCACAAAAAAGAAGCAGAACGATAAAGGAACTTGTTTATATTGAGCAGACTTCCATACAGACTGCACAAAGGTTGCAATAAGAAGGTGATGTGTCCAAACCAAACCTTTAGCCAGAGCATTCAAGAAACTCATACTCAAGGAACATGGCCCAAAATATACAGCTTGAATTGCACATACCTACAACACATCTTCCAATTGGATAATACCCAACCCCAGTCCAAGTGAAAGATGAGAAAGAATTAACAACTAATATGTGAACTTGATCTATTAGGATCAAGAAAAAAAATGCTGTCACTATCCTGATTTGTGCAACAGCGACCTAAAATGGGAAAGTAAAAGATTTACAAAAACTACATTTTGCACTCCAAAACTTGGGACTTCTGCCTCAGACCTCAATAAGTGGCTCCAGTGGTTCTGTGTATACCATTAGTTTGCAATCCCACTGCTCGGCGTCTTCACCTGATTCAAACCCCCCATATGCGAATCGTGTGATCATCGCTTGCGGATGCCAGCATATTATGGTTTACTGGGTTCCAGCTAACACAGTTGACTGTCCCAGTATGCCCGGGCAGCGTCAAGAGTAGTTGTCCAGAGTCTCTATGCCAAACATACACCTGAACATAATAAGAGGACGTAATAATCAACTTAGGAATCCCTATAATGTTTTATAATTGCAAGGGGATACGGAATATTTAGGATTCAGTGTAGAAGTAAAACCGTGTTCGGAATACGAGCAGCCATCACAAAAAGGATTGTGTAAGATCATGAGGCATATTCCATGGTCTAGCTCTTTCAAGAATTCCACTAAAACAAAAGCCACAAAGGTACTACTTCTGGGGGTTTAGTGTGCGCTCCAAATTTAACCATTCATCACCCATATTAGGACATTTTATCAAGAGAACAAAATATGACTCACACTAGGGAGAGAATGGTATCCCTGCATCCCCTTTTTCTCTTCTTTTGGGTAGCACGACACAACATATATTTCTGATTTAGAAGACATATTGGCTGAAACAGTGATGCGCCTCACAACTTGGACAGTCATGTGTTCTGTATCTCTATTTGTACCCGCTGAGACTAATATAAACCTCAATGGAGTTCACAATCAAATAATGAAGAAATAATTGAAGAAGAATCTCTTTTATTAATAAAATGCTCAAAGGCATTAAAGAAGAAGAAAACTTTACAGTTTACAGTGGTGTATTTATACACAGAGAAAGAATAATAAAACAAACTCATCCTAACGGCTATAACTGTACCAACGGCTATATACACAGTCTTCTCTCATATACCCAGTTTCTATACAGTATTTCTACACCCCCCTCAAGCTTGGTGTAGATATTGAGACACCCAAGCTTGGATAATAGCTTCTTGAAAATACTGGATGGGACAGATTTAGTTAACACGTCTGCTGGTTGCTCCTGTGAGGAAATATGTTGTAGTCTAAGAGATTGATTCTCAATTTTTTCACGGATAAAGTGCCTATCAATCTCCACGTGCTTTGTCCTATCATGATGAATAGGATTTTCAGCCATGTTTATATCAGAAATATTGTCACAATATGCAAATATAGGTGAACTGCTGTTGCCATGTTGTAGATCTTTAAGTACCCTCTTGATCCATAGCCCTTCACAAATACCAAGTGCAAGTGCTCTTAGTTCAGCTTCAGCGCTACTCCTTGCAACCACAGGTTGTTTTTTACTTCTCCAAGTAACTAGATTTCCCCACACAAATGAACAATACCCGGATGTTGATCTCATATCACCCTTTGAGCCTCCCCAATCTGCATCAGTAAATATTCGGATGGTTCCATCTTCAGTCTTTCCAAAGAACAAGCCTTGTCCGGATGCTCCTTTAAGGTACCTTAAAATCCTCATCACAGCTTGTAAATGAATGTTAGTGGGAGCATGCATAAATTGACTAACATAACTAACAGCATAACATATGTCCGGACGTGTATGTGACAGGTATATAAGTTTACCAACCAGTTTTTGATAGGACTGGACATCAGTAAGAAGGGTACCAGTTTCAGACTGTACAGAACCTGCTTCAAAGGGAGTGACAGCTGGTTTACATCCAGCCATCCCTGTTTCAACCAATAAATCAAGAATGTATTTCCTTTGGGAAATACACATTCCACTCTTGTTCCTTCCTACTTCCATTCCCAAAAAATAACGTAGTGATCCTAAGTCTTTAACTTCAAATATAGTTGATCGATACCTTTTAACCTTAGTGATACTAAGTACACAGCTGCCAGTCAAAATGATATCATCTACATAAACAATGAGTATAACAAGTTGCTGTTCAGAGTTCAATACAAATAAGGTGTGATCACTATGGGCTTGTGTAAACCCGTATTGAATCAAGACTTGTGCAAACCTAGAGAACCATGCTCTTGGGGATTGTTTCAATCCATATATAGACTTTTTAAGTCTACAAACCTTTCCAGCTGTTTCCTCAGTTTCATATCCAGGTGGAACATGGATAAATACTTGTTCTTTCAATTCCCCATTAAGGAATGCATTTTTGATGTCTAGTTGAGATAATGACCAGTCCAAGTTTATAGCCAAGGAAAAAATAATTCTTACTGTGTTAAGTTTTGCAACTGGTGCAAACGTCTCCAAGTAATCTATGCATAAGCTTCAGAGAAACCCCTTGCTACAAGTCTAGCTTTATACCTATTTAAGGATCCATCAGAGTTGTATTTCAGTGAAAACACCCATTTACAGCTGACTGGTTTATGTTCAGCAGTCTTAGGTACTAATTCCCACGTTTCATTTTTAATTAAAGCATCCATTTCTTCATCAATAGCCTGTTTCCAATGTTTATTCTTCATAGCCTCATTAACATTAGTTGGAATAAAGTGATGATCAAGAGCAACAGTAAAGGTCTTAAAACTAGGACATAACCTATCATAGTTAACAACTGAGTCTAAAGGGTATCTAGTAGAACATACCTCAGCCTTTAGCAGCCTATGAAATGGGGTTTTGGTGCACTCACGTGTACCTTTCCTGTATGCAATAGGAAGCTCTAGTTAAGATTCTAAATTATCATTACTATTACCTGCTAGCTCCTGAACAATAGGAGGGGTATATTCAGAACCAGACAGATCAAGACATGGACTGGGATGCCTTCTTCTGGAGTACACTTGAGTTACTGGAGGTCTTAAGCTTCTTGTATCTTCAGCCTCCTGTTCACCCTGTGTAAAGGTCCCATCAGGTTCAGTATTTGTTATGATGGTTTCTCTCGGGTTAGAGTGAACATCAGTAGGTGATCCCCCTATTGTAGAGACGTCAATAATACTCCAGTAATTATCTGCACCTGTACTATGTGAATTCAACTGCTGTTAGTTAAATAATAAGAAGCTTTTTCATTAAAAACAACATCAAGAGTAGTATAAATCTTCCTGGAATCAGGATGAAAGCACTTATAGCCTTTTTGCGTTCCAGAGTATCCAATGAATACACATTTGAGAGTTCTATCAAGTTTCCCCCTGTTCTGTGACTGTAGATAAACAAACACTGTACATCCAAAGGTTTTAAATGGAAGTTCAGACATTAATAAACAACATGGATAAGCAGTAAGTAATTGTTGTTTTGGACTGATGTATCCAAGTACCCTTGATGGCATCCTATTGATCAGGTAGGTTGCAGTTAAAACTGCCTCCCCCCACAAGTATCTAGGTACATTCATTGTGAACATAATAGATCTTGCTACACCAAGGACATGTCTAAGCTTTCTTTCAGCAAGACCATTCTGCTGCGGAGTATACATGTTTGATGTTTGATGGTGTATCCCCTTGCCTTCCAAAAAAGTCTTGACCTCAGTGTCAAGGTACTCACTGCCATTGTCAGTTCTAAGGTTCTTAATAACTGTATTAAACTGATTTTGAATCAAGCAGACAAACGTCTTTAACACCCTAGGTAAGTCAGATTTATGTTTTAGCAAATAAAGCCATGTCATTCTTGTGTGGTCATCAACAAATATCACAAACCACCTATTACCACTTACACTTAGAGTCCTTGAAGGACCCCATATGTCCGAATGGACCAAGTTGAAAGGGGCACTTGCTTGATAACCTTTTGCGGGATATGGTACTCTAGTCTGTTTTGCAAAACAACATGTTTCACATTTAAGATCATTAAAATCAATACCAGCAAATAGTTCAGGTTTCAGTTTCCTGAGATACAAAAAATTAGGATGTCCAAGTCTCATGTGCCATAACAGAATAAGATTTATTCTAGAGTCTACTCTACTTATTCTAGAAACAGAAGTTCTGTTCACACAAGAATAAGTACTAGAACAATCTTCAAAATAGCTTGGTGTCAGGTCCTCAAAAACAAACAGTCCATCTTGAAGCTTAGCAAAGCCAATCTTCTCCTTCAAAATCCTCTCCTTCAAAGCTTTCTCCTGAAAGCAAGAAAAGGAAGAAGGAATGAAGTAGCAGATAGATGGAATAAAAACTGTGAAACAGTTATTATCCAACATAAGCTTCCTTACAGAGATTAAATGACTGCTGAGTTGAGGGACATATAACACGTTTTTTAGAACTAGGTGTCTAGATATACCAATATTACCATATCCTAGGATATCAATTGTCTTTCCATTTGCAATCTTAACTTTCCTAGAATCAGTAAAACATTTAAATGATGTTAATAGACTTTTGTTGTAAGTCATATGGTGAGTTGCACCCGAATCAATAATCCATATGTTTTGCTTACCTACATTACCTGAGCAAGCCATTGTGGCTCTTATCTGATCACTAGGAAGTCCAGTACCTTGTGCATGAGTCTGTGCTCTTTGACACTCCAAGACCCTTAAGACAGCATACATTTGTGCTTGAGTGAAGACAGCCTCAGTAGTTTCAGTTTTATTTGCATCAGCAGTTGCTGCCCTTGGAGGTTTCCAAGAATCAGACTCTGACCTCCATGAGCCACTTGAATCAGAACGTCCAGAATTTCCCTGCCTGAGATTATTTTGCTTGTACCATGAAGGTGGCTTCACAGTACTACCAGGCCTCCTATAACATTCTTCCACCACATGTCCATTTCTATGACAGAACTTGCAAAACTTCTTCACATATCCCCCTGGTCCTGTTTTCTTCAAGGCCATAAACGTTCCTTTATCATTTTCAGTAGTATGTGAGATTAGAGCAGAAGTTTCAGACATGGAACCAGAACCAGATCCAGATCCTAGCATAACCTTCATCCTGCTCTCCTCCTGCCTAATTTCTGAGAAAGCAGCATTAATAGTGGGAAAAGGTTTTGTACTCAAGACTCTGCCCCTTACTGCGTCATAGTCCTTATGAAGGCCAGATAAGAACCCAAAGATGCGTTTAGTGTCTTTGATTGAACGAAACAGTTGGTTATCTTGATTGCATGTCCATGGATAGGCCTCCAGTGAGTCAATCTGCTGCCAGATCTGAGAGAGAGAGCCAAAATACTTGCTCACCGACTGATCCCCCTGCTTAATATCCTTCAGTTGAGCTTCTAGCTCATACAGTTCAGAAATGTTGTCTTGTTTAAAAACATCTCTTTGATTGATTTCCAGATACTGGCTGCAGTTTGATGAAGTATGAATGTATTTCCGACTTCTGGTGTCATGGAGCCCAGCAACCATGACATTATCATTGAATTCTCAGCTTCCCAGGTAGCAAATTTCTCATCAGTTTCTGCGGGAATGACCATCTTCTCAGACAGATATTCTTTTTCCCCCGGCCAGTGATAAAGAGCTCTACAGCTCTGCTCCATGGAAGATAATTACTCCCAGTAAGTTTTTGATTTGTGATGGTGATTGGAGTGGAATCAACAAAGGAATTTGTGGGTTGTTTAACCCCAGTGCTAGAAGATGTGACTTCACTGCTCTGTTCCGCCATGCAGTTTCAAGAAAAGGAAAAAATGGCGGAGTATAGGAGATGAGGGTTTGAACAAAGCAGAGAAAGGATGGTTGAAGATTAGCGTTGAACTGCTTTACCAGTTGATTGATAAAGAGGAGAAGCCCAGTACATGCAGTAAATGAGACTGCGACAGAAGAGAGGAAAGAACAAAAAAACTTCCACCGTAATAAATGAGATGTGGACTTCAGAGGAGGAAAGATTTTATCAAATCTTTAAAAAACTTCGGGTGCCGAAAATGACAATAAAAGCGGGACTTTTGATGTCCAGCTGTAGCTTCTCATTACATGCAAGAGAGACAGCGAAGCACATTAGCCACGTGAAGGAAAAATAAGTAATGATGTGTAAAATAAAAAAAACAGATAAAAAAACTTTCAATAATGAGAACGGAAACGGCAAAAACATTTTCCGTTAACGCAACTTTTCCGTTAACGCCGTTTAACCACTTTATCTCACACTTCCTTTCTTCTTCGCAGGCTTTCTTCTTCACAGCCTTTCTCTTCGAAATTTTTGCAGAGAATTTTCTTGCCAGATTTTGATATCGGGCTATAAATCCTTGAGAAGGTTTTTTCTTTCCGCAGACCTTAAATAATCCCCCCCCCCTTTTCAGGAAGGTTGATCTTTGAGTTTTCTTCTGCTGAATAAGCCTTACACAGAGTACAGAATTTTAAGCGGTAGAGTTTTGAAGAGATTCAACCGTATGCAATTTCTTCTTTATGTAGTCTCTGATACCATGAAGAAATAATTGAAGAAGAATCTCTTTTATTAATAAAATGCTCAAAGGCATTAAAGAAGAAGAAAACTTTACAGTTTACAGTGGTGTATTTATACACAGAGAAAGAATAATAAAACAAACTCATCCTAACGGCTATAACTGTACCAACGGCTATATACACAGTCTTCTCTCATATACCCAGTTTCTATACAGTATTTCTACAAATAATTCTATCGATAAAGCAAAAGTAAAGAGAAGAACAAAGTCGGATAAAACACACAGGTTGGTTCGGCAAAATTCACAATTTCTTAGGCGAAGTGACTAATGCCTATGTACCAGAAAGTCAGAAACAATTCCATTTAGTATTCTATGAAAATCTTCAAGGCAATCTGAGCAAAGTCTATAAGCATGAACTACAAATACGGATTAAAGTCCAAGTATTGGTAGAAAGCTTTTGAATTCCATGAGAACTCAAAAAGCTATCCAGCCAGGCGAAAGTCATAAGCTAGTCTCACCACTCTTTGAAATCGTCTTTCCATATTTTGGCACCTTCAGGATATGTTACCTCTCAGGTGGAATAATTATTTATAGTAAGGATATTACTAAGGCTTTAAACCACCAAGAGAACTTTTCAAGTGCAATACCTGAAAGACAAGAGTAGTTGACTAAATGAAATGATTAGATAATTATAGAAAAGAGTACCTGGGAATCCTCACTTCCACTGGCTACAAGTGCTTGTCCGAGACCCCCAAAACAGGACCTTACCACGAAACGAGATTGCTTGTGACCTTTGTACTTGGTAACAAATTTTATATCGCTGTCTAAGTTCCACAAATGTATTTCCTGGTATAGATTAACCAGCAAAGACTTGCAGTCCTGGGATAGCGCAAATGAAATAATGGGCTGCCTTACTAGAGTTAAGCTTTCGGCCCTTGTCACCGTGTCAAGCAATATAAGTGTAGTATCTCCAACAAAAACCATCTGTCTACCATTATTTATTATCCCCAAATCCGATGTCTTAAGAGGTCTATGTGATTGGATCCACCCCTCTAACTCCTGCCCTTCCAGATTCCACCTGGTAATGCTTCTATTATTGGCACGAGTAAACACCGATTTCCCATCTGGAGCCCATGCACAAGAAACCAAACCAAGAGCACCTTTTTTGTAAATATGGAGGCAATCACCAGAGGAAACATCCCAACATCTGACCACTTCTTCTACTCCACAAGAGAGGAGTTGCTTGTCATCAGGGCTCCATGAAATAACCGAGACAGGTGTTTGGTGACCAGTTAAACTATGTTTCAAGCGGATTTGACCATCAGCTTGCACCTGTGGATGGAAGAGACATATTGAGAGAAACAAATTTTTTTTTTTTTTTTTTTTTTGCATGTTGTCTCTGTGTGTGTGAATTAAAAGAAACAACTTAAATGCTTGAAAGCATTACAAGCTTCAAAGTGTTCCAATCTTAAAAGCACTGATTCAAATAAGCAAAACCATGAATTTAAGAATACCATAAGCAGATGTGTAGTGCTCAAAAACTAAATATACTTCACTGAGCATGATTTGCTGGCATGTTTACAACCGTAACCTGCATTACCGAAGGTAACTTGTACTTCAGGAAGCAATTACCTGAAGTATATATATTGACCTTTTCCAAAAGAAAATAATAAATATGCTCCCCATAACACAGCAAAAGGACATAGAAGGTAAAAGTGACAAATGCAGATGAAAACACAAAAGAAAAGCAACAAACAAGACCTCGCACACTTGGTATCATAAGCAATCAGAAAGCCACAGAGAGAAAACAGAAAACCCAGCACATAGTTACGCCAATGCATTTACAGTGTTTACTAGATGACAAATTACCTCCCAAATAATCACTGTAGAGTCACTAGAGGAAGAAGCTAGGTAGACTCCACCATGGGAAAACTCCAAAAACCAAACCTCATTGTTGTGTCCCTGTAGTATCTGCAGAAGGTTCATCGCTCAAGTTACTCTCGAAAGCACTATATAAGAGAGAAAAACTCAAGGAAACTGCATTTACAAAGTAAAAACGTGGCCACATACATAAAGGATAGCATTTGACTAAACTAAAAAGGAAAAAAGCTCACAACCTCTGTTTCCAACAACTTTCCATTGCATGGCATATAGCACAATCAAAATTCATATTTTTCTGCAACATCTTAAACTTTCAGCATCAAAAAAAAAAAAAAAAAAAAAAAATAGGTGTTAAAGAATTTAGCAAAAGGGGCTCATTTTGATGGTCTTATAAAGCAAGTAGCCCCATCTCAGTAAATTAGACTCCAAATCACAAGTAAACCTATGCTTTCCTTAGAAAAGACATATGGTTCTAAATATGTAATTGCTTCTGTTAAAACAAAGAATTTTTTCACAGCTCATAAAGTGCGTGCTCTGTTCTAATGCATGCCTGATTCTTCACAGATATATCCGCAATCATATACCACAGAATTAGATGTTCTTCACAATGCCAAACACCATCAACCTTCACATGTTCCAGGTTAAGCAACAGACAAGTACAAGAGACACTCTATACATTGATGTAACTAACAAAAGTTGACGTAGCTCTAATTTGTCTTTTCCCTCAAAGGTTGCAAAGGTTCATGACCTTCAAATAAAAAATGGTTATCAACTTACTGAACTCCAACAGGTATGATGGGCACGCGAAGTATGTATCTAAGTGAAATAACTGCAATATTTCTATAAACGAAAAATTAAAAAATAGAGTAAAATAGTTCATCCATAACTGAGAATCTAGCTTTATAATTTCATCATTCTATTAAGCACCATTTATGAACTGTGGATTAAAAACTATGAACATCCCCTTTTCCGCTTCAACTACAATAAGTTAATCCACTACCAAGCCATGAAAATAAAAAGTAAAAGTATGGCCTATGTGTGACTTAGTGTGGGTCATCGACACTGCTTTGGGCCTCCCATGATGCTATATAAGTCAATTGTTGAAGAAGATCAGTTAATTCAGGTCAAAGGGCTAAATGTTCATCATGAACATCAAGGGGAAACTTTTCAACAAAGAATAAAGACGATTCACACAGCACTCCTCTCTCACATAGCCATAGCCCCATCCAAATATGGATTCTGTGCACCCACGAGATGCTTAGTAACCATTATACTTATGTCTAAAACCAAAAAAAAACAATAGAAGTATTACATGACAGGCTCACTTGATGATATCAATTAAGAATTGTGAAAACAAAGATCAATCAAGGTTTTCAAGCCAGACGACTAAAGGTGAAGTGTAAGTAAAAGGGTGTAATACACGGCTGCATCATCATCCCTACCCAGTATATCACAACGACAGCAAAAGCTATCGCTAGAGTCTGGGGAAGGTAAGTGGCAGGCAAACAATACACGATTGTCTGTTTTCTTCAAACCTTCACTTGCACAATTTAAGTTAATAATGTTCTCAAATAATTCTTGGTTTTTTCGGCTAGTGACCCGAGAAGCTGGACTTTTCCTCATTGCCAAAAGAAATTCTTAGAGATACTCGAAAGGGCATTAAGGCAATGGGATTCAATTGCTCGGAAAGAAGCATAAATCAACAAACTCGGATGCTGTAAGACCTATTACGGAAAGTCAACTTAGATAGTTCCATAATACACAAGCAATCATCAACAGAACATTTTAAGTATATCAAGACAACTGTATTTACTTCTGATTTTTTGGCAGTCAGGAGTTTGAAACATAAACTATGGGTTCAATTTTCTTCTAACATTAAAATATGTATTTTGACAGTTGAGGTGGGTTATCGGGATTAATGATGTACACACAGGATAGCAGAACAGAGACCCAGACTCTGAGAAAATCAGTTTTACTTGAAGATGTGCAGAACATGAGATAACCTGCAAAATATGACTAGGCAGTTCTAGATAAAGCATATGTCACTTACAAAAAGAAAAAAAAAAGATATAGCATATGTCTACAGTCAAATAGAAATGGTCGATTAGTGCTTTTCTGCACCTCTATAAAGGATGAAAAAATAATCACTTTAAGTAATTCATTTTTCCCACAATAGTATAATTTCCAAAACATGACACAACCTGCAAAGTACGGGTAGGAAGCTGGTCCCATCTGCACTGATGATTAGTCAGCAGAGACATTTGCCTCACCCCAGAGTTGTGTAACCTACAAGTAGATCGTTGTAAGTCTAGAGCCTGTTCCACCAGGTGCAACAATCTTTTCTCAGAAATCATTAAGGCTGGTGGACACAGTCTTTGCAACTTCACCAGCAATTCGGACCTTAGCTTCAGCTTTACTGTATCTTGATCAGATGCTCCCTCAAGGTGACCCTGTGAAGACGATATAATGGAGAATGAAAGTTCCCTAACTCTGTTCGTGTTCACACAACGAGGTGCTATTTCAGACCTCAATATCCCCAAAGCATCCACAAACTTCTCCTCATCAAGAAGTTCAGAGAATTTCTGCTCCAATATCATAAGTGACGCCAACATAATGTTCGACTCATCTTTTAGATCAACATGGTGCAATTTCGTAACACATTCATCCCAATTACCATCAAGAACGTGTTGCATGAATGATTTCAGCGCAGAGGAGTGCAACACAATGCCTGATTCATCCTCAAGATATTCCACACTCTTCTTGTACCCTAATGAATATAATGCCTCAGCTATAACCCTAACAAATTCCACTTTTCTAATAATTCCTCTTGGACCAACAGACTCATTGTCCCCTTCAGATGCTAAGGGAGGGCCCGTTGAGCCGCCAGAGGAGCAACTTGCAGGCTCTTCAAAACCCATTTCACTAAATACGCCTCCAGTCTTACCAAAAGATACTTTCCCTAGTTTTGAAGAACTTCCAATTTACAAGAACTAGGTTGAATCAATCAGTACCCTGAACAAAAGAAGGGGAATAAAGAAATTAATATCGAATAACGGACTTAAAGGAATGTCAGGATTCAAATTCATAAACCAACCACTCTAAACAACAGTCATACCCGCACCTTCAAGAACAATGGATATCAGGAACAACGTGATATCATGCAGGCAAAAGAAACGGTATGGGAAAATGGACAATAATAAGTAGAATCACACGAACCAATCTCATTAACTGCAACCCACAACATACAAAGGAAAAACACAGTATACCTTCAATTACACATTTATTAAACCCTGCAGGCTACTTTAACAACAAGCAACCACAAAGAAATACTTCATTAGAAACGAGTGCATTATACTCGACAACAACAACAACAACATTCACCCCCATCAAGAAACCCCCATAAGAGAACATTGCTTGCAATTGAATGCGGCAACACCGAGTAACATTTTACGAAAAAAGAAAATCTTCAAGATGAATCAGAACCGACACACAAGAATTCTATAGAATTCAACTGAGAACTTCAAATACATTTGTGAAAGGAAAAACAGAAAGAAAGAGTAAAGGAAAAAAAATGATAGTTACCGAACAGTAAGGAAAAAACAGAGAACACAGAATAATCAGCAGGACCCAGAAAGATATAGTTGCTATTCAATCAAAAGAAATGGATTGTGGAGAAGCAAGAATTTGAAGAATTATAATGTGGTAAAGCTGTTACAGTTTGTTATTTTGTTTGTGAAAAGAAAATTGTTACTTTTTGTCCGTTCGGTAAATATAAATTCATGGGCAAGTACAAGAGAGAAAATTGAAATCACAAAAAGTAAATATATAAACTTTTTCCTTTTCTTTATTCATATATATTCTTATATTGATGTTACTACTAATACACTTATCTTCACTTCATCATCATCTTTTTTTATTTACAATTTTTTTATCAGTTATTAAAAATTATTCTTTTGGCACACGTATCAGTTGTTAATTTTGTCGCCAAATTGACATAGTTTAACCATAGCGACTTCTACACAAAAATATGTCTGTTGTGTTAGTTACGTCATGCTCCGTGCGACTTATGGTTATAGTTTGATTTAAATATATATGTTCAAATAAAATTAGAGCCAAACATTTTTTTTGACAGATGAAGTAATAAAATATCTAATCTATAATAACAAAAGTTGAGTTTTTGACTTGTCGGTCTGAAGTCCCTGTAAAAGAGGATGGTTACTTTAAGTTGACATTTAAGTTAAAACTTTGACACTAATTGCATTAATGCTAAGATGTTTTCCTTATAAAACGCACTGTATGGTTTGAACGCGGTGTCTCGGCAAGAGCCATTGCATTTGGGGGATTGGATATAGTGTCAAATAAACAATCATACCCGTCACATGGTCCGAATGCAGCAAAATTGAGTTAGGGTCATTGCATATCCTGGAGAACTCAGATGTAATGACAAATAAAAGAAAAGTTATTGAGCCGTTAATTAGAAATTATTAGAGGAAATACAAGGTTATGAGGGAGTATTAGCCTAGAAACATGGGGAAATCAAAACTTTAACGGGAAAGTTAATGGAGACAGTAGACACGATGCTAAAGAGAAAATAAATATTTTATGTTTCCAATAGACAATATAGATACATGAGAAGGTTAGGATGTTAGACAAGCTAGGATTTAAACTCTGGTACACAAGAAATAATAAGACAAGAAATGAAGTTGGTGTTCCTATAGATGTCTCATTAGCAAGCGAAGAAATGTGATATAATTATAACCTTTAAATTGTTTCTTGAAAATGAAACAATCAATATTATTGGCGTATATGCTCCTCAAGTGGGTTTTGGAGGATGTTATGAAGGTTCAATCCAGGAAAAATTTAGAAGACGTAGTCGTGAAATTTCAGTAGGTGAGAAAATCTGTATCGAGAAGATTTAAAAGGATATGTATATAAAGAGAATAAGGATTACAATGAGATACACGTTACATTTGGTTGTGGAAACATGAACAGTAAAGGAACATCAATTTTGGATTTTTCAATAGCCTATGACTTTATATTGAATAATACGTTTTCCCAGAAAAGATATGAACACTTGATTGAGTTCAAAAATGGACAACAAGTCATAGATAGACTATTTCAAGACTCGTGGGAGATATAAAAGAGAGTTTTAAGGATTGTAATCAGATCCCACGAGAAAGTTTAACAATGAAACACCGTCTTGTAATTTTAGATGTCTATAACTTAAATAGAAAGAAAATAAAGGCATATAGAACCCAAAATCAAATGGTGAAATTTAAACGAAGCTAAGCAAACAGATTTTAGAGAAGTAATATTAGAGTAAAGTTTTAAGAAAATCAAGTGGTGATGCAAACAAAATATGGGAGGATGTAACAGTAAAGATAAAATAGAGAGAAATTTATTTATCGAGTCAAAAGGTCACGCTAACTAGATATTACACCCAAATCTCTACCAGGGTTCTCCAATATATTAATCATACTCCTTTTCAATATGAAGACAGATACTCCAAATCAATTCTTGTATACTGCTGATATAATTGTATGATCATGTCCTTATTTCTTCGGATATTCAACAACTTAGTATATTGTAATTGTGTATGGACATACTTTCTAAAAACGTAACTTAAGTGTCTATAATTTAAATATAAATTTACTTGTTTAAAAGAATATCCTTCTCATTACTTTTTTTTGAAAACACAAAACTATGGTAGTATATACTTGTTTTCAGAAATATTACGATTAAAACCACTTTAAAACAATTGAAACATAATAATCGTAAAAATACATTTTACAAAAGATTCAAACGCAAAGTCTTTTCTTTTCTAAGAAGAAATATTCAATTTTGAAATTAGATAAGTTTCTAGTAAACAGATATCTACTTAAAAATATAATTGGTAAATAACCACCATATCAATATCGGGCGAATAAAATTAATTTTTGACAAAAATAGATGTAACGAAAATTTTAAAATATTATATAAGAAATATATAATCATGTTGTATTTATAAAACATCAATATTTTAGAAAAAGTTTAATAAGGCCAAACGAAATAATGAAAACGAAAATTGTTTGAAATATTTTTAAAATATAGGTATACCTTGTTGGACATACTTATATAAAAATATTTGACTACGTTAAAAACATTAGTCCAACACTTGTATAAATTCTGTAAGTCATCCTAATTGAAATTTTGACTATGTACCGTTCCTTGTAACTTATATTCATCTACTCCCAATAAAATCTTTCAACTTGAATTGTCCAGTTCTAGCAAGGTACTCTAAATATTAATCGACTTAGGTCATTCTACTTCATCATTTTTCTGCATACCATATTTAGCTACTGTACTTCTTTATTTAATTATTTCCATCGCTAATTCTTACTCGGATAAATCCTGCATGAGTATCAACTAATATTTGCTCATGTTTACTTGATTTCAACTAAGTCTACTAATTCCGGCCAAGTAATTCGATGTTCCCAGGAATTGATGTTCAACCCAAGATATATACTAACTTATCATTCCACTATCTTTATTTATAGTAGTGTGTGCTTATCGCTATTGATTAATATCTCTAATGCGACCACTATTTTCGACCTATTATGACAATTCTAAATTTAGCGTCTTAATCCTAACTGTAACCTCTCGTACAGTTTCCTTTACTAAACTCTATCAATAATAAAGCTAATAAATCGTTTCTTAGTACACATCGTTCTACTACACATTATAACTTAGTACTACGACCTCTACTTATACCTGAAACTATGTTTCGACACTTCTATCGAAAGTAGGGCATAGACTTGCTTGTTTTTATTAATTTGAATTTCATATTGAATGGTTAAGTTTTACCGGGCCGGGTCTATGGAATTACGTACAAAGGCTAATAATCCAGAACTTAAGTAAAACACGTAATTCCAATTCGAATGATATACCCTAGGTACTTAAGAACTTTCACCTAATAAGTTTTGGATGAAGAAATAGAGATACACTTTCAAATTTAGTCCAAATTACAAACAAGAGGTCAAATATTTTTAGTTTCTTTTGTGTTAGACTTCAATGCTCTCACAATAAAACAATAAATACGGGTAATATATGAAAAATGAACTTTGACCACTTCTATACTTAGAGAGCTTTTTAAGATGAAGAGATAATTTGAGCTAGAAGCAGATGTAACTATATGAATGCCTCTTCACCACTTCTTGAATGCCTCTTCATTACTTCTTGTATGCATAGATGGGTTCAAGTTCGATTTGCGCCCTTCTTCATTGTCTCTCACTTACATAATTTCTCTTAGGATAGTCAAATCATCTTCAACAACTCTATTTTTTAATTTGTTGAAACATTGCAACCTATGAGAGCTTGTATAGGTGTACAAACACTCAATATCATTATAGACGTTGGAAATAAATGCACATTCAATTTGGGGCAAAAAGAAAAGTGGGGCAAAAAGAAAAGAGAAAACACTTGAAATGAGCCATAGATCTATTTGTAAATTTATAAAATTAGAATTCAGCATGGCATCAATAGACCAATGTCTTCAGTTTAGAGATCGATGTTCACTTGAGTCGATCAATGTGCTAGATTTACATATCGATGTCACTTTTCTTATTCTATGATATTTTTCATTTAATTAGATTGATCGATCAGTCTCAGGGATTGATTGTATATTTCAAGTGATCAATGCACCGTTTTAAGAGATTGATGTCCAATCTTCACATGAGACATCGATCGATCTATGCAAAGATCGATAGATTGTGTGCTTCCACATTTGACAAGGTCTACATTGATAGATCGATGTAGTCCTTTAAGAGGTCAAGATACCTAATGATCGATCAATGTAGATATCACTGTGTCGTTAATATCTGTTTAATGATCAATGTCATGATATTTATTCTTTCGTCATTGCTTAAGTCAGTTCTAAAATTTATATCAACTTTCTTGATTCTTTTTCAAACATTTTTGGTTTTATTAATCTTTCATAACTCATCAAAAATATTTATCCTCAACAAAAGTTACATATGTACCCAGAGATACGTGTCTAATTATACTATAAGCACACTTCGAATATGCAGCAATCTTGTTGCCAGATATATGAACTTTAATGAATGTCTAATATTGTGTAATTAATATGATAAGAGAAGTCAAATTTTTTTGGCACTTAAGTTTTTCCAAAACATTTCAACTGGACATAACGCCAAATTTGAGTGTGGTTGATGAGTTACAACTTAGCATTTCGGTAGTTGCTTATTCATCAACCAGACAAGACAAAAAGAAAATATTTGTCACTTATGTGGGATTACACTTTCAAAACGAGGTTTGCAAGATAAAACTGACCTTTCTTGGATAAATATCATTAACTATGTTAATTAATGAGTTATATCAGAGATACGACTTAACAAGTATCATTGAATCTGTTAGTGCTTTTAGGTTATATTTTCACATTCGTACTTGCCTCTGAAGATGTATGAATTGAATTTGCTTAAGAAGTGATATTTTTCATCATTTTTAGCCATTATGTTAATTATTATGTATTAAAAATGTAATAAGCCTAAATTTTAAAAAACTCTGTAACCAATTATAAGGGAAAAAAATTTGGATTCCACATTATGTTTCTTCTTCTAATGCATCAAATTTTGATTCTTCTAGTTTAATATGGTGTGGATTGTTCTTTACCATAGGATGGATATGTGAAACTACAATCGACGGAAACAACCACTAAATATCTTATAAATTAAAGGCAAATGAACTTATTAACATATGTACATGCCTATACAAATACACACACATTGTAATTATATATATATATATATATATATATATATATATATATATATATATTTATATATCTGCATACACACACACATACATATATATATATATATATACATATACGCAACACGTATATACACACACACCGAAACATACAGACAGAGACATATATAAATATACATATAGATACACGTACATACATATATCTTAGAAACCGATTTTCACTCTACAAAATAAAGGCAAATGAATTCATTAACATATGTACATGCCTATATAAAAAGCGCACACACATAAACATGTACATAAATACATATACATACACACACATACATACATACATACATACATACATACATACATACATACATACATACATACATACATATGTTAGGTCCCTTAGAACACACTAGAAGGGGGGGGGGTTGAATAGTGTGTTCACCAAGTATGGATATTTTATGGCTGTTTTTCGTTTTGAAGTGCAACCAATACTTGAGTGTGTTCTTTAGAAAGAATAAAGACCTGCAAGAAAATAAAAAACACAAGTATGTATAGAGGTTCAAGTCAAATGACTCTACTCCTCTACCTTCTTGATGTTTCACAAGAAGGATTTTGAAATGGGGATTGTTATTTCTTTTGGAGGAAACAACAATCTAAGAACAAAATCCAGAAAACTGAAAAACTAGGCACCTTGCCTAGACCACAACCAAGAAATCTAACCCTTTGAAGTTTAGTCTCCAAAGATCTTCTTTGCTCTCAAAGAAATCTTGTAGGGAGAATAGTGCACCACACACTATCAACTAACCCTTCAAAGTCTAGAAATCTCAAACAAGAAACACCCTTGCTCCTTGACCAACAATCTACCCAATCTATCACAATATGATCTCACCAAGAAGAAGACTCTTCTTCTTCTTACAATAATCACTCTCAACAATAAAGTAAAATGTACAAAGATTACAAGTATTTTGAGAGCTTGAGCTTGAGAGAATTTGAGAGCTTGCAAAGTAGAAAGTTGGAGAAGACAATGGAAGAAACCCTTCTTTTATCAACCTCAATGTTTCTTCCCGTTTGAAACCCTCTGCACTGACATTAATGGGTTTTGGCATCATGTGTTGGTGAGTCCTCATCATTGGAGATATCCCTTTGGCATGTAGCAACATTCTTGGAGAGATTTCAAAATGAATGCCAAGAAAGGAAACCTGAATTCTTCAGCAGAGAGAAACCTGTGAAAAAGACACTAAAAGGGGAGGGTACAAAGAGTCAACTGATGTTAAAAAGTGAAGTTTGAGACCTTTGTAACGTTGGTCACATGAAGCGCCTAATGTGCTAAAAGCGCAGGCGTTCGAAGTGACATTGAGCGCTTGATGTGAAAATAAACAGTCGTTCGAAGTCACATCAAGCGCCTAATGTGGGCTTCTTAAGGCGTTCGAAGTCACATGAAGCGCCTAATGTAGCCCTTCATGCTTGTTCGAACTAACTCTTATACATACATATACACACGCACACATGTACATAAATACATATACATATATATATAGATATATATATATATGTATATATATATGTATGTATGTATGTATACATATACACACACATGCAATATATACACACACGGACACACACATGTACAACCTTACCTATAGACACACATACATACATATATGCAAACACACACACACACTTATACATACATACACACACACATTCCCTCCATTCTTTTTTATGAGTCCAATTAGGGTAATTCACGTTTTTAGGCACATCATTTAATGCATTGTCTGATAACTAAAATTGTGGCCAATTTTTACTTTTATCCTCTGATACAATGCTTGGTTGTCATTAATGAATTATCTTTATTGGTTGTTTAAAATGACAATTTTGAAGCAAAGCATAAATTAATTGGTTATTTATATAAAGTGGACAAGATTTTGGGACATTTTAAAAAGGAATAATATACAAATCCAATGGGACGGATGGGGTGTGTGCATACATTAATGGGTTATATATAGAAAATGGACAAAATTTTGAGACATTCTAAAAAAGAATAGCAGACTAATACAACGGGATGGATGGAGTGTGTGTGTGTATATATATATATATAATATATATATATAGACACACACATACAAACCTTCCGATATTGTAGTTTTTATCCAAAACTTGTAAATTTGTTACACTAGTATCCGTTTTGTATAATTTGCGACAATTTTTAGCAATGATTTAATTAACCCAAATGGATGTTTTAGTGCAAACAAGATTCGGATAGAAACTATAGTTTCAGAAGTTTTGGATATTTTCTACAAAAATCGAATAACTTTTTGATAAAAACTGTGATTGACATATATACAAAAATACACACATTCGCGCACACGCACACACACACATATATATATATATTTATATATATATATGTGTGCGTGTACATATAACATGTTAGGTCCCTTAGAACACACTAAAAGGGGGTTGAATAGTGTGTTCACCAAGTATGGATATGTATGAATACAAATTGTTGAGAAATATGTTTGGATAATTTTCAAAGTCATGGTTTTAAGTGGTGAATACATAAAAAATATCATTCATAATGATACATGTGTTTAAAAGTTGAAAAAGTTGACATCGATCTCTCAGGTTGTTGTACATCAACCGATCTATGTACATAGATCTCTTACATCGATCGATCCATGTAAGACAGTAAAAGTTCAAGACCTTACGGTGAGACATCGATATCTAAACTTGAGACACATCGATCGATCGATGTACATCGAACCCTCACTTCAATCGATCGATGTAGGTCAGAAACAAATTCTGAACCTTACTATGAGACATCGATCTCTGAAGCTGAGGCACTCCGATCGATGTATAAGTGTGTGTGTGTGTTCAAGTTATTTTTTTTCATTACCATGGACAAACTTGCATGAATGCATTACGAGATGCAGTCATGCGGGCTTCATTCCGTACATGCCGAGCTTCATGCTCAGCATCACGAAGATGCAGCTGTTGAACAGTCTGTTCAAGCGCAGCAATGCGTGATAGCAATTAAGGAGAACAGGCACTCCGATCGATCGATGCATTCTGAACCTTACTATGATTTCAAAGCTCCCCCTTAACATATGCTTCCCCTCACTAGATGCAATGAAAAAAAAAATAACTTGAACAGAACAAAGTGATGAAACAATTTAATGAACATCAACAACAAAATATCAAGTCATAAAATTGCATTAAACACTAGCTTGAAATTTTCACCACCAACAAAAAAAAATTTAAAGAAATTTACATAGCACCACCACTTGGTGGTGTAAAACCACTGAAGCCAAAACCTACACTAGCGGCAAAATCAGTAAATCCACCCATGGATCCTCCAACATCTCCGGAGCCACCAGCATCACCACCACCCGCCAAAACTGCCACCAGCACCACCACTTTCTCCTCCTAAATCATCAAAATTAGGAGGAAGAGCCCATGGACAAACTTGCATGAATGCATTACGAGATGCAGTCATGCGGGCTTCATTCCGTACATGCCGAGCTTCATGCTCAGCATCACGAAGATGCAGCTGTTGAACAGTCTGTTCAAGCGCAGCAATGCGTGATAGCAATTTAGGAGAATTACTACCACCAGCAGCATCTTGAGGTCCCTCCGCGACCTCATCATCATCAGGAATAGTGGTGGCCTTGCGTTTTTGCGAGTCAATGGCCTGGACGATATTGTAGTGATCATAGATGTCAGATTTGGCAACTGGAGTCAAATCATCATCAGAAATATCAACACCTTTTGATTTTAACAATATTGTGACAATATTGGCAAAAGGTAAAGCTTTTGACCCTTTACAGAGAGCTGCAAACATGACTTCTATGAAAATCCAGGCGAGATTCAGCTGGGTCAGATGTTTGAGACGGTAAGATACATAGAAATCCATGTTACTAGGATTTCTAGTAGCCTTACCATTGATACAGTAGGTGACCACCGCTAGCAAGATGCGATCCACCAATGGCATGTTCTGAGTCTTTTTGGAGGGGAAATACCCCAAATCGAATTTTACGTCCTGCTCACGGATGCCGTATTTGTTGCTCCAGTCAAATACGGAGAAATCAGTCAAACCCTCATTTCGGATTCTCAAGACTTCACAAATTTCAGGGATAGTGAAGCTGAGAGGAGTACCATCAATGATAGAGTTGAGGAAAAACGGTTGAGACTCAGATTGTAGAGTGACCCACAAGTTGGAGTAGAACAGCTTGGTGTGCTCGCGGGAATATTTTTGCATATCAAGCCTGGACCAAAGAGATGTCCAGCCTTGATGTTCCAAGAAAGGAACGATTTCAAATGCACTGCTCGTCTCAGGAACATTGCTGAGGTTGAGCAGTTTCAGAGGGATGGTGCGTGGAGGCTTCTTGATTTCGGGCTCAAACTTTTTAGCCAAGGAAAGTTGTCCTTGGTGAGCCCTTCTCGAATGGCTGTGATTGCAGAAGGCTCGACAATACCTTGTCCAGCCGTTGTTTTTCGCTTTTGGGAGCGTGGGCGTTTCGAAGGACCAGCGGAAGCCATTAAAAAAAATGAGAAAGGAGAGGTTTTTGTAGTAGAGGCAGAGAGATGGTATGAAGATGTGAAGAGGAATGAAGAAAAGTTTGGTTTTTAAAGGTGAATGAAGAGGATGAAGAGATGGTGGAGTAATGGAGGAAGATGAAGTAGTGGAGGAGTGGAGGAGTGGGAGAGAGAAGAAGATGAAGAGTTTTAGGTTAATGGGATGAAGAGAAAGCAACCGTGGGGAAGTGGAGAAGTGGGAAAGAGGGAAAGGAAGTAATGGCGGCAGAGAATTGATGGTCCTTGAATGGCGCGAAAAACTGAAGAGGCGGCTGAAAAGACAGAGTAAAATTAGGGTTAAAGCGCCTCAAGTGACTTCGAACGACTTCACAAAACAGAATGAAGCGCTTAAAGTCACATTGAACGGCCGTGAAGATGCAGATTGAGCGCTTAATGTCACTTTGAACGAGTGAGCAAACTTAGATAAAGCGTTTAATCCTACATCGAACGCCTTTGTAAAGGGACATAAAGCGCCTGATGTCACTTTGAACAAGTGACATCCTTAACATCAAGCGCTTGATGTGACATCGAACGCCTGAAGCAAGTGTGATGAAGCGCTTTATGTGTTAGGAAATCAACCGAGATCACTGCAAAAACGCGCAGCGGAAAACAAAAACTTGATCTCCGATTTCCTACCAAGGATCCATGTTGTTCGTTTAATTTGACAAAAGAAATCAAAAACTACCTCTGTAGATTCGAAGTCTGCACATGGAAGAGGTGCGAAATCACGAACACCCTCTGTCGGTATCCACACGAACGCTTCCGCCCGGAGTGCTAGCTCTTCAAACGGCGCGGCTGAAGAACTCGTTTTTCACAAAAACGGCTCTAGGGGTTTTTTTTATGACTCTGTGTATTTTTCGTGTGTCTTGTGTATACGAGATACACAAGTATATATGCACATACGTAGACATCAGAATCCGAGTCCTAATCGGATTAGTGGATGCCAATCAAAATCCATATCAGATACGGATTCTATCAGGATATTCAAAATCCATATCAGATATGGATTCTCTTGTTATTATCCGATAATACACATGTATATATAATCACCAAAAACCGAAAATAATAATAATAATAATTAATATCCAATATTAATATTATTAATATTAAAACGATAATAATAATAATAATAATTAATATCCAATATTAATATTATTAATATTATTAATATCAGCCTTACGCATTCTTGTGTGTGACCCGATAGGCCCATATTAATTGGCAGTTGATTAAATCTCTATTAAACCAACAAGTCGTAATCGGCCTCTAGCAAGGCATTACAACTACCCAATTAATACGAGTAAAGTCCAACTAGCCTAATAATAGTACATGCACTAATCCCTTTGTCACACGATATCTAGTTTGAACATAAGTCATGGTCAGCGTCATACTTATATAGTTCAAACATATGATTACTCGATCTCTAAGTAGACTGATAAAACAAATGATATTGATCACACTATCAATTCATTTGAGCACGACCATGCATTTCACAGTCTCACTAATCGAGGGGCCCAAAGATATCTCTCTCAAAAGAGAGGGACAAATTCTATCTTGATTGTTCAATATCCTATACATAATTTCTATCACATTCAATCATGACCTTTATTATTATCCAGTTACGGATAACGTTTGATCATGTCAAAATATAATAGTCCTTATGTTGGAAACTATGACAATCTCAAGTCAAAGGATTAAAACATGACTATCATGAGATTTACTTATGACGCTAATCCATGCAGTAATCTCATGATGGGTCTATCCAATACACTGTTCTCTAACAAGTATCTATGAGATTGATTCGTATCACCATACACATAATCATCTCATGATTATCAAATCAATACTCATACTGATTATAAATTATTTTATCTCTATAACAATAATGAATCAGGGACATATATCAAAATTGTGTAACATACTAACCAACAATAATGATAATAAAACCTCTTTTATTAATAATAAATGCATAACATAAATATCCAAATCATGGCCTAGGGCACATACACTAACATTATGTGCACTGATCTTTGAAAATTTTTGAAATTTTCATGCTCAAAACTCAAGATGGTTTTATCAACCCATGTTGAGCAACCCCAACCTACTTCTTATGGATACAAAGACATCACTAGGTAAGGGTTTCGTGAAAATGTCCGCTAATTGGTCTCGTGTAGGAACGAATTCCACACTAACCAAGTTCTTTTGTACACAATCACGGATGAAATGATACCTCACTCCTATATGCTTGGTCCGACTATGTTGGACGGGATTTTGTGCAATATTAATGGCAGACGTGTTATCACACAAAATTGGCACCTTGGAGAAGTGAATGTTATAATCATTTAACGTGTTTGTCATCCATAATAATTGTGCACAACACGAGGCGGCCGACACATATTCGGATTCCGTCGTAGAAAGAGACATACTGTTTTGTTTCTTAGAGAACCAAGAAACGAGACAATCTCCGAGAAACTGACAAGTTCCGGAGGTGCTCTTTCTATCAACTAGACTCCCCGCATAATCGGAGTCACAATATCCTCTTAAATCAAAACATGCATTCTTAGGATAAAATAAACCAAATTTCAAAGTACTTCTAAGGTATCTAAGGATGCGTTTTACCGCGATAAAATGCATCTCCCTATGATCACTTTGAAATCTAGCACATAAACATACTGCATGTAAAATATCGGGTCTACTAGCCGTTAAATAAAGTAGACTACCTATAATGCCACGATACAAGGTTACCTCGACATGCTTTCCTTTTTCATCCTTGTCAAGCTTGAAACTTGTGCTCATAGGAGTGTTCACCTCTCTTCCTTCACCAAAGTTGTACTTTTTGAGCAAATCTCTTGTGTATTTGGTTTGGAAAATGTACACGCCATCTTCGGTTTGCTTGATTTGTAATCCAAGGAAATAATTTAGTTCGCCCATCATGCTCATCTCGAACTCACCTTGCATAAGACTAGCAAATTGCTCACAAAGACAATTGTTAGTAGCACCAAAAATAATATCATCAACATATACTTGAATAATTAAATGATTCCTACCTTGTTCTTTTATGAACAAAGTAGTGTCAACCTTACCTCTTGAAAAACCATTATTAAGAAGAAAAGTACTTAACCTCTCGTACCAAGCTCTTGGAGCTTGTTTGAGGCCGTAAAGAGCCTTTTTAAGTTTGAAGACATGATGTGGTGAATCATGACATTCAAACCCGGGAGGTTGTGCAACATACACTTCCTCTTGAATAACACCATTCAAGAAAGCGGATTTAACATCCATTTGGTAAAGTTTAAAATCCCTATAACAAGCATATGCTAATAACATCCTAATAGCTTCAAGCCGTGCTACGGGTGCAAATGTCTCATCAAAATCAATACCCTCTTCTTGACGGTATCCTTGAGCAACTAACCTAGCCTTGTTTCTAGTGACATTACCTTGATCATCCATCTTGTTATGAAAAACCCATTTCGTACCAATAATAGGATGATCTTGTGGTTTGGGAACTAACTCCCAAACATCACTTCTTTCAAATTGGTTTAATTCTTCTTGCATAGCCAAGATCCAATTTTCATCAAGAAGTGCATCTTTAATATTTTTAGGCTCTATAAGAGAGACAAATGCATTCTCTCTATATTGCCTTCGTGTGGTGATACCTCTATCTAGATCACCTATGACTAACTCTTGAGGGTGAGAACTTTTGTGCTTGAATGATCTAGGAAGATTTGAGACATCACCTCCAACTTCCTCTTGATCATGTTCCGGAAGAGATGAACCTTCATCATCAACATGAACCTCATGTTCCGGAATGTGTGATGCATTATCTACATTTTGTGTATCAACATGAGTATGAGAAATATTTCTATTTAACTCACTAAGTTCATGCACACAAGGTGGAGGAGTACCTTCAATAGGTTCAACTCTCAAGTCAATGAAGATGTTTCCATTTGGAGGATCATCAACGATCTCTCGTTGAGGAACGACCATAGGAACATCCTCAAGAATTTCTTCTTGAGGAGTCACATCTTCATCTTCTTCACAATCCTCATTAAGTTCAGGTTCGTCACTAAGTGACTCATTAAACTTAACATGGATTGATTCTTCCACATTTTGACTCCTTTTGTTGAAAACACGAAATGCTTTACTATTTGAGGCATAACCTAAAAAGATACCTTCATCCGCTTTGAGGTCAAGTTTGCCCAAAGTATCTTTGGTATTAAGTATAAAACACTTGCAACCAAAGACTTTGAAATACCCAATGTTGGGAACTTTCCCATTCCAAAGCTCATAGGGTGTCACATTTAGGTATGGTCTCAAATAGACACGATTGATCACATGGCAAGCGGCATTTACCGCTTCGGCCCAAAAATACTTGGGCAAACCGAACTCATTCAACATTGCTCTACACATTTCTTGTAGAGTTCTATTCTTTCGTTCGGCCACACCATTTTGTTGAGGAATTCTAGGTGCCAAAAGATCATGAGAGTATCCTTTGGATACACAAAACCTTTCAAAATCACCATCGAACTCACCACCACGATCACTACGGATGGTTTTAATGGTGTCACCCACATGATTTTCCAATCGTTTACTTAGACTTATAAACTCACTACATGCATCACTCTTTTTAGCTAGAAACATCACCCATGTATAACGAGTATAGTCATCTACTACCACGAATGTATAATGTTTACCACCCAAGTTTTTTTGTTTCAACATCCCCATACAAATCCATATGAAGCTATTGTAGGGGCTTGGAGGTGGAAATAGTTGACTTGGGTTTGAAGCTTGTTTTCACAAGCTTCGCCTTTTGACAAGTGTCACATAAGTCATGGTTTTCGAAACTCATTTTTGGAAGGTCTCGGACCTTATCATTTTCGCAAATAAATTTAAATGTTTTGAAACATACATGTCCGAGACGTCTATGCCATAGTTGCGTCAAATCATTCTTAGCAACTAGACAAGATACATTTTGAGAAACCAAATCATTGATGCTAAGTTTGTAAATATTTTTGAAACGCAAAGCCTCAAATAAGATCTTATTTTCCTTTTTCACAACACACTTTGTTTTCAAAAACGTTACCTTATAATTAGCATCACAAAGTTGACTGACACTTATCAAGTTAAACTTAAGACCTACAACGTATAAGACATCACTAAGAGAGAAGGAATCGTTACCCACAATACCATGTCCTTTGATTTGGCCTTTGCTACCGCCAAAGTGGACAACTCCTCCGTCTTGCATAGTGAGTCTATGGAAGAGACGTTTGTCTCCCGTCATATGGTTGGAACACCCACTGTCCACGACCCATTTGACCTTCTTGTCTTCGCTTTCTCCATTGAGTGCTAGGGCCTACAAAAGAACCATATGAAGTTGGTACCCTTTTTGTTTTGGGTCCTTGAAGGTTAGTCACCTTCATCTCGCCTTTCGGCACCCACACAAGATTCTTATTATTTTTTGCTCTACATACTCTTTCTACATGGCCTTTCCTATTGCAATAAAATATGTAGGAGTATGCTTGTGAGTTGGTGTATGCTTGTGCGAATGCTTGTGCATAGGCACATGTCGTGTTTCCTTTTTAGGAACCACCTTCTTTGGTATAGAAGAAAGTTTTTGTTTCACAACATGAACCAAAGGTTGTGATGCCTTTGGTGCATTAGCCTTTTGTTTAGGCATGTGCCTTTGCTTCTTCAAGGAGGTTTTGGACTCCTTGATCACTTGTGCTTGTTCCTTCTTATTTCCCTTCTTGGATGCATACATGGCACTAGGTTTTATTTTAGCTTTCATGCTTGGCCTAGATGCATCCTTAACCTCTACCTTTGTAGCACATACCCTTGAATCATTTTTCTTGTCCTCAAGGGCTTGAGCACATGATTTCATCAAATCATGTTTCTCTTCAAGTGCAATCACATGCATAGTCAAAAATATATCATGCTCAAGTTGTAATGCAATGTGATCTTCTAACGTGTCATTATATTCATTTAAGCATGCTCTAAACTCTTTCTTGACACGTTTATATTTTAAATTTAAGAGGTCATTTTCTTGCACTAAATCATCTCGTTCATCAATAACTCTATAGTGAGATGAGATATTGCATAACTCCATGTCATCATCGATGGCCATGAGTGCAAAGAACTCCTTGTCAAGATCATCTTGCACCACCCCCGTGAGTGCAAGATCATCACGATCGCCATTGTCGCTCTCGAACCCGGAAAGAATGCTCTCCCAATGGGCTACTTCCGCTTGCAAGGCCTTCTTCCTTTGGTAGATGGCCTTCTTGTCTTTGAGTTGCGGCTCATTCACCCGACAATCTTTCATAAAATGACCAAGCTTCCCACACTTGTAGAATTTATTCTCTTGGTCCTTCACCTTGTCCTTGGAGTATTTCTCCTTGATGAATCTTTTGGCTTCATCACCATTCTTTCGCGCAAACAGTCGGAATCTTTTGACAAGAAGTCCGACTTCATCGTCCGAGTCCTCCGACTCGCATACTAGCGCCTTAGAGGAGTGGCGAATAGGATCATTCTTTTCTTGTGCATCCAAATGAATCTCATAAGTAATGAGATTCCCGTATAACTCGTCCAAGGTGATTGTTTCCAAATCCTTGGACTCCTCAATAACCGTCACTTTTGCTTTCCATTCTCTTCCTAAACTGTTTAGGAAGCAATGGTTTAGATCCTCTTGTTCTATTTTCTTGCCAACCGCTTTAAGGAGGTTGACAAGCTTGGTGAATCTTTGGATGGACTCTTCAATCTTTTCACCTTTGGGGACAGTAAAGTTGTAGAATTGTTTTATCAACTGTCTCCTTTTTGCCTTTCTTACTTGGGATGTTCCTTCGTGGATCATCTCAAGCTTTGTCCAAGCCTCATGAGCGGATTGGACACCTTGAATCTGTGCTCTCTCATTTGAGGAAAGAGAGCTGTTTAAAATAGCAAGAGCCTTGCTATTTATGGACAACTGAACTCCTCCTCAGGAGTAGGATCATCAATATCAATGGGAATCATAGATCCTCTTGAGACCTCAACCCATATTCTGTGCCCACAAGAACGTAAGTAGGTTTCCATATTTGACTTCCACAGTGGGTAGTTTAGAGGGTCAAACATGGGAACTTTGACATGGACATTTGAGATAGAAGGGAGTAGGGTTTCTTGCCTCCTTCTTCTAGAGGCATCAGCACTGGGAGAACCCACATCATCAAAAACAAAGGGATCCATACTAAAATGATCAAATCTTGTATTTGTACTCAAATAAGCAAGATGTGGCTCTGATACCAATTGTTAGGTCACTTAAAACACACTAGAAGGGGGGGGGGGTTGAATAGTGTGTTCACCAAGTATGGATATTTTATGGCTATTTTTTGTTTTGAAGTGCAACCAATACTTGGGTGTGTTCTTTAGAAAGAATAAAGACTTGCAAGAAAATAAAGAACACAAGTATGTATAGAGGTTCAAGTCAAATGACTCTACTCCTCTACCTTCTTGATGTTTCACAAGAAGGATTTTGAAATAGGGATTGTTATTTCTTTTGGGGGAAACAACAATCTAAGAAAAAAATCCAGAAAACTGAAAAACTAGGCACCTTGCCTAGACCACAACCAAGAAATCTAATCCTTTGAAGTTTAGCCTCCAAAGATCTTCTTTGCCCTCAAAGAATTCTTGTAGGGAGAATAGTGCACCACACACTATCAACTAACCCTTCAAAGTCTAGAAATCTCAAACAAGAAACACCCTTGCTCCTTGACCAACAATCTACCCAATCTCTCACAATATGATCTCACCAAGAAGAAGACTCTTCTTCTTCTTACAATAATCACTCTCAACAATAAAGTAAAATGTACAAAGATTACAAGTATTTTGAGAGCTTGAGCTTGAGAGAATTTGAGAGCTTGCAAAGTAGAAAGTTGGAGAAGACAATGGAAGAAACCCTTCTTTTATCAACCTCAATGTTTCTTCCCGTTTGAAACCCTCTGCACTGACATTAATGGGTTTTGGCATCATGTGTTGGTGAGTCCTCATCATTGGAGATATCCCTTTGGCATGTAGCAACATTCTTGGAGAGATTTCAAAATGAATGCCAAGAAAGGAAACCTGAATTCTTCAGCAGAGAGAAACCTGTGAAAAAGACACTAAAAGGGGAGGGTACAAAGAGTCAACTGATGTTAAAAAGTGAAGTTTGAGACCTTTGTAACGTTGGTCACATGAAGCGCCTAATGTGCTAAAAGCGCAGGCGTTCGAAGTGACATTGAGCGCTTGATGTGAAAATGAACAGTCGTTTGAAGTCACATCAAGCGCCTAATGTGGGCTTCTTAAGGCGTTCGAAGTCACATGAAGCGCCTAATGTAGCCCTTCATGCTTGTTCGAACTAACTCTTATACATACATATACACACGCACACATGTACATAAATACATATACATATATATATAGATATATATATGTATATATATGTATGTATGTATGTATACATATACACACACATGCAATATATACACACACGGACACACACATGTACAACCTTACCTATAGACACACATACATACATATATGCAAACACACACACACTTATACATACATACACACACACATTCCCTCCATTCTTTTTTATGAGTCCAATTAGGGTAATTCACGTTTTTAGGCACATCATTTAATGCATTGTCTGATAACTAAAATTGTGGCCAATTTTTACTTTTATCCTCTGATACAATGCTTGGTTGTCATTAATGAATTATCTTTATTGGTTGTTTAAAATGACAATTTTGAAGCAAAGCATAAATTAATTGGTTATTTATATAAAGTGGACAAGATTTTGGGACATTTTAAAAAGGAATAATATACAAATCCAATGGGACGGATGGGGTGTGTGCATACATTAATGGGTTATATATAGAAAATGGACAAAATTTTGAGACATTCTAAAAAAGAATAGCAGACTAATACAACGGGATGGATGGAGTGTGTGTGTGTATATATATATATAATATATATATATAGACACACACATACAAACCTTCCGATATTGTAGTTTTTATCCAAAACTTGTAAATTTGTTACACTAGTATCCGTTTTGTATAATTTGCGACAATTTTTAGCAATGATTTAATTAACCCAAATGGATGTTTTAGTGCAAACAAGATTCGGATAGAAACTATAGTTTCAGAAGTTTTGGATATTTTCTACAAAAATCGAATAACTTTTTGATAAAAACTGTGATTGACATATATACAAAAATACACACATTCGCGCACACGCACACACACACAGATATATATATATTTATATATATATATGTGTGCGTGTACATATAACATGTTAGGTCCCTTAGAACACACTAAAAGGGGGTTGAATAGTGTGTTCACCAAGTATGGATATGTATGAATACAAATTGTTGAGAAATATGTTTGGATAATTTTCAAAGTCATGGTTTTAAGTGGTGAATACATAAAAAATATCATTCATAATGATACATGTGTTTAAAAGTTGAAAAAGTTGACATCGATCTCTCAGGTTGTTGTACATCAACCGATCTATGTACATAGATCTCTTACATCGATCGATCCATGTAAGACAGTAAAAGTTCAAGACCTTACGGTGAGACATCGATATCTAAACCTGAGACACATCGATCGATCGATGTACATCGAACCCTCACTTCAATCGATCGATGTAGGTCAGAAACAAATTCTGAACCTTACTATGAGACATCGATCTCTGAAGCTGAGGCACTCCGATCGATGTATAAGTGTGTGTGTGTGTTCAAGTTATTTTTTTTCATTACCATGGACAAACTTGCATGAATGCATTACGAGATGCAGTCATGCGGGCTTCATTCCGTACATGCCGAGCTTCATGCTCAGCATCACGAAGATGCAGCTGTTGAACAGTCTGTTCAAGCGCAGCAATGCGTGATAGCAATTAAGGAGAACAGGCACTCCGATCGATCGATGCATTCTGAACCTTACTATGATTTCAAAGCTCCCCCTTAACATATGCTTTCCCTCACTAGATGCAATGAAAAAAAAATAACTTGAACAGAACAAAGTGATGAAACAATTTAATGAACATCAACAACAAAATATCAAGTCATAAAATTGCATTAAACACTAGCTTGAAATTTTCACCACCAACAAAAAAAAATTTAAAGAAATTTACATAGCACCACCACTTGGTGGTGTAAAACCACTGAAGCCAAAACCTACACTAGCGGCAAAATCAGTAAATCCACCCATGGATCCTCCAACATCTCCGGAGCCACCAGCATCACCACCACCGCCAAAACTGCCACCAGCACCACCACTTTCTCCTCCTAAATCATCAAAATTAGGAGGAAGAGCCCATGGACAAACTTGCATGAATGCATTACGAGATGCAGTCATGCGGGCTTCATTCCGTACATGCCGAGCTTCATGCTCAGCATCACGAAGATGCAGCTGTTGAACAGTCTGTTCAAGCGCAGCAATGCGTGATAGCAATTAAGGAGAATTACTACCACCAGCAGCATCTTGAGGTCCCTCCGCGACCTCATCATCATCAGGAATAGTGGTGGCCTTGCGTTTTTGCGAGTCAATGGCCTGGACGATATTGTAGTGATCATAGATGTCAGATTTGGCAACTGGAGTCAAATCATCATCAGAAATATCAACACCTTTTGATTTTAACAATATTGTGACAATATTGGCAAAAGGTAAAGCTTTTGACCCTTTACGGAGAGCTGCAAACATGACTTCTATGAAAATCCAGGCGAGATTCAGCTGGGTCAGATGTTTGAGACGGTAAGATACATAGAAATCCATGTTACTAGGATTTCTAGTAGCCTTACCATTGATACAGTAGGTGACCACCGCTAGCAAGATGCGATCCACCAATGGCATGTTCTGAGTCTTTTTGGAGGGGAAATACCCCAAATCGAATTTTACGTCCTGCTCACGGATGCCGTATTTGTTGCTCCAGTCAAATACGGAGAAATCAGTCAAACCCTCATTTCGGATTCTCAAGACTTCACAAATTTCAGGGATAGTGAAGCTGAGAGGAGTACCATCAATGATAGAGTTGAGGAAAAACGGTTGAGACTCAGATTGTAGAGTGACCCACAAGTTGGAGTAGAACAGCTTGGTGTGCTCGCGGGAATATTTTTGCATATCAAGCCTGGACCAAAGAGATGTCCAGCCTTGATGTTCCAAGAAAGGAACGATTTCAAATGCACTGCTCATCTCAGGAACATTGCTGAGGTTGAGCAGTTTCAGAGGGATGGTGCGTGGAGGCTTCTTGATTTCGGGCTCAAACTTTTTTAGCCAAGGAAAGTTGTCCTTGGTGAGCCCTTCTCGAATGGCTGTGATTGCAGAAGGCTCGACAATACCTTGTCCAGCCGTTGTTTTTCGCTTTTGGGAGCGTGGGCGTTTCGAAGGACCAGCGGAAGCCATTAAAAAAAATGAGAAAGGAGAGGTTTTTGTAGTAGAGGCAGAGAGATGGTATGAAGATGTGAAGAGGAATGAAGAAAAGTTTGGTTTTTAAAGGTGAATGAAGAGGATGAAGAGATGGTGGAGTAATGGAGGAAGATGAAGTAGTGGAGGAGTGGAGGAGTGGGAGAGAGAAGAAGATGAAGAGTTTTAGGTTAATGGGATGAAGAGAAAGCAACCGTGGGGAAGTGGAGAAGTGGGAAAGAGGGAAAGGAAGTAATGGCGGCAGAGAATTGATGGTCCTTGAATGGCGCGAAAACTGAAGAGGCGGCTGAAAAGACAGAGTAAAATTAGGGTTAAAGCGCCTCAAGTGACTTCGAACGACTTCACAAAACAGAATGAAGCGCTTAAAGTCACATTGAACGGCCGTGAAGATGCAGATTGAGCGCTTAATGTCACTTTGAACGAGTGAGCAAACTTAGATAAAGCGTTTAATCCTACATCGAACGCCTTTGTAAAGGGACATAAAGCGCCTGATGTCACTTTGAACAAGTGACATCCTTAACATCAAGCGCTTGATGTGACATCGAACGCCTGAAGCAAGTGTGATGAAGCGCTTTATGTGTTAGGAAATCAACCGAGATCACTGCAAAAACGCGCAGCGGAAAACAAAAACTTGATCTCCGATTTCCTACCAAGGATCCATGTTGTTCGTTTAATTTGACAAAAGAAATCAAAAACTACCTCTGTAGATTCGAAGTCTGCACATGGAAGAGGTGCGAAATCACGAACACCCTCTGTCGGTATCCACACGAACGCTTCCGCCCGGAGTGCTAGCTCTTCAAACGGCGCGGCTGAAGAACTCGTTTTTCACAAAAACGGCTCTAGGGGTTTTTTTTATGACTCTGTGTATTTTTCGTGTGTCTTGTGTATACGAGATACACAAGTATATATGCACATACGTAGACATCAGAATCCGAGTCCTAATCGGATTAGTGGATGCCAATCAAAATCCATATCAGATACGGATTCTATCAGGATATTCAAAATCCATATCAGATATGGATTCTCTTGTTATTATCCGATAATACACATGTATATATAATCACCAAAAACCGAAAATAATAATAATAATAATTAATATCCAATATTAATATTATTAATATTAAAACGATAATAATAATAATAATAATTAATATCCAATATTAATATTATTAATATTATTAATATCAGCCTTACGCATTCTTGTGTGTGACCCGATAGGCCCATATTAATTGGCAGTTGATTAAATCTCTATTAAACCAACAAGTCGTAATTGGCCTCTAGCAAGGCATTACAACTACCCAATTAATACGAGTAAAGTCCAACTAGCCTAATAATAGTACATGCACTAATCCCTTTGTCACACGATATCTAGTTTGAACATAAGTCATGGTCAGCGTCATACTTATATAGTTCAAACATATGATTACTCGATCTCTAAGTAGACTGATAAAACAAATGATATTGATCACACTATCAATTCATTTGAGCACGGCCATGCATTTCACAGTCTCACTAATCGAGGGGCCCAAAGATATCTCTCTCAAAAGAGAGGGACAAATTCTATCTTGATTGTTCAATATCCTATACATAATTTCTATCACATTCAATCATGACCTTTATTATTATCCAGTTACGGATAACGTTTGATCATGTCAAAATATAATAGTCCTTATGTTGGAAACTATGACAATCTCAAGTCAAAGGATTAAAACATGACTATCATGAGATTTACTTATGACGCTAATCCATGCAGTAATCTCATGATGGGTCTATCCAATACACTGTTCTCTAACAAGTATCTATGAGATTGATTCGTATCACCATACACATAATCATCTCATGATTATCAAATCAATACTCATACTGATTATAAATTATTTTATCTCTATAACAATAATGAATCAGGGACATATATCAAAATTGTGTAACATACTAACCAACAATAATGATAATAAAACCTCTTTTATTAATAATAAATGCATAACATAAATATCCAAATCATGGCCTAGGGCACATACACTAACATTATGTGCACTGATCTTTGAAAATTTTTGAAATTTTCATGCTCAAAACTCAAGATGGTTTTATCAACCCATGTTGAGCAACCCCAACCTACTTCTTATGGATACAAAGACATCACTAGGTAAGGGTTTCGTGAAAATGTCCGCTAATTGGTCTCGTGTAGGAACGAATTCCACACTAACCAAGTTCTTTTGTACACAATCACGGATGAAATGATACCTCACTTCTATATGCTTGGTCCGACTATGTTGGACGGGATTTTGTGCAATATTAATGGCAGACGTGTTATCACACAAAATTGGCACCTTGGAGAAGTGAATGTTATAATCATTTAACGTGTTTGTCATCCATAATAATTGTGCACAACACGAGGCGGCCGACACATATTCGGATTCCGTCGTAGAAAGAGACATACTGTTTTGTTTCTTAGAGAACCAAGAAACGAGACAATCTCCGAGAAACTGACAAGTTCCGGAGGTGCTCTTTCTATCAACTAGACTCCCCGCATAATCGGAGTCACAATATCCTCTTAAATCAAAACATGCATTCTTAGGATAAAATAAACCAAATTTCAAAGTACTTCTAAGGTATCTAAGGATGCGTTTTACCGCGATAAAATGCATCTCCCTATGATCACTTTGAAATCTAGCACATAAACATACTGCATGTAAAATATCGGGTCTACTAGCCGTTAAATAAAGTAGACTACCTATAATGCCACGATACAAGGTTACCTCGACATGCTTTCCTTTTTCATCCTTGTCAAGCTTGAAACTTGTGCTCATAGGAGTGTTCACCTCTCTTCCTTCACCAAAGTTGTACTTTTTGAGCAAATCTCTTGTGTATTTGGTTTGGAAAATGTACACGCCATCTTCGGTTTGCTTGATTTGTAATCCAAGGAAATAATTTAGTTCGCCCATCATGCTCATCTCGAACTCACCTTGCATAAGACTAGCAAATTGCTCACAAAGACAATTGTTAGTAGCACCAAAAATAATATCATCAACATATACTTGAATAATTAAATGATTCCTACCTTGTTCTTTTATGAACAAAGTAGTGTCAACCTTACCTCTTGAAAAACCATTATTAAGAAGAAAAGTACTTAACCTCTCGTACCAAGCTCTTGGAGCTTGTTTGAGGCCGTAAAGAGCCTTTTTAAGTTTGAAGACATGATGTGGTGAATCATGACATTCAAACCCGGGAGGTTGTGTAACATACACTTCCTCTTGAATAACACCATTCAAGAAAGCGGATTTAACATCCATTTGGTAAAGTTTAAAATCCCTATAACAAGCATATGCTAATAACATCCTAATAGCTTCAAGCCGTGCTACGGGTGCAAATGTCTCATCAAAATCAATACCCTCTTCTTGACGGTATCCTTGAGCAACTAACCTAGCCTTGTTTCTAGTGACATTACCTTGATCATCCATCTTGTTATGAAAAACCCATTTCGTACCAATAATAGGATGATCTTGTGGTTTGGGAACTAACTCCCAAACATCACTTCTTTCAAATTGGTTTAATTCTTCTTGCATAGCCAAGATCCAATTTTCATCAAGAAGTGCATCTTTAATATTTTTAGGCTCTATAAGAGAGACAAATGCATTCTCTCTATATTGCCTTCGTGTGGTGATACCTCTATTTAGATCACCTATGACTAACTCTTGAGGGTGAGAACTTTTGTGCTTGAATGATCTAGGAAGATTTGAGACATCACCTCCAACTTCCTCTTGATCATGTTCCGGAAGAGATGAACCTTCATCATCAACATGAACCTCATGTTCCGGAATGTGTGATGCATTATCTACATTTTGTGTATCAACATGAGTATGAGAAATATTTCTATTTAACTCACTAAGTTCATGCACACAAGGTGGAGGAGTACCTTCAATAGGTTCAACTCTCAAGTCAATGAAGATGTTTCCATTTGGAGGATCATCAACGATCTCTCGTTGAGGAACGACCATAGGAACATCCTCAAGAATTTCTTCTTGAGGAGTCACATCTTCATCTTCTTCACAATCCTCATTAAGTTCAGGTTCGTCACTAAGTGACTCATTAAACTTAACATGGATTGATTCTTCCACCTTTTGACTCCTTTTGTTGAAAACACGAAATGCTTTACTATTTGAGGCATAACCTAAAAAGATACCTTCATCCGCTTTGAGGTCAAGTTTGTCCAAAGTATCTTTGGTATTAAGTATAAAACACTTGCAACCAAAGACTTTGAAATACCCAATGTTGGGAACTTTCCCATTCCAAAGCTCATAGGGTGTCACATTTAGGTATGGTCTCAAATAGACACGATTGATCACATGGCAAGCGGCATTTACCGCTTCGGCCCAAAAATACTTGGGCAAACCGAACTCATTCAACATTGCTCTACACATTTCTTGTAGAGTTCTATTCTTTCGTTCGGCCACACCATTTTGTTGAGGAATTCTAGGTGCCAAAAGATCATGAGAGTATCCTTTGGATACACAAAACCTTTCAAAATCACCATCGAACTCACCACCACGATCACTACGGATGGTTTTAATGGTGTCACCCACATGATTTTCCAATCGTTTACTTAGACTTATAAACTCACTACATGCATCACTCTTTTTAGCTAGAAACATCACCCATGTATAACGAGTATAGTCATCTACTACCACGAAGGTATAATGTTTACCACCCAAGTTTTTTTGTTCCAACATCCCCATACAAATCCATATGAAGCAATTGTAGGGGCTTGGAGGTGGAAATAGTTGACTTGGGTTTGAAGCTTGTTTTCACAAGCTTCGCCTTTTGACAAGTGTCACATAAGTCATGGTTTTCGAAACTCATTTTTGGAAGGTCTCGGACCTTATCATTTTCGCAAATAAATTTAAATGTTTTGAAACATACATGTCCGAGACGTCTATGCCATAGTTGCGTCAAATCATTCTTAGCAACTAGACAAGATACATTTTGAGAAACCAAATCATTGATGCTAAGTTTGTAAATATTTTTGAAACGCAAAGCCTCAAATAAGATCTTATTTTCCTTTTTCACAACACACTTTGTTTTCAAAAACGTTACCTCATAATTAGCATCACAAAGTTGACTGACACTTATCAAGTTAAACTTAAGACCTACAACGTATAAGACATCACTAAGAGAGAAGGAATCGTTACCCACAATACCATGTCCTTTGATTTGGCCTTTGCTACCGCCAAAGTGGACAACTCCTCCGTCTTGCATAGTGAGTCTATGGAAGAGACGTTTGTCTCCCGTCATATGGTTGGAACACCCACTGTCCACGACCCATTTGACCTTCTTGTCTTCGCTTTCTCCATTGAGTGCTAGGGCCTACAAAAGAACCATATGAAGTTGGTACCCTTTTTGTTTTGGGTCCTTGAAGGTTAGTCACCTTCATCTCGCCTTTCGGCACCCACACAAGATTCTTATTATTTTTTGCTCTACATACTCTTTCTACATGGCCTTTCCTATTGCAATAAAAACATGTAGGAGTATGCTTGTGAGTTGGTGTATGCTTGTGCGAATGCTTGTGCATAGGCACATGTCGTGTTTCCTTTTTAGGAACCACCTTCTTTGGTATAGAAGAAAGTTTTTGTTTCACAACATGAACCAAAGGTTGTGATGCCTTTGGTGCATTAGCCTTTTGTTTAGGCATGTGCCTTTGCTTCTTCAAGGAGGTTTTGGACTCCTTGATCACTTGTGCTTGTTCCTTCTTATTTCCCTTCTTGGATGCATACATGGCACTAGGTTTTATTTTAGCTTTCATGCTTGGCCTAGATGCATCCTTAACCTCTACCTTTGTAGCACATACCCTTGAATCATTTTTCTTGTCCTCAAGGGCTTGAGCACATGATTTCATCAAATCATGTTTCTCTTCAAGTGCAATCACATGCATAGTCAAAAATATATCATGCTCAAGTTGTAATGCAATGTGATCTTCTAACGTGTCATTATATTCATTTAAGCATGCTCTAAACTCTTTCTTGACACGTTTATATTTTAAATTTAAGAGGTCATTTTCTTGCACTAAATCATCTCGTTCATCAATAACTCTATAGTGAGATGAGATATTGCATAACTCCATGTCATCATCGATGGCCATGAGTGCAAAGAACTCCTTGTCAAGATCATCTTGCACCACCCCCGTGAGTGCAAGATCATCACGATCGCCATTGTCGCTCTCGAACCCGGAAAGAATGCTCTCCCAATGGGCTACTTCCGCTTGCAAGGCCTTCTTCCTTTGGTAGATGGCCTTCTTGTCTTTGAGTTGCGGCTCATTCACCCGACAATCTTTCATAAAATGACCAAGCTTCCCACACTTGTAGAATTTATTCTCTTGGTCCTTCACCTTGTCCTTGGAGTATTTCTCCTTGATGAATCTTTTGGCTTCATCACCATTCTTTCGCGCAAACAGTCGGAATCTTTTGACAAGAAGTCCGACTTCATCGTCCGAGTCCTCCGACTCGCATACTAGCGCCTTAGAGGAGTGGCGAATAGGATCATTCTTTTCTTGTGCATCCAAATGAATCTCATAAGTAATGAGATTCCCGTATAACTCGTCCAAGGTGATTGTTTCCAAATCCTTGGACTCCTCAATAACCGTCACTTTTGCTTTCCATTCTCTTCCTAAACTGTTTAGGAAGCAATGATTTAGATCCTCTTGTTCTATTTTCTTGCCAACCGCTTTAAGGAGGTTGACAAGCTTGGTGAATCTTTGGATGGACTCTTCAATCTTTTCACCTTTGGGGACAGTAAAGTTGTAGAATTGTTTTATCAACTGTCTCCTTTTTGCCTTTCTTACTTGGGATGTTCCTTCGTGGATCATCTCAAGCTTTGTCCAAGCCTCATGAGCGGATTGGACACCTTGAATCTGTGCTCTCTCATTTGAGGAAAGAGAGCTGTTTAAAATAGCAAGAGCCTTGCTATTTATGGACAACTGAACTCCTCCTCAGGAGTAGGATCATCAATATCAATGGGAATCATAGATCCTCTTGAGACCTCAACCCATATTCTGTGCCCACAAGAACGTAAGTAGGTTTCCATATTTGACTTCCACAGTGGGTAGTTTAGAGGGTCAAACATGGGAACTTTGACATGGACATTTGAGATAGAAGGGAGTAGGGTTTCTTGCCTCCTTCTTCTAGAGGCATCAGCACTGGGAGAACCCACATCATCAAAAACAAAGGGATCCATACTAAAATGATCAAATCTTGTATTTGTACTCAAATAAGCAAGATGTGGCTCTGATACCAATTGTTAGGTCACTTAAAACACACTAGAAGGGGGGGGGGGGTTGAATAGTGTGTTCACCAAGTATGGATATTTTATGGCTATTTTTTGTTTTGAAGTGCAACCAATACTTGGGTGTGTTCTTTAGAAAGAATAAAGACTTGCAAGAAAATAAAGAACACAAGTATGTATAGAGGTTCAAGTCAAATGACTCTACTCCTCTACCTTCTTGATGTTTCACAAGAAGGATTTTGAAATAGGGATTGTTATTTCTTTTGGGGGAAACAACAATCTAAGAAAAAAATCCAGAAAACTGAAAAACTAGGCACCTTGCCTAGACCACAACCAAGAAATCTAATCCTTTGAAGTTTAGCCTCCAAAGATCTTCTTTGCCCTCAAAGAAATCTTGTAGGGAGAATAGTGCACCACACACTATCAACTAACCCTTCAAAGTCTAGAAATCTCAAACAAGAAACACCCTTGCTCCTTGACCAACAATCTACCCAATCTCTCACAATATGATCTCACCAAGAAGAAGACTCTTCTTCTTCTTACAATAATCACTCTCAACAATAAAGTAAAATGTACAAAGATTACAAGTATTTTGAGAGCTTGAGCTTGAGAGAATTTGAGAGCTTGCAAAGTAGAAAGTTGGAGAAGACAATGGAAGAAACCCTTCTTTTATCAACCTCAATGTTTCTTCCCGTTTGAAACCCTCTGCACTGACATTAATGGGTTTTGGCATCATGTGTTGGTGAGTCCTCATCATTGGAGATATCCCTTTGGCATGTATCAACATTCTTGGAGAGATTTCAAAATGAATGCCAAGAAAGGAAACCTGAATTCTTCAGCAGAGAGAAACCTGTGAAAAAGACACTAAAAGGGGAGGGTACAAAGAGTCAACTGATGTTAAAAAGTGAAGTTTGAGACCTTTGTAACGTTGGTCACATGAAGCGCCTAATGTGCTAAAAGCGCAGGCGTTCGAAGTGACATTGAGCGCTTGATGTGAAAATGAACAGTCGTTTGAAGTCACATCAAGCGCCTAATGTGGGCTTCTTAAGGCGTTCGAAGTCACATGAAGCGCCTAATGTAGCCCTTCATGCTTGTTCGAACTAACTCTTATACATACATATACACACGCACACATGTACATAAATACATATACATATATATATAGATATATATATGTATATATATATGTATGTATGTATGTATACATATACACACACATGCAATATATACACACACGGACACACACATGTACAACCTTACCTATAGACACACATACATACATATATGCAAACACACACACACTTATACATACATACACACACACATTCCCTCCATTCTTTTTTATGAGTCCAATTAGGGTAATTCACGTTTTTAGGCACATCATTTAATGCATTGTCTGATAACTAAAATTGTGGCCAATTTTTACTTTTATCCTCTGATACAATGCTTGGTTGTCATTAATGAATTATCTTTATTGGTTGTTTAAAATGACAATTTTGAAGCAAAGCATAAATTAATTGGTTATTTATATAAAGTGGACAAGATTTTGGGACATTTTAAAAAGGAATAATATACAAATCCAATGGGACGGATGGGGTGTGTGCATACATTAATGGGTTATATATAGAAAATGGACAAAATTTTGAGACATTCTAAAAAAGAATAGCAGACTAATACAACGGGATGGATGGAGTGTGTGTGTGTATATATATATATATAATATATATATAGACACACACATACAAACCTTCCGATATTGTAGTTTTTATCCAAAACTTGTAAATTTGTTACACTAGTATCCGTTTTGTATAATTTGCGACAATTTTTAGCAATGATTTAATTAACCCAAATGGATGTTTTAGTGCAAACAAGATTCGGATAGAAACTATAGTTTCAGAAGTTTTGGATATTTTCTACAAAAATCGAATAACTTTTTGATAAAAACTGTGATTGACATATATACAAAAATACACACATTCGCGCACACGCACACACACATATATATATATTTATATATATATATATGTGTGCGTGTACATATAACATGTTAGGTCCCTTAGAACACACTAAAAGGGGGTTGAATAGTGTGTTCACCAAGTATGGATATGTATGAATACAAATTGTTGAGAAATATGTTTGGATAATTTTCAAAGTCATGGTTTTAAGTGGTGAATACATAAAAAATATCATTCATAATGATACATGTGTTTAAAAGTTGAAAAAGTTGACATCGATCTCTCAGGTTGTTGCACATCGACCGATCTATGTACATAGATCTCTCACATCGATCGATCCATGTAAGACAGTAAAAGTTCAAGACCTTACGGTGAGACATCGATATCTAAACCTGAGACACATCGATCGATCGATGTACATCGAACCCTCACTTCAATCGATCGATGTAGGTCAGAAACAAATTCTGAACCTTACTATGAGACATCGATCTCTGAAGCTGAGGCACTCCGATCGATCGATGTCTAGTGTTTTTAGAAATAATTTTCTAAAAAGTGTTAAAATGATTGTTTTCATTTGTTAATGATTTATACATGTTGATTATGTGATTATCATGTGTTTTTGGTGATTATAAATGTCTTGTGACTAACGTGCCTTGGAAGTTTTTACAACTTACCAAAAAGGGCAAAATTGGAATTTTGAGTTTTTTTAGGAGCATCACATGGTGAAAATATTTCAACGATGTGTTCTTATACTATTTATCATGACAAAGGTGATATCATGATTATTTCTGACCATCCGGGTCATTTCTGGAGTTTTCACATACCAGGGGTATTTTGGTCATTTTACCCCCAAGGGTATTTTTGGTATTTTCACTCAAGGAATCTCTTGAGCATATTATTATCTTCATTCGGGAGTTGATTTATTATTATCTTGAATATTATATGGTGATTCTTTATCTTATTCTCTCACATGATGATACTATTGACTATAGCTGGATATGTGACGATTTAAGATGTCACATTCTATTTTTTTCTGGAAGACCCTCTTATATATGTTATGAGAGCATATTTATCATTATTATTTAGAGATATCAAAGGTGTTAAAGGTGTGAAAATGATCACGACATTTAAGAAGAAATATTGGGAATTTTGGTGTTACACGTTGACATAATCTTGTCAACTATTATCTATTGATTTCTTCTTCAAAAATCTGAGTTTCTACATATATATGTATGCTTAAAAACGTTTATGATCAGGTGAGAATAATGATGTAATTATTTTATGAGTTGGTGACAAGTGGACCAACCAAAAAAGAGCTAGTTGGCAAAAATTGCCAACTAGGATATTTTCAAATATAGCCAATGGCTATATGGCTATTTGTGGCAGATTTTTAGTCAAAATGAAGCTCTCACATGTCCTATTCTTATGCTTGGAGTTGAGGTTATTTTGGTGGTATTATCCTTTCTTATTATCTTCATTTTACAAAGGACAATCAAGATTAATTTTTGGAAAATTCAATGTGATAACCAACGGCAGGAGTGGACTGTTTTGGAGCTGTTTTTGTTCAGCCTCACATTTCCTATGTTTATGCCAAGAAGTTGAGGAGATAGTGGAGTATTATCCATTGCTATTATCTTCACATTTTCAAGATAATTCCAAGTCATTTTTGGAGCTAATTTTCGGCCAACAAGGTGTATCCAAGGTGGACCAAATATGTTTTCTTATTTTGCCAAGTGTACAAAGCCAACCAATGATGTGAAGACACTTGGACTTGATGAAGAAGATGGTGACACATGTGCATTCTTATCTCCAAGGCTCAACTTCACACTATAAATAGGAGGCAATGGTGAAGAAGATGAAACACACTTGAAGCTCACTTGAAAGCATTTGTTGAATTGTCTAGCTATCATCTTCTTCTTGCTGTTCTTGTCTTCTTTGTAGCAAATGTGTTCTTGTTGTATTTGTTGAGCTACAAATCTCTTGAGCTTCATTTGTAATATTGATTAGCCATTTCTATAAGGCTACATCAATAGGTGGTATAGGTGTTGCAACTAAGTGTTGCTTAGAAGGTGTTCATCCAAGTCTTGAATAGGGTTGGTGTATAACCCGAAGGATCAAGCTTGGTTGTTGCTGTAAGGTGATTCATTTCATAGTGAAATACAAGGAAAGGTGTTCATTGGGACTGGAGTAGGCCACATTGACCGAACCAGGATAAATTCTTGGTGTTCTTGTCTTGTTTCTTCATTTCTGTTTTCTGCCCGTTTTTACTGCAGTTTTCACATAACTTCTCACGTTTTGAAAAAATAGCTAAACACTTTCACAATTCGTGATTTTTGGTAGAGCTATACTTCAGTGTGATAACCCGTAAAAAAAGTAACAATAAAATAAAAAAAATTAAATATTAAAAAAAAACTCCTCAAATACCCCCACCCTAAATGCTATCTTATCCAACTAGTCAAGGGGGGATGAAACTTCCCCTCCCCCTCTTAAATTAAAAAGGCCAAACGGCCAAACCAAAGGAATAAAAAAAAAGGTTCTGTGAGTGTTAAAGGAAAGGAAATTTTGGTTGTTCCCACCCAACCCCAGCCGAGGCCAACCTCGGAAGAAAAGGGGAATAGTTGTCTTCAATCCATCTCGAATTCATTTCCGGTATAGTATACGAATCAAGTAAGTAACCTTGGTGTATTTATTGTAAATTTTGTAGACACCTATACATATGTTTTATATTAGATCCGGATCATGCATTAGTGTATATTATAGATGGTTGATTACATGGCTATGTTTGTTATGTGTATGACGCACTGGGGCGTAAATATAGGCAGTTGGCCACTGTCGGAAGTGTTGCACGTTAGTTTCATGTATGGGTGATGTGCATCATATATTTGTGGGTGCTGTGCATTGTATTTAAGATTTGTACATTATTTATTATTTGTTTTGCTTATGTTTTGGTGGGTGGGTGTGTGCTTGTGAGCGCTGTGTAGTGGCAGGCCATTCGGCCACTACTGTTTATATGCTACTTTCTTGAAATTTCAAATTTTAGTATTCATTTTATGGTAAATTGATTTTGTACTTTCTTATTTGTATCATTATGGTTTTGTACAAAATTTGGATTATGTATTTGTACAAGTGTTTTCATATATCGTTGGTTGTACTATGATTTTGTGTGTGGTGTATAAATTGGTATGTAAGAGAGGGGTGAATTCGGTGTACGTGCTAAGGGCAGTGGCCTTCTCATGAAATACACACACATTGTTAATGGTCCTTTTATGTTAAATTGCTTAGGTATTTTCATATATGTATTTCATGTGTTTTGGGTTGGTTGCGTTACAATATCTAAATCAACATAGGCAGGGGTTGAATTCCTGTGCATACATGAACTGGAGGTGGAAGATTCTTCCTTAGTGCTAATTAAGTGGAGGAATTTGAAGATTCGCCTATGCGAAGATACAAAGGCATGCAAATTGTGTATTTCCGTGTAATTCTGGTCGAAGGTAATTGTTGGTAAGTGGTCTATCTGTGCTCGTTATGTTATCATGCATCAGAGGTAAGTGGTCTATCTGTGCTCGTTATATTATCATGCATCAGAGGTAAGTGGTCTATCTGTGCTCGTTATGTTATCATGCATCAGAGGTAAGTGGTCTATATGTGCTCGTTATGATGTCATGCATCAGAGGTAAGTGGTCTATTGGTACTTGTTATGTTTATCATGTATTAGTGCGTTGTTGTGGTATAATTGTAATTGGATTTTCTCTATATGTGAGTTGTGTGTATATGTGACATAAGCGGGTTTGGAAAATGATTGTTGATATATGATGTGTGGGAGTATGCATACACGTATATATGCACGTGTATGGGCGCGCACATATATTTGAGTATGGATGCACCGGATTACGTATGGTTATGCATTCGCATTCATGGCACGAGCATTGCATTGGCCTATGTGCCGTGTGGCCCTATGAGGCGTGTGGCCCTATGAGGCGTGTGGTCCTACGGGACGTGTGGTCCTATGAGGCGTGTGGTCCTACGGGACGTGTGGTCCTATGAGGCGTGTGGTCCTACGGGACGTGTGGCCCTATGAGGCGTATGGCCCGACGGGGCGTGTGGCCTGACGAGGCGCGTGGTAGGATCACCTCGAGGTTCATGCATTGCACAGTAGAGATATGGGCATCGTGTGTGACATGACTTTTGTTGCGTGTGTCACGTAGAGAAAGGCATGCATCATAAAGTTGCGCATTATTACGTGGAGTGACTTATTTTTTTACAGTCTATTTACTCCATTGGCATGTATTGTTCTCTTCTCTGTTTATGTGATTATTTGTATGTTGTGTATATCGTGTTTGAGAAGGGCATGCATCGCGGTAATGTAGATTGAGCTGATGAATTTGCCTATCTTGTTTGACTATTCTCAATGTGTCAGCTGTTAAGATATTCGAATGAATTTAATTGAGTAATCGAGACATGTATGCTGGTCGTATGTTATTTGTATTTGCTTCTGCATGTATGATTTCTATAACAAGTATATGTAGGTTGCTTACTGAGCCCGTTGATTTTGGCTCACACCACCACTCACCAGTTTTGCAGGCATGAGAAATTAGCGTATGCTTACACAGGAGTTGGTATATCGTGGAAGATCGAGATGAGAGGTTTCGAAACTAAGGATATTCAGAAAAGACTTTCGAGAATTGGATGAGACAGTTATTTCGATATTCGAGGTTATGTATTTTCGAGATTAGTGTTTACATACATTTGACTATTGTATTGATTAGAAATTCTTAAACATTGTATTAATGATGATGATCATTTTATCGAGGATTTTAGTAATAACTTCCGCTGACATCAGTTTGCGTTATTATGATGACGTGTAGTTGGTTTGTAACGACGCCTTGTATTCTCCTTAGTGAGATACGGCGGGTGCATTGTTCTCGATGCTAGGGCTCGGGAGCGGGGCGCTACATTCAGACTGTTACCTTTCATTTTCAACAAGAATCACTTGATTTGTGAAAGAGAAAGTTAGTCTTTCAGTCCTTGCAAGATAACTGCTCCAATCTGGCTGCAATCTGACCAATTTTGAGAAAACTTGAATTCTGTATCAATCAAGAACTGTTTCAGGTCAGGACCTTTTGGAAACATCAACTGCACATCCTAAAGAGTATTTTGGTATAAAGATCAACCTTTTTGGTTGAGTATTCAAAAAGAAACACGTTTTTCAAAATCAGCAACATTCTGTCCAATTCTATCCAGATTGACCATCTGAATCTTTTTATTTGTTTGAAGGGTCAAACGATCTTCTTTTTATCTGATTTTTGGACAATTTTAACACATTGAAGTTAAATTCTGAAAAGTTTCATAAGTTTTGGAGTTGTGTACACTTATTTTTGAATTTTTCAAAAACGGGTTCTGAATCTGAGGTGGTCTCAGATTCTTTTTTCAAAGGGGATTTTTACAAAGGGTAGTAGTGTAATTTCATAATTTTTGGAGTTGTGTACACTTATTTTTGAATTTTTCAAAAACGGGTTCTGAATCTGAGGTGGTCTCAGATTCTTTTTTCAAAGGGGATTTTTACAAAGGGTAGTAGTGTAATTTCGGCTAACCACTATTCACCCCCCTCTAGTGGTGTTTATTACATATGCACGGTCCAACAATTGGTATCAGAGCAAGGCCAACACCACTCAAAAGAAACAAGACTCAATACCATACGAACAATACAAGGCCAAGAAACAACAATTCATTATATACTGCTTGTCTCAATTCCAAGGTATATACAATGGCTATTGTTTCTCACAAAGGTGAGTTGGAAGGTATGTCTACACAACGCCCTCCTCTTTTTGATGGTAATAATTTTGTTCATTGAAAACTAAGAATGAGGCTATTCTTAATGGCTATAGACATTGATTTATGGTCTATAGTTGAAGATGGGCCGTACATTCCAATGGAAGTTGTACAAGTTAGTGGAGTCATACAAGAGGTTGAGAAATATAAAAGTGAATGGTCATCGGAAGATAAAAAGAAAATGTCCATGAATGCAAAAGCTACGCAATTACTTTTGAATGGACTTACAACTTCTGAAGCAGGATATGTTTCAAATTGCACAAGCGCACACGACATGTGGAAATCACTTGTATTAAAGCATGAAGTAACAAGCGGTGTAAAAGAATCAAAAATAAACATGCTTATGACTGAATTAGAGTCGTTCAAAATGTTGCCGAACGAATCCATATCTATGGATTTGAGAATTACTAACATTTTCAATGCTCTTGAAGCTTAAGGCGAATCATTCACGAACAATGAAAAGGTTCAAAAGGTGTTGCGAAGCCTTCCTGCTGAATGAGATCCAAAGGTCACGGCAATTGAAGAGATGAAATCGATCACAAAAATGGACGAATTGATAGGTTCACTCAGAGTATACGAGGTAAAATTAAACCAACGAAAGTCTGAATCGTCTAAGTCATCTGGTAAGTCAATAGCTTTCAAAACAACTGAAACACATGCTAGTAATGATGATAGTCATAGTGATAATGAATTAGACGATGACTTGATATTAATAGCAAGAAAACTTTGAAAGTTTTTCAAACGTCCAAATAGGAATAGACAGCATTCTTCTTCTTCTTCTCAACCTAAGAAAAATAACTCTAACAACAATAGCTGGTATAATAAAGATTTAAAGTGCTACGAATGCGGTCAAAAAGTACATATTTCGTATGATTGTCCAACAAAGAAAAATAATAATAATAACAACAATAATAAACAAGCCAAGGACAAAGAGGCACAAACGACAAAGACAAAGGAATCTAAGGCAAGGAAAGTGAAACGAGTAATGAAGGTGAGCATATGGAGCGACTCATCCGACTCAGAATCCGAAACTAAGGAAGCTCAAGTCTGCTTCGTATCCAACGAGGTAAGTTCTTCTTCTGATAGTGATTCTGATAGTGATTCTGATAGTGACATGACATTTGATGAAATGTACGAAGAGTTTTTAAGAATGCATGCTCACTGTAAGAGGCTCTCTAAAGAAAAGAAGAAACTAATTGAAGAAAATGACAAGTTGAAGACGTCCAACTTGGAATTTTCCGATCAATTAGAATCTTTAAACAAGAGTCTGCTAATACTCTTGATTCTTTAGAGAATAAAATTGAATCACTTAAGAAAAATGAACAAAAGTTAAAAACGGAAAATAGTATGTTACAGTCTAAGTTAAAATGTTGTGACAATGAGATAGTGCAACTTAAGTCTTCTAAAATTACCTTAGAAAAAATGTTAGAACAATTTAAATCTGGTGCAAATATGTTAGATACACTTATATCGTCGCAAAAACATGGAAATGATAAAACTGGATTAGGATATAAAGAAGAAGATGACAAAGTAGGTAAAAAGACCAATTTTGTATCTTCAACTACTAAACAACCTTATAAAGATATAAAAACAACTTTGCCTGCTAAATCTTCTTCTACTCTTTCTTCTGTTTATTCTAAAGCAAAAAACAACCTGCACCCATAAAAGCACATACATATCAACGTACATCTAGGCAAAACTTTGTATCTAGACAACCTAAAAATTATGCTTATATATATATATACTAATACAACTAGAAAGAATAAAATGAATACAACTTATTATGAACCTAAGTATAGAAAACGCTCATATAAGTCTTATAGAAATGTATATGAACATACATATAGAGCACCATATAAGAAACAACATCACATGCCTTATACATACTATAACAGTCGGCCATCTAATAATAATTATCAACCATGGCACAACATGTATAACAATGCATCTTCACTCATGTGGAATGATCATGTATATGCTAATCCTTATTATTTTCGAAATTATAACAATGCTAAAAATGTGCCTAGAAGGTATGTTCAAGTTTGGATACATAAGGGATATCTAAACAAGAATGGTGCCCCTAACATTCAAGGACCCAAAATAAAGGGTATCTAAAACTTTGTCTCCATTGT